>OY752137.1:19588621-20825095 GCA_963573275.1 Caenorhabditis uteleia
ATTTTATAGTCACATAAAATGTTACATACCTTGATTATGATATTCCGTCACAAGCGAGTATAACAAATAACAAATCGGCGCAAAAAATGCAATCATTGGAGTTGCAACTTGTATACATAATGATATAAAAAACCTTCTTTGCAATTTCTGAGTTATTTTCGAAAAACTCAAAGGTTTATCAAATAATAAGTGAGCAGTTATGATTCCTAGTGTTATAGCTTGCATAACATATAATAAAGTGACAATTGTTATGACAATAACCAACACTAACGAGTTATCCATATCAGATAAAATATAAAAACCAAAATCGTTTATAATATTTTGATACTGCTTGAATTTCGGATTTTCCATCAATTTCGATCTACTCATTTTTTGATCCGGTTCAAGTAACAATATAGCACCTCCCCAAGTTACCGCCAAAATTGTGTTAATAAAAATATAACTCCATTTTTTGAAAGTCAACTTTTTTGATAACTTGGCTGCACCATACTTCACACCATTATACTGATTGGTGAAAAACACCAAGATTGAGGTGCAAGTTAGGGCGGCGATAGTGACACCAATATACAATTGGATGGGTGTTGATACATGTATATAGGTAAGAAGTCCTAGGGGGATACCACCAGGGAAAGGGAGAATTATATAAGGGGCGATTAGAAAACTGATAGTTATATCTAGTATCGAACTGCAGATATGTAAGAGTAACATGCTTGATTTGACAGATATCATCCTTGGTGGCGTCTTCATTGTTATGATATAAAAGCCAATAAAATGAAATGGAAGCTCGATAATTGTTATAATGGTTAGAAATTTGGAATATACATAAGTGTCGGAGATATCGAGCATGACGAATGAATAAATTTTTCTGTCTTGAGGAGAGAAAAAAGGTGATTAGGTTTAAACAGCTGCTAGTCGTTGAACTCTTGTTCTATGGAAATAATAGAGAATTTATGGTTTTCCAGAGAAGTTATGAGTGATCAGGAATGTTATGGTAGATTTATGGTTGATAAAAAGTTATAGAACGTTGAACAATAAAAAAAGTACATCGTGAAAAGAATAGTCAGAAGAAAAAAATATTTTTGGAAAAAATGAAATAAAAAAGTATGACATAAAAAAATTTCATAAAAAGTTATGAGCTAAAACTTTGTTGACATAACTTTCTGAAGTTTTGAGAATAAAAACATAAAATAATTTTTTTAAATCTGTTTTATTATAAATCGCTATTCTTATCATAAATTCGTTAAAACAGTTTCATGAATCAGAATAAAAATTCAAAACTCCCATAAAAAACACGTTTTGTTTTTTCATTTTTTCATGCTATCCAATCTCAACATCCTATAAAGCCTACATCTCAAAGTTGGAACAAATAAAATTAGAGCAATCGGATCTAAACATGGAAACGCTGCGAATGCGACAACTGATGTGGTGTTCAGGATTCTGAAATTTTAAGATAATTTTTATTTTATTTCAATATACAGGCCAACCTCCCAGTATCAATCTGAAAAATCGGTAAAAACCATGCCATGGCGCATGGTGCAAAACTGACACAAACTGGGATAAAAGTCTGCACCGCTAAAGCGTGCAAAAGTTTTTTCTGCATGACTCGACGAGATGGACTCATCATACTGTTATCATCAAGTCTTGTCATTATCTGAAAATATAATCTATGAATCTATGAATCTATGAATCTATGAATCTATGAATCTATGAATCTATGAATCTATGAATCTATGAATCTATGAATCTATGAATCTATGAATCTATGAATCTATGAATCTATGAATCTATGAATCTATGAATCTATGAATCTATGAATCTATGAATCTATGAATCTATGAATCTATGAATCTATGAATCTATGAATCTATGAATCTATGAATCTATGAATCTATGAATCTATGAATCTATGAATCTATGAATCTATGAATCTATGAATCTATGAATCTATGAATCTATGAATCTATGAATCTATGAATCTATGAATCTATGAATCTAGGAATCTAGGAATCTATGAATTTATGAATCTATGAATCTATGAATCTATGAATCTATGAATCTATGAATCTATGAATCTATGAATCTATGAATCTATGAATCTATGAATCTATGAATCTATGAATCTATGAATCTATGAATCTATGAATCTATGAATCTATGAATCTATGAATCTATGAATCTATGAATCTATGAATCTATGAATCTATGAATCTATGAATCTATGAATCTATGAATCTATGAATCTATGAATCTATGAATCTATGAATCTATGAATCTATGAATCTATGAATCTATGAATCTATGAATCTATGAATCTATGAATCTATGAATCTATGAATCTATGAATCTATGAATCTATGAATCTATGAATCTATGAATCTATAAATCTATGAATCTATGAATCTATCACCTTCAATCCCAAGACTACATAAATTGTCATTGAATATGCCGAGACCAGTGTCAGGATACAAACTCCTATCAACCCTCTGGCACAATCATCCGGATTGATGTCCTGAATTTTCACTTATCACCAAATCTAATCACCTTATCACTAGATACCGCATATATTTGTGATGCATAATTAATATCAGATATATCCTCCTGATATTTTTCCATAAAATCCAATCGGACATAATCACTTTTTTGAGGGGTGTCATAAAAGAAGAAGGAGTTTGAAAAGCACCATATCACAAAATGAATTATGCACAATAAAAATGATAACATCATAAAAACATGAAACTTGTTGTCGATAAACTTGACACCAAAAACTACCATATATCTATATATAAAGTGTGATATAAGTATCGCATAACTACACGACACCATCGCACATCTTGATGATAAAACGATTTTGTTGAGATCCGACGGATATTGGAAGTATCCGTCGGATATAAAAACAAAGAATCCATATTTATAACCATGTAAACCTAATGGTATCATAATATCGGATATTGAGTATATTATATTGAATATAGCAAAATATAACAATAAAAATCTATAATTTCCCAAATGACCTTTGTTTTCGGTGAATAAAATGTGAAGGAATATTGGGTTGACAATAAAAGAGGAAATACTGAATATCTTGGGAATATAGTGATGGAACCAGTTGATATACATTTTTTTGAGCAGAAGTTTTTTATGACAATGAAGATTTTTGTGCTCACGCAGGAAATTAGAATCGTATGATATGAATTTTTCTGATATGGACATTGGTTGCTACAAAAATGGTGCTCCGTGGGTTTATACATTTTTTTTGCACATTTTATGGTTCATGTTATGGTCACTTTTTGAGATTTTTATTGAAGAAAGTGTCCTTGAGAGTTTCCTTTCCAGAAAAAATTTTCAAAAAAAATTTTTTCATAAAAAAAGTTTTATGACGTTATTCAAGTTATATTGTTTTTATGTCAACTTCCACTTGACATAACATTCAATAATTGTACTCTTCGATGGCTTTCTGATTCGATATTGGTCCAATTTTGAACTTTTATTTTTTATATTATGTTATGTCCAAATTATAACTATAATATATCACAAAAAATTATTTTATTTTGCTAGCCCACATAACTTAGCATAACTATAAATTTTAATGAGTGAAATGTTATAAAGTTCAAAAATGTTATTTTATGAATTTTTATGTCCTGAAATGTGTTGTAGTCCTGAGAAATCAAAAAAAAATTATCATAAAATAAATCCAACATCTCAACCTAATCCCAAATATTTTATGAATAAATAAAGTTATAAAGTTCAAAAATAACATCTGTTATGAATATCAAAATATTGAATTATGAAAGTTATAGTCATAAATTAATTATTTCGAAATTTTATCTCACAAGTTGCGATATTTTCAAAATTGAGCTAATGAAAAATATTTTATGAATACAAAAATTCATAAAATATTATCTGTTATGAATTTTAGTATACTGGCATATCAAGGTTATGGTCATAAAATATATAGCCAAATTGTTATATATTCAACATCTCGGCATAATCCCAACTTTTTTTGTGAATAAAAAACATCAGAAGCTCAAAAATATCATCTGCCATAACTCTCAAAGTGCTGCACTATCGCAGTCATAACAATATCACACCTTCATAACTTCTTTTATTTTCATAACATTTTATGACTCTCCCAAATATCTCGAACATAACCTAATCCTAAATATATTGTTCACCAATTGTTTTTTGACCAACTTTCTTTTCTCTTTTTTTCCAGACAATAGAATCATGATCAGAAAGCATATATACCTACAATTTCCCAGCCCTCATAAAATTTTCGATCTCATAAAAAATCTGAAATCTCAAAGATATGTTTCGTTTTATGTAATAATCTCTGATTCCGAATCGTGAGATTCCCAAAAAATGACATCAAAAACCCTCGATTTTTTTCATCTCAGTTGTTATTCTCATAAAAAATCTCGAGAACCCGATATTTTTTATTTCACCATGGAAACCAAGCAGCTGTGTATATGCATGTATATACCCATTTTCACTTTTCATCTATTTTTTCCACCAACTTTAATCCAATTACGTCATATCCACCTAATACCTACCGTAATCCCGAAACATGTTTTTTTGATATCACATTTGTCCATCTCTCTATATTTACATATTCATTCATCTTCCTCAATTTCCTTTTGTCAAGCGAAGAAATCTATGCAAATTAGTCTTGCCCAAAAAAGGTCATATTTCATAGATCTATGCTTAATCTTGGCTCCGCCCCTTTCATAGATCCCATAGAGCCGAGCCACTATTTCTTCTGATTCCTCACGTCTACTTCCTCTTTTTCTGTGTCTGAAAACAGATGAGTATGTGTGGGGTGGTAGATATCATATGATAATCAGTAGACGAGAATTATTATGATAAGAATTTCCAATCTCAACTTTTTTCATCTAATTACAGGGTTTGTGGTTGTAGGCGTTGGTAGGTAGGAAGTTGCATAGATTCACAAGTTCTATGGTGCATAGATTCATAGATTCATAGATTCATAGATTCATAGATTCATAGATTCATAGATTCATAGATTCATAGATTCATAGATTCATAGATTCATAGATTCATAGATTCATAGATTCATAGATTCATAGATTCATAGATTCATAGATTCATAGATTCATAGATTCATAGATTCATAGATTCATAGATTCATAGATTCATAGATTCATAGATTCATAGATTCATAGATTCATAGATTCATAGATTCATAGATTCATAGATTCATAGATTCATAGATTCATAGATTCATAGATTCATAGATTCATAGATTCATAGATTCATAGATTCATAGATTCATAGATTCATAGATTCATAGATTCATAGATTCATAGATTCATAGATTCATAGATTCATAGATTCATAGATTCATAGATTCATAGATTCATAGATTCATAGATTCATAGATTCATAGATTCATAGATTCATAGATTCATAGATTCATAGATTCATAGATTCATAGATTCATAGATTCATAGATTCATAGATTCATAGATTCATAGATTCATAGATTCATAGATTCATAGATTCATAGATTCATAGATTCATAGATTCATAGATTCATAGATTCATAGATTCATAGATTCATAGATTCATAGATTCATAGATTCATAGATTCATAGATTCATAGATTCATAGATTCATAGATTCATAGATTCATAGATTCATAGTTTCATAGATGCATAGATGCATAGATTCAAAGATTCATAGATTCATAGATTCATAAGTTCTATAGTGTATATATTCACGCTCCACCTCTCTTATTGTGAACTTGTTGATACCAAGCCCCTGACACATCTCCCTTTTGTAGTCATTTTTTTGCCTCTATTTGTATCATCAAGCCATATTCTATCATAATTTGCCACGTCACCCTCCATTCTAATTAGCCAGATATGAATCAGACACCCGACCGACACAAAATAGGTTTAGAAAACTTGAATAGGTATCACTATGACAACTAGCCTAGATACACACCACTCGGTTATATTTTTTCTTATATATTCCCCTCACTTTTTCTATTTGATATGAATATTGTGTTTCGTACTTTGAGCCAATCAACAACTATACATTGTATCTATGTATCTATGTATCTATACACTATAAGATACATTTTTCTCATATTTTTTTGAATCAATATTTTTTTCCACCTTTTTCGTCATATAATCCTCCAAATCTTTTCTATTGTTCGTATCAACAAAAAATGAATCAAAGACACCTGAAAATAGAGTGCATTTGCACTAATTATGCTCTGATATGGTACACTATATATACTATATTTTTCCTTGATTCAAATTTTTTATGATCGCTTTGATATTCCAAACATCAATTATTTTTTCCCAAAACTTTTTTTCATTGATCACAACTTGTTTCTAGTCATTTTTCAATAAAGTTATGTTGGGTATATATAACTACAGTATACCAAGCCATATCAGAACATTTCTGACAATGAAATAATTTTTTTTCTACCTGCATAATTAGATTTTGAGCCAAATTTTTGGTCGATAAACTTGTGAAAGAATATTCTTGAGAGCACTAGATTTGTACCTAGTAATTTGGCAAAAAGTGACATTTTGAATGTTTTTTTGGAATCGCCGATTTTTTGTGAAAAACATGAAAAAATAGTTTTTGTTTCTTTGAACACATTTCTAGAATATTCTGAAAATTTCCAGATATTTCTGAAAATTGTAGAAATTTCTGGAAATTTTTTTTTGATAATTTCTGGAAAGTTCTGGAAAACTTTTGAAAATTGCATTGAAAGTGCTCAAAAAATCCTGAAAATTTCTAGAGTTTTCTGAAAATCAAATCTGAAAATTTTCGGAACTTCTGGAATTTTCTTGACTTTTCTGGAAGCTTCCAAAAATATTTCGGAAATTTCTGGAAATGTCTGGAAATTTTTCGAAATTTTTCGAAATCTGAAAACGTCCTCAAAAATCTGGTTTTCGAAAAGTTTCGATCAAAAAAGCCTTGATTCAGATTTTTCCAACTTTCCAAAAATCTTGATTCACTTCTATTCACTTGTATCAGGGAACCCACAACTTTTTTTATTCAAAAATCGAGTCATGAGCACTTTTCGGATCCCGCAGATTCTCAAAAACGTCAATATACTATTTTCTCAAAATTTTGAAAATCAAAAAATCTAACACCTCGTATCTACCCCCAAATTCCCCTTGATTCACCAAGCATGACCATCATCACCCACCCAAAAATATTCCAAAACACAATACCCAATATCTGCTCCTTTGAACCTTCCCACGTCACATCACACTCTCCCAACCTTAACCGACCACATTTGGTGTATCAACCCCCAACCAGTCCCTATATATCACCATATCACCAATCAGTAATCATAAACAGCTGAAATCGCATTATGGCGTCGTGCGCGCACCCCACAAATTGGTTTTTTTCTCTCTCTATCTTTTCATTTTTTTTTGCCTGTATACATAACATTCGTAGAATAATATAATAAATCTCTTGATAATTGTCGGTCTGGTATATGTTATTCTTCGAATTTATATCTCATCTCTGGAATATATATATATGAATCATAACCATCATATTTTTATGATGATAGGCTGGATATAAATTGCTCATTGAGCTAGCTTGTGATTTTTTTGAGAGAGAGAAAAATCTCATTAGTAAGGTTTTTTGGGCTTGAATGATTTTTTGAACCTTCATGTTTACTCGATTTATTCTACCATGTGAAATGAGTTTTGTGCATAGTTTTGTATAGATATTTTTGATATTTTTGGGGCTCCAATTTATGGTTTTGATAATTTTGACTTATTAGCCTGTGAGATCATAACTTTCGGCTCGAAAGTTGAAAATTCTGATTTTTGGCTCATCAGCTCTTGGAGCTTGCTATTTTTGGTTTATGAGCATATATGAAAGTGCTCAGAAGCCTAGATGCTCGAAATATGAGCTCAGAGCTCAGAACTATTTGAGCTACAAGTCCGAAGCTTTTTGAGCTTGGAGCCCAAAACTTCTCGACCTCGGAGCCAGAACAGTATTGAGCTCGGAGCCCGGGCAATACTGAGTTTCGAGCTCAAATATAATTGAGCTCTGCTCCCGAAAAATCTCGAGCTCGGAGCCAGAAAATCTTTCCCTTGGAGGTCGGACATTTTTGAGCTTGGAGCTCGATAGTTCATAAGCTCAGAGCCCGACTATTCTTGAGCTAGGAGCCAGAAAAGTATTGAGCTCGAAATTTCTTGATGTTCGGAGCCTCAAAATTTTTGAGTTCAGAGCCCGAAAATACTCCAGCTCGGAGCTCAAAAATTTTTTGAGACAGTGACCCACATGCTCTCAATCAGATGCTCATATCAGAAAATCTTAAAATTTTTCTTTCCTTCTTGTCACAAATTTCCAACCATAGAAATAGTGCATAAAATCAGAGACGCAGACATGCTCTGACTCTTGCTCACCACCATCAGATGCCCAAATCTTGAAATTTTAGGCTCTTTCACTTTTTCGATTTTTTTGAGCTACCCCAAACTCATTTTCTGAGCATACAAATGCACAAATACGATGACTACGTGAAGAAAACCTTTTTTCCCAACATTCCCACGATTTGATATTTATCAAAATACATATCATGAGATATGACTCCAAGTACGTCAGGCACAAAATAGCACGAAAATCTAGGAGTCGCAGACAATATTCTTGCAAAAACTCAAACATAGATTTGTATCATGGATTCCCAGTTGTATTACCCGCTGATACAACTACAATACTACTATATTATATGTACATACACATAAATATCCTTGACGTCTTCTTCTCTCATACCAATTACCGAAATCAGATTGGTAAGAGAGCTTGACGACCAGAGCTGGCTGGCTGCTCCGCGAGCCGCTGCCTCATTTCCACCTGCTCAACACACCAGTTTCGCCTCGCTTCTTCTTCTTTCGCCATTTTTTCTTTTTTCTTCAATTTTTTTCGTTATCAGTGATAATTTCATAGATTCATAGATTCATAGATTCATAGATTCATAGATTCATAGATTCATAGATTCATAGATTCATAGATTCATAGATTCATAGATTCATAGATTCATAGATTCATAGATTCAAAGATTCATAGATTCATAGATTCATAGATTCATAGATTCATAGATTCATAGATTCATAGACTCATAGATTCATAGATTCATAGATTCATAGATTCATAGATTCATAGATTCATAGATTCATAGATTCATAGATTCATAGATTCATAGATTCATAGATTCATAGATTCATTCGTTCTATTATTTTTTTGATTTCATTGATACACTTATCACCATAGATCGCTTAAACCGTTCAATAGCGTTCTAATTTGCCTATATACGTCAGATTTTTTTTCAGATTTGATATAAAGTGTGAGCAGCAAAATCATCGAGCAACAATGGGGATTTGTCAATCGACAGAAGACAAAGAGTCGACAATGAAGTCGAGAGCCATTGATAAGGAAATGCAACAGGGACACTTGGCTCAGCAGAAAGTTGTCAAATTGCTATTGTTAGGTGAGTATACTAGTACACCCACAGATTTTTCTGACAACATGTTATTATCATTTATCATCATTTTTTTTTCGTTGAGTTCGAATTATCAGATAGGGGGAAGTGATATATTTGTAATTCTATGGTTGCATAGATTTGTATTTTTATTTGTTCATTGAACTAATTGTAAGATTCTATGCTCCATAGAACATTAGTTCTATGCATGTTTTTGTTCTTATGCCTTCATAGAACCGAAATTCTATGCTTCTCTAGATACTCAATTCTATGATTGTTCTGAATCTATGATTCTATGATATAAAGTTCTATGATTGTCTGATATCATAGTTCTGTGATTCTATGATATCAAGTTCTATGATCCTATAATATCAAGTTCTGTAGTTCTATGATATCAAATTCTATGATTCTATGATATAAAGTTATATGATTCTATGACATCAAGTTCTGTAGTTCTATGAAATCTAGTTCTATGATTCTATGAAATCTAGTTCTATAATTCTATGATTTAAAGTTCTGCGATTCTATGATATCATGTTCTATGCCCCCATAGATTCGTAGTACTATACTACCATATTTCTATGCCCTCATCAAATCTTTATTCTATGCCACCATAGATTCTAAGTTCTATGATTTTCTAGATTCGAAATTCTATGCTCCATAGAACTACAATTTTACAACTACAAGATTTCTCGCTCTCGTAGATCTGAATTCTATGACTTCCAGATTTCTGCCAACTCGTAGATTTTCAGTTCCATAGATTTCTAGTTCTCTGATCTCCCAAAACAGAGATTCCATAGAATTCCTATTACTCTGCTTCTCTGATTTCCCAGACTTCCAAATCAACGAAAATTCATTTTCCAGGAGCCGGAGAATGCGGCAAATCAACAGTACTCAAGCAAATGCGTATCCTCCACGACACCGGTTTCAGTGATGATGAAGCGAATCAGCAGAAGAATATCATATATAACAATACGATTCAAGGAATGGCTTGTATCCTCCGCGCCCTTCCAACTCTCGGTATCCAGCACTCCAATCCAGCTCAAGGCGAGGCAAACGGTCGTTTGATCAATGAAGTGATCAAGGCTGGAAAAGAGTCGGAGCCATTTGAGGATGATGTTGCTGCGGCTTTAATTGCTCTCTGGGAGGACAAAAACATTTCCCGTGATGCGGTTCTTCGTGGAAATGAGTATCAATTACCTGAAAGTGCACCACAGTAAGCATTGCCTATATTCAGAGAAAAAAATCTGAAAATCTGAAAATTTCAGCTTCCTGGCAAGTGTCGAACGTATTCATGCGAAAAATTATCGACCAACTGATAATGATATATTGTTGGCGAGAATTAAGACGACTGGAATTGTTGAGGTCAAATTTCAGATGAAGAATGTTGATTTCAGGTACTACCATAGAACCATAGAACCATAGAACCATAGAACCATAGAACCATAGAATCATAGAACCATAGAACCATAGAACCATAGAACCATAGAACCATAGAACCATAGAACCATAGAACCATAGAACCATAGAACCATAGAACCATAGAACCATAGAACCATAGAACCATAGAACCATAGAACCATAGAACCATAGAACCATAGAACCATAGAACCATAGAACCATAGAACCATAGAACCATAGAACCATAGAACCATAGAACCATAGAACCATAGAACCATAGAGCCATAAAACCATAGAACCATAGAGCCATAGAACCATAGAACCATAGAGCCATAGAACCATAGAACCATAGAATTGATTACAGAGTATTTGACGTTGGAGGCCAACGTTCAGAGCGAAAAAAATGGATTCATTGTTTCGAAGATGTCAACGCCATTATTTTCATCGCCGCCGTTTCCGAATTCGATCAAGTGCTTTTCGAGGACGAGACTACGGTAGGTTGTTGTGTTTGCAGACGAAAAATTGGGCTGACGTGCTTCTATTTTTTGACATGATTATCATGACACATTTTTCATCAGAAGTCATTTGACGCGTTAATAATCATGTGGCGAGACGTAAACATGATAATTGCGGGCAATGCATTAGACTTGACGCGCATGTTGTTTTTTTGGAAATATTGAGACAAGGAAGTGTCTGCATTTGCACGAGAAATGACGACACTTTTGAAAATATGATAATTGCGGACAATGCGTTAGACTTGACGCGCATTTTTTTTTTGAAAATAACAAAAACAGTTTCGTGTCTGCGAATACACCAGGAATGACGACACTTTTTGAGAAAATGATGATTGCGGACAATGCATTAGAGTTGACGCGCATATATTTTGAAAAAATAAAATAGAAAGTTCCGTGTCTGCATTTGCACTAGAAATGACGACAGACGACACTTTTTGAGAACATAATGATTGCGGACAATGCATTAGAGTTGACGCGCATATATTTTGAAAAAATAAAATAGAAAGTTCCGTGTCTGCATTTGCACTAGAAATGACGACAGACGACACTTTTTTGAAAATGATAGTTGCGGACAATGCATTAGACTTGACGCGCATATTTTTTTCGGAAAATACATATAAAGACACTGTCTGCACTTACACAATAAATGACGACACTTTTAAAATAATTATAATTGCGGACAATGCAGTAGATTTGACGCGCATATATTTTTTAAAAATTATACAGACAGTTCCGTGTCTGCATTTACACCAGAAATGACGACACTTTAAAAATATGATAACTGCGGACAATGCATCAGACTTGACGCGCACATAGTTTTTTCAAAAAAGTAAATAGACTAAAAAAATATACAGGCTTCCTGTCTGCATTTACACCAGAAACGACGACACTTTAAAAATATGATAATTGCGGACAATGCATTTGACTTGACGCGTAATATATTTTTTTGAAAGTATACATATTCAATGTCTACATTTACACCAGAATTGACGACAACTAAAGAACATTTTTTTCAGAACCGAATGGTTGAATCAATGCGCCTCTTCGAGTCCATTTGCAATTCCCGCTGGTTCATCAACACCTCCATGATTCTTTTCCTAAACAAAAAGGATCTCTTCTTGGAAAAATTGAAGCACAAAAATATCACAATCGCTTTCTCCGAATACAAAGGACCACAAGAATATGATCAAGCGATAAAATACATTGAGGAAAAATTCGAGACATTGAACGCGAATCCAGAAAAAACGATATACATTCATCAGACATGTGCCACTGATACGGATCAAGTTCAAATGATCCTCGATTCAGTTATTGATATGATTATTCAGTCGAATCTTCAAGGATGTGGATTATACTAAGACAAATATACAGTTAATATTTTTTCAACCAAAATTCCCAATACAATATTTTTCGTGTTCACTATGTATTCCCTCCATTTAGTTTTGTTATACTTTTTTGACATTTACGGGTCTTAGTATCTCCCCATCCACTCTCCCTCTCCCTTTCTTATCAGTTATCATTATCAGCGGTCCCCCTTCTCTTTTTTCTCCCATCTTTTGATGTTTGTCTTCGTTATATTATTTGCATATAAAAATACATGAGTTGATAAGGGAAAAACAGTTATACACAAATATGTTATTATTGATTCTACTTTTGCCAATTGTTTTGGCTCAGTATCAATCATCAAAGTTCGATCTGCGAGTGAAAGGTGAGATTTGAATCTATGAATATATGCATCATAGAACTTGTGAGTCACTTCTCTTGTAGTACCATCAACTTGAAATTCGCCATCTTTATCGGTATATTTTTCGTCTAGCAGGTCGTCCGGGTCCCCAGGATCTTCAAAAAAATCAATAATGACTATAAAAAATTTTGATCTACATACTGGTATCAATATCATACAACTTGATTTTCGCATTTTTCCAAGGCTTCCCACCACATGTCAATTTTCCTTTCACTGTTGCGCCTTGAAGTCGGAAGGCTTCAAGGAAGGGTAGGCATAGAATCAGAAATGTAGGAGCATAGAACCTAAGATTCTTGATTCTATGCATAGATATTGTATATATGTAGGTAAATATTGGGTAAATATCCATAGAACTTCATTTAAATGGATCAAAGTTGAAATAAAAGTTTTTATTCACAATTTATACACATAAAAACGTTATTTTATCACCATGGCTCATTTCTATCATCCGGTTCCGCATATTTTTTTTCAAACGATTTTGGAGTTGTCCGTTTTCTGAAATTCACTCAAAATATTTGTGAATGGAAAAAAAATATACTTTCGAAATTTTTGAGTTAGAAAAATAATCAACCGGTGTTATTTGGGAATTCAAAGTTCAGTTTTTCATGTGATTCGCATTTTCAGAAAAAACAAACGAATCTATGAATCTATAAATTTTCAGGAGTCCTCAAATGTGGTGAGTATCCAGCAGCAACAGTTCGTGTCCGCCTATGGAAGGACAACGCTGAGACCGTCTTGGATGAAACCTATGTCGACAAATCCGGCCATTTCAATCTATCAGCAACAACCATCCAACGACATTATACCCCACTAGTTGTGATCTACCATGATTGTGATGATGGTGTGAAACCAGGACAAAGGAAACTAAAGTTCGAAATTCCACCACACTATATATATTTCGGGGAGAGTGAGAAAAAAGTGTTCGACTTGGGAGAATTCAATCTAGAGACGGTTATGAAGTATAATGAGGAGAGACAACAATATGTGGATAAGAGGAAGAGAAGGACCATCCATGAGGAAGAATGGTTTCATGATGTGGCGGAGATTGTGGATGCAGTCCCAAAACAGAGACGTCGAAGGCATCATAAGCGTTGTTTGGATTGTGAATTGTAAGAATCCTCTTGAAAAACTTATCTAAGTAAAAAAAATTGTTTTGACGCAAAATGCGGTAAACTATTTTGATGTCTGTAAGCCGAACTATAACTATAAAATTAACTTTAAGTTGTCCGACTGACCCAAAGATCGGTTGCGGGATCTATTTTTTGGTCCGCGGGTTCAAACGTTTTCCAAAAACTTGAATACTTACGTGCTTCTATTTTTTTGTTGACATAATTATCATGACACGCCTTTTTTTTCATTATAAGTCATGACAATTGCGGACAATACGTTAGATTTGAAGTGCATTATGTTTTTTCAAAAAATTTTGAAGAACTGGAAGATTTCATGAACTTATCTAAGCAAAAAAATCGTTTTGTCCCAAAAATGCGAATCACATGAAAAACTGAACTTTGAATTCCCAAATAGCACCTGTTGATTATTTTTCTAACTCGAAAATGTCGAAAGTTTATTTTTCTCAATTCACAAATATTTTGAGGGAATTTCAGAAAGCGGACAACTCCAAAATCGTTTGAGCAAAAATATGCGGAGCCAGATGATCGAAATGAGCCATGGTAAAAAAAAAATAATTTTTTATGTGTATAAATTGTGAATAAAAACTTTTATTTCAACTTTTATTCATTTAAGTGAAGTTCTATGGATATTTACCCAATAGTTGCCTATATACATACAATATCTATGCATAGAACCAACAATCTTAGGTTCTATGCTCCTATCCATCCTGGTTCTATGCCTACCAATATTTGAAGCCTTCCGACTTCAAGGTGCAGCAGTGAAAGGGAAATTGACATGTGGTGGGAAGCCTTGGAAAAATGCGAAAATCAAGTTGTATGATATTGATACTAGTATGTAGATCAAAAAATTTTATAGTCATTATTGATTTTTTTTGAAGATCCCGGGGACCCAGACGACCTGCTAGACGAAAAATATACCGATAAAGATGGCGAATTTCAAGTTGATGGTACTACAAGAGAATTGACTGATATCGATCCAGTGTTGTATATATACCATGATTGTGACGATGGGATCCGACCGTGCCAGAAAAAAGTGACATTTTTTGTGCCGAAGAAGTTCATACATACTGGCAAGCCGAAGATTTGGATGGATATTGGGGAGATTAATTTGGAGCTGATTTATCCGGAGCAGGATAGGAGTTGTAATCACTGATATGATATTGATATTAAATTTTCGAGCGCTTTAATAAATTTTTATAGGATTTGAAAATTTCTTCTTGATTTGGAAGCTTAACACAATTTTTTTTTTTACAAATTTTATGAAAAGCTGTATAAATTTTCATAAAAATTTTTATAACTTTTATGAAAACGCACAATTTTTTTCTGAAAAAAGAATGATTTTTTTCAATAAAATTTATGACTTTTATGACAAGTTTGACAACTTTTATGAAAAATTTATAACTTTTATTTTTTATTGTTATGAAAATTTTATCATTAGATAAAAAAATTTCAGACATAAAAACTGTATTTCCAGAAAACTCATTTCTACATCCTTGTCAGAGAAAAAAATTGATACTCAGAAATTAATTAACATCACAAAAAAAATTTCATCAAAACACAAAAAAATATTCCACAATAACATGCCAGCTCGATGGAATCAACTCCTAATCGCAACCTGTCGAATTGTTATGGCTATAATTGGAACATTTGGCAATACTAATTTGATCTACCTGATTATTTCGAGAAAGCAGTTTAGGTCAAAATCCAGTTGGTCATAAAATTTTTATTTTTCCATAAAAAATTGTTATAGCATACCTTCTCGCCATCCAATGTTTTGCCCATAACATCTGCCTATTATCTTATTGTATCGATGCGGTGTTGATATTTTTATGTAAAAACTTTTTATGTGACAAAAAAAAGTTATGAGCCATATTTCAGCACATCGCCTAAACCGAACCCAATGCTTTTATCTAGTGATACCATTCACATTTTTTGTCAGTTTTCAATATGTGCTCGTACTATTTCTAGTCCTGGATATTGTCATAATAGTATCATTTTCAACATTCTACCGTACCACCAGGTCTATAACTTATATCACAATAATTCTTATATTTCCTATAACTGTTGGATCAACTTTTGTGACATTAGGCTTTATTGGACTAGATACTCAAGTTCTTACTGTATGCACAGTAGTCACAGGTAGGTCAAATAATTTTATGTTAGTTTTATGAAAGTTTTATAGCCTTGATACCGAAATATAGCAAGTTATGGTCGTATACCGCCTTATTCTTCAATACTGCGACAACAATAGTTTTTATATATTTGATATTTTATTTTCATAAAAAGGAGAAGGAAACAAAAAGTTGTGACTCGAGAAAAATGATGGAGCGACTTCAAGCATCTGTCACTATATTTGTCATATTTTGTTATATCACGTATCTAGGACTGCAGTTATATACTATTATAGGTTTAACTGGTGATATTCTAGCAACTGCTGTTGGTAATACAGCGATATTCATAACAGTCGCATATTCACAAAACTTTTATGTCATTATTTGGAAATCGAAGGAATATCGGACCCAGTTTTTTGAGTTATGGGGATATAAAATGAATAAAGTCAAGAAAATTGTGTCAATAACATAATTATCGCTTGTCACTTGTGTTTGGGATTTGTGAGATTATTACGCTGCCTTGAATTGTATTTGGTCGGATGCACCATCGAAATAAATACCGCTTGATTTCTTGATTGCACATTATTGTTAGCACACTTGAAAAAAAGTTATGACATAATTTTATGAAAATGTTATGGACCCTACCCATCCAATAAATGGACCGCGACCCATAAAATGTTTTGAAGTAAGGTATATATAGCGAAATCGGGGATCCAAGGAGGGGGTATGAGGTAGGCGAGGAGTTGGAAGATGAATAATAGCTCTTGGAATAGGGACTGAAAAATAACTTTTTATAACTTTTTGAAGATTTTATTGTCATAAAAAATTACAACTTTCATAAAAACATTTTTATATCTTTTATGAAAAATGCATAACTTTACTTTATTTTTTCTGAAAAAAGTTTAACTTTAAGCCAAAAATGTATAATTTTTATTCATAAAATTGAATAATTTTTATGGCTTTCATGAAAAATTGTATAACTTTTATGAAAAGTTTTTGACGTTACAAAAAGTTTTATGACATTAATAAAACATTTTTCATAACTTTTATGGAATTTCTTCAATTTTTATTGAAAATGTTATAACTTTTATGAAACTTCTCACAATTTTTATGGAAAACTTCAATGACTTTTATTATAACTTATGAAAAAAAATTTTATGAAATATTTTTTATGACTCAAAATTTTTCATAAGACTCCAGTAGATCAAAAATGTTATGGCAACACCATACTTCACAAAATGACAACATACATCACTAACCTGCTTCAAAAACTTGACTTTATGACTACCCAAGTTCATCCTCCCCAATTTCTGATATCTTCCAACTTTCCACATTGCCAAGCATTCCAGTGATATTGTGATAATTTCAACGATAAAATATTTGCCACCTTCCGCATAAGTTGTAATAAAATAACACGATTCTGATGACCATCCCGACCAGAAACCCGTATTTGGGGAGTAGAAATATGGGCAAAAGTGATGGAATACTAGAAGGAGAAGGATGAAGTTGATAAGGAAGACTAGGAAAAATAGGATGTTGGTGTTCCGGATACTGCAATATTTAGATAAGTTTTTTCTTTAAAAAAATTTCAGATTTACCTAAACCAAGTCTGAAAAATAAGAGGCTTGAAAACTGCTGCAAATCGATTTATCGCCACTAAAAAGTGGAGGAATATGGTTAGATCATACATCAGGAATACTAAGGATGCAGCGAATCGGACATTGTCTTGGAGGAAATTTGAATCTCTGAAAGTGATAATTTTTATCAGGGTTGATAAGATTAGATATTGCGAATCCAGCAGAGTGCAAGATGCGCCTCGATCGAATTTTGTGAAAAGTTAGGCCATGGCTGCAATTTCAGCCGAAGAAGAATTTTTATTTTATTTTTTTAAAGCTTTATTTTGTGCGAAATAATTATTTTATGGCATTTCAGGTTTCATAACCACAATTTATTATAAAATTATTACTTTCTTTAGGGTTTGAATATAGCGGCACTGCAAACGCTGCCGTATAATGATCATATCTCGAAATCTAGAAGAGTTATCAAAAAGTGATCAACTGCAAATTTGTAGATCAAAACTTTAGCTACAAGTTTGCTGTTGACTACTTTTTGATAAGTAGACTAGATTCCGAGATATGATCATTTTCCGACAGTAGTTGCAGTGCCGTTTTATTCGAGGAAATACGGTATATTTGAATTTATCAACATAAATCGACACAAGTACATTTTTCGCTTCTCATGAAAATTAAACCTCAACTGAAATTTCAGCCATGGCCGAACTTTTATGTCACAAATGGCCTAACTTTCCAAATGTCTCCATAGAGCGCTTGTGGCAAAAATTTGAATCCACAAATACATGGACTTACGCTATCACCATCGGACAAATATACACCAAAAATATCAATCCATGAAATCCATCAGCAATCGCTTGAAACCGTATCAAGGTACCAAAGGAATTATGGAAGGAGGTAATCCTATGGAATACTAGGATGATGGTTAGGTTGATAAGAACCGATGATAAGGCGAATGGGAGGATGATAAGGCCGTATAAAAAATGGGGAGAGCCGCTAGCAGACATTGTTGTTGAAATGAGCAAGTTTCCCACTGAACCGGAAATTTTTTGCTCTTGCTCTATCTTTTTTCTAGTTAGACAATGATATCACAAGGGTCCTACACTTTTCTCATGTGAATCATTTTTAAGAGAAATGAGAAAATCAAGTTCAGAAATATCAGGTAGGCTTAATCACAAAAGATCAGAATATGGAGTTTTTTTTGGTGGGATAATGAGGGTAAGTCAAAGTAGACACGGAAGTTGTTGAAAATTTTTGGATAGGGACGAAAAGCTGAAACAGAAAAATGTCTGCAAATTTGAAAAAAAAAATCTGGAAATGCAAATAAAAAATTATTCAAAAAATTATGGTGCTATAACTTTTTTATTTTGACATAAAAAGTGCTATAACTTTTTTATTTTGTGCTATAGCTTTTTTATTTTGACATAAAAAGTGCTATAGCTTTCTTACTTTGACATAAAAAATGTTATAACTTTTTTATTTTGACATAAAAAGTGCTATTACTTTTTTATTTTGACATAAAAAGTGCTATAACTTTCTTACTTTGACATAAAAAAGTGCTATAACTTTTTTATTTTGGCATAAAAAGTGCTATAACTTTCTTACTTTGACATAAAAAATTCCATAACTTTTTTATTTTGACATAAAAAAGGCATTTTCAATAAGTTATCTATCAAAACTTTTTATCACTCGTGAATCTTGTTATAAAATTATTATGAGCCACTTTCGACCTCCCCCGACACAATAAAAACCGCCTCATCTCCTTATTGCATATTATTGTCAATAACCTGCAATAAAATATCATAACTCAATCACAGTATGAAAAAGTGATCTACCCGTCCAATAAATGTACCGTAACCCATTGTATCGGTTGGAGATGCAGATAAAATATATAATCCGGGATCCAGCTGGCAGGTGTGAGGTATGCGAAGAATTGAGCAACGAAGATTAGCTCTTGGAACAGTGACTGGAAATGTGGTGGTACGGTAGATCAAATGGTAGATCACAAAAAAATATGAGACTGTAAGGTAGACCAAAATTTTTTATGATACTGTAGGGTAGATCAAACGGTAGATCAAAAGTTTTACGGTGAGATACGGTATGGTAGATCAAATGGTAGATCAAAAAAATTTTATGATACGGTATGGTAGATCAAATTGTAGATCAAAAAATTTTATGATACGGTAGGGTAGATCAAATAGTAGATCAAAAAACTTTGCAAAAATTTGTGACATCAAAGTTGACAACAAAAGCTATGCAAATTCGATCAACCGTAAGCTGATATTCCAAATAACACACAAAAAATAACAAAAATTTTTGAAAGCACCATAGATGAAAATGTGGTAGATCACAAACTTTTATGAAAAAAAAAAATAAAATCATACCTGCTTCAAAAATTTGACCTTCCGATTTCCCAACTTTTTATATCTTCTGAATCTCCAAACCGCCAGGCATAGGTCGAATACCCCTGCAGAATACTAGGGGGGGGGGGGTCTCAGCAAAAACCAAGCAATTTCATGAAAAACCACTATACACATCTTGTTAGGTCTGTGCAGAAACTAGCCGCAAAATTTTTTCAGGTCCGTACGTGACCGGGTTTCGTAGTTATGGCTATAGAAGCAGAAAATGGTCGATTTTTTGAGAGACGCTCTTCATATTAGGGCATATCTGTATCTCAGGAACCCGATCATGTACCGACCTGAAAAAATTTTACATTAGGTTTCTGCCCAAGCTGAACAAGATGTGTATAGTGGTTTTTCATGAAATTGCTTGGTTTTCGCTGAGACCACACCCTTCCAGGCACTATTCGACCTATGCCGCCAGGCATTCAAGAACAATTGTTGTAATTTCCAACGTGAAATATTTGGAGCCCTCGCCATGCGTGGTGATATGATAACAGATTGTGGTACGGTAGTCGTACCATAATCCAGAATTTGGGTCGTAGTAGCTCGGGCATAGATAGAAAAATACCAGGATGAGGAAGGATATATTGATAATAAATACTATGGAAGCCATGATATTGGTGTTTCGTTTGCTGAAGTACTTAGATAATTTATGACACAAGATGGAGCTAAACCTAAACCATGCCTTGAACTTCAACGGTTGGAAAACCGCAAAAAATCGGTTTATCGCTATCAAAAGGTGAGTGCAGATTGTCATATCATATGTCAAAAATAAAAACGAAGAAACAACTCTTCCATTTTCCTGAAGTGTTTTGGAATCTCTGAAACTGATAGGTGATATCAGTCAGTGATAAAAAAACATACAGTATCCACATTGGACATATGTAGATCAAAAATATCAATCCATGAAATCCATCAGAAATCGCTTGATACCTTATCAAAGCGCCGAAGGAATTGTGGAGGGAGGTAATCCTATGGAATACTAGGATGATAGTTAGATTGATAAGAACTGATGATAGGGCGATAGGGAGGATGATAAGGCCGTAGAGAAAATGTGGAGATTCTTCAGTGGGCATTTTTGATAAAAAACAAGATGCTCAAATGAGCCGGAACTCTTCAGACTAGTGACAAACATCATATTTTCACATATGTATATGAATCAGAACCAAAAAATGACGAATGTTTATTTTTCTCACACAAAAAAGCATATCTATGGACTCATAATAATCTTGGCAAGATCGTGTGAATTAGCTCCCATGATCAACGAAGTACCACCATCCGCAACAATCGATTGCCCGATGATATAAGTGGACAAGTTTCGATCCGCCAGGAATAGGATGATATTCGCAATGTGCTCCGGTTTGCCACAGAATCCAGCAGGGATGCAATCCTTATGTGCCGCCATATAGTCGTACATCTTTTGGGAGGCGGGCTCCGGGAGCCCCATAGCTTGGATGAACCCTGTTGCGACTGCACCAGGGCTCACTGAATTAACTCGAATCCCATGTTGAATCAAGTCAATGGCGGTGCTTCTGGTGTATTGGTCCAAGGCAGCTTTGGAGATTGCATAGTATGGAGTATCAGGTTGCTAAAAATATCTGATATACCTCTATCTAGGATCTAGGATATATCTAGGATCCTCTATCTAGGATCTAGGCTATATCTAGAATCTAGAATATATCTAGGATCCTCTATCTAGGATCTAGGATATATTTAGGATACTTTATCTAGGAACTATGATATATCTAGGATTCTCTATCTAGGATCTAGGATATATCTAGGATACTTTATCTAGGATCTATGATATATCTAAGATCCTCTATCTAGGACCTAGGATATATCTAGGATACTTTATCTAGGATCTAGAATATATCTAGGATCCTTTATCTAGTATCTATGATATATCTAGGATCCTCTATCTAGGATCTAGGATATATCTAGGTTCCTTTATCTAGGATCTATGATATATCTAGGATCCTCTATCTAGGATCTAGGATGTATCTAGAATACTTTATCTAGTATCTATGATATATCTAGGACCCTCTGTCTAGGATCTAGAATACATCTAGGATCCTCTATTCAAGATCAAGGATATATCTAGGATTCCCTTTCTAGGATAAAGGATAAATCTGGGATTTCCTATCTAGGGTCTAGGATATATCTAGGATCTAGGATATATCTAGGATCCTCTATCTAGGACATGGGATATATCTAGGCTACTTTATCTAGGATTTATGCTATATCTAGGATCCTCTATCTAGGATCTAGGATATATCTAGGATCTAGGATATATCTAGGATACTTTATATAGTATCTATGCTATATCTAGGATCCTCTATCTAGGAACTAGACCTATAGGTACAATATACTTACAGCCTGTGGTCCTGCAACGATACTGGATACATTCACAATCTCACCCTTCGTCGCGATCAAGTGAGGCTTAACCTTTTGAGTCATCTCGATAACAGTCTGTACATTGAGATGGAAGATCTTCCGATATGTATCAACACCTTGATCCGTCCCCATTTTCCCCTCAGCGTCTGGAATCGCTGCGCCAGCGTTGTTGACCAATACATCGATTCTTCCAAACTTCTTCAATGTTGAGTTGATAATTTCATCTTGGGAGGCTGGTTGGGTGATATCAGCGGATACAACATTGATTTGAGAGTCGGATACTCCAGCATGAAGGATCTGTTGTCTTGTCTCCTCAAGTCGGTCTGCGTTCCTCCCGGTGATGGTGACATTTGCACCATCCTTGGCGAAGAGTAAGGCGGTGGTGCGACCGATGCCATTTGAAGAGCCTAAAAAGACTTTTCTACTGAGCAGACTAAGCCAACTTACCAGTGATAATAACAGTTTTTCCTGAAAAGCGAGCCATGTTGAAAATTCTCAGTTGAAAAAAGTATCAATCTTTTTTGTTTATATACTTTCGAGTTTTGTAGCCTTCGTAGTGCCGAGATGTGACATTGGAGAGAGCGGCAGACACAAAAATTGTGTCCATCGCACTGACACAAACATTGTTGTGATGGGGGAAGGTGTTTTTCTGTTTGAACGAATGATTTCATGTGGATTCAATTATTGATGATGATTTTATTTTATAATTGTCCTTTTTATGAACCTTTTGAAAATTTTGCAGGATATTTTATTAAAAAAAACAGATTTTGTAGATTCGTTATAGATTTGAAAAAAACTAAAAACTTTTTGTTGTATCTTCTCAGTTTTTTTGTCATCATTTTTTCGAATCAACATGTTTTCTTTCAATCTAGTACATTTTTTTGCAAGCAGTATTTTGCCTAGATTCGTTTTTCGATTCCCCCCAGAAAAACGAAGGAAACAAGTATTTGCTCTGTTCAACATTTTGATCGGTTAGATTTTGGTATTTGTGCCAAAAACTTCTACTATCCTGGAGAGTCCCATCAAAAATTTCAGATGTCACTTTTTGAATCCAGCCAATTTTCAGAGAAAAAACCATAAAATATTCAGTATCATTTATTCATTTCATATTATCAACAAAAAAGTTATCAATCCTTCATGGCCAACATCTTTCCACCATCCGAAACAATAGTCTGACCAATGATGTATCTAGACACTTTTCTATCCGCCAGGAATGCAATAACATGAGCAATATCAATCGGCTCACCAATGAATCCACATGGAATAGTTCCTGTCATTTTTTCGTACATCTGAAGTTTTTTCTGATTTGATTGCCCAGTCATTTTCAGACAAACCTTCTGTGACTGCTCCGCACTTAATCCCATCGCCTCTCCAATACCAGTCACAACTCCCCCCGGGGATACTGAATTGACCCGGATCCCATATTTGATCAAATCCAGCGCGGCACTTTTGGTATATTGGTCCAATGCTGCTTTGGACATTGCGTAGTACATGAATGTTGGGTACTTAAAATCAAAATTAATGGAAAGTTGGACAAATAGGTTTAGCTACCCCTTGTGGTCCGGCACAAATACTCGAGACATTCACAACTTCCCCTTTTGAAGCTTTCAGATGTTCCGACGCTTTTTGAGTCAAGGATACAACACTTCGAAGGTTGGTAGCCATAATCTTATCATATACTGATACATCCTGAGCCACACCAGTTCTCCACTTTTCATCATTGAACGCACCACCAGCATTATTCACAAGAATATCAAGTCTTCCAAATTTCTCAATAGTCGAGTTGATCAATGATCAATTTATTCTGTCCATCCTCAGTTGTAATATCAGCCACAATTGCCAACACATTTCCTTCAGCTACTCCACTTTTGATGATTTCTTGTCTAGTCTCCTCAAGTCGACTCTCATTTCTTCCAGTTATTGTCACTTTGGCACCTTCTTGAGCGAAAAGAAGGGCGGTAGCTCTCCCGATTCCATTTGAGGATCCTGCAAAAATATTTCTATATAGGAAAAAAAGTTAAACCTAACTTACCAGTAACAATAACAACTTTGCTAGTGAAGCGAGCCATATCGAAGAACTATGAGAAGTATATCACTCCTCATGTTTTTATACTAAATTTTTTGTAGCTTTCGTAGTGTGAGAGAGGAAATGTGTTAGAGATTCGAGACAAAAAATCGGGTGGTGACACAAATCACAAAATTGGGAGATGAGGGACGGTTAAGGAAACATATGTTGAATCATTTGTAACCTCAAGAATAAAAAAATGAGAAATTATTCATATCTCATAATCAATACCAAACCTCGATCATCAATATCTGAAATTTCAACCTATTTTTTACATATCCTTATTTTCTGACTTGTATCACCTCCGTTGTGTATCTAGATTTTTTTCTAAATTTTGAATTGTCATTTGTGGATAAACCAATTTCCATCATATCTTTCTTCATGCTTCCAAATTTTAGGTTTAGGATTCAGTAAATATCCATAAAACAGGGACACAATTATTCCTTTTCATTTATTCATTCTATTTCACAATAAAAACACAATTTATAATTTATAATTCCTTCATGGCCAACTGCGATCCACCATCAGCAACAATAGATTGACCAACGATATATCTAGACACTTTTCTATCCGCTAGGAATGCAATAACATGAGCAATGTCAATTGGATCGGCAATGAATCCACATGGCACATTTTTGCTCATGTTCTCCCACATCTAAAAAAATAATCCAATATTTTTAGTTACATAGTACCCAAATACCTTCTTTGATTGCTCCGCGGTCAAACCCATCGCCTCTCCAATACCAGTCTCCACTCCTCCCGGAGACACTGAATTGACTCGAATTCCAAATTTGATCAGATCCAGGGCGGCACTTTTGGTATATTGGTCCAACGCGGCTTTGGACATGGCGTAGTATAGAGCGATTGGGTACTGGAATATTCAAAATAATTTGAAGTTGAAAAATTGGGTAACTTACAGCTTGTGGTCCTGCAGCAATACTGGATACATTCACAACTTCACCCTTCGATGCCTTCAGATGTTCCAACGCTTTCTGAGTCAATGATACAACACTTCGAAGGTTGGTTGCCATTGTTTTATCATATACTGATACATCCTGAGCCACACCAGTATTCCCCTTATCATCTTGGAACGCACCACCAGCATTATTCACAAGAATATCAAGTCTTCCAAATTTCTCAATAGTCGAGTTGATCAATGATCAATTTATTCTGTCCATCCTCAGTTGTAATATCAGCCACAATTGCCAACACATTCCCTTCACATACTCCACTTTTGATGATTTCTTGTCTAGTCTCCTCAAGTCGAGCCTCATTTCTTCCAGTTATTGTCACTTTGGCACCTTCTTGCGCGAAAAGAAGAGCTGTAGCGCGCCCGATTCCATTTGAGGACCCTGCAAAAATATTTCTATATACCAAAAAAAAGTTAAACCTAACTTACCAGTAACAATAACAACTTTGCCAGAAAAGCGAGTCATATCGACGAACTATGAAAAAAAGTATCATTTCTTGTTTGTTTATATACTAAATCGTTTGTATTTTTCGTAGCGCGAGATAGAAGAGACGCAGACACGAGAAGTGTGTCCAGTTTACCAGCACAAACCTCGAACTGATAAATTTTTCATTTTATATTGATCTTAGTTTTTTCATCATAACTTATATATTTTATTTCGAAGAGTTATTGCAAAAAAAAATTATTCATCCTTCATTACCAAAATCGATCCACCATCCGCCACAATAGATTGACCAATGATATATCTAGACACTTTCCGATCCGCTAGGAATGCAATAACATTAGCTATATCGACTGGATCTGCTATGAATCCGGCTGGAATTCCTTGCTTCATTATGTCCCACATCTGAAATTTTAGTATTCAGATATTATGGATCAATATACAAATATACCTTATGAACCTGCTCCTCAGTCATGCCCATAGCCGGTCCAAGTCCCGTAATTACTCCACCTGGGGATACTGAATTGACTCGGATTCCATATTTGATCAAATCCAGGGCGGCACTTTTGGTATATTGGTCTAGTGCTGCTTTGGACATGGCGTAGTAGACACAACTAGGATACTGTAGAAATTTCAGTTTTTTTTTGAAAAAAGGATTATATACCGCTTGTGGTCCTGCAGCTATACTTGAAACATTCACCACCTCACCCTTCGACGAAATCAAATGTGGAACAGCCTTTTGAGTCAATAGCACTATACTTCTTAGGTTTACTTCCATAGTCTTGTCATATACTGATACATCCTCGGCTATCCCGGTATTCCCCTTCTCATCCATGAAAGCGGCTCCAGCGTTATTCACAAGAATATCCAGTCTTCCAAATTTCTCAATAGTCGAGTTGATCAATTTATTCTGTCCATCCTCAGTTGTAATATCAGCCACAATTGCCAACACATTCCCTTCAGATACTCCACTTTTGATGATTTCTTGTCTAGTCTCCTCAAGTCGAGCCTCATTTCTTCCAGTTATTGTCACTTTGGCACCTTCTTGCGCGAAAAGTAAGGCGGTACCCCGGCCAATGCCATTTGAGGAGCCTGAAACTTTTTTTGTTATATTTCAAAAAAAATATGTGAAAAAATACCTGTAACAATAGCAACTTTGTCAGTGAATCGAGACATGAAAAATTATTTTGAGGAAAAAAATGAGTTGGAAGGAACTAAAAATATTGTGGAATGAATCGCATCATCAATAACTGATAAGCACTGCAAACAGAGAAATTTCCGTTTTTTGTTGATTTTTTGATATGATGTGATGGAAGAGGATATGAGTTTTGAAAAAAAATAAATAGAAAATTTAACTCAAATGTGTACTGACAATATTTTCCTTTTAAAGTGTGTCGAGTGTAAACCGTAGTAACAAAACCGTAGTTTGTGTGTCAAAATAGCGTGTTTTGTGTCAACATGATATAAAAGTAGTACTCTCATGATTCCCTTCATACGATAACATGGCAAGATTTCAAGATAAGGTTGTTATTGTCACAGGTATATATTTTTTATGAATTATATAAAATTAATTGCTAGGATCATCCAGTGGCATTGGCCGGGGTACCGCCCTACTTTTCGCTCAAGAAGGTGCCAAAGTGACAATAACTGGAAGAAATGAGGGTCGACTTGAGGAGACTAGACAAGAAATCATCAAAAGTGGAGTATGTGAAGGAAATGTGTTGGCAATTGTGGCTGATATTACAACTGAGGATGGACAGAATAAATTGATCAACTCGACTATTGAGAAATTTGGAAGACTTGATATTCTTGTGAATAATGCTGGTGGTGGATTCTCTGATGAAAAGGGGAATACCGGTGTAGCTGAGGATATATCAGTGTATGATAAGAATATGGACATCAACCTTCGAAGTATCGTATTAATGACTCAAAAAGCAGTTTCGCATTTGAAACTGACAAAGGGTGAAGTTATCAATGTCTCGAGTATTTGTGCTGGACCACAAGGGGTAGCTAAACCTAATTTTCCAACTTCCTATACATTTTGATTTTCAGTACCCGGCATTCATATACTACGCAATGACATCAGCAGCCACGGACCAATATACCAAAAGTGCAGCATTGGATTTGATCAAATATGGAATACGAGTCAATTCAGTATCCCCGGGAGCTGTCAAAACTGGATTTGGAGTGGCGATGGGAATGACAACGGAAATGAATGATAAGGTATCACACTGATGATATTCACAAATCAAAAGAAAGATTCAGATGTTCGAGAACTTTGAGAAAACCAATCCAGTGGGATTTGTAGCAGATCCAGTTGATATCGCAAATGTTATTGCATTCCTGGCGGATAGAAAAGTGTCTAGATACATTATTGGTCAATCTATTGTTGTTGATGGTGGATCCACTTTAGTTATGAAGGAATGATAGTTTTATTTTTTATATATTTCAAAATAAAGTGACTATTGAAATAATTGCTCATAACAAATCACTCAAAACATAATTCATAGATCTTGAAGCAAAATCCGATCCCTCAATTTTTCCAGAAACCGAAGCATGTCCTTTTTCAAATCGAAAAACTGATAAGCGTTTGATTCGTATCATTCATGATAAAAGCTCGTATTCAGTAGTAAACAAGGCGTATGTCAATCAAAAAAGTATATTTTGACATGTCAGGAGGAGATAAAATTGTCTAGACTTCTTGAACTTGACAAACAACTGTCAGAATAGTACGATGAACGGTAGTGATGATTTTTGATCTTCCGTAACCTACAGTACGTCCTATGACGATATACTAAATGAAAAAGCCTTTCTTCTCCGTATTTCGTTTGACACCGAGTTTTTTTCCTTTTTCGTGTGAGATATAATGGCTATATTTGGAAAAAAAAGTTTATTGACAATAAAAAGATTCATAAAAATATTATTACATCTCCAAATCTGGCAACACCAAAATCGATCCACCATCAGCGACAATAGATTGACCAATGATATATCTCGAC
Organism: Caenorhabditis uteleia; assembly: GCA_963573275.1. Classification (NCBI taxonomy): domain Eukaryota; kingdom Metazoa; phylum Nematoda; class Chromadorea; order Rhabditida; family Rhabditidae; genus Caenorhabditis; species Caenorhabditis uteleia. The sequence continues at coordinate 19,617,841 of OY752137.1, forward strand.
ACTTTTCTATCCGCCAGGAATGCAATAACATTAGCAATATCAACCGGATCAGCTATGAATCCAACTGGAATTGTCTTCTCCATGTCCTTCCACATCTGAACGTTTTTTGTTGATATGTATATAGGTAGACTGATAACTTGATACCTTATCAGCCATATCCATCGGCATACCCATCGCTTGACCAAATCCTGTTGTAACCGCTCCAGGGGATACTGAATTGACTCGAATTCCAAATTTAATCAAATCCAGGGCGGCACTTTTGGTATATTGGTCCAGTGCTGCTTTGGACATGGCGTAGTACATAAATGTTGGGTACTAAAAATCAAAATTAATGAAAGATTGGAAAAATAGGTTTAGCTACCGCTTGTGGACCTGCAGCGATACTGGATACATTCACCACCTCACCCTTTGAAGACTTCAGATGTTCCGACGCCTTCTGAGTCAATGATACAACACTTCGAAGGTTAGTCGCCATAATCCTATCATACACTGATACATCTTGAGCCACACCGACATTTCCCTTCTCATCCATGAAAGCGGCTCCAGCGTTATTCACAAGAATATCAAGTCTTCCAAATTTCTCAACAGTCGAGTTGATCAATTTATTCTGTCCATCCTCAGTTGTAATATCAGCCACAATTGCCAACACATTTCCTTCAGATACTCCACTTTTGATGATTTCTTGTCTAGTCTCCTCAAGTCGACCCTCATTTCTTCCAGTTATTGTCACTTTGGCACCTTCTTGCGCGAAAAGAAGAGCTGTAGCTCTCCCGATTCCATTCGATGAACCTATCAATAATTTTCATAAAATTCATTTAAAAAAGTAATACCTGTTACAATAACAACCTTGTCCTGGAATCTTGCCATATTATAGTTCTGCCAGAAATAAGTTCGAATGAACTATAAGCACACTTTTATATAAAAGTGTTTTATCAGTGATTGATATTATCAGGTTGTTGACATAAAACACACTTTCGCTTGTTATCGGAAAAATTGGCACTAACTACGGGTTCCTCCATGCCATGCATACTCTATACATTTTTGATGGAAAGTGTGACAGATTTATTTTTATGAAGTTTTTATTAAAATAAAATATTATGTCTCATTAGTATTTAGTCAGTGAAACGGTTTCAATTTCCGCACGTTTCCACCGGAAGAGATATTGTTTGATTTCCCGATGGCATAATATTGTCAGTAATCTGAAATGGTTTCAAGTTTTCAAAAAAAAAAAATGCTTGATATAATTGACAAACCCATCTAATAAATGTACCACTACCCATACCACAGACTGAAAAAGCACAAAATTCGAATCATCGGTTATCCATGGTTTTCGGAGCCATATAGGCAATAATTTGAGCAATGAACAAAAGTTCTTGGAATAATGACTGAACAATTTTATATTTTTGAATAGCAGTTAAACCGGTCCGTTTCTACAATCGAGGACCAAAAGAAAAAAATCGTGGATCGAAAAAAAATCGAGGGCCGAACTTATAAAATACCATATAAACAAATGGAGTACCGAAAGAGAAAAATCGAGAACCAAAAAAATGGAGTACCGAAAGAGTTTTTACTTTCGGTACTCCATTTTTTTGGTCCTCGATTTCTCTTGCTCGGCCCTCGATTCTAGAACAGTGCTGTTAAACCTCTCACCTGTTCAAGGAACAAAACTCGATCATTCGATGATCGGCCAACTCTTCGATGAAACTTTCTCACATTCCACATTGCCAAACAATCAATCAATATTGTGAAAAATTGTAAATGAATAGGACTAATATGGCAATGTTTGTTTTGTTGATTCTAGAAAAAGTTGTATATACCTTGATAACATAAAGTTGTTGTAGTTATACAGTATATCCAAAATATGGCAATAATTATTTTGGTGTTGGATATGGAAAATATTATTTTATAACGGATTGGTCTAATTACGGCGAAGAAGCGATTTATGGCAATCAATAAGTGGTTAAATATTGATATTATATATAGTAATAGTGCCGTGAATCCACTATAGGAGGAATATTGGAGAAGGAACTCGGAAGATCTGAAACAACTTTTTTTTGTAGTGATACCAAGTTTATCGATCAATACGAACAATCGATTGATAAGTTATTACCACCTTCACGAAAAATGACACCTCGCGTGTAACTTTGCCCCACCGCACCAGGGCAACGAAAGTATGTCTACAAAAATTTATGGAATCGATTCAGCTCGTGATGGCCGGTGGGGCGAAGTTATACGCCAGGTGTCATTTTTCGTGACGAGGGTAATACTATATTTTGACTTTAGTAAAAATAAATCCTTGAAAAAATAATGAATTTTGATCTTATCGATAGATCTTATCTTAATCTTATATCTTAAAACACTTTGCTAGGTTTGGATCATTTTCTAATTCTCTAAACCCTCGCATATCCCTCTACACACATCTTTTTCACACATTTCGATTTATTACCATATATATATATATATATATATATAATTTTTGCGCGCCTATTCTTATCGTGCCTATCTGACCTAAAGTTGAAAAACGGTGAGGTTGGGACAGACATCATTCATAATAATTTCATTTTTCTCATATATCTCGACAGAAAAATGTTCCATGCGTCATGATGCGAGCAAAATTTCCGGTTCATTGAGATATATGAATACCCAATTTATTTCGTGCTTTTTCAAGTTCAGAACCAGCTTATTTGAAAATCAAAAAGGGTAAAGTTTAAAAAATCGAGTTTTCAATAGTGAAAATTTGAAATCCATGAATTTATTTGAGGAAAGTTGTGACAGATTTATTTTTGTGCGTTTTTATGTAGCAAAATATTTTATTCCATAAATTATTGAAAGCGTTTCAATTTTTGGAAGTATCTAGCAAAAAATATTTCAAAAATTTATCCAAAAAATGTGCGACAGATTTATTTTTTATGAAGTTTTTATTCAAATAAAATATTATGTCTAAAATTTATTTTTAGTATTTTGTCAGTGAAACGGCTCCAATTTCCGCACGTTTCCACCGGAAGAGGTATTGCTTGATCTCCCGATTGCATAAAATTGTCAATAGCCTGAAATAGTTCGTGTAAAAATAATTTTATTTTTCAGAATTCACAAACCCATCTAATAAATGTACCACTACCCAAACCACACACTGAAACAGCACGAAACTCGAAACATCGGTTATCCATGGTTTCTGAACCATGTAGGCAATACCTTGAGCGATGAACAAGAGTTCTTGGAATAATGACTAAAAATTTGTATTGTTCCGATAAAAAAGTAATCCCTTAACCTGTTCAAGAAACAATATTCGATCCTTCAATACTCTACCAACTCTGTTATGAAACTTTTTAACTTTCCACATTGCCAAACTATCAATCAATATTGTGAACAAGTCCAATACTGCAGTATGTATACTTTCCACTTGTCCTGTAACTTGATAACAAGTTTCGGATGACCAACCCGACCAAAATCCAGTAGCACGATCGTAGAAATATGGACAGAAATAGTGATAAATTGGGATTGTATAGGCCAAATTGTAAATGAATATCACTAATATGACCATGTTAGTTTTGTTGATTCTGAAAAAAAGAGAAGTAGTGGAACCTAGAAATCAGACTCACGTGAACCAAGATTTGAAAAGCAATGGCTTTGCAACAGCAAAATACCGATTTATTGCAACTAGACAATGAATAAAAATAGTCATATGATGCATGATTAGAAGCATTGTAGCAGGATATGTGACGTTGTTTTGAAGAAGTTGTGAGTCACTGAAAATGAGTCATTACGAGAGCTTTGAAATTACTTGGGAAAAATTTGATGTCATGGAATTTATTGGTTGAATACATCATCCATCATCATGAATACATAGAGTTGCGCTAAAGTGGGTTTTTGAAAAAAAAAACAGAAGTCGGGAAGTGGAATTAAATTTTCTCAATCGGAAAACCGGAAGTCGGAATTAAAAATGTTCCAATCCGGAATTTGAAATTTGCTTTCCGGAATAGGATTCCGTAAGTCGTAAGCTTCCAAATAGTCCGGAAGTCGGAATTACGCATAACTCTGATACTTTCTATTCCTAGATTCACGGTTTTCAGACATTGTTTTGGAATCTCCACGCATAATTGGAATATTGGAATCTCCAAGCAAAATATACCTCTAGGAGGGAAGTTCATGTGTTTGGGAAAAATGTTGGACCTTTTCACCACAAAGGTAAACTTCCAATAGTTAGCTTAGATTTCTTCCTATATATGAAAACTTACGATAACAACATGGGACAAACGTATATCATAAATATAAATCCATTGGCACAATCAGTAATCGCTTGGACTCTGATGAGAGTTCCAAACGAATTTTGTAGCGAGATAATTTTTGGGAAAACGAAAACAATTAGAATATTGATAAAAAAGCTGAGTATGGAAAATGGAAGCAAAATAAGACCAGAGTTGAAAAACGGTGAAGTTGGGACAGACATCATACATAATAATTCCACTTTTCTCATATATCTAGACTGAAAAATATTTTCTATTCATTATGATACGAGCAAAATTTCCGGTTCATTGAGTATATGAATATACAATTTATTTCTTATAAGTTTATTTGAAGATAAAAAAGGGTAAAGTCAAAAAATGGAGTTCCCAATAGTTGACCTCTGCATAGCATTTTTACTTCCAAACACAAATCTCCTAAATTCCCTATTACACATAATAGTTAAAAATCCATCTAAAGCGTGTACACTACACAATAAAAAATTCGAAAAAAGCGCAAATTCCCAAGATTCACTTGTAAATTTCTTCGGTGCAAAACTGATGGCAAGTTGGAACACGAATAAACCGCCTTGGAACAAGGTCTGATTCATAAATCCAACTTCCTTCATGGCATGCGATTTCGACCAGACACTATGACTAATTTTTCGATTTCGCCGCATTTTCAAGACTGCCACTATATCGAACAAACATGTGAACACTTCCGCCAATAAGTAATTAATCAAAACAAAGTATATTGATATTTCGATACATATTGGTGTCATGGTGACTCGGTAGAAGCCTGTCACATCGTAGTATAGTAGTTGGCAGTATACTGTAGATTTATGGTAGATTTTTATCATAAAAATGTTATATATACCTTGATAACATAAAGTTGTTGTAGTTATACAGTAGATCCAAAATATGGCAATAATTATTTTGGTGTTGGATATGGAAAATAATATTTTATAATGGATTGGTCTAATTACGGCAAAGAAGCGGTTTATGGCAATCAATAAGTGATTGAATATTGATATTATATATAGTAATAGTGCTGTAAATCCACTGTAGGAGGAATATTGGAGAAGGTACTCGGAGGATCTGAAAATTTTTACAGTATAATTTCATTCTGAAGATAATATATTTTGATTTTCTCGAGGGGAAAGTATGACATGAGTAAAATTGAATTGTTTTCAAAAAAATTTTTCGGAAAATTTTGTTACAGAATTTTTAAACAAGTTTTTGGCATAATTTATAACACCTTCTTTACCATTTTTTTCAAATTTTCTCACAAATTTTTAAATTATTTTTTTCATAAAATTTTTTCTTCAGATATACATATGTATAATTCTATATGTATAATTCTTTTTTTTTCAACAGAATCGTCCTGAAAAAATTTGCGAAAATTTCAGAAAAAAAATTTTTTTTTAAATTTTGGAGCATATGTTTCTGAATATTAGAACAAAAAAATATTAAGATTTTTTTTTCAAATTTTTTCAACAAAATTTTTAGTTTCAACATTTTCAAAATTTCCATAAATTCAATAACTTACGTTATAGTCATCGGACAATAATAAAAAATAATATTAACCGCTTGAAATGCATCAGCCACTGCTTGATACTTGCTCAAAACTCCAAATGCATTATTCAATGATGATATTCTCGAAATATACATTAATACCATAGAATTTGATATAAGTCCGAATATTGTGATCTACAAAAAATCAAGTTATAAAAAAATAAATCATAAAATAATCCTACCGGCAATAAAACGGCACCATTAGTAACATGACTCTCCATTTTTGAGCAAAATGAAATGAGCAAAAAAGTTTTTGATCTGAAATTTTTTGGTCAAAACAAAAAACAAAACAAAGTTGTAAATTAGTTTTATTCGTGACTCAGTTTTTTTGAGACAAAAAAGACGAAAGACTGAAAAATAGGGAAGTTCAGAAGAAAAGAGATCAGCGAAGCATATATATATTCAGTCATTACTGATAGTCGTCACTTTGTTGGACTTTTGCACGAGAAATTGTCTATATTCTTTGTTGCATATTATGATCAATGCCCTGAAATAATATTTTGGATTACTGTAGATTATTTGATCTACCCATCAATAACATGAATTAACACCCAATTAGTGTAAGCTATCAATCTAAAAATCCGACCATCCGGCAGAAATATTTGAAAAAGTTGGCAGAAAAATACGAAGCATTGAAATAGGGACTGTTTTACAAATGCCAATTCTTGAGATTTATTGCTCATTGATATGTTCCGAAGTTTTATGAAAGTGATAATATTGATAACAGTTGATATCACTCCAACTATATTTATTTCCATGACACCGGCCGTCAACACAAATGTGGGGCAATAAAATTCGGTGATATGAAAAAAACCATCTAATGGATTATAGTCAAACTGATAACAATGAAGTATTTGGATATAGGCGAATGATATTGAGGGTATTGATATGATAACAATTATCAGTTTGCTTATGGTAGCACTGAAACTCACGGTTTCAATTTTATAACATTTTTTATGGCCAACTTGAAAAAAACTCGGTAGCAAAATGGTTTAAAAACTGCGAAACATCGATTTATGGCAATTATCAAATGTAAACTTGTTGTCAGTTCAGTAGAGAATGTGCCAAGGAATAAAAAGTATTTTGACCAAACTTTCATCCAGTCTAAATCCCTGAATTATCAAATTATCATACTTGTCACTAGATAGTACTCTACCATATCACCATAGGACAATAATACAGTAGGAACATGGTAGAGTGGAGTAGATCAGCGAAGGATAAGAATGATATCAATATACCAAAAGGATTATTTAGTGATGATATTTTTTGATAAGTTGATAATATAGTGATATTGATTATCACTCCTGATAAGGCAATTGGTGAGATGATAAAACCATTTATAGCGTTGCTCATATTTTCAGTGTTGTGAAAAAAACTGAAAATGACTCAAGTCTCATAGTTTTTGTTTTGATAACGTGTCTGATGATAAGGAAATGAGTTGTGGGAAAATAATTGTAGAAACTTTTTGGTACAGAGGTTCAAATTTTGTCTGAGAAAACAGGAAATCGAGAATAATTGTTTTATGTTATTGTCTAGACAGTATTCATCAGCTTATTCAAAAAATGAGCTCAATTCTAAATTATTATGTTTATTATGAAAATTAGTCAAGCAAGTACAAATTCAGCTAACACTGATAGTTGATACTTTGTTGGAATTTTACATGAGATATCGTCGATACTCTTTATTATGATCAATGCCCTGAAAAAAATATCTCTATAGATTACTGTAGATATTTTGACCAACCCAATATTAGATAGTTTCCAGACTAATTTTGAATCTGACACTCACTATGTATATCAAAAAGTTCGTATAATTACTTTCCCACCACTCTCCTTCCTCATCATTCTCTAGTCAGACACGTTATCAAAACAAAAAAAATGTGAGACTTGAGTCATTTTCAGTTTTTTTCACAACACTGAAAATATGAGCAATTCTATAAACGGCTTGATAATTTCTCCATTTGCCTTATCAGGAGTGATAATCAATATCACTATATTATCAACGTATCAAAAAATATCATCCCTAAATAACCCATTTGGACTATTGATAGCATTCTTATCATTCGCTGATTTATTGAATTCTTCCATGTTCCTACTGTATTATTGTCCTATGGTGATATGGTACAGTACTATCTAGTGATAATTATGATAATTTGATAATTTAGGGATGTCACCTGGATGGAACATGGGGCTGAATATTTTTTCTACTTTGTGACACTTGCGTCAGATCTTACAACAAATTTACATCTGGTAATTGCCATCAATAGGTTTCTAGCAGTTTTTAAGCCGTTTTTCTACCGAGTTTTTTTCAAGTATGGTCATAAAATATTTTTTTAAAATAAAATAATATTTCAGTGCTACAATAAGTAAGCTGTTAATCTTTGTTATATCAGCTGTATCAATATCGTTCACCTACATCCAAATCATATATTGCTATCAATTCGACTATTCTCCAACCGATGGATTTTTCCATGTCACCGAATTTTATTGTCCACCAATTATATTGGCGATCGGTTTTATGAAAATGAATGTGATTGGAGTAATATCAACTGCTATCAACATTATCACTTTTTTCAAACTTCGTCGAATTTCGATGAACAATAAATCGCAGGAATTGGCGTTTATGAAGCAGTCAATACTACAATGCTTTGTATTTTTCATTAATCTTATTGAAACATTTGCGCCTGACACGGAACCTTTCAAAATCGCAGCATACTGTAATTGGGTTATGGTACATGTTATTGATGGGTAGTTCAAAATATCTACAGTAATCCGAATGAACATTTCAGGGCATTGATTATAATCTGCAATAAAGAATATCGACGATTTCTCATGCAAAAGTCCACCAAAGTGTCGACGATCAGTATTGGGTGAATTTTACTGAGCATTACTAAGTTTTTTTTAACCAAAGTTGGAATGTTAAGAATAAATGGATTTATGAACTTCGTTAAGACAACAAACTGTGACTTGCTTCAGTTTTTGCACAAACATTCACAACAACCATGCTTTACTAATGGCAAGAAGCAGATAGAGAATAGTGGATGTCATTTTGATACAAGAATAAGGATTACGAAGGCTTTTATATCAATCGGATCAGTGATAACAAACTTGAAATGGATTTCGATCTTTGTCACTGATAAGAAGTTCATTGTCTCTACTTTGATAGAATATATTGTTCTAGTGATTATTTTTCATTGTGAGTTTGATAATGAAGTGATATTTCACATATTGATCAGATTTGAAAATATTATTTTGATAGTATAAACCGTCAAGACTAGACACTTGTTATGCAACGGATAAACGTGATAAGCTGATAAGAAACTTGATTATTTCAATCGCGATGTCTGTTATAAAATGTTGAAGATCAATTATTCGGGACATTAAAATATTTATTTATTACTTGAAATATACATTATCATTGCATTGATTCACAAAATACGGTACCAGCTTCCCTGCAAAAATTTCAAACTTCAAATTTCCAACTGTATCGTTGAACATACCCAAACACATCAGAAACATATTTCCCTTCATCGTTACATATAAAAACTTGATCGTACAATGAATCAACCCAAGGCCCATTATAAAAATCTCCTTGTGTGTCTTTGAACTATAATTATGTTCTGATTACAAGATATCTGACAGCCAGACTTCCCATCATGCGAACCATTTTTTCGTCACCCTGGTAACAATTTATTGACACAGCATTGCAACCAGCGCTGTCAAATGGCCTGAAAATTTGAAGAAATGAGTTTATCTGTTAAATCTGCGACATTACTCAACAAGGTTCTCTGGTACAGGATAGAAAGCATCGTCTGTTAGGTCAGCTGGATTGAACAGGGTTTCTGGTTTGCAAGTTTTGCAGGGGACCGGAGCGTCGGTAACGGGTTCTTCAGTTACAGGCTCTTCCGTCACCGGCTCTTCCGTCACCGGCTCTTCCGTCACCGGCTCTTCTGTGACAGGCTCTTCTGTGACAGGCTCTTCTGTAACGGGCTCCTCTGTAATGGGCTCTTCGGTTACAGGCTCTTCTGTGATCGGTTCCTCTGTCGCTGGCTCATCTGTGGCTGGCTCTTCTGTGACTGGTTCTGCTGTGACCGGCACATTGGTCAGAGGCTCATCAGTAACCGGCTCTTGTGTCACTGGCATATCAGTAGTTGACTGTCAAAAATCTCATAATTATATCAGTACTGATAACTCACCATTCCTTCCATGTCAGGATGAACCATTTTAATACAAGCCGTCACGTAATTAATAGCAAGAAACAAATAGAGAATAGCGGATGTCATTTTGATAAAATGATAAGAATTACGAAGGCTTTTATATCAATCGGATCAGTGATAACAAACTTGAAATGGATTTCGATCTTTATCAGGGATAAGGGATTCATTGTCTGCTTTTTAAAAGAATATATCGTTTTGATCGTGAATTTTTCATTGCAGTTTGATATTGAAATGATATTTTACATATTGATCAGATTTGGAAATGTCATCTTGATAGTATATACCGTCGAGACTAGACTTTTGTTATGCAAAAGATCAAAGTGATAAGCTGATAAGAAACTTGATTGTTTCAATCGCGATGTCTGTTAAAAATGATAAAGATAAATTTTATTTAGGAAAAATCTAAAATTAATTAATTACTCAAGGTGTGGGTGGGATTAATTCACAAAATATGGAAGCAGCTTCTCTGAAAAATGTTCTTTTTAAATACAGTCACTTAGTCTATGAAAATACTTCGCAAATTCAGGTGAAACCCATTTTCCCATAGCGTTGCATTGGAAATCATGATTGGGAAGATCGTTAATAAACGGCGGACCATTATGAATAACTCCTTGCGGATCTCTCAGCTGTAAATATTTATAAAAAAATCAAATACCTATCAATAATAAAACTTACATTGAGACGAACTTCGAGATCTTGGTTTAGGTAGCAGTTAATTCGTAATGCATTGCATCCACCATTCTCATATGGTCTGAAAACTTGAAGAAATGAGTTAATCTATTAAACTTGAAGCCTTACTCAACAAGATTCTCTGGCACACGATAGTAGGCTCCTTCTGTTAAGTCAGAATTTTTGAATAGGGTGCTTGGTAGGCAAGTGGTGCAATCGCCTGGAGCATCGGTGATGGGCTCTTCAGTAATCGGCTCTTCAGTACTCGGCTCTTCTGTTACAGGTTCCTCTGTTACAGGTTCCTCTGTTACAGGTTCCTCTGTTACGGGCTCCGCTGTGGCCGGCTCATCGGTAGCGGGCACATCAGTAGGGGGCTCATCAGTAGCGGGCTCGTCTGTCACTGGCTCATTGGTAACCGGTTTATTGGTAATCGGCTCATTTGTGAGTGGAGTATCTGTGACCGGCTCATTTGTAACCGGCATGTGTGTCACTGGCATATCAGTAGTTGACTGTCAAAGATGTGATAATTTTATCGATACTGATAACTTACCATTCCTTCCATATCAGGATGCACCATTTTGATACAAGCCGTCACGCAATTGATAGCAAGAAGCAAATAGAGAATAGTGGATGTCATTTTGATAAATGAAACGGATCAAGAATGCTTTTATATCAATCGGATCAGTGATAACAAACTTGAAGTGCAATTTGATTGATCTTATCAATGATTTTTTGACAAGGGATATTAGGTACTTTGAAAGAACGCTTCATTTTTGAAAGTTCATAGACATAATACTATACTTTTCATATTCTCTACAATGACCAAAGTTGAAGACATCGTGCTGATAAATTGAAACAACATATCTGCTATGCAACAGAGATCAAAGTGATAAGATGATAAGAAACTTGATTGTTTCATTCGCGATCTCTGCTTCAAATTGATAAAGATCACATAAAAGCAAAATGATGTATTTTATCAGAAAATAAAATAGAAAACTTTTGTCGCAATAAACGGAACCTAACGTCTCTAAACTTAGGAAACGTAATGATTTAGGAAATTATCAACAAATTTTATTACTCAAAGCATTGTATGTCATCATCACATCATCTCACAAAATATGGACCCAGCTTCTCTGCAAGACTTCATATCAAAATGTCATTCTCAAAATAAGAACATACCCTCCAAATTCCGTAGAAACCCACTTCCCTTCATCATCGCATTGAAAATCATGATTGACTATATAGTCAACAGTAGGACCGTTAGAAATAACTCCTTGTGGGTCTTTGAACTATAAATTTATCGTCAACTCAAATTTTGTAAAAGCCTTACATTGAGGCGGACATCCATTCCCACATCAATAAAACAGTTTATCCACAAAGCATTGCAACCAGCGTTGTCGTAAGGCCTGAAAGTTGAAAGTAATGATTTAGTCCGCAGAGTTTTGGAAGTTACTCGATCCATTGCTCTGGTACGGTGTAGTAGGCTCCTTCTGTTAAATCAGATGATTTGATAAGAGATTCTGGTTGACAAGTGGTGCAATCGCCTGGTGCATCGGTGACGGGCTCTTCTGTTACGGGCTCTTCAGTTACTGGCTCTTCTGTAATCGGCTCCTCTGTAATTGGGTCCTCTGTGACTGGCTCTTCTGTTATCGGCTCTTCTGTGACCGGCTCATCGGTAACTGGCTCATTAGTAATCGGCTCACCCGTGATAGGCTCATCTGTCACTGGCATATCAGTAACTGGCTGAACAGAACTTATCACTATTATCAGCATTGTTAACTCACCATTCCTTCTATGTCTGGAGGCACCATTTTGGTACAAGCCGTCACATAACTAATGGCAAAAATCAAATAGAAAATAGTGGATGCCATATTGATACAATGATAACGATCAGGAACGCTTTTATATCAATTGGATACCAATGGGATTAAAAAACTTGAAAAGAAATCTTATCGTTCATCATATTTCGGAATGATCCAACTAATTCAGTCATGCGGAAAGTTGTTGTGCTAGTGTTGCAAAAAATAGTGTAAGATAATTTTTTATTGGGAATATTATAATTATTACTCGAAACATCTCAAATTATACAACTTCTTCACAAAACACGGACTCGGCGTTACTGAAAACTTTCAACTTGATGGAAAAAAAGCGATGCCGGAACTTACTCTCCAAATTCAGATGAATACCATTTACCCGCATCGGTACATGCAAAAATATGACCTACCAAAATGGTGTCGTCGGCATCGGGACCAGTAAAAACATCACCATCTGGGCCTTTCATCTATAAACACATAGTCAAGGTTGATGATAATTTTGACAATCAAATATACCTTTAAACGCCTCACTCTGCCCGGTTCGTTACAGTCGATGGTCATTTCATTGCAACCACCGTTTGTATATGGCCTGAAATCAAAAAAGCATAAGTCGATCTAGTAAACTTTTTGATATTACAAGACGTAGTCATTTCGTGGGAAATAGTAGTTTGCTTGTGTTAAGTCAGAGTCCTTGAAAAGGGTTTCTGGTTTACAAGTGGTGCAGTCGCCAGGTGCATCGGTGACGGGCTCTTCCGTCACTGGTTCTTCCGTCACGGGCTCTTCTGTGATAGGCTCCTCTGTAATGGGCTCTTCAGTTACAGGCTCTTCAGTTACAGGTTCTTTTGTGACTGGCTCCTGTGTCATCGGCTCATCTGTGATAGGCTCATCAGTAGCGGGCTCATTCGTCGCTGGCTCATTTGTGGCTGGCTCCTCTGTAGCTGGTTCCTCCGTGACCGGCTCATTTGTCATTGGTTCAACAGTGACCGGAGCGTCTGTCACTGGCATATCCGTAGTTGACTGTCAAATATCCGATAGCTTTATCAGCACTGATAACTCACCAATCCTTCCATGTCAGGATGCACCATTTTTATACAAGCCGTCACGTATTGAATAGCAAGAAATAAATAGAGAATAGTGGATGTCATTTTGATAAAATGATACGGATCAAGAACGCTTTTATATCAATCGGATCATTGATAACAAACTTGAAGTGCGATTTTTTATCGGGCGTTTGAAAATGATTTCAAATGCTGAATGTCCGAGAAAACTTTCTTAATGAACAGTTGAACTTTGAAAAGAATTATTTTGATCGAAAATGAATAACAAATCATGAATTTCATGCCACAAGAAATGCCACAAGTTGATACTAGACACTTGTTATGTAAGAGATCAAAATGATAACGATAAGATGATAAGAAACTGGATATTTCAATCGAGATGTCTCTCATAAAAAGTGTATTGACGATGATCACTTTTATCAGTGGCCTTATCAGTTGTTGATATCAGTGGAAACATTTTGCGATTCACATATTTATTCTGTTAGAACTTCATAAACTTTCAATTGTCAAAAAAACTGAAAAATTAATAAAGGCAATTTTTCGGTGTCACTTCTACTCTTGGCATCCTTTTTGGCGTCATGAAATATCTTCTATACTCCTTGTTACATATTATGATTAATAATCTGTAAAATAATTTTCATGACATATCATAAAATTTCGTACCCATCCAACGCATGTTCCGAAATCCAAAAAACCAATGCTAAAACCGAAGAAAGCTGAGTTTCATAAAAACTCGGAATGATAGCTCCAATGAATTGGATAATAAATACCAGACATTGCAATGTGGATAATTTGATAAAAGCCATTTCTTGTGAATAATTGGATACAGTATGCTTTGATCTACTTATCAATTTGAATATAGTGATAACATTGATAATAGTTGATATCGATTCAAAAGATATCAGCTTGATTAGGCTCAGCCAAGTGATGATATCAGAGCAGTGGGATTCTCGAGGAACTACACCACTAACAATATCATGTTGATAGTGATAACATGATATGTTCATGAAATATTTTATTGATAGTGATATGATAGTTATTATCAGTATAATGATTTTATTGGTTTTTGAGCTAAATATTTTTTGTATCAATGAAAATTTATGAAAACTTACGTCAGATACAACTTATAAAAAACTGGCTGGAAAATGGCGGTAAACCTATTTATAGCAATCACAAAGTGCATATTTATCGCCAATTCAGTTGCAACTAGTATCAAATATTGAAATATTATCGAATTATTTTGCATCCAGGTGATATCCCTGAACAATCAAATTATCATAATTATCAAAAAAGTATACTGTACCATATCACCATTGGACAATAATACAGTAGGAACATGGTGGAGTGGAGTAAATCAGCGAATGATAGGAATGATATCAATATACCAAATGGGTTATTTAGTGATTTGATATTGGAGCAAGTTGATAAGGTAGTGATATTGATTATCACTCCTGATAAGGCGATAGGGAGTATTATTACAGCATTCAGAGGACTACTCATTTTTTGTTTAAAAAAATGATCAAAAAAGGTGGTGAGACACTTCTTGATCTTTTCTGATTATTTACGTTTGTGATCATTGGACCGGAAAATTTGATTCCAATGTTCTCAAAAAAAAGTCTCATAGAACAAGGAAATAATATTTGATTTCAACTTTGGTGAATATTTTAGGTGTACTGATAATATTTATCAATTATCATAATTATCACAAATATAAATTGTTTATTGCTAAAAATTCAGCTAACACTAACAATATTTATCTTATTTTTCCTCTTCCCCACAAAATATTGTCGATATTCTTTGTTGCATACTATTATCAATAACCTAAAATATTCACAAAAATCAAAAAGGATACTGTAGATATTTGACCTACCCATCACCAGCATGTACAGTAATCCAAGTACAGTAGAATACTATTGATGATGGGCGACTGTATCTTATAAAATTAGAGAGAATAGTTGAAGCAAAAAGTTGGAAAAAGAATATGGATGATTGAAACATCGATTGTTTCATGTAAGTCATTTCTTGAAATAACCGCTGGTTGTTTTGCAGTTTTGATCTACTTCTAAGTTTCAATATAGTGATAATATTCAACGAGGTTGATATAACTTCAAAAATAACCATTTTTACAAAGCCAGCATAAAGAACAATCACAGGGCAAGGTCCGTAACATTGGACGAAAAATCCAGTGATTTTATTGTATTGATACTTATAACAGGCACTTGATACGTATGTAAGAAATATTGATGATGATATTGTTAGAGCAACTATGACTTTGATTTTGAAAGAACTGAAAAATCATGAAGGTATGAATATTTCATTTCCAGACTTACTCAAAGAAATATTTGTAAAATATTGGTTTGAAAACAGCAACATATCGGTTTATAGATATTACAAAATGTAGGTTTACAGTCAACTCAAACACTGCTGCAATAACAAAAAGGAAAATGTCATTGGCACGATTTATCATCCATGTGATATCCCTAAATTAAATTATCATATAGGATCACAAAGGAGTACTGTACCATATAACCATCGGACAATAATACAATAGGAACATGGTGGAATGTAATAGATCAGTTAATGATAAGGATGATATTAGTATACCAAAGGGATTGTTAAGTGATTGGATTTTTTGATATGTTGATAATATAGTGATATTGATTATCACTCCTGATAAGGCGAATGGGATTATTATTAAGCCGTTTGAAAGATTTTGAGACATTTTCAGATTATGAACTAGAAATGACTAACGTTAGCAGACGGAGTATGTTTGACGACTAATTGGCAAAATTCATTGTTGCATAGACCTGTCAGAAGTTCAACTGAATATTTGATCTTTTCAGATGGCTTCTCATGAAAATCGGGCATCATCTTTTGATATTGTACTAAATATTTTTGTTAGTCTGTGTGATTCATTTTAAGTTGACATAAAAATCATAAACGTTGTATATTCAAGTTATAAAGAATTTAACATAGTAAAATTTTCAGCTCACACTAACAATATTTATCTTATTTTTCCTCTTCCCCACAAAATATTGTCGATATTCCTTGTTGCATATTATTATCAATAACCTAAAATGTCTACAAAAGTTAGAGGGATACTGTAGATATTTGACCCACCCATCGACAGCATGTACAGTAATCCAAGTACAGTAGAATACTATCGATAATGGGCGACTGTCACGAATCAAGTCTTTAAGAAGAGTTGAGGCAAATAGTTGGAAGAAAAATATGAGGGATTGAAACATAGACTGCCTCATGAATGTCATTTCTTGGAAGTTATAATGATTTTTTCGACTTTTGAGTTTCAATATAGTGATAATATTCAAACTTGTTGATATAACTTCGGAAACAATCATTTTCAGAAATATAGCATACATGGAAATTCTAGAGCATGGCTCAAAACTTTGAGAAAAAAATCCGGTAACTGGATTGAATTCGAAATGATAACAGGTGGTACTGAAGATATAGGTGATAGATATTGATGATAGGGTAGTTATGGCGAGTACGATTTTCATTTTGAAGGCACTGAAAAATCTATGGTCTTATAGTTTTATGGTTCTATGGTTGTATAGTTCTATGGTTCTATGGTTCTATGGTTCTATGGTTCTATGGTTCTATGGTTCTATGGTTCTATGGTTCTATGGTTCTATGGTTCTATGGTTCTATGGTTCTATGGTTCTATGGATCTATGGTTGTATAGTTCTATGGTTCTATGGTTCTATGGTTCTATGGATCTATGGTTCTATGGATCTATGGTTCTATGGATCTATGGTTGTATAGCTCTGTGGTTTTATGGTTCTATGGTTGTATAGTTCTATGGTTCTATGGTTCTATGGCTCTATGGTTCTATGAACTTACTTGAAACAAAATTTATAAAATAATGGCATGAAAACTGCAATAAACCGGTTTATGGAAATAACAGCGTGTAGATTTATGGTTAATTCAAATACTATTGAAATAACAAAAAGAAAAAGGTTGATAGAGTGATTTTGCATCCAGGTGATATCCCTAAATCAAATTATCTCTGATAATTATCCCAAGGGAAACTGTACCATATCACCATTGGACAATAATACAGTAGGAACATTGTGGAGAGGAGTAAATCAGCAAATGCCAAGAATGATACCAATATACCAAATGGATTGCTTAGTGATTGGATTTTTTGATATGTTGATAATATAGTGACATTGATTATCACTCCTGATAAGGCGAAGGGTAGGATTATCAACCCATTCGGTAGATTTTCCGTCATTTTTTGAATATTGTGAAAAAACTGAAAATGAGTCAAGTCTCAAATTTTTTGTTTTGATAACGTGTCTGACTAGAGAGTGATAAGGAAGGAGAGTTATGGGAAAAAATTTTGTGAATTTTTTGGTACGGAGGTTCAAATATTGTCTGAAAAAACAGGAAATCGAGAAAAAAATTGTTTTATTTTATTGTCTAGACAATATACAACAAATTGACTCGATATCAATTTATTGTTCAATTTAGTGGATACGAAAAGAGATATGTGAAAAAACTATTTAAAAAAAAGGTATATAAAATTTTTTGTGAGGCCGTCTGAAAAACAAGAAACAACTCGTAAAGGGATTTTCTTAGAAAAACAAAAAAAGTACTGTCAAATTTTGAACTAGAAATGACAACATGATGAGTAAGAAAGTTTGAAGGCTAATTTGAAAAACGTATTCTTGTATAGAGAAGTCAGAAGTCGAATCAAAAAATTCGAACTATGAGTATACACTTTTTAATGTCTACTCATATTTTTTGAAATATTATGCGTTCAATAGGCTAGAAGTGCGCTCTAGTGAACTCAATGATTAATGAGGTCATAGGATTTTCCAGATCCATCCTTATCCTAAAATATTATTCCAAGTATCCTAAAATATTATTCCAAGTGTCGATCATTTTCTGATTCTCTGAACTCTTTCATATTCCTATATACACTCTTCTCCTTGTCACATATTTGATTTGCAATCACATATATTTTGCGCGCCTATGCTGCCTACCTGTCCTATCATTCACACACAGTGCTCATTTCTTACCGATATGCCTTTCTTTCTCACCTTTATTTTTTGTCTCTTCTTCCCATTAAGCTTAGGATCAGACTAAATTTGCATTACTTTTAAAATTTTTGTATATTGCAAAGGTAGTTGCTACTTACTTTTTATGATTAATATCGAAAAATGATGTCTCGCCTTTTGCCTTTTTTCTCATTTTTTAATAAGGTTATAGGACCGGAGAGTTTGATTCCAATGGTTTAAAGTTTGCATAACATTTGCATAAATTTTTTTTTGAAGTTTTATATGAAAGTTATTACAAAATTTATTCGAACATAAACAATGAAACAAATCATATCTCCAATTTCAGCCAACACTAACAACAGTTGTCGCTTTCTTTTTCTTCTCCACAAAAAATTGTCGATATTCCTTGTTGCATATTATTATCAATAACCTGCAACATCCACAAAAAATCATAAGAGTACTGTAGATATTTGACCTACCCATCAACCACATGTATTATAACCCATATACTGTAGGACATAATAGCCAATATTCGACTTTCTAAAATCATGTTGCCAGGTAGGATTGAGGCGAATATTTGGATAAAAAATATAGAGCATTGAAATATCGACTGTCTTATGAATCCGATTTCTTGGGAAAGATTTTGACTATTATTGAGTTTTGATCTACTTTTCAGTTTCATGATAGTGATAATATTCAAACCGGTTGATACAACTTCAACAATTATCATTTTTGAAAATCCAATATATATGAAAGTCAAAGAACACGCTGAATAATCTTGAACAAATAATCCGGTGACATGATTATATTGGAACTGATAACAGCTGATATTCAAGATATATGTGTTGATTATTGATATAACAATTGTTACAAAAAGTATCAATTTTATTTTAAAGGCACTGAAAAAACTTTTTTAAAGAAAATTCATTTCAGCATAAAAACTCACTCAAGAAAAAAGATTTTGAAAAAAATCGGTCGAAAAACTGCGCAGAACCGATTTATGGAAATAACACAGTGTAGATTTATGGTTAGCTCAAATACCGAGGCAACAATAAGTAAAAATTTATCGGTATTATTTTTCATCCAGTTGATATCCCTGAATCAAATTATCACTGATAATTATCAGAAGGGGTACTGTACCATATCACCATCGGACAATAATACAGTAGGAACATGGTAGAGTGGAGTAAATCAGCTAGTGATAAGAATGATATCAATATACCAAAGGGATTGTTAAGTGATTGGATCTTTTGATAAGTTGATAATATAGTGATATTGATTATCACTCCTGATAAGGCGAATGGTAGGATTATCAACCCATTTGCTAGATTTTCCGTCATTTTTTTGAGATCAACGAAACTGAAGAGCAAAAAATCTAGACTTTATCAGTGAGCGAACTTGATGTGATAACGTTAGTAGACGTAGAACAAGGAAATTTGAAGACTAATTGGCGAAACTCATTGTTGCATAGAATTGTCAGAAGTCCATCAAGCATGTGTATACTGCTCCATAGAACATAGAATACCATAGATTTCACTGGATTCGCTTTGATAGGAAGTATCGATCCAACGATTTGAATAATGAATATAAAGCCTTGAAGTACAGATTGTCGGACCAGTGTCATTTCCTTGGATTTCCGAGTTTTGGATATTTTCAGACATTTCAATTTGATAATAGTCACCAAATTCAAAATCGCTGTGAGGACTTCCATCAATAAAGTTTTCGATGCTCCAAAATATACGGCATAGTATCTACAGTAGGACACTAGATCGGCTTTGAAGAAACCGGTATCACTATCATATTGATATGTGCAGAATATAGGGTTGAGTAGGATTATCAGGAGGGTACTGTAGATCCAGATGAATATCATTAGTGATCGAGCATTGGGGAAACTGAAGGTTCTGATATACTGATAAGATATGTTATCACTTACTTGAAATAATTTTTATAGTGTATAGGTTGGAAAATTGCCATAAATCGGTTCAGAGCTATTATGAAATGTATATTGATAGATGCCTCAAATGAAAAATTCAGAAAAAATGCGCATAATCCCATATAATCCTTCATTGTTTCCGAATCACTGAAATATCTAGCTTCAGTAATTCTCAGGGTACAGTACACCTACAGTAACGCCATTGGACAGTAGAATAATAGCATAACTAGGCAGAATAAGCCATCACAAATGGCCAAGTTGGCGACTAGGACACCAAAAGGATTGGAGAGGGATGGTAGGGTACGGTAGTAGAGGAGTACTGTAGTGTTGATTATTACACCGAGGGATGTAATAGGAAGGAGGATGTAGGCAGCGAGGAGGGACATAATGTGGAGTGAAGTGAAGGGTGAAGTGACGGCTTCATTTTGCGAGAAGTGAGCAGAGAGGAACTAATTGAGTATGCTAATATGAAATGTGTCCTTTATGTATCTTGTGTTGGGTAATCATTGAACATAGATTGTAGTATGATGTTGATCTTTTGGTATTTGAAGTTCTATGGTTCTATGGTTCTATGGTTCTATGGTTCTATGGTTCTATGGTTCTATGGTTCTATGGTTCTATGGTTCTATGGTTCTATGGTTCTATGGTTCTATGGTTCTATGGTTCTATGGTTCTATGATTCTATGGTTCTATAATTCTATGGTTCTATGATTATATAGTTCTATAGTTCTATGGTTCTATGGTTCTATGGTTCTATGGTTCTATGTTTCTATGGATCTATAGTTCTATAGTTCTATGGTTCTATGGTTCTATAGTTCTATAGTTCTATAGTTCTATGGTTCTATAGTTCTATACTTCTATGGTTCTATGGTTCTATGGTTCTATAGTTCTATGATTCTATGATTCTATGATTCTATGATTCTATGATTCTATGGTTCTATGATTCTATGGTTCTATGGTTCTATGGTTCTATGGTTCTATGGTTCTATGGTTCTATGGTTCTATGGTTCTATGGTTCTATGGTTCTATGCTTCTATGGTTCTATGGTTCAAAAAAATCAACAAAAAACATTTATTTCCCATTTGACGCACTAACTACAACATTCGAATAAGCAAACCCAAAAACTAATCGCCGAAATTCATTGTTGCATAAAATAGTGATAAGCCCATCAGCCATATGAATCGAAGACCAAATCGCGTAAAATATTAAAGCTCTAGTTGGATCCTTATTTACTGGTAAAAAAGCCACAAAAACTTGAATAATAATGATAAACCCTTGAAACATGGACTGCCTGACTAGTATCATATCCCTTGATTTTCGACTTTTTGACATTATCAGACACTTCAACTTGATAAAAGTGATAATATTGATGATAGTTGTTATCATCTCCATGATAAATGTTTTCATCGCCCCGAAGTATATAGCATAGATCTTGCAGTTGTCTACCAGATCAGTTATGAAGAAACCGGTATAACTATCATATCGGTATGTGCAGAATATTGGGTTGAGTAGGATTATCAGGAGGGTACTGTAGATCCAGATGAATATCATTAGGGATCGAGCATTGGGAAAACTGAAGGTGCTGATATACTGATAAAATATGTTATCACTTACTTGAAATAATTTTTGTAGTGTATAGGCTGGAAAATTGCCATAAATCGGTTCAGAGCAATTATAAAATGTATATTGACAGCTGCTTCAAAAGCTACATTGAGCAAAAATGCACATATTGAAATATAGTCTTTCAGTTTTTGAATATCTCTGAAAATCTAGCTACAGTAATCCATCAGGTACAGTACACCTACAGTATCGCCATCGGACAGTAGTACAATAGCATAACTAGGCAGAATAAGGCATCACAGATCGCCAAGTTGGCGACTAGGACACCAAAGGGATTGGAGAGGGATGGTAGGGTACGGTAGTAGAGGAGTACTGTAGTGTTGATTATCACACCGAGGGATGTAATAGGGAGGAGAATGTAGGCAGCGAGCATAATGAGTGAAGTGAAGCTTCATCAAATTTCAATAGAAACTTGAGAGATAGGGAAGTCATT
Source organism: Caenorhabditis uteleia (assembly GCA_963573275.1). NCBI lineage: Eukaryota > Metazoa > Nematoda > Chromadorea > Rhabditida > Rhabditidae > Caenorhabditis > Caenorhabditis uteleia. The sequence goes on from OY752137.1 coordinate 19,640,403, forward strand.
AGAAAATGTCATCTAATTTAGTACATAGAGAGTAGTTGATCAGAGATCTGAAGCAAAACACATAGAGGCTTAGGTTTAGGTTTAGCAAGTCAGTTGAGGGATATGACTTGACTAGTGGAAGATCGGATGGTTGATTTGCGCAATAGATATCGCCGAAACTCTCGATTGCATAGAATTGTTAGCAACCTGAAATATACCCATTCATAGATTCATAGATTCATAGATTCATAGATTCATAGATTCATAGATTCATAGATTCATAGATTCATAGATTCATAGATTCATAGATTCATAGATTCATAGATTCATAGATTCATAGATTCATAATTCATAAATTCATAGATTCATAGATTCATAGAATCGAAGATTCATAGATTCATAGATTCATAGATTCATAGATTCATAGATTCATAAATCTTAGTCTTACCCATCAAACGCATGAATCGATGTCCACACAAAATATGTGAAAATGGAGTATGCCCTGTTATCCAAAACGAGGCTCACGGGTAGTATATAGGATAGAAATTGGATGAGGAACATGCTACTTTGGAGCATCGACTGACGCATAAAGCTCAATTCCCGACTGATATTGTTTTTGGATTGAAGTGAGGTGTTGAAGATTTTTTGTTTCTTTAACTTGATAATTGTGACAAAATCCAGGATAATTGTTGGTATTTCGATTATCAAGTCTTTACAAAATCCCAAATATACCCCAAATATCTCACAATTATTGACATATTCAACAGTGAAAAAACCATTTGGTGGATAATACTCGTATTTACAAGTTATTTTATATGTTATGTAGGTTAGTATACTACAGTATATCCAGATACTGATAGTGGTAGTTAGGACTCGAAGATTTCTATAAAAAATATTTTTTATGGAAGTTTTATATTTTTATAACCTACGTAAACATATATTTATACTCCAATGGTAGAAAAACTGCGGAAAATCGGTTTATCGCAATGATACAATGTAGACTGACGGATATTTGAAAAAATAGGGATAGTATCATGGCACAGTTTTCGGAATATTGTTGAAGGATTTCGGAATCGCTATAAAATTTTTATTTTTTATGTCATGAAAGTTGACTCACAATATAACCATTGGACAATAATACAATAAAACTGTTGCTGAAAAACTACAATCTACTATTGCCAAGTGACTCAATAAAAGGCCAAATGGGTTGTTGAGGCATGAGATTTTTTCATAAAATAGGATTACTGTAGAATTGCATAACACGCCGATAATTGATATTGGTAGGAGGATATAGCCATTTAGAGCGCGACTTTCAGAAGGCATTTTTGAAAGTTATGGGCTTGAAAAGAAAATTATGGCGCGGAATCAGTGGAGCGTTGTTATATCAGTCTGATCATTAGGTTTAGATAAAGTTACAATAACCAATTATTTTGAATTAAATGATATTATTGTAAGTTCGAATAATATTCCAATTGTAGATATAGGAAGTAAAATAATAAAACCTTTGAATTTTAGGATTATGAAAAATTGTGATTTGTATATATATATATATATATATATATATATATATCATAAAACACGGAATCAGTGGAGCGTCGTAATTAGGTCTGGCCATTTCGATCAACAATTCGTAGTTTCCTCATCAAACTTCTTTGGAGTTCTTTGGTGAAGATTATTGTTATAAATCTGAAATATTCATAAGTTTTGAACAGTTTGTGGTCTTTTTTGGGAAAGTAGTCTATGAACTTTTCCGGGCCTTATTCAATTTTTTGAACAAACTTTTTTTGGCAACAAATTCAATTTCGAAAAAATTGGTCCGAAGCGCCATGAAAGTCTCGAAGATGAGTTTTTATGGTTTTGGACGCATTTGAGGGGATCTTGCAAAGCATAATTCGAAAAAAATGGTTTTAAGAATTGGTCTTTTCCATAATTTGTTTTTTATGACATTCTATGAGACTTTTATGGTGCATCCTACCAACTTGTATTAAATTGAAATTTTTTTTTCAATTATTAGTTCCCGAAAATTCACCTCAATCATGTTTTATTTCCTCCTTTCAGCCAAACTGGACATTTAAAAAATTAAGAAAACTACATTTCGATAAAAATTTCATAAAAGTGGTCGGATGCACTATGTTCAAAAATGGTCGGTAGCTTTTGGAGCCTTTTGTGGTAGCTTTAACTATTTCTTTTTTGAATTTTTGAGCAATGTGAGCAGAAAAAATTCCCAAAATTTTTTTTTGACAAAACTTCAAAAAATTGGTTGGATGCACCAGGACATCGGATTCCCTTTTTTGGTTTTTTTTTGTACAAAACTGCTTAAAAACAACAAAAAACCAGTTTTAAACAGATTTCGAAAATTGGTCAGATGCACCATAAAATGCCATAACTCACCCATCAAAGGCATGAAGTGACACAAAACAAACCACCTGCACATTCACACCAACATCCATATTTTTGATCAAAAGTGGTAAAATCGCCTCGGAAAAAACTTGAATCCCGAATAAAAATTGTTGAAAAAATGTTTGAAGCACGAGATTTGTTGTCGCTGTTCTCACGCCAGCTTGGAAATTTCCTCGAATTTTCTGAATTTTTTTTCATAAAATTTTTTATGAGTTTTTATGACCAACTTTTTTGAGTGTTATCAGTTTGATAACAGTAATAGTAGTCAGGAAAATGGTCAAAAACATGAAAAATCCGCATCGAGATACATCATAAAACCATAAAAAGTGGCGGCAGATTTCGAAATTTCCGCGAGGTTGGAAGGATGAAATTGCGGAATTATAGTGAAATGGGCATAATACTGCAAATATTTTTTCCAAATTTTATGAATATTTTTGGCATACCTAGATACATAACACCGTTATAAACTCCCGAGTAGATCAAAACTGACAGTATAACGACTCGAGGGCTGATATTTATCCTTTTGTAAGTTTTTGGGAAGCAGACACTTGTGAAAATATTTATGGATATCAGCACGTGAGTGATAGCTGATAACTCATAGGCAACTGATAAGATAAAGAGAATGCATGGAACATTGGACCAGAATATTTCGAGTCGTCTGGAAAAACAATTGCTCATATTTTTTGTCATAAAATTTTTGATTGGAATTTTTTTCGATAAATTTTTCTGTGAAAAGTTTGTTGAATTTCCTTCATAATTTTTGTGTAAAATTATCTCTATTTTTTTCATTTTTTTTATGAAGAATGTTATTCTAAATTGTTTGATTTTGCTTGTGAAGAAAATTTTTATGGGAAATTTTTTTATGACTCATAAAATTGGCAATAACAAGTCTGAATGTGAGAAAGAGCCTATAAAACTTTTATTGTCACGAAAAATATTTTCATAAAATTTTGATTTTTTTATGATGGAAAGTGACTATTTGAGTCTGGATTTGAAAAACTGTCTATAAAACTTTTATTGTCATAAAAAATATTTTCATGAAGTTTTATTTTTTTATGATGGAAAGTTTTATGAGATATTGTTAATTGAACCACAAAGTGATCGTTTGAGTCTGAATTTCAACAATTTTTTATGAAATTTTTGTTGTCATAAAAATATTTTCATAAAATTCCGATAATTTTATGATGAAAAGTTTTATGACACAAAATTCTCCTATAAATCATAAAAAAAGACATCCATGGCCTATACCACTTTCATTGTCATAAAATTCTGAAATAACTCTACCAACTCAATTTTTTCGCCATAAAAAACTCATAAAACAACTCACGCAAGTATCATAGGGCAAAAATAAAACAAAAACAGTGTAGAATTTATGCCATCAGCCAATGCTTGAATCCGTACCAGAAAAATGAAACATTTCGAAATTTTAGATTTTTGAAATCCAACAATAACAATCGACCAATTGCATAAAAACCCGAGGACCGCAATTGGAGCGAGATATGTGATGGTGGTTTCCATTTGAATGGCAAAAACTTTTTTTTCGAGACAAATAACTCGATTTCCGGTTATTTTCTCACGGTTTTAATCAAAATGCTTATTTTATCAGTATGTTCAGAGTGATAAGAAAATGATAAATATTAACTATAGTCCATTTGAGCTCATAATTTTTTTTGGTCCCTGTATTCCATTATCGAAATAGAACTAGAATCTTGCCTAAATATTTTTTCACAAAAAAAATATTTACATTACTCATAACAACAAATCACACATTTTCTACTTCATTTGTTGAAAATATCATCAGTTTTATTATTCAAGAATATAAATCAGAACTAGGCAGGCATAACATGATGTATCTATTTTTGAAGTTATTTCCTTGATGGAATGAAGTGGAAGTACGCTTGATAGGATTACAAAAATGACAAAATCGGTAGAAAATTGCTGTCAATAAAATTTCAACCAAATAAATTTATAAAATCATTTCGACACTGAATTATGAGTCTCGAAAGAATTATTCATTTTGGTATTAAAATAAATTTTGGAAAAAATAAGTTACTTATCAACCAATTATGACAAGTTTCCATGAAAATTATACTAACAAGGGGAGTGTTTGGAGCTAAAATTTGGGAGTTTTTTTGAAAAACGTGTCATAAAATTTGTGTAGATCAAAAAAGTAGGAGAAAAAATTTCTGTCATCCTTGAAGAGTTTAGAGCGAGTTATGATTTGAAATTTCTTCAAAATGACCTCACAATTTTGACACTTCGAGAAAAACTTTGAACATATTTTTCGACGAAATTACAGTTCATAACTTGCGTTACATCCTCAATGATGGTTGATGTTTTTTTTGTGCATTCCTGAGCTACACACACCTCTGGCACATTTTTGAGAAAATTCCACATCGATGGCCAATTAACATTTTTTTGACAAATTATGGCATATAAAACTTTTATTCGCTTAGAATTTATAAAATTCAATAAAATAATAAAACTTCATAAAATGTTATGACACAGTAATAATCAAAATAGGTCTAGCAACATGTCGCCTCAATTCCTTATTACAATAAACTTTAATAATCCCATCCGTCGCATGTACACCAACCCATGCCATTCGAGTGATATGTGGTATAACATCACTATTTGGAATAATAAAAGGCAATAAAAAGTAAACAAAAATTTGAGTCCCAAATAAAAACGCTTGAAAAATGGTTTGCCGCATAAAACTCGCTTCCCGCGATTCGTTCCATATCGAGTGGGTCAGATTTTTTGTCTGCAATAAAATAGAATATTTTATGTTCATAAAATTATGAAAAATACCTTTTTCATTCTATAAATCGTTAAAATATCAACAATAGTTGTGAAAACTATCATCCCAATAAATTTTATGAATTGGAAATAAAATACGATGAGCAAACATGGATAGGTATCCGCGGGGCCCATAAATCCAGTACTAGGGTAGTATGAGAATTCGCAGGTTACTGTATTTTTATTTTTTTATGGTCATAAAAAATTTGATCTACGTACCTTCATAGGCTAAGAAGCATGCAATAACAGTATAAATAACAGATATATAAATAATCTTGCTTGTATTTTTATGACTAAACATTTGGTTATATTTTATAGGATAGTAAACCGCGGAGAATCGATTTATGGATAAAACAACATGCATAAGTATCGATAACTCATAACAGAATGATAACATCAATGCACAGTACATTGATAGTGATAATAATATTTGGATATCGAATAGTATCATTGGACAGAAATAAAATATGTAAATAGTGGAGTGGAGACCATCTCCAAACGCTTGAACAGCTGATAATTGTCCGAAAGTGTTAGATAGGCTTGCCAATTTTCGGGATTGCACCACTATGGATAAATTGGAAAATACACCAATTATTGCCAGAGGGATAAGGAGAAGGGTGGTCAGTATCATTTGGATCAAAATGAGGCGAAATATTATCTCGAGCTTTTTGTTCAGGGAAGCGTGTGAATAGGGAAGTACAAAGTCTATATACACCGAAGATTTTTTGTCACGGAACTTCAAAAGTCCGTGATTTTTTGGTTTGGTTTTTTCTCATGATATCATAGATCTTCGAGATTGATACTGATGGAAGGTTGAGTTCCTTGATTGTTTTATGGGAAAAAAAATTTTATTTGAAAAAAAAATCTGGAAATCTCACCTAGATAGTCCTACATGACCCAGATATCCCATAAAAGTCCTTAAAGCAGCATACTTTTGGCTCTGCGCCTTTAAATACAGTATTTCTACTTCGAGTTACAATTTATGTTACTGTATTAAAGGCGCACACAAGTATATTGACCTATAAACCGACTAAAACATTTGAATTTTTCGATGAAACTGATAACTTGGACAGAATATGAAAAATCCCAAATTTTTTGAGACAAAATTTTCAAGACCCCATTTTTTCACAACTCGAAATTTTTGCCATACAAAAATATTTTCCGAAAAATTTTGAGAATTATTGTAAACAACCATATTATTTCCGGATGCAACTTTCCGGTTTCTCGATTACTGTAGCTCGGAAGCGTATTTTCTAGCTATATTATGACCAATTTTTCATGCTCCAAATCACATTTTTAACAAAAACCACACTTTTTGTGCTTTGAAAGCTTCCGTCTTGTACTACAAGTTTTTCCGAAGATCACTTTTTTTCCGTGATAATTTTTTCCCATGTTATGACGAAATACGTTCTAGTTCTATGATATAGTGTATTCTGATATCCATAAAATAAAAATCCCTAGAAAAAAGCCATAAAAATTCATAAAAATCCATAAAAGTTGTATAAAACAAGTTTTGAAGCAATCAGTAGAAAAGTTTTATAGAACAACTTTCAAATAAAAAATCATAAAAATTCCATAAAAACAGACAAGTATCACATAATAACAAACATTTTCGATCTACTCGGTTCTATAACAGTTATCCTATTGCTGAAAAACGCCCGAAACTCCGAGTTGCATAACACTGCAATAACACTGAAATTTTTAAATATTTTTATGAGGAAAATTCATAAAATATAACACCAACCCATCCGACGAATGCATAATAGTTATAGAAATCGCAACCGCAATAACATTCAAATCCGGTGGTAGAAATATTTTTTTGAGGACCACATGCACAAAAACTTGAAGTAGAAAAAGCACCGCTTCACTTAGTGTTTGTTGAAGAAACATTGATTCCAGCTTGGCTTTCAGTGCACTTTTTGTCTAAAAAAATCAATAACCTACTGTAGATTACTGTAGTTTATGATCTACCTTATTGATAAGCCTAAGCCTGATAACAATGATAATATTTATTATCACCGTAGCCATTCCCATACTGATAAATCGATAATCCCTTCCATATTTCAAAATAAGCCGACAAGTTTGATCGGGAACTTCGAATGTCATTAATCCAACATTTTGGATATAATGGAATGGACATATTTGAATCAAGAGGATTGTGAATATTATGCATATTATGAGAAATATTGTCAATAAAATATATGTTTTAAACCGGGTGCATCGAAATTTGTTGGCAAGGAATATAGTGCAATATCGATTGATTACTATGATGAAATGCATTCCGAGGGAGACTTCATAGGATGTTAGAAGGATGGCACCACAGATATAAGAGTTGTATTGTAGTAGTTTGTTGTCCCTGAAATATTAAAATAATAAAAATGTTATAACTTATCTAACAAGGGATAATATTTTTCTAGGGGTACCAAAATTTTGAGGCATGTCACCATCATACCAAATTCTCATGTAGAATCCGATTTTCAAATCAATTTTTGTTTTAAAAATCCGAGAAAGGCCAAAAATCGTGTTTGAAAATTTAGATTTTGAAAAATCATTTTTCGAATTTTGGGCTCAATTTTTCTAAACAAGCACTGTGAAATTCTGATTCTAAATATAGTTATAAAAAAATTTTCATTCGCCGGTGACCAAAAAAATCTTGGAAAAGATGTTTTACAACTAGATTTCTCATCTTTAGAAGTTTTTTCAACAAGTTTTGATTCAACTCTCGGAATCTGTATCCAAAAAAAATTTTTGTACAAAATTTAAAGAAAAATCATGAACATGAAAAAATCATGAACCCCTGAAAAAAAACAGTCCCTTGAAACAGCAAAAACTCACAAAAGAACCATTGGAAAATAATAAAACAACATCAAAGTCGAGTCCAATGCATCGAAAAAGCATTGAAATTTTGAGAGTCGACCAAATGAGCATTGTAGATTTTTTATATATTTACTAAATAATACAACTATCCAGTTGAATATCAACCCTATTATGGCAATAGGTAGGAATAATAGAGCTTGAAATATATGAGCTTCCATATTTTTTGTTGATTACGCCATTTTTTGGGTTGAAAAAGTCGAGGGGGGGGGGGGGGTACCGTGGGAAAAATTGATGAGGTGATATGATAAAGATATTGATAAAACTTATCTAATATAAAAGAAAGTGTGAGTTTTTCTATTATCGGAAGTTATGAATAACGTTCACACGTTGTTGATATTAGTTCATAATATAGAGAAATATGTTACATTTCTGACTTGATGAGAAAATAATAATACACTTTTTTATGTCTAGTGATGCAACTTTTTAGTTTATTTCAGAGAACTATTGTTATCGCAAAAATTAAAAAAAATTGCATTTGGGCTGAAAGTGCGCTCTGTGGAAAAGTCAGAAATTTGTCCCTCTTCGATTCACCGAAACAAAATTAACGAAAAAAACGAAAAAATTCCTCTTTCAACAAAAAATATGAAATTTCTCGTATCTGAATTCTATTCATATTCAAATTTACCTTAAAAAACTTCGAAAAATTGTAGCCTAGAATGGACCTCTGAGCCATTTAGTGGATTTCCAGATTTTTCAAATCAAAAAATCTAGATTATTTTTGTTGAAATATGTATGTTATTTGTAATAAAATAAAAATATTATTTTATGATAAAAATTATGTCACAGGAACAATATCAATCTTCAATGGATGCACCATTCTCCTTCCAATAAAATCGCGAAACTCCTTGTTGCATAGAATTGCGATTACCTTGCAAATGAATCCATAGAACCTATCATAGAACCATAGAACCATAGAACCATAGAACCATAGAACCATAGAACCATAGAACCATAGAACCATAGAACCATAGAACCATAGAACCATAGAACCTTACCCATCCGAGGCATGCATGATAGTAACTGATAAGCCAACTGATAACCGAAGACTACTATTTGTGAGTGGAAATTGACTAGCAATAACATGAACAAATACTTGGATTGTTAGGATACAAGCTTGAAATAGTGTTTATTTCAAGAATAAGTTGGCTAGCTGCTCTTTGGGTATACTATTCCTTGATGCCTGAAACTTGACAATCTACAAATCTTACTGTAGTTCCTACAGTACCCCTCTCCTAATCCTAAGTCTGATAACAATGATAAAATTGATAAATAGGGTGGTCACCCCAATTATGATAAATCTCCAATCTCCACTATATTTGAGAATTATGAGCCAAGATACGGATAATTCACCAAATGAAAAAAATCCGACACTTTGAATATAGGAAAATGGACAATAAAATGTGAGAGTTATACTGAATGATAAACTGATAAATAATATCAGTCCTATCAAAATATTTGTTAAATATGTTTTGCTTCTGGAAAATATAGATACAGGAAATATAGCGAGATATCGATTTAGTGATATAATAAAATGCATAGATACTGATAATTCATAGGCTGATATCAACACAGCGCCGCAGATATAGGAGTAGGATTTGAGGATGCTGATATCACTGATAATACTGATAAGGGATAACATATCTGAGCAACTTACAATACAACCATAGGAATGAAGAAAAATAATTTGAAACTTGAATCCAAGGCATCGAAAAAACATTGAAATTTTGAAAGCCGGCCGAAGGAACATTGTAGGTTTTTGATATATTTGGAAAATATTATTACTATCCAGTTGAATATAAAACCTGTTATGGCAAATGGAAAAAATACCAGAGCTTGAATTAGATAAGTTTGCATGTCAAAAAATGATGATAAACTTATCTAATGTGTGTTTTGATAAACTTATCTAATGTGATGAAGTATTTTGAGACATAAAAGTTTATTAATTATGATGAAACAAAAAAAGGTCGAAAAATAAGAACGTCATAAAAAATTTTTATGTGAATCATAATTTCTAGCACATGTTGGGTGAGAAAAATAACAATATCTTTGTGAAAATTTTTTGCTATATTTGGTAACTATATTCTAGTTGAGAATCAACAAGTTCAAGAAATCGGCTCTACTGTCGATTGAATAATCACTTTCCTGACTATATACCATCGGAACTCCTTGTTGCATAGAACTGCAATTAATCTGAAATTCAATTCATAGAATCGTACTATAAAACCATAGAACCATAGAACCATAGAACCATAGAACCATAGAACCATAGAACCATAGAACCATAGAACCATAGAACCATAGAACCATAGAACCATAGAAACATAGAACCATAGAACCACAGAACCATAGAACCATAGAACCATAGAACCATAGAACCATAGAACCATAGAACCATAGAACCATAGAACCATAGAACCATAGAACCATAGAGCCATAGAACCGTAGAACCATAGAACCATAGAACCATAGAACCTTACCCATCTGATGCATGCATAACAGCAATTGATAATCCAACTGATATAGTGATACAACTATGGGACCATGGTAAGTGTCTGATAATCATATGTAGGAATACTTGGGTTATAACTAGAAACGCTGATATGAATGTTTGTTGAAGGAATTTTATCTCAAGTTGGTACTTAGATAAGTTATTTGCCTGAAAGTCTATCAATTTTTCTGCCACACTTTATCCTACCTTATTACTAATCCTAAGCCTGATAACAATGATAACATTGATAAAAAATGTTGTGCCACCAATCGCGACAAACTTCCAATCGGCACCATAGGTTAAAAATAACCTACAAAAATGGGAAAGCTTGCCAAATGTGAAATATCCGTAATCCTCGGAGTAGTAATATGGACAGTAGGTAGCGAGGAGTATACTGTAGCTGATACTGACAGTCAAGATAGTATATAACAGAATATTGCTGATACAAGTGCTGATTTGGATATCAGCAAGAAATATAGCGAAATAACGGTTTAGTGATATGATAAGATGCATGATCAAGGATGTTTCATAAGTTGCTATAAATGCAGTACCACAGATATAAGAGTTGGATTTGAGGATGGTGATATCACTGATATGATAGTACTGATAAGTGATAGTATATATGATAAACTTACAATACAACCATAGGAATATAGAAAAATAGATGAAAAATTGCTTGTATCCCATCGAAGAAACATTGAAATTTTGAGAGTCGGCCGAAGGAGCATTGTAGGTTTTTTATGTTTTTGGAAAATATTATTACTATCCAGTTGAATATAAAACCTGTTATGGCAATTGGTAGAAATAAAAAAGCTGGATTTTCCATATTTATGAAATCAAGAAAAAATAATGTTAGTCTGATATTTCAGCATTGTTGCTTCTGACAAAGAAGTTTCAAAGGCGGAGCAGTGTGAGAAAAATAATATGTCTATTGTTATCAAAAAAAATATATTTTGTTGATATGAGATTAGCATATGGTGAACAAACTTTTATTATCATCACATAAAAAAAAGTATTATAATATTTCAATATTTCAATAATATTTATTTAATAAAAACAATATATTTTATCAAAATATTCTGACATCTGGCTCAACTTTAATCGACTGAATAAAAACTTTTCGAAAAATAAAACTTCGAAACTCCTTGTTGCATAGAACCGCAATTAGTCTGAAATTCGATTCATAGAGTCATAGATTCATAGAGTCATAGATTCATAGATTCATAGATTCATAGATTCATAGAGTCATAGATTCATAGATTCATAGATTCATAGATTCATAGATTCATAGATTCATAGATTCATAGATTCATAGATTCATAGATTCATAGATTCATAGATTCATAGATTCATAGATTCATAGATTCATAGATTCATAGATTCATAGATTCATAGATTCATAGATTCATAGATTCATAGATTCATAGATTCATAGATTCATAGATTCATAGATTTATAGATTCATAGATTCATAGATTCATAGATTCATAGATTCATAGATTCATAGATTCATAGATTCATAGATTCATAGATTCATAGATTTATAGATTCATAGATTCATAGATTCATAGATTCATAGATTCATAGATTCATACCCATCTGAAGTGTGCATAGTAGTGATTGATAATCCAACTGATATGATAACATAACTATTGGCCCATGATAACTTTTTGATAATGATATGCACAAATACTTGAATGGTGACCAAGACAGCCGCCAGGAATGTTTGTTGTATAAATTTTAATTGAAGCTGAGATTTTAAATGACTATGATTCTTATTATTGATTGATAATCTGATAACAATGATAACATTGATAAATAATGTTAACACTCCAAGTGTCATAAATCTCCAGTCACCACCATATTTCAAAAATGGAGCACATAATTCGGATATAGTGCCAAAGGTAAACCACCCAATTTCTTGAGAATATGAGAATGGACAACGGTAAGCGAGGAAGATACTGTAGCATAAACTGGCTGATAATAGAAATGATACGAGGATATTTGTCCATAATTTTCTGATATTGATCAGATATGTATCAAGGAATATTGCATAGTAACGATTCAAAGTAATAATAAAATGCATAGCTATCGACATTTCATAAACCGCCATAAACACGGTGCCGCATATATAGGAGTGGGATTTGAGGATTTTTGTATCACTGATATGATAAAAAAGTTATAACTTATCTAAGTACATAACTCACTATAAAACCATCGGATTGAAAAATAATAATTGAAAACTTGAATCCATCGCATCGAAAAAACATTGAAATATTGATAACCGGCCAAATGAGCATTGTAAATTTTTGATATTTTTACTAAATAATACGACTATCCAATTGAATATAAAACCGATTATAGCGATTGGTAGGAATAATAGAGCTTGAAATATATGGGTTTCCATTTTTTTTGTTGATTATGCCATTGTGGGATATAGTGGGAACAAATGATAAGGTGATATGATAAGAAAAAACTTATCTAATAAAAAAAAACTTATCTAATATCGAAGGAAGTGGGAGTTTTTTCTATTATCGGAAGTTATGAATAGCGTTCACACGTTGTTGATATTAGTTCATAAAATAGAGGAATATGTTACATTTCTGACTTGGTGAGAAAATAATAATACTTTTTAAATATGGGTTTCCATGGTTTTTTGTTGGTAAATTAATATGGCATTGTTGCCTTGATTAAAAGTTGGGGAATCGTGGGAAAAATATTGTGGGAATATGATGAGAATGAGTAAGTTGACTTTTTGATATTTTTGGTGATATGATAAGGATTGTGATATGACTTATCTAATTTAGAACTTTCATGAAAGGTGGTTTATTTGAACAAAAAATGTTATGGGTGATAACTGATATCATTGATATAGATAACTGATAAAGGTATAAATCTTTGAAGATATCAATAGTGATAATTGATAAATTATAGTTGTTAAAATTACTGATATTGATAAATGATAACAGATAACAAACAGGATATCTGAAATTATAACCTTGACAGTTGACCATAAAATTGATGAAAATATCAACACCTGAAATAGAACAAAGTCTTGATATAACTGATAAGTATATACGGATAGCTGATAAGTAATAGATCGTAATAAGTATTGATAAGTGATAAGTGATAACAAAAAATCGAGATATCTAAAAGTATAAGTCTGGAAAAAATGATTTTAAAAATTTTTCACCAGAAATTATTTTGATTTTTATGACTCATTTCTGATAGTTGTTAAATCATGAATTTTGATAATATTGATAATTGATAAGTGATAGGTAATAACAAAAAATAAGGATATCTGAAGTTATGATACTGATAATTTTTTAACAAATATTATTTTAGAAAATAACATTACCTGAAACTATTATGACAATGTTATGACTGATTTCTGAACAATACTGATAAAAGTATTGATATTGATAAGTGATAAATGATAAAAATATATCAATGATGTGGAGCATGATAATCACTAAGAATAGTGCCACCAACTGTTGTCACAGTTGGCACTCTCGCTGTTTTCCCACAAAACAAACGACACAAATAACGGAGCAGCTCTCTATTACAGATTATAGCCAGGAGCCTGATATGATAAGATTTTCGTATCAGTAAAATATTTGAATATACCCATCCAAAGTGTGCAACATTGAAAACGAAATATCCGCCACAAAAATCAATATTTCGTTTTCCTGGAGCGATTGTCGAAAAAAAACATGTACAAAAATTTGAAAAAAGACAATAGTGGCTTGATACAGTGTCAATATTTCCAAATTTGTGCGAACGATATGCTTGACTGATTGAAAATTTGTTGAGGCGGGTCCGACCTGAAAACTCTGAAGATACCAAAAAATTGAAATATTGGACCTTGGATGCCTTTCGCATTTTGAGAAGCGTGAAAAATCCAAAAATGAAGGAAAGAAGGCCAATTCCAAAAAATCGATAATGCCCAATATATTTGACCAACATTTTTTCAGGATCAGAAAATGCGAAGAAACCCAATTTTTCGGAGAAAGAGAATGGAGTGGAGGCTGAAAATCTAGAAATTTTTTTTCGAAGTGCTGAAATTCCAGACTTAGCACTATATAGGCAAATGTGATAGCGATACTGATTATTATCAATATCAGAAATATCAAAAATTTTGTTGTCAAGAAATTTCGAGTGTTATGAGGTGTATATACGACAAAAAGTCGATTTAGGGAGATGAGAAGGTGGGTTGATATGGAGCAGTCGTAGAAAAATAAAAGTGAGGAGCCGGCATATTTTGAATAAGTTTTCAGGAATTTAACATTGCTGTAAATATTCAAGACAAAAATAAAATACCATAATTTTTGACTCACAACATAACCATCGGACAATAATAAAATAAAACGACATTACTATCCAGTGCATTCATAAGAGCTTGAAATGCCAAGAGTCTTCCAAATGGACTACGGAGAAGTTTACTTTTGCGGTGGAATAGGACGATGAACCAGTTGAGGATGGAGCCGGTGAGCACCACCTGGAGTACGGTAGAGGGGTACGGTAGAGGAGTACGGTACATATGGTTTTTAGAAAACATTTCGGTCAAAGGTGATTCTTGATATTTTTGTTGTT
Source organism: Caenorhabditis uteleia (assembly GCA_963573275.1). Lineage (NCBI taxonomy): Eukaryota > Metazoa > Nematoda > Chromadorea > Rhabditida > Rhabditidae > Caenorhabditis > Caenorhabditis uteleia. Next base: position 19,655,539 of record OY752137.1, read on the forward strand.
ATGTGTTAAAACAATTGATCTGCTGATTATTATCATTTCATAATTTTCAAGAGTCAAAAATTTTTTCTCAAAAACTGGAATGACTCCAAAACCGCAAAATTCATGAGCCTAAATGTAGAAAAATCGAGAAAAAAACACGTTTTCCCAGTGAAAAGTAGGGATGAGCACAAATTTGAGATATATATACTCTTACAAATCCAGAAAAATCGACTTTGATCTGCATGCCAAAACGATTGATAAAAAAATTGAACTTTTATGAATTTTTCAGGCTATATTCTGTTTTCTATTTCGAAAAAGAATTGAGAAATTCAACCTAACAGTAAGAGAATAAAGGTGGAATGATGCTAAACCTAAGAGAATGAAGCTTAAGCTAAGTAGAAGGAGCTAAACCTAAGAGAATGAAGCTACAACTGAAAAAACGAAGGTAAACTCAAAAGAATGGAACTAAACCTAAAAGAGTGAAATTATCGATCAAGATCAAAAAATTGACTCTTAAAAAATTAAAATTTTTTTGTGTTCCAAAAATGTTTTTAAAATCCTCATTTCCTCGACTTACCGGGAAAAAAACGAGCGCATTATAAAAATAATCCATTTCTCATCCAGCTCCCAAAAAGTTGTATAAAATAATAAACTCCTTCCCCTAACACTTTTTTCCCACCATATCCTAGAAGGCAATAAGTGTATTTGCTCCTATGTGTTTTTCCCATAATCAAATATTTGTTCAAATGTTTTATTTCGCCCTCCCCCTCAGCTCATTGTTAAACCCATCTTGACCATTCCATCATTCCAAACCTAAATGTTTCTATTCTTATCACTATTATCACTATGTTATGCCGCAAATCAAGATAGAGCCTGCTCCGATGATATATCAAATCTATGGTTGGATATTGTGATAGTTGTTGATAAATCGGTGCAAATGAGTGATGGAAGATTGCTCCAAGTTTCCGAGAATTTACAAAACATTTTTGGAAATGGGACGAGAATTGGAACGGAATATAGTGATCCGAGGAGCACGAGAATTGAAGTTGTCAGTTTTACTGATAAGGCGAAGATTGTGAGTTTTTATCAGTCATCAGATTTTTTCCAAAATTGAACTTTTTTTTCAAAAAAATTTTATTTCCGTAAAATAAATGAGCTAAACCTAAGCCTAACCTAATGAAAAGCGTGGGAATTTTCTTTAATTATCTGTGAAAGTTGAGGTTTTGACTGAATAAACAAAAAATTTTCGAATTTTTCGGAACTCTAAGTTTGATTTTCTAGAAAATATTAATTTTTGGAGAATGAAGAAAACTAAACCTAAGCCTATATCTGAACCTAAACCTAAAAAAATTGGTTTTCAAAAAATTTCAGGATCCTTGACAGACTAAATGTGAAAATTCTGAGTTTCGCGAATTTTCCTGTTTGTTTTTTTTTTCAAAAAAAAGTTATTCCTGGAACGTGGAACAGCTAAACCTAAACCTAATAATCGTTCGTCCGAACCTAAACCTAAAAAAATTGAAAACTTCTGAGATTTTTCAAAAATATCAATATGAAAAACTCAAAGAAATTTTTTTTAATATTCAAAAAAATTTCCAGGAAGCCGACATGAACCACTTCCAATCCTACGAGCAATTTTCCTCCAACATTTTCCCACTGCTCAAAAACGACATCAGAACCGACGAGGAAGCATTCATCGATATCGGTCTCGAAAAATCGCTCGAACTTTTCACCAACTCTCGAAAAAATTTCAAAAAAGTTGTAATACTCTACACCACCTCGTCTAATCAGTCCTTATCAATAACACCAATTATGGAAGATTTCAAGCGGCATGATATCCAATTATTGGTCATAAATTGTCATAAAACACCTGGAATATTTCGATTATATTCCACTCAATACTTCTCGTTCTCCATAACTTCATCCACTTTAATCACTGATATTCGCAAATCCCTACTCAAAATCAACTGTTTCTGCCCTATCAATTGGTCAAAACAGAGGGATGATAACTTATCAGTGTTATCCCTAGACCATGGTACTTGTATCCGAGCCATTGATACAAGAGTCACCTGGAACGCCGCCAAGGACGCCTGCCACCGCCTTGGTGCATTTTTGGTGAATGATTTTGGCGTTTTCAAAAAGATTTTGATGCATGGCTTGGTGGTGAACCATTTTGCGCCGCCACATAGTTATCATATTGGATTGGGGTATTTTAATAAAACTTGGAGCTGGCAGCAATTGGAGGGAGTGGAGATGAAAAAAGTTGAAAATTTTGGTAGATCAAAAAATATAAATTTGTGTTTCAGCTCGAATTGGGAGGAAATGATGTTGATATCGAGCAGTGGCCGAAAAATTATCCGGTTGGTGAAATTTTTTTTTGAAAATATGAGTAGTAATTTTCGAATTTAGATAAAATTTTCATTAGAAACAATTTTTTTGCAAAAATTTTTTATCACTTGACTGAAACAATAAATGCAATTTTTTTAAATGATATACTCGTAATATGGTGAAAATTTAAAACTTAAAAAAATTTTTTTTTGAAAAATAAAAAAAACATACATTTTGAGCAGCCCAAGTTATTTTCCATATTCCTGAATTTTTTTTTCAGTTTTTCTTTAAATTTTTTTTGATAACTGATAAAAAATAAATGATATCAACAAAAAAAATTCCAGAAAATCCAAAAATCCTCCTGGGCACCCGGCTTTCCTCACTCCGCTTCCACAAAATACGGTGTAGTTCATATGGTCTCGAATAAACGCAAAAGTGTAGGTTTCTTTTTTTTCAAATGAAAAGTTGGAGGCTCGAAAAAATTCAAACAAGAATTTTTGTTATTTTTTGGAAAAAATATCGAAAAAACAAATATTTTTGACTTTTTTCAGACATATTCTTCGTCTAAAAACTTATCTAACAAAAACTTATCTAATAAAACGTTTTTTCCAGAATGGCTGGCAAAACATCAACCCAGATACCGTATCCGCCTATTACATATGCGAAATGCCCTCATGCGACGCCACCAACTATTGCCTATAATATTTGAACTTTGATATGTGTATTTTCCAGTTCATTTGATTTGTTGGACTTTCAAACTCCAAAAATATTATGTCTATGGTTTTATATTTCCTTTCTGACACATCATATATAAATTATATCTTACCTATATACATATCAAGAAAATATATTTCTTCACATTTTTTATGTTATAAAATGTCTGATAACATAACAATCTGCAATCTAATGCAACAATTCTCCACCTCACCGGAACTTCGATTCGCAATATTGGTCAATTATGTCATTTTATTCCCAGCTATTCCAATAATTTCATATTCCTTACAATATGTTTTAAATCAACGACTTTTCCATCGAAATACCCGTCTCCAAATTGTGATCCACCTGATCGCCCTTCTGATCCACTGCTCCGGCCGTTTTGTGCTCCATTCCCTAGATCTATACAACTACCTCACTCCACATGAAAATGGATGTCAAATCCTTCCAAATTTCTATCGATGCTTGATATTTCGAGGTTTATACAATATTGGGCAAGCTGTTGTGTCAATGACACCAATATCCATCACAGTGGAACGATATCTAGCTGTAAAATACAACAATGCTTATGAAAAATGTCCATTCCGATATGGTATCGCTATTGGTGCACTTCAAATATTTTTGGCGTTTTGCTATTTATTTACGAGATATGTGCATGCTCCATGGAAACCGAGCACTTTTACCTTCTTTTATTGTCAGGTACGTCTGATGTAGTTGAGGCACCAAGGGTGCATCAAGTATCTCAAAAATTTTGAATATTAGAGGCTTAGGTTTAGCTCCAACTCTAAGTTTAGGTTTAGCTTCAACTATAGGCTTAGGTTTAGCTCCAACTGCAAACAATTAGAGAATTTTTTTTGAAAATTTTTCTAAGGGTTCCTAAAGTACATGGGTGACTCATCTATACATCGAGTATACATAGACGTCAATTATAGTTGTGTTGGTTCTGACGTACACTACAAAACTTCGAAAAAGTCTATGATTTGAGCTTCAAAAGTTTTGGGGGCTCCAAATTTTTTCACTGAAACTTTTTGGGTGCTTAAAGTATATGGGTGACTCAAGTATACCTCATTAATATCGAATGTAGTTATTTGAAGTTTTAACACAAATGACGCCTCGTTTTTGAAATTTTTAACTTTGAAACAAGGCTTGGGGGCTCCAAATATGTTTTATGGGTGCCTTAACTAGTGTTGTTTGAAATTCGTTTCAAAATAACTTTGAAACAATTTTGGAATTTTTGTCGATTTTCGTATTTTGTTTCAAATTTTTTTGGAACATATGAACCTCAATTTTGAGTCTTAACCACAAAATTCGTCTTGTTCTTGATGTTTCGAGCGCCTAACTCGTTTGGGGGCTCTAAATTTCTAATTGGGTGCCTCAAGTACACTTTATGGGTGCCTTAACTATCATTGTTTGAGATTTGTTTGAAACCTGTTTCAAATTCATTTTGAAACAATTTGAACTTTATTCGAACTTTTTACCACTTTGTTTCCAATTTTGTTCCACTAAATGAAAATAACTCATGAAAATTCCATGAAAAATTTGACATTTTTGAAAATTTTTTATTCCAGACCCTCGCCTCATCAACAATCACCACAGCGGAAATAATCATCCCACTATACCTCGTCGTTTTTTCCCAAATCACCTCTCGAATTATGTTTGGTTATATGGAAGCTAGAAATAAGGTCAGACAAAAAACATGTTTTTTTATTTTTTGCAGAAAATTACATCACTCTAATTAAACATGTACTAACCTACACACTTTATTATTCCATAGAACATCACAAATTGTAGTGGTCTTCCGTTTGTCGGTGAAATTTGTCATATATCATGAGATACGTAATTGGTGGTTTTGGAGTTTGACGAATATCAGAGAACCGTTTATCGGCGAAAAAAACATGAAAAAAATTTTTCGACGAAGTGAACCGGGTTTTACAAACATTTGGAGACAGATATTTTTTGGGTGGAGAAATGAGGAAAATTGGTCGGATGCACCATGAAAATTGAAAAAGAGCAAAATATGAAAATTGTGAAGAATTTTTTCATTGACAAAATAATTTTGGAACTTTAGTTTTTGACAACTTCAACATTCGTTACCTCCATGAAAAATTAAACCTCAAAATTTTTTCCAGAGACTCCGAGCAGTATCCGACATCACTCTAAGCACCAGATTCACCTTGACTCAAGGGATACGGTACGTCTTGGCTGAAAATTTCAGATTCATACAATTTTTTCATTTTCAGAAGTATCAGTGCCCTAAAAACCTTCCTCAACTTCAATTGTCTCATGATATCCGGAATAACACTTGGCATGTCGATACTTCATATTTTCTCGGATCACTTCACCAAAATACGGTACATGGCTATTACTGAATGTAAGTTCGACTGAAAAAATTTTTGTAGATCAAAAAATTATTTTACAGTAAACCACGAAATCCCGCTTTATGGCTTATGCGCTTGCTTGGCAGTTTATTACAATTTGAAGAAAACCGAGAGGATACAGAGAATCGCGATGCAACTGAATTCGGAGAAACGGGCGACGTCGGAAATGTACTTTCAAATGTTTGATAAACAAATTAAAAGTTGAATAATAAAAAAATTTATTTTGTTTTTTTTGTGTTGAGCTCCTTGAAACGATAATACTTTTTTAAAAGCATATATGCACCTTTTAGTACAGTATACCGGTTTTGGGGTACTGTATCAAAAACGCAGGGCATTATTAAAGACTCAAAATGTATTAGGCCAAATATTTTTGATTTTTTTGTGATGAGTCATTTGATAATATGTTTTTCGATATATATGCTCCTTTAAGTACAGTATACCGGTCGCAGGCATGTTTTTGGGGTACTGTATTAAAGGCGCATGGTCTCAAAATGAGCTACAAAATCGTGAGGCTAAAAACGTTGTTCAATATTTGGGTGTTATCCAATTTCTTCATTTTCATACAATTTTTTTTGAAAGTCTGAATTTCAGACAAAAAATTATCTGGAACTGAATATTCATGAAATCATACCTACCACCCTATAATTTTCATTAAAAAACCACACCTGTACCGTCATAAAAAATAAAAGAAAATATTTTCCTCCCCTCCCCTCCTCAACATATCAATTATCCATTCTTCTGACTCTCACATATCTTTCACCCATTTTTTCATTCATCCTCCTCTCCCCTCAAAAAAATGACCGAGCTCCCACCACCCGACTGCGAATATATGAAATCCTTCGCCACATCTCGTCCATTGATAATATCACTTATCATCAATCTTATCATATCATTCATCAGTATTTTTGTCATTCAAAAGTGTGCAGTGGTGTTGAAACAGTCCAAGTTATTTCATTATAACACTCGATTCCAAATATTTATTCAATTAGTCGGCCTATCGATCCATAGTATCGGTCGGTTATGGTTGCATATCGCTGATTTATCAAATTATTTGATCCCAACTATTGTCACCGGATGTGAGGCTCTTCCAAATTTCTATAGGTAAACCTAATAGATGGAGCTAAACCTAAGCCTAGAGATGGAGCTAAACCTAAGCCTAAAGATGGAGCTAAACCTAAGCCTGCAGATGGAGCTAAACCTAAGCCTAATGATGGGGCTAAACTTAAGTTTTGAATTCGAGTTGAAGCTGAGCATAAAATTGGAGTTAAATCTGAAACTGAAGTTGGAGCTAAACCTAAGCCTAATGTTGGAGCTGAACCTAGGTCTAGCCTTAGCCTAAGCCTATCCAGACTCGAGTTCAACTGTCACTAAACCTAAACCTAAATCCATTCCAGATGCCTCTACGGAAGACTGTTCTACAATATTGGAGTCGCTATCTCCTTCATGGCCCCAATTGCAATTGCGATCGAACGAACAGTGACGTATCATAACAATTTCAACAAAACGGCAAACAAACGACATACATATTGGGTTGGTAGGATAATTGGCGTGATTCAGGTAATTTGTAGTTTTGGACGAGACTTTTCTAGAGATCATATTTTGTCGGGAGAGAGATTTTTGAGGTTTGAGGAGGTGAAGAGTAATCGTATTTTGTGTGGAAGGTCGATGAGATCAAAATTTTTGGTTTTTCTGTTGATTTTCAAAGTTCAATAAGGTAGTGAAAGTCGATTTGAAATTTTTAGATTATTCAAAGTTTTGAGCGTCAGAAATTCGGAAAGTTTTTAAAAAACCGAAAAAATCGTTTTGCAAAAAAATGTCAAAAACTCAAAAAATCAAAAGTTGTTGTGCTCAATCAAAAATTTACAGATGTTTTCGTACTCGGCTCACAAAAAGCTCACAATCTTTGAAAAATAGATCAAATTTATTTTTGAGAGAAAATGAAATTTTGGGATTGAAGAATTGAAAAAGTTGAGAAAAACTGGAAGTTTTGTATCAACAAACTGGAAATACAACTTTTTTGATTTTTTTTCGAAAAAATATTTTTCATGATAAAATCTGGAACAACTATTGAGATCCTTGAAAATCAAATGGTGCACTTTTTTTGACACACCTAAGCCAAAAAATATCAAAAAACCTTTTTTTCCAGCTCTTCCTCGCCTCCCTCTTCCTGCTCAGCCTCTACTCCCACGCCGCCACCCATCCATCTCAATTCCGTTTCTACTACTGTCAGACCCTTTCCTCATCCACCGGCTCTTTCTGGGATATTGGCACTCCTCTAATCTGCGTCTTTTTCGCTCAACTCATTTCCTTCACAATTCTCATTTATATCCAAGCGAAAAATATCGAGGAACGTCGAATACTACAAATTGGAGAAAAATACGAATTGGGAAGGCGTCACAGGGTTGATAAGACCATCAGGTACAGTAATCTACAATATACTAAAGTAACCTATAGTACCTTTACTCTAGAGTATCCCTACAGTAGCCTACAGTAGCTTACAGTGTATTACAGTAACTTAAAGTATACTACATAACCTACAGTATACTACAGTAACTCACAGTATACTTTAGTAGCCTAAAGTGTGCTACAGTAATCTACAGTATACTAAAGCAACCTACAGTATACTAAAGTAGCTTACGGTATACTACAGTAACTCACAGTATACTACATAACCTACAATATACTACAGTGACCTACAGTATACTTTAGTACCTTACAGTATACTACAGTACCCCAACTACCATATTCCAGATCCATAAAAGCACTTCGACTATTTGTCAAACTCTCCTTCGTCATGTTTTTCGTGTTATCCTTCGTTCTCACAGCACTTCACTACTTTGCCAAATATGTCACTAAGCCCAACTACATGGCTCTTGTTGAGATGGCCCATTGTCTTCCATTATACTCAATTGTCGCGTCATTTTGGATGTATCGAAAAACGGAGAAAATTCGGGAAAATCGAGACAGGGAATTTCAAGCGTTACGGAAAATTTCTACCAATGCATATCGCGAGCAAATGATTGAGATGTGCTCCGGAAGAAATCCATAACTTTTCTGGCTTTGTTGACGTAAATAAAAGGTTTTTCTCACGAGGATGATGATACTTAGGAGTTGTAATCACTTGATTAGAACTAGTAAACTTGTTATTCCCAAAAATAGTGGTTATTACTGAAAAGCACGTTTAGAGAAGATGATTTTGGAAAAAAAAGGTATTTTATTTGCTTTTTATGATAAGTTTATTATTTTATAGTACTTCTGTTTCCAATAATTTAAAAAGTTTAGAAAAATTTCATTTTTGAGAAAAGTTGTAATGGTTAACAGTTTTGGAGTCCAATCTAGTTTGAGCTGATATTATTTATGTTTTATAAAACTTTCATGAATTCCTGACTTTTATAAAATTGAAGAACAAATTTTCAGCTTCCTAATGCTTTTTAAAAATCTGAAAAAAATTGAATTTCATCAAAGTTATGAGGTTTCAAAGTATTGACGTCTGATCTAGCAAGTTAGGATACCTTGGCTTGAGCTAAATTTTTTTATTTTTCAAAAACTTTTATAAATTATTAATTGCTATGAACTTGAAGATCTCAATTTCAGCTTCCCAATGCTTTTTAGAAATCCAAAAAATTCCAAATATGAACAAAATTACGAGAGTTCAAAGTTTCCATGTCTGATCTGGCAAGTTATGATACCTTGGCTCGAGCTAGTCGGCCAATTTTAATGCATGATTCAAAATTTCACAAAATTTCGGTCAAAACAAATTTGAAGACCAAAACTGCAGCTTCCTAGTGCTTTTTGAAAAACTAAAAAATTTCAAATTCGAGCAAAGTTATGAAGGTTCAAAGTTGTCTGGTCCGATCTGGCAAGTTATGATACCTTGACTCGAGCTAGTTGGCTCAGTGGTAGAATATCAAACTACTAAGTGAGGCGCCAGGGTTCGAGACCCACACAATGGTAAACTTTTTTTGCACGATAAGAAAACTGAATGACAGCCAGAAAACGTACTAACCTCAAAAATTTCAATGCTTCCATCGTAATTAGCTGGAGATAAGCCTATATATTTATCCCCACACTTTTTCATTTTCACTCACTCTAATCGCCCAGAACAATCTATGTGTCCTTCATCGGCAGATAATAGTCAGATGTGCTCCTAATTTTCGCCTTATATATAAAAATTTCTTCCTTTTCATCTTTTAACCTCATCTCAAATTCAGCGTCGGCCCATGTTTCATCTGTGAAGCATATAAAAAGCCAGAAGGACGGGGCAATTCTAGTGAAATGTCATGAAATTTGCCAAGCACACACACAAAACTAAATAGCTTCCTCGTGTACTACTACAATGTTCCACTAATTCGATTGAAACATCTTTTCTATTTTAGTTTTTTTTGGGGGGATTTTTTTGGGGAGTTTTTGGAAATGTTTGTTCTTTTTCATGGTCAGGAAAACGGAAATGTTCAAATTTCTGTCCAGATTTTTGTTTGGAATATTGCGATTTTGAGAAAAAAATTGAATTATCTTTGGACTTTTTTGGTTTTTAGGGATTTTCGAAACATTTGTTTCAAAATTGGATCAAAATAATTTTGAAACAAGTTCAATTTTTTGCGTTTGCGTTGATTTTTCTTAATTTGTTTCAAACTTTGATCAAACTCAAAACTATTCATGAAAATTGAAGGAGAATCCGAAACTTTTTGAATTTTTTCGATTTTGTTCCAAATTGTTTCAAAAAAAATTCAAACATCACAAGTTTTCAACATTTTTTTTCGATTTTTCGTTTTTTGTTTCAAATTTCGATATCAGTCATGAACATTAATTTAAGAAAATTTCATGAAATAATTTTCCAATTTTCAAAAAAAAAACGCATTTTCCAAAAATTTGTTTCAAAATTGTTTCAAAAAATTTTTGCGAAAAAAATACTTCAAAAAATTTTTTTCAGGGTTTTCATGTTTTGTTTCAAAATCTTATGTAATTTGTGAAATTTATGAAAAAAAAATTCATTTTTAAAAAATCATCAAAACCAAAAAAAAAATTTCCAGCCTTAGTTATCTCACTTATTGACAAATTTCCCTAACTTTTCATGCGAAAAAATCTTTTTATGATGCAAAATTTTTCGCAGCTAATGAAAAATATAATTTTGCTTTTTTTCCAAATATTTATTTTTTCCATGTTCGAAATTTTCCAAAAATCATAAATCCTTTTTTTGAAACCTACAATTTTCAAAAAAAAAATCCCATAAAAAGTGTTCACCTGACTTGTCACCCACCACCCATCCTCAATTATTCATCCACCCCTTCCCCTCCCCAATTATCCCACCACCCTTGAAGTTTGTACTTCTTTTTCCTCCTTACTCGTCATTTCAACACATCCCGCCTCTAATAACCCCCATGCTTTTGCCCTTTTTTATGTTAAACCTATATATACATCAAATCCCGAGAGAGACTCTAGTCATAAGGTTCAGGCGTATCATTTATCAGTATCAGTTGTTATCACTTATCACCATGAGTTATCCCGTCGCTGATTGTGACTTAATGGAGAAAATGGCAAAATCCACCCAACTACGATTATCACTATCAGTCAATCTTATCATATCAGTGATTGCGGTTCCAATATTAACACAATCGATTATTTATATCACCAAGCAGAAACTATTTCATTTTAATACCCGGCTCCAAATTCAAGTGCACCTATTTGGACTACTTATGCATACATGTGGCAGGTACGGAATTTATGATAATGATAAAAAGTTGATATTTTGATTTCACGAAAGTGCTTTTTCGAAAAAAATATGACTTTTAAGTAATGCTCACGAAGGACACTCTGGGGGCTTGAGATAGTCATATTTAGTGTAGTTGAGACACCCAAAACACACTCAAGTTTTTTTTGGGTGCCTAACTACATTTGAAATTATGAACCCAGATATTGTAGCTTGAATATTTGAGATTCAAAAAAAGGGGGATGGATGGAGCTAAACCTAAGTTTTGACCTAAAGTTATTCTTGTTGATTTTTTTTTGGGTTCCTAAAATATACTTTACATCAGGCACCCATAACTTTAGTTAGGGAAGAATTTAGGCCAAAAAATCCATAAAAAGGTTGTTGGAACTAATCCAAAAAATTTTACCTAAAACCTATTTTTGTTGATTTTTTGCTTGGGTGCATGAAATACACTTTACATCAGGCACCCAACACCTCGAGCAGTTTAGGTCTCAAAAACAGACTAAAAATAAGATTCTGCAACTAAACCTAAATCTGGAGCTAAGCCGTTTTTTTTTTTGGTTTTTTTGGGTGCCTCAAATATACTTTACATCAGGATTCCAAAACGTTCACTAGTGAAGAGCTGAAGCCCCCAAAAATCAAAAAATAATTTTTAGTTACAAAAATTTCTTATACCTCTACCAAAAATTGTTTAACATTTTCTAGAAATTTCCAGACTCGGCCTGCACTCCTTCGACCTCTACAACTACTTCAGTCCATTCACCTCCGGCTGTGAGGTGATGCCTGACTTCTACCGTTGTCTAATCACTCGAGGTCTCTACAACTTCGGCATGGCTCTCGCCGCCATGTGCTCCGTGAGCCTGACCATCGAGCGAACCATCGCTTTGATCTACGCCTCCTCCTACGAGTATTGCCCAAAAATCTTCGGTTTTGCCCTGGCACTTCTCCAAATCTTCCTCTCCTTCTGCTTCCTGTTCAAACTTTACTATTATGCACCATTCAAACCAGAACATGTTGTTCTATATTATTGTCAAACATTGGCAAGTGGTACCGGCTCAGTATGGACAATAAATGCACCATTATACTCTGTTATGGTTGCTCAAATCGTTTGTCGGATCATTTTTCACTTCTTAAGCAAGAAAAGTCAGCAAATGAGGACAGATCAGCAGTTCTGGTCGCTGAGTTGTCGGTATAATGTCGAGCAGGGGATACGGTAGGTACAGTAACCCAAGTAAGTATACGGTATTGTGTTATAGTAGCATTCACGCCTTGAACATGTTCATCAACGCCAACACCTTTGTCTTCGTATTTCTGTCAGTTATGGGAACAACACTACACTTCAATCTTCAAAGACTCTCAAAACCCACATATTTTGCCATAGTTGAAGGTACCGTAACCCTTATCACTTATCATATCAGTATATTATCAGTCAATCACTTCCTACCAAGTTATGGAATAATCCTCTCATTATACGTATATTCAACGCTGCGGAAATTGGACAAAACATTGAAAACGAGCTTGTCAAAGAGTATCAAGACCAATCCAGAGTATTATTTGGAGACGTTCAAAAAACAAATTGGTAAGGTTAACAGTTTATTGATAAAAGTGATATAATGATAAAAGTTAAGGTGCGGAATGGTAGAAAATTATTTATCAGCATCACTCATCTCCTCATTGAAATCGTCATAATTATGGTCCAATATCTCAGTAAACTTGTGATAATTGAATTTTCTATACGCTTTTATATCATCGACACTCAATGTTGATATGAAATCCTTCTGATTCTGATAGAAAGCGTCGAAATTATCCGTTTGATCTTCGGAATCTGAATCCATCGACATTTTCATGAAAAATTGTTTTCGAAGCTCCGAAAGGCCCATGGCGCCGTGTTTTGACATTCCAGCAGCGATCAAGTCTTCCGCATACTTATCAGTGATAACAGGTCCTGATATGGTGATAGTAAAAATTGAAAATATGGTGATGATAGAGAGTAACATTTTTAAATGTTTTCAAAAAACTATTTGAAATGAAAAAAGTTGTGTTAATACAGATTTATTTTTTATAATCCCTTCAATCCGCAATTTTTCGTCAGTTACGTTGTTTTGCGGACTTTGCGCGTCTCTCGATAAACGATTTATACGCGAGTTGATCCGTCATGGGTTGTTGTTTCAAATAATCTTCAACTTCCATGTTGAACAATTGGAAAATTGTTTCCTTGTCGAGTTTGGTCGTTTCATATTGGGTTTTGTATTTGTCACCGATTCGGATTATTCCATCAGCGGTTTCAGCGCTAATTCCAGCTGATATAAGTTCCTCCTTGACATCTTCAGCTCCTGAAAAAAATTTGAACAATTGCTCTCGCCTGGACCCGACTGGACCCATCTGGACCCATTTGGACCCATTTGGACCCATTTGGACCCGTCTGGACCTGGAAACTTACCAAAAACGCATAAAATAACAATTGAAAGTACAAAAAGTTTGATCATTTTCATGTCAAATGGTGTCCAGTCTAGTATGGTATTAAAACTGATCTATCTGGTAGGGCGGGGTCCAAGTTCATACTGATCTACCAAGTTTTCATATAAATACCCACATAAACCCACATAAAAAAACAATACATCACAAAAAATCATGAAATTCTTCATCCTCCTTTCAACTATCGCCATCACCATTTTCGCTGCACCACACCATGATGGTGTGCCACCAACCGCTGAGGAAATGAAGGCGAAACTCGAGGAAGCTGGAATTTCAGCCACCGCTGCTGATGGAATTATCAAGATTGGTGAGGCTCACAAGGCTGATTTGGAGGCTGCCAAAGGTGACAAGGAAAAGGGCAAGGCGGCATTTGGAGCGATCAAGACTGAAGTTGATGAATATATGAAGACACAATCTGAAGCGGATCAAGCCGCTTATAAAACATTTATTGAGAAGAAGATGGCTGAATGGGAGTCTCGTCATAATAAATCTGCATAATTTGTGTATTTTTTTGTATATTTTATTGATAAACGTTAGTTTTTTGAGGTTGTTACGTTGTAATTCCGAAAAAGAAGCTCAGCAAAGCATGATCAGGTAAAAAAATCTAGTCAGGACTTTAGTTTCAAGTGTGGAATAAAAAACCAGGAAAGGTTATGGAAAAAGAAAAGAAAAGAGAAGAAAAAATTTGGATTAAAAAAAGGTAAATAATAATCAAGTCAGTTTTGACACATTTCACTATTTTTTAATATTTTTTTTTCAAAAACTTGCTCAGCAGAAAAAAAGTATACAGAATAGGTTAAAGACCTGGAACTCGGCCTCCACTTGCATAAGAAGCTATCTAAAACCAAAAAAGAACTCTGGAACTGCGATTTTAGGCAATGACATGAACTACTTCCACAAATTTTCCAGTCATCGATCTTCAAAAAAAACACAAAACAATTTGGATAATTTTTGTCCAGTTCTTCGGTTAGTATGGTATTAATACTAATCTAGTGCGAGTGTGACCTGTCACCTTTTGTCATAAAATTTTACAAACCTTCATAAATCACTTCAAAATTATGAAAATATTTATTCTTCTCTCAACTATTGCCGTCGCCACATTTGCTGCACCCCAAGGTGTAACATCACCACACAAAATGCTCATTCTCAAAGTTAGAATCGATGACCCGAATGACATCTTTGCACCAAAATTGATATCACTGATGGCTGAAATGATAATGGCTGGAGTTTCAAATGAAGCCGCTGGTGGGATTATCAATATCTGGAAAAGTCATGCAGGCGAATTCCAGGATGTTGATGGTATGGCTGCGGAAAAGGTGAAAAATGAAGTTGATATGTATATCAAGACTCAATCAGAGGCGGATCAGGCGGCTTATGGTGCATTTGTGGAGAAGAAGAAGGTTGAATGGAAGGCTCAGGAATCTGTATGATTGTTTTTTGTATTGTTCTTGAATAAAAGATAGCTCGACCTGATGCTGAAACTCATAGAAAATTTAACATTGGCTTTTCACTTTTTGAAAAAAGTGAGATGATTTTCCAGAAAAATTGAAATCGTGGAGCATCGTTCGAGCACAATGGAAAACTCTTGACGATTTTCGATTCAGATGATGATTTCCGAAACAGTTTTCATTGAAAAATCTCATAATCTGTATGTGTCACAAAACGGATCAGTAGTATAAAATAAAATAAAAATCACAAAATTTTTGTACCAATGATGTTGAAAACTATACTATTCTTGATTGTTATTGGCTTGTGTTTATCGTCAAATTCAAGCATTTACACCAGTAAGTTTTCTAATGATTTTTATCAAAAAATTTTCTTCAAAATTTCATTCAAAAAACAAATTTTTCAGCGGAAGAAGCAAAAACTGATATGCTCAACGCTGGAATATCAGTAACATCTGTTCAACATATTATGATGTTAGTCGGTTTCTACAACAATGAGAAAAATTTTGGAACAAAAAGCAAGAAAGAAGTCAATACGATGCTACAAAAAGATATCGATGGATATTTGAAGACTCAATCAAAGGAAGATTATATTGCTTATCAAAAATATTATATATTGAAGTTGGTTGATAAATATCACTGAAGTGAATAAAAAAAATTTAATTTTTTGTTTTATGATTGCAGTTTTATGGAGCAACTTTGCCTTGAACAACAAAAGTTTCAAAAGCATTACATCTATGACTTTTACTGGAAAACTAACCTTTTGCACATAAAAAATTTTTAAAAAATTAAAAATAAACAAATAAAGTTTTTTTTTTCTGTTATGTCACTATTTTTCAATAAGACGATGGCCTCCAGCGAACAAATGCATTTTTTAAAAATATCGTGATGAAATGGATTCGATTTCATTATATTTGGAAGTATTTCTCCACAAATATCAAAAGTTCAAACTTTTGTATCTAGTAATCTATGTACCCAGCCGCATTAAATGAGTCAAGGGGCGGAGCCTCATAGATGAGCAGAAACCATAGATTTGCCAATTTCTCCTATAAAAGCCTCACTAAAACACAAAAGGCAGACACAAAATAATGAAATCACTTGTTCTTTTTTCAACTATCGTCATCGCAATTCTTGCCGCTTCACACCATGCCGATATCAAGGAGGAATTTCTGAAAAATGGATTTTCGGACACTGCAGCCGAAGGACTTGCCAATATTGGTGATGATTATGATGATCAGTTGGATCATAGTAACAGTGATAACAGAAAAGCTGTATTCAAGGCATCGATTGCTAAAGCTAAAGATTATATCAAAACACAATCTGAAGCTGACCAGACGGCGTATCGGACTTTTATTGAGAAGAAGAAGGCTGAATTCCCAAATCATGCGGATGAATTCGAATAAATGTTTTTATGAATAAATTTTAGTTTTGGTTCATCATAGAAATGTACAAACTACGCTCTATTTAACAAAAAAGGGGTTTATGACCAAAACGGATAACTAGTATATAACCAAATTTTGACAAACTATTTTGTCAAAAAATGTTGAACAATACTAAATTATTATGGTTGATATTTCTAACTTTGAGTTTATCTGCAGTATCTTCGAATATTACAGGTGAATAGCTACAATCAATTTTTAATAACTTGAAATTTCAGAAGAAGAATTCAAAACTGCATTGATTGGTGAAGGGATGTCAGTTCCGGCAGTTGAGCATTTTGGGAAATACGAGCTGATAATGAGGAGCAATATGGATCGCGTAGTGAGATCGATAAATTCTTGATATTTTACAATTCTGTGACTGAATATTTGAAGACACAATCTGAAACGGATCAAGCCGCGTATAACAAGTTGATTGAGAAGAAAAGGAATGAATATATTGAGAAAAGGAGAGCTGGGGCTCATTAAAATGGATCTGCTTGATTTTTTTGTATATTTCTTCAATAAAGATATGAAAAATATTGCAATAATGCGGAAATTCAAATGATGACCTTTTTTTATACCGAATGCCCTTCTTTTCTCGAGAAGATTCAACTTTTGGCTTGCAGTGCTATGATTGAATATTTGACATTTCTATCTAGTCAGAATTAGGAGAACAGGTTTTTTCCGAATCATACATCTGCTTTCACACTTCATTTCCAATATCAATGAATCCAGACTACTTCACTGCCGAAATATCATATTATTTAGTACTATACTATCATATCAGTGGCACTATCAGTATCATTTTCAATTGTTTCAGTTTTTGGTTGATTATATTCCGAAGTGATAAGTTGAATTCATTCAAATAGATTTTGTTATGGTTTCAAGTAGGATATCACAAACTTGATCTATAAGCAATTATTTTGTCAGATAAGTTGCTGTATATACGATTTCTGGTTGTCGTTCCTCCTTCAGCCATGGTCATTATTTCCATTATTGGCCATACGTGCTACCGGACCACTATCATCCACACCTTTCAGTGTTCTTGCTCTTTTGGTAAAATTTTATTTTTATATCGACTTCCATCAAATTTTCAACAGAATGCTACTATCATACTATTTTTCCAACCACCAGTTGTATCAGTCTACTGTTTTTTGAAAAAGTATCATGCTATTGCGATGACAACGTCGAAAATCAAAACTGTCCACTACACAGTGGTTGTGTTGATTATCGTAGTTGTTCTATCAGTAATATTCTACGTTCTTGATTGTTATTTGTACTTTGACGAGCAAAAAGCGTTACATGTTATTCAACTCGTAAGTTGTTACAAATTTCGTTTTTCAGTTTTCTTCTGTAGGAACACCATAAGTTTTACAAAAAGCTACCCGAAAACATGGTTTGCGTTTATGTTCAAATGAATCACATACTGTATTTGGTTGTCGGTGGATCCGTCATAAGTATCATTTATGCTTCATTGCTTGGTACACTATCTTGGAGCATGAAGTCGTTACTTGACAAATATCAGAAGAAACGAGCTATGTCGGAGGTCAATATTCAACATCACAAAAACGCTCTGAAAAGTCTCCTGGCTCAATTTCTAACACTTTTGATTTATTGTGGATTTCCTTCTGTTTTTGTGATCACGATGTATTTTGAAAGCGATTATACACAGAGTAAGTAAAATTAAAGAAGATTTGACTCAACCAATTTCGGAACTTTTTTTGGGAATCACGAACATGTGCTTTGCATTATTTTGCCTCCATTCACCGATCAATTGTTTAGTATTGATGTTTAGTTATACATCATATCGGAATACAGTGATGTTTTGGAGGAAGTGGAAACGAGCAAGGATTCATGTAATAGCTAGCAATAGTGGAATATAAATTTCCTAAAAATGAAGTGTGTCGATACTGTATAGTTGTGAGTTTATCGAGAACTATCAAACAAATAACGAAACATTGATCTGAACTGCGAATTGTTTCAGGTTTAAGACACAAAAAGTATCAATGGAAGTTCAAACTTCGCTCATTTTTGTGTCCAATATTGATTTCACTCTAGTATTAATCTATGATGGGCGTCACCCAAGTTCATACAAATCTATTATAAAAAGACACTCTAAAACATCAAATCACAAGAAAAATCATGAGAATTTTCATTCTTCTTTTGGCAATCGTCCTCACCATTATGGCCGCACCAGCGATGCGCGGTGGTTACAACATTTGGAAAAAAGAAGAAACTCCTGAACAGAAAGAGGAGAGGAAGAAGGCACTGGACAATCTAGAGTTGAGTTTGGTGGACCCACACATTAGGACTGGCTATATGATGATGAAAGCCCAGCAAAAAGAAGACACTTTTTAAACGAAAGTTATGAAATAAAACATTTTATAGCAGTGTTTCAAACAATCAAATAAGAAACCAATTGACAAGTAAACGAGTTCAGATTTCCTTGATTTTTTCGCTTTTTTGCGGTCATCGGCAAAAAATGTTTGTAACTGTTTTTCCGTATTACCGTATTAGGATTTCAAAACGCATTGTATGAAAAAAATTTAACATCATTAACTTTAAAAAGTGCGTTTCAAAGTTTTAAAACACAATTTTCGACCTTCTCCATATTGTGTTCAGCAAAATTTGAAATGGAAATCGGGCTCGACATGCAAAACAACATCTAATGGCAAAAATAGTCATCAAAGACCGGATAGCTGAAAATTTGGCTATAGCAAAAACCATCTCTTGTCAGAAAATAGCAATGGATCAAACAATTTTATAACTGTTGATAAACAGCTTCTAAATTTCAATAATTATGGCACTTATATCATTATTCAGAAATTATTACATTCTTCAGAAAAAATAGAAATAATTTTTCAAGCCTCGTGGTATGGCATTAAACCTAATCCCTCAAACGGGACACTGAACTACAAAAAGACTAGTCAGACCCAAAAAACGACCAAATCACAAAAATTCATGAAACTCTTGATTTTACTCTCAATTATTGTCACCACTGTATTCTCGGCACCCTTTATGATGATCATGGGTGGTGGAAATCGAAATCATGAAAATCACAACAACTACAACAAGGAAAATTATCAAACGAATTTTGATGACATCAAACTTCAACAATACAATATGAATCCGGCGGATTTGCTCAGATACCCAATCGGATGACAAAATACCTTTTCAACAATTTTCATGAAGGCAATAAAAATCTTTATTCGAAAATAAAAAATTATTCCATTTTATGCGCCTCAAACTCGCTCTTTTTCTTCTCCATATAAGCGGCAAATGCTGTCTGATCAGCTTCAGATTGGGTCTTGATATAGGTCTCACTCTCAGTTTTAGCGTTTGCAAAAGCAGTCTTAAACGCATTTCCACCAATCTTCATAATTTCCGTTGCCGCGCCTTCCGATATTCCATTAGCCATCATATCCGCCTTGATCTTCTCCGGACTGAAGTCACCATGTGGTGCAGCAAGGGTGGCGATGGCGATGGTAGAAATGAGGATGATGAACTTCATGGTTTGATGTAAAATTTTAAGTCTGGACCCGTTTTTATATAACTTTTATTGTGAGTTCATTCAATGATCATTTCCACTTTTCGATGCCTCTAGTCTGATTCACAGGCATAAATCATAAAATTTATGTGGGTTTATGTGGGTATTGCATGAAAAAATGGTGGAGATGTGTATGCTTATGTGGGTGGAACTAAACCTAAACTAATATAAAATCCAATTTGAACCCAACGATTTCATTCAAACTGAGACCATGAAGTTTCTCATCATCATCTCCACCATCGCCATCGCCACCATCGCTGCACCAAACGGTCAAGATAGTGCGGATCAGATAAAGGCTGAAATGGTGGCGGCTGGAATTTCAGAAAGTACCGCTATCGAGGTCATTCGAATTGGTGAAGCTCACAAAATGGAGTTCGAGGCGGCCCAGGGTGACAGAGAAGCTGGACGAGCTGTATTCGAGTCGGTGAAGACGGAGGTGGATGACTATATCAAGACCCAATCAGAGGCGGATCAGAAGGCATATGAAGCATATTTCGAGAAAAAGACTGCTGAATTTGCGGCTCGTAGAGCTGTATAGAAATATGAAATAAATATTTTTATTTTGGAAATTTTTTGTTTGTGAAAAAAACGAGATCAAACAAACAAAAACGGATAAGTGGGAGGCGGGGTTTCGTAAAATATATGATATAACAAATAAAAAAATATCAACATTTTTATTGCAAGCATGAAGTCCGTCATATTTCTGTTGTCCACTTTGACTATGGCTATTTTGGCGTCTCCAACTGGCTCAACGGAGCACATCACCAAAGAGCTCGAAAAATCCGGATTTTCGGATGGAGCCATCGCCGGGCTCATTGAGATTGGCAAAAAACACCAAAAAACAATGGAGGACCCCAACATTGATCGAAAAGCTGCAAGTGAAGCTGTCAAAGCAGAAGTGGACGCCTATATCAAGACGCAATCAGAGGCGGATCAGGCAGCGTATCAGAAATACCAAGAGAGTAAAAAGCCTGTTGTTCAGAAAAAATCGTCTTGTGAAATGTATCACTTGTGGATTTGATTGGAATAAATATTTATTTATTGTTGCATTTTACCATGAGTTCAAAACAGAAAGTTTATTTGCGTTGTTGAGAACATTTGGAGTAGGTGGGGATTATATAGGTTTAGCACCGTTTTTTTCACACTTTGACGCTGATTTTGGACACTACAACCTACAAAAATAAGCTGGACCTTCGGATAATCTCTCTACGGTTTTGAAATCAGCTTTGTGTATCGAAAGTGGTTTTTTGCCCCGCTCATAATAGTTTCACCAAAATATGAAGATTTTTAGATTTTTGTACCAAGGTGCAGTAATTTAAGTTTCAACTAGCTGATATGTTCAGGAAAAACTTTCTGCAAAAAAATCAAATAGTAGTTTGTGACCGCCTTACAACATTGCAAAATATTTTTTTTGCTTTTATTTATGTCACCTCTGAAAAGTTCCGCTAAATTTTCTAATCACAAAAATATTCCCTTTGATCTTATGAGTTTCAATAAATATTTTGTTTGTGGTATTCCAAAAAGTTCAAATCATAACGATTATTTGCGTAGTTTAAAACATTCGGGCGGGGATTATAAGGATTAAACAGTTTTTTTCAACACTTTCATTCAAACCATGAAATTGATCATCATAATTTCAACTATCATTATTTCAACTTTGGCTACGAATCAAATCGTTTTTCGCCAACAAGATGGTGATAGGATAAAAATGCATCTGATCCAGAATGGACTTTCTGAAAACGCCGCTGATCATATGGTTGAAATTTCAAAAAATCATAGTCAAGAGCTTCAAAAGGCCAGAGATGATCCAATATTCGCTAAAAAATTGGAAGTCACCATGAAAGCGGAAGTTGAAGACTACCTTAAAAAACAACCGGTAAGCGATCAGGATGCGTATGATGCGATGATGGAAAAGGTTCACAAACAGGAAGCCGAAATGAGAAAACCGACATAATTTTTGGTTGATTGTTAATAAATAAACTTTATGCGTTCAAAAATGTTTTCGATATCGCAAATTTTTTTGATCTACTACCTAAAATCAAAATAATTGCTGAATTCTTACCATAATATCGCTTTTTGAAGGAAAATACTATCCCATGCTCGACTGTTTTTCAAACACTCTAATCATAAACTTTCATTCAGTTTGTCAGCTTGAATAAACTTCTTATATCAAACGTTCCAAAAAATTCAAAACATCACGATTATTTACGTAGTTCGTTTCCATTCAAAATTTGGAGTGCGGATTATATGGATTTAACCATACAACTTTCCACAGTTTTAACCAAACCATGTATTTCATTATCATAACTTCAACTATTATTCTGACAACCCTAGCTGCTGAACAGGACAGCTTTAGTGATCAGGAAGCCGAAAAGATGAAAAACAATCTGATTCAAAAAGGATTATCAGAAGACCACGCCGATACTATGATCCAAATCGTGAGAGTTTATAGTCCACAATTTCAAAGAGCCAGAGAAGATCCTGTAGTTGCAAAGAAGTTAGAAAAGGATATGAAAGCTGCCCTTGGAGCCTATCTTGGGTCACACCCTGAAAAAGATCAATCGCCTTATACAACGAGAATAATCGATTCTGTATAATATATCTTGATACTTTGAAAAATAAATCATTGATCGATTCTCCTAATTTCGACTATCATTCTCGCTACCCTAGCTTCTGATATTCTCATTTTCACTGAAAAAGATGGTGAAAAGCTGAAATTAGATCTAGCCAAATCAGGAGTTTCGGAAAGTGGTGCAAATGGAATGGTCAGATTTGCATACGCAATATGTGCAAAATTTTGCGATAATCTTTCAACATTTTTAAAATTCATTTTTCTGTATCCAACTCTCAATCATTGAAAAATGATCACGCCCTCACATGTCAAAAAAAACCTTTTTTTTTTGAAAGTGATGTCAGTTCAGTGACCATCTCTGCAGATATTTCGAAATGAGTACGAATATTTCGTATTTTTTCGTCACTTGACCAAGATCGATAGGGCGGAGTTTTTCAAGTTCAGTTGCATTGGAGAAAAGTATAAAAATATTTTGAACATCTCCAAAATTTATAAAATTATTTGAATCATGAAGTATCTAATTTTTATTTCTACTATATTCATTTTTACAACTGCTGCTCCAGCCGGTCCATTTTATGGAAATCAAGTCCAAACGGAAATGCAAGCTTCTGGAATTTCAGACAATGCTATTGCTGAAATCACCAGAATTCTAGAAACCCATAAATTGGAATTTGAAGCCTCAAAAGATGACAAAGAAACGAGACAAGCTATATTCCATACTGTGAAGAAGGAAATCGCCAATTTCATGAAAACCCAATCTAACGCGGATCAGGACGCATATCAAGCATATTTTAATGAAAAAACAGCTGAATATCGGGCTAGAGAGCTATTGGAGACTGGTTATTTTTTGAATATCAGCTCTTAGAATTCTGATAATTTTTTTTGTGAAAATGAAATTGATAATCTATATTTTTTTGCTCCATCAATTGTTATCTCAATGTTTTTCTTGCATATGGGTTTAGGAATTTTTTCTGTTCTTTTTTATTGGAAATAAATTTTTGCATCATTTTTTTATATTTAAATTATATGGTAAACCTATCGTTCAAGGCAGCTTGAAAATAAAATAATTCTGAACCTTCAAAAAAAAATATTTTTTAAAAATGGAAACCTTGGATGATGGCAAATTTAGGTACTTTTATATAGATCTTATCTTGGAGCACTATTCCAGGTGTTGCTCTTTTTCTGATTGTCCAAACTCTCTCATCCCTCTACACTCTCTCTTTTTCACACATTTAGGTCATGATCACATATCACTTTTCGCGCCTATCCATATTCTACCCATACAACCTATCATTCCACTTATTATTGCACAAAAAAATGTTCATCTGATATACATTTTCTATTTTTCATCCTTCCTTTTTTTTCCTGCTATAAGCCTGGATTTTGTAAAATTTGCGCTATTATTTTTGTGGCAATTCCATTGATTTTTTTTTTGAAAAAAGATGTTCAAAATTTTTTAAAAGCTGGTTTTCAAAATGTTACACAGAAAATTTCGAAATTTCGAGAATTGTTTTACTCCGGGAAAAACACAAATCCGTTTCAGATTTTTTAAAGCTATTTTTCCAGTTCAGTTCATAACTATCCCAGTATTTTGTAGCCCATTCTTTCAATACCACCTGGTTTGAATTTACGATATAATTTTATGGGGCCCATTGATTTGTTGTGAACACAAACCCCGGTTTCACATTTTTGTAAATGTTATGAAATATTCCAAATCTATGATATATTTTATTTCATCATAATCACATATTTTATGTATATATCTATGTGTGGTATAAATCACAAACCTCACAACCAGACATCGTTGTTTCTGCCACCAGGTGGGTGGAGACTACAAGTTCAATCGGATCACATGTCATTTCTATAAAAACACCAATCCCTACTACTCGCTATTTTTCAAAATCAAATCATGAAATATACTCTACTCATCCTTCTATCAACCCTGATTATTATCACCCTATCAGCCCCAGCCGGCTCCTATGATCCAGTTCTACTCAAATCAGAAATGTTGGAGGCTGGAATTTCAGCTGAAACTTCTGACGAGCTTATCAAAATTGGTCAATCTCACAAATCAGAATTCGACGCTGCCAAGGCAAAAAATGACATTCACGCTGAAAAAGCTGCCTTCGACGCTGCCAAAACCGAAGTTGATACCTATATCAAGACACAATCAGAGGCGGATCAGTTGGCATATAAGGCATATTTCAAAAAGAAGTTTGCTGAATCCGAAGCGAGGGATTTGCTCGAAAGTGGATATTTGTTGAATGTTAGTTCGTAAATTGTGATCTACCGATATTTGGTTGGATACGTTTAATACCGATTTAATAAATTTTTTGTTCATACATAATCCATCACAAAAACTTTTTCGAAATTTTTCGAAACATTCGAAAAAATGTTGAGAACTACAATTTCATTAGCGATCACTATTTTGGCTGTTTTGGCGGTTGGTGGACCCGATTCATGTGAGTTTTTCTATGAATCTATGAATCTATGTATCTATGAATCTATGAATCTATGAATCTATGAATCTATGAATCTATGAATCTATGAATCTATGAATCTATGAATCTATGAATCTATGAATCTATGAATCTATGAATCTATGAATCTATGAATCTATGAATCTATGAATCTATGAATCTATGAATCTATGAATCTATGAATCTATGAATCTATGAATCTATGAATCTATGATTCTATGAATCTATGAAAAAAAATTTTAGCCGACCACGCTAGAACTGAGCTTCTCGCCGCTGGAATTTCAGCACCAGCTGTTGATGGCATTATCATCATTGGTGAAAAGTATAAAAATGAGTACCACCAACAGTCAGGAGACAGGAAGGATATTTTCACGAAATTCCAAAATGAGGTTTATGAATATATGAAGACACAATCACAAGAGGATCGACTCGCTTATTTGGCATTTGTGGAGAAAAAGAAGAAGGAAGATAGAAAGGATTCACCGTTTGCGCAAGGATAATTGAGGATTTGATAAATTGATAAATAAAATAGTCATGAGTGGTTGTTGTTTTTTTATCGAAAAAAAACTTACTCGAAAAATTTCGAGCCCTTGAAAATATTGTGATCTACCAAAAAATGGGGTTAGAAAAATCATCGATATCCCTTAATTGGTTCTTGAAAAATCTGAAAAACTGAAATATTTTCAGTCAGATTTTTTTGATATCTGAAATTTTTCCCTTTTTTATGTGGTGATTTACTGAAAATTTTGACAATTGAGAAAAACCAAAAAGTAATCTGAAGAAACGGATTTTTTTTTTTGAAAAAAATGAAGACTCCGAACTTTGAGGGTCTAATTTTTTTCAGGCCCCGGAAATTTTTGGCTGAAATTTTTTCAACATTTTTTTATCAGTATCCTGTTAAAAATTTTCCAATTTTCCCAAAACCACAACACAAGATACCATTAATCGTTGGCTTTTCATCTCGTTATATACCACCTATTTAATATTATTTTCATGTCCGCTACGTTTTTTTTCATAATCCATCACAATTTTTTTCGAAGTTTTTCGAAACACTAGAAAAAATGTTGAGAACTACATTACTATTATCTATATTGATTTCTGTTATTCTGTCATCTGGAGGACTCGGCTCATGTGAGTTTTTTTTTGAACATTTTTTTGAGAAGAATCTCAATTTTACAGTCAAACTTGCTAGAAAAGAACTTCGAGCTGCTGGAATTTCAGCTCGAGCAACTGATGGTATTATCAAGATTGGTGAGGCTCATAAGGCTGAATTCCAAGCTGCTGATGGAAACAAGGAAGCGGCCAAGACAGCCTTTGAGGTGGCCAAGACTGAAGTTGACACTTATATGAAGAGACAATCAGAGGCTGATCAGACCGCTTATAATGCATTTATTGAGAAGAAGAAGGCTGATTTTGAAGCTCATAAGGCTGAGTTTGAGGCGAAGGCTGGTGCCACTGCATAACTTTTTTTATGAATATTTTTTTTATTATGAATAAGATGCCTTTGGACAATATAACCATCTTTTCAAAAACAAGAATTTTATCAACATGGTACTTCGCCAAGCACCATAACCTTTTATATCAGGGTCCCGCCACCTCTGGGTCCACCAACATGGTGCATCGACAAAAAAAATGTTTAAAAATTCCATACAAAGCTGTCATTTTATGAATGAGGTAAAAGAGACGCAGCCAGAACCATAGAATCTATTTTATAGAATCATGAATATTTATCATATCAACTCAAACCTTCCCATATATTTTCAAATAATGTACTAGAATCTTCATAGAATCCGCAATACTACCATCCTCATACCATAGAACCATAGATTCCCATATCTATGATCTCAATCTTATTCTCCCAACTTGATCTCCACTAGATTCCGATCAAATTACACATAAACATTTGGCAAGTTTTATTTTGTGTGCGGCCAAAAAGTCGAAAACCGAAAATCTTGTAGATTTTTATCTTCACACATCATGACCACCTTTAATGGTCAAATAACACATTTATTATCACTATATACATATCAAATTATCATAAATTATCACCCCTTCTCATTCTCGCTTTCACATTCCAATATCTCAAAAATAAGTTGATATTGATTGGTAATATCACATTATCAACGTGATATACTTCCAGTTTTCTGAAAGATACTGTACTTTTTGATCTACCAAAATATTTTTGACCTACTTTGGAATTTTCCGTCTTGGAAAAGTTTGAAAACTGATAAAATCATCTTTCGTCGAATTTGTGAAATATAAAATTCGAACATTTTCATTTAGTGAAAGGAATTTTCGACGATGTTTGGAATCGACACCGATCTGAAAAAAAACATGTTTTTCAGATGTTCAGAATTTTTCGATCTACCGTAATCCGACGATGTCTCATACCGATACAGTCTTCATTGCTGAAGGCATCCAGGATGACTGGATCTACCAGAAGGAGGGGTACTGTACTCATGTGGGATAGATTTTGGATTATGTCAAAACATGCTAATAGTTGGACGGAGTCGGATACCTGGAATTCATAGATTCATAGATTCATAGATTCATAGATTCATAGATTCATAGATCCTCGAGTTCTATGATGGACAGATTCATAGATTGATAACTCACTGTTGGATGTTCTATCGTTAAATATTTGAATCCCGACGGCCGATGCCTAGATAACAAGTATGCAGTAACGGCTAACAAAATAAATAGTATGAAATATTCTTTCATCTCAATATATGATGTAATAGAATATTTTGATCAAATATATGTAACAAAAGCTGCAGACACCGCCCCACATTCACTGAACTGCAAAAGATTTTGAACTGGAATTTTTTAGACGATAAAAAGAAATTGAGATCAATCTTTGTGGATGAATCTAGATTCATTGTGAAATGGATGTGTGAGAAAACACAAAGATTCAGAATTGGACTTGCCAGATTTGGTCGATAACGCACAAATTCTTGAATGTTGAACTGATTGACATCTATTTTCCTGGCCTGCAGTTCCTTCCTCGTAGACGATTGTTGACCAGGAGTTCAGAAAAAGTGTATAGATCAGATCAGAATAAGGTGTGGGAAATATTCGAGTTTTAAGGATTTTGGAAAGCATAGAATTATAGAAATATGCGGCATAGAATTGCATAGAACTAGTTGAGTATTGATACCACAGAACGGCTAGTGGAAAAGGGATATATATATATATATATATATATATATATATATATATATATATATATATATATATATATATATATATAAATATATATATTTCATAGGACGATATATCCTACCATAGAACTATGAGAAATCATAGAATCTATCATAGAACTAAAACAGAGCAGAGCTCCAACCATAGAGCTGTGTTGGAGCATAGATCCTATCATAGAACTATGAAAACTGATGGATCCAGTCATAGAACTATGTCAGAGTACAGATCCTACTGTAAAACTATGAAGATGCGTAGATCCTGTCATTGAACTATGTGAGAGCCATAGATCTTATCATAGAACTATAAATAAGCGTAGATTCTACCATAAAATAATGACAGAGCATATATCCTACCATTGAACTATGAATAAGCGTAGATCCTGCCGTAAAACTAAGTTGGAGCATAGATCCTATCATAGAACTATAAAAAAAGATAAACAGTATCATCGAACTGTGATATGGCGCTTTTCAAATTTCATAGAATTTCTGGAAGCCATCAGAAACTTTCATAGAATCTTGAATACCACCAGCTCTATCAAAGTGTGAACATAGGCACTAAACAGTTCTATGGCTCGACACTACCTTCATAGAATTCTATGATCCTTGCAATTTCAACACCATAGAATTTCCAAAATCCTTTGATACACTATATTATAACTATCCCCAAAATTGGTCTCATGACAAATTGAAGAAAAAAAAACATCCTTTCGGCCAGATAACAATCTGCTGCGAATGTATGTATTTTGACCAACATGTGAAGATCAAAGACAATCAGACAAAAAAAACTTGAATACAGTGTAGAGAGACCAAAAATTTAGTGATTTTGTGGTTGAAGGAAGGAAGTGACGTTTTTTGTCGGGAATTTTTGGATAGGATATCAGAAGTTCATTTTTTTTGCATGAATACAGTATATTTTGGAATATTTCCCGTTTCGATTAACAATTGAAAGAAGCGGAAATAAACAAAGATTTGAGTGGTTGATATGCAAATTTGGGAAATGACGCTAGATCAAAAAATCAAGTTTCAGTTATGGTAAACAATTTGCACTCAGATATAGTGAATTTTCGCGGTTTTTGGTAGATCAAACTTATATGAGTACTGTATTTTTCATAGAATTGCGAAAAGGAACCATAGAACATCGTAGAATCAGAGGATTCTCACCATAGAATTTCATAGAATTGTGAAATTCATACTCATAGAACTTCATAGAATCAGAGGATTCTCCCCGTAGAACTTCATAGAATCATAAAATTTAGGATCATAGAATTTCGTAAACTCCTGAAATTTATGTTCATAGAACTGCATAGAATCATGAAAATCGTATCTATGGAACTTCTTGGAATCATAGAATTTTGTAACACCATAAATGGTATACATAGATTTTCATAGAATCATAGAATTGTATTCAGAGCTTCCATAGAATTTCATAGAATTGTAGATTTTTTTTTTCAACCATAGAACTAATATCTCCATAGAACTTCGAATCTATGTTTTTTCCCCATAGAATTCCCTGTTCAATCCCAAATTGATCTTCCCAAAGATTTCGATCAAATCACACATGTTTTACACATATCAGGTTTAAGTCGTGCCGATTCCAAAAAATCAGAAAACATTCATTATCGCCAAAAATCTACGCTGGACTACAGTTCAACATCAAGTGCAAACTATAAAGGAATTATGACACATATTTATTTTATTGACAACCAATATCATGACTGAAATATGGATTAGTATGATAATGAAATTGAATGGGATACATGGGTTGACCAGATTTGTAGGTTGCATCCGAGTGAATACATTTGAGATCATCTTTAGGTTTGAACTGCAATAAAATAGTTATGACAGGTATATAAAAGTCATAACTGCATGAAAATATGGGATATTTTATGTTGTAGCAAAATTATACCACATTGTTATAACTAGTTATGAGATTATATTCTTCATGATTTTATTTTGTATGAAAACTATTTTATAATCATAAAAAATGATAATTTTTAACTGCAATAAAAGTTATTTTTATAGTTATGAAAATTATAGTTTTAAAAAAATCATGTAAGTCATAACTGTATAACAATTGATGTTATAGAAAAATTATTGCACATTGTTATAACTGCGTATGAAATTTTATGATTCATGATTTTAATTTCACATAAAATACTTCTATAGACCAAAAAAGAAGTGCTAGTGATTTTAATATGTGATTTTTATGTGAAAGTTATTTTACATAGTTACAAAATATTTTCATCATAACTAACGTTTTATGTTACATAACTTTTACATAAAAATCTAGGGTTTTTCATTTTTATTTCATTTTCATGGGGTTTTTTATATTATATTATATTGAGTTATTTTTATGTTGAAGTTCTTTGAAAAAGTTATTATTTATTATCATCATGAATCAACTTTTATGGTACATAACTATATTTATGACAATATAACTCACCTTACACATTTCAATATTCGGGCATATAAACTTCCTCCAAACACCAATATCATGATGATTCTTGGTATAACACCCCAATATTTGTTGATAATAATATTCACTTGTTGGTAATATTTTATCAAGTTCCAGGACTTTTGTGGAGTTTCGAAACCTCAAAAAATAATTTTTTATATCCAGCTACAGTAATCCATCGCTAAACCTATCAATATCAAGTTGTATATCCTCCATATCAGTCTGATTCATTGGTAGATCAATCGAATTTTGATATGGGAATATTGTGGTGCCGGGCAGTTTTAGATGATTCACAAAGTTTTGATCCACCCAGTTTCTGAAAAATCTATGACATAGATTTCTATGATCTATGATTCTATGGTCTCACTTTTTGCCATTCCTATCCATAGATCTACGCCATTTAGGGTGTGATATCACTCGAACCCTATCAGTTGATAACTCATACTTCGAGTGATTGAAAATTCTATGGATATTGAACTCGTCCAAACTAGGTTCTATGAATAATATTTCATAGAACCATAGAATTATAGAACTGCCCACCTTTTTGAAATAAATATCCTCTCTTTTCATAATAAAACTGGTTTCCATGTATTTTGGCATAGAAATTGAATTCATCAAAATATGAGGAGAAACCACTTGGTATCAAGATATCATCAAAATCGAGGAAAGTTATGAAATCAGCGGCTTCCTGAAAATTATCAGCTTGATAAAAATTTTTTATCACTGATTAGACCTTGTACTGATAAAAACAATCAATATCAGCTTGATTCTTATAATCCGAGTTGATACTTGGATCTGGTGCAAATTCGATTCCCGGACTTTTGAACTGTTGTCGAATCCAGTGGTCTATGGTGACATATCCCTGAAATCATAGAATTTTCATAGAACCATAGAACCATAGAACCATAGAACCATAGAACCATAGAAAACTATAGAACCATAGAACCATAGAAAGATAGAACCATAGAACCATAGAACCATAGAACCATAGAACCATAAAACCATAGAACCATAGAACCATAGAACCATAGAACCATAGAACCATAGAACCATAGAACCATAGAACCATAGAACCATAGAACCATAGAATCATAGAACCATAAAACCATAGAACCATAGAACCATAGAACCATAGAACCATAGAACCATAGAATCATAGAACCATAAAACCGTAGAACCATAGAACCATAGTTTCATAGAATCTACCTACCAACTTCTCATATTCCTGCACCAACTGATAAAACGTATCAACCGTGCTTATTATATACATGTGCAAATGAGCACCATAATATTTTGAAATATGAACTTGTGCCAAAAATATTTGCCATTGCTCGGCTCCGAATTGAGGTGAAATGCACAGTATCACAGGTTTTGGAGCAGTGACTCGACCATTTTTGAATGGTACTTCTAAAATTTTGGAGCCCGAAAGGAGCTCCAATTTTTCCATTTGAGGTATCAAATTCGTGTGACCAACTATTGTAACATAATTGCATACTGTACTCGACTCCCTAAAATTTAGGATTAGCGGAAATTTTTTGTCGGCTCCAAACCTGCTCAACACCGGCTCCGCTGTCACACTATAATCCGAATTTGAGCCGATCACTTGCAACTGATATTTTGTCACATCTCTCATTGTTGTTTTATCAATTGATAATATCATGATTATTGCGTTATCACCAAGACTGATAAAACATTATTATCAATTTATGATATCATATCACTCACGATTTGGAAGATGGATAATAATAGGTGTTGATAATATATGCATCAGTCTGATGTATATAGTCAGGTACTATACTAATCAATTTCGATTTCATATAATTTATAGTAGTTATCAGTTTATCAGTTTTATCATCGACTGATATGATAAGAATATAACATATGATATATAAAATTATGATCAGAAAAAAATAAAAGTCAATAACTTTTGGAAGTTTTCTCCAAATAGCCATTGGTCGGCGAAATGTCGGCATAGAACAAATTGAACTAATTGGGATGAATGAAGATTTTTAGATCTATGGCATAGATATGAGGAAGAGATCAAGTTCTATGGGGGAGATCAAGATTGGGCTGCATAGATCGGAATGGTCATGTATAGAATATAGGATGGGAGGGATTGAACAATTATAGTACAGTAGATCTACAGTAATCTGTGACTACGGTAGTCCTACACAAGTACTGTCATATCACTGAAGGTTCCAAGGTTCCGATCCACAGTAGTTTACTGTACATCTACAGTAATCTTTACCTACAGTAACTAGTATCAAAAGTTTAAAAAAAGTTATCTACAGTACAATAGACCTACAGTAATCGGAGTACGGTAGAAGCTACAATAATCCCACACAAACATCTATTACTGTGATACAATAATAACGTATATCTACAGTAATCTTTACCTACAGTAATCTGTATCTACAGTAACCAACATCTACAGTAACCAATATCTACAGTAACAAGTTCTTACAGTACTCTATTTCTTCCGTATTTTCTATCAAAATTAACCACTATCTACAGTTTTCACAAACTACAGTATCTTTGATCTACAGTATCTTGATCTACCTTGAACCACAGTAATCCAAAAATTTTCCATCACAAATCCCAAACATTGCGTCAAAAAAGGGTAATTCAGAACACAAAATCTCTGTCCTAATGGTGTAGATCAGTGGGCGGAGCCTAGGATAAACAATAATAGTTCAACTACCTGAAAACCTTTAGTCGATCAAAACCAGTATATAACCGGCGGGGGTATCCCCCAAACATTCATTCTATATTGTTTCGAATCATGAAGTTCCTCATCGTCCTCTCCACCATCGCCATCGCCACCCTCGCCGCACCACATGGCGACTTCACACCACCAACATCGGAACAAGTCAAGGCGGAAATGGTGGCGGCTGGAATTTCGGATGGAGCCGCTGATGGCATTATCAAGATTGGTGAGGCGCATAAGGCGGAATTCCAAGCTGCTGATGGAAACAAGGAAGCGGCGAAGGCGGCATTTGAGGTGGTCAAGACTGAAGTTGACACTTATATGAAGGGACAATCAGAGGCTGATCAGACCGCTTATAATGCATTTATTGAGAAGAAGAAGGCTGATTTTGAAGCTCATAAGGCTGAGTTTGAGGCTAAGGCTGGTGCAACTGCATAACTTTTTTTTATGAATGTTTTATTTTTTTATTATGAATAAAATTATTTTTATCTAGTTTTTGTGTCATCCACCAACATGGTGCATCGCCAAACACCATAATTTTTTATATCAGGCGCTCTTCACATAACATGGTGCATCGACATTAAAAAATCCCATAAAACTACTAAACTTCCCTATTATGAGTGAGATATGAGAGACGCAGAGAAAAGTTGTCATAAAAACCATGCCATTGTTATTCTAAACTGGTATGCGCAATTATGAGGATTACCGTTTTTTGATAGGTTTACACAATAAAAGGGCATTTTATGTCTGAAACTGTTTGAATGCCGTCAAATTTTTTTGGTCATTGGTCGCATAAAAAAAGGAAAAAAACATAAATTCATAGATTCATAGATTCATAGATTCATAGATTCATAGATTCATAGATTCATAGATTCATAGATTCATAGATTCATAGATTCATAGATTCATAGATTCATAGATTCATAGATTCATAGATTCATAGATTCATAGATTCATAGATTCATAGATTCATAGATTCATAGATTCATAGATTCATAGATTCATAGATTCATAGATTCATAGATTCATAGATTCATAGATTCATAGATTCATAGATTCATAGATTCATAGATTCATAGAATCATAGATTCATAGATTCATAGATTCATAGATTCACAGATTCATAGATTCATAGATTCATAGATTCATAGATTCATAGATTCATAGATTCATAGATTCATAGATTCATAGATTCATAGATTCATAGATTCATAGATTCATAGATTCATAGATTCATAGATTCATAGATTCATAGATTCATAGATTCATAGATTCATAGATTCATAGATTCATAGATTCATAGATTCATAGATTCATAGATTCATAGATTCATAGATTCATAGATTCATAGACAATAAACACAATCGGAGATATCAAATATTTATCGATGGATATAAATTTATGAATTCTGTTCTTGTTCCTTGATAAAGTCAGCTTCTTCCTTCTCCTCCCATTTCTTGTAAGCGTTCTGATTATCAACTGATTGAGTGGCCAAATATTCCTGCACAGCCTGCTCGTTCTTCTCATAAGCTGCATCACTCGTATCGTCATCTTCATAATATTTTGCTTCGATTTTTTGAATCTCCGCAACAACTGAGGGTGATACTCCAGCAGCAATCATGGCAGCTTTCTCTCTTTCAGGCGAGAAATCGTAAGATACAGTAATAGTGATCAGGGTGATTGAGAGAATGAGCAACTTCATCGTGTTGGGAGTTTGAATTTTTTGACTTGTTTGAGCTTCTTTTATAGAACTATTCAGAAGACGGAAACGGCGAAAATTTTTATGGGCCATATTTTTATACCGTATTTATTCCTAACGTTTATTATTCCTAATATTACATTTTTTATGACCCCGCGGCATATTTCCGTTCACCATTGTATATAATATTCGCTCTTTTGTAATGGTTATCGTTTTACCGTATTTCTTCGAATAGAACGGCACTGCCGGAAAATGATCATATCTCAGAATCTAGAAGAGCTATCAAAAAGTGGTCAACTGCAAAATTGTAGATCATAACTTCCTCTACACTTTTGCAGTTGACAACTTTTTTATACCTCTTCTAGATTCCGAGATGTGATCATTCTCCGGCAGTGTTTGTAGTGCCGCTATGTTCGAGGAAATACGTTGTGTTAAGTTTTTTTAATCTATTGTATTCATATATAAATTATGAAAAAAAAATTATGAAGATTATTATTTTTTGGTCGTTTTGTAAAAAAAAAATAACACTTTCTGTCTAAAATTGTTTGAATTTCGGCAATTTTCGTTCATTGGTATCATAAAAAATGAAAAATAATATTCATAGATCCATAGATTCATAGATTCATAGATTCATAGATTCATAGATTCATAGATTCATAGATTCATAGATTCATAGATTCATAGATTCATAGATTCATAGATTCATAGATTCATAGATTCATAGATTCATAGATTCATAGATTCATAGATTCATAGATTCATAGATTCATAGATTCATAGATTCATAGATCGATGCATCATGTTGCAATAATCAACAAAATCTGAGATATCAAAACTTTATCAAAGACAAAATCTTATCAATGATGTTTTTTCCACTCAGCTTCTTCCTTCTCCACATACTTCTCAAACGCATTCTGATCATCAACAGATTGTGTTGTCAAGTACGCCTTCACATCTTTCTTGATTTTCTCCCAAACTGCTTCACTCGCCTTCTCATTATTTTTTGCAGCTTCCCATTCCGAATCATAAACCGCTCCGATTTTGACAATTTCAGCAGCAACAGGGGCTGACATTCCAGCGGCGATCATGGCAGCCTTTTCTTCGTCTGGTGTGGGCATATCAGAAGCTACAGCAATAGCAATCAGGGTGATTGAGAGAATGAAAAACTTCATCATGTTGGTTGATAGTTTGACTGGTTTGGATTTCTTTTATAGAATTTTATTGTAGGTGGGGCATCATAGAATCATAATATATCAAAAAACCGTACATTGTATCCGAAAATGACGTTGAATCGTTTCTCTTGATTTCAGTATCCGTGTTATGTAGTCGTTTCATATAAAAATACTGATTCAATCATTTGAGTCAGTAATTACTCAGAATTGCATTCCTAGCCGCCATGACTCACAAAAACGCATCTTCAACTTCCAGTTTCTGAAAATTCTATGGCATAGAATTCTATGATCTATGATTCTATGACTCCACTTTTTGCCAATTTTATCAATAGATCTACGCTATACAGAGTGTGTGATATCACTCGAACCATAGAAGTTGATAGTTCATACTTCGAGTGATTGAAATTTCTATGAATGTTGAAGTCATCCAAGCTTGGTTCTATGAATGATATTTCATAGAACCATAGAATCATAGATCTTCCTTTTATTTGAGGCAAACACCCTGTTTTTTTGCAAAATAAAACTGGTTGGCTTGAATTTTGGCATAAAAACTGATGAAACTTTCAACATGGTGCATCGACAATATCAAATCTCAAAAAATTATTTTTTTTCTGAAACTTTTATTGTCCGCTTTTTTTGAAATAAAAGATACTAATGCAAAACTTTATTTCATAACAATCCACAAATATCAATCTAATGATTAGCCTTCCACTCCGCTTCCTCCTTCTCAACATACTTATTATAAGCATCCCGATCCTCGGCCGATTGGGTCTTCAAATAAACATCCACATCCTTCTTGGTTTTCTCGTAAACCTCTCCCAACTTCTTTTCATCATCCTTGGCGGCTTCCCATTCTGCCCCATAAACCTCCAATTTTGACAATTTCAGCAGCGACAGGTGCTGAAATTCCAGCAGCAATCATGGCGGCCTTGGATTCTTCGGCAGTTGGGAAAGAGATTGCTGATGACATTGTGATGAGGAAAATTGAGAAGATGATAAATTTCATTTTGATATTTTTGAGACTGAACCGTGAGTTATATAGAATTTCGATGGAGGCGTTCGAAAAAAGTTTAACACTGGGAACCGTGGTTTGTATGAGAAAAAGTACAAATCACGAATTCGAGGAGTGATATGTTGGATACAAATCACGCATTTTGTGGTGGAAATGACATCATAATAGGTTCAAGGCCATTTTTCCTGATGTCACTTTCTACCAAATTTCGCCGAATATAATTACTTTCAACGTTGAATTCTGGATCTTAGAGGCTGAAAATGAAGCTAGGTTCGAAAAAGACTGGAATTTTCTTGAATTTTGAATTTTTTCATGTCGATGCACCATGTTGATATTTTTTTGATAATTTTTTGAAAATTTAGAAAATATGTGTTCTAAAAACTTTCTCAAGATATTAACAATTTTTAAGAACTTTTTCTGAGTTTTCTGAATTCCTGAAAAAACTCTAAAAATAGGAATAATTGGTTTGCAAAAACTCGATTTTAATTGAATTTTCTGGGTGTTCAATGTCGATTCACCATGTTGAAAATGTTTTGATAATTTTTGAAAATTGGAGAATATATGCAACTTCCAAGAAATCTTGGATTCATAGATTTTGACAAAATATCAACAAATTTTTAATTATTTTCAGAGAAATCGAGTTTTCCAGTTTTTGAGCTCTCAACTTTCTGGCTCAGAATTTATCATCCTTTTGAAAATTTGTTGGTAATAGTTTTTTTGAACCCTCAAAATTTTTCTTGTCGATGCACCATGATAACCCTATTTCCCCAATATTCGTATCAAATCTGAAAATATTTCAAATTTTCACACTTCTTCCATTTTTTGAGCTCAAAACTATTTCGAATGTATCCAGTAGATCACATCTCACAAATTATTTTCTCAAGAAAGTTGATTTTTCCAAAACAAGGCTGCTAAACAGTGGTTTGTTTCCAAAACAACCTTGAAGACCTTCATTCCGTGTTCAAAACTGTGTTTTCTTGCCATATCTCATCACAAACCACATGCTGATAACATATATACCCGCCTTCAACTTAATCCTATATAAGTATCCTTCAAGCCCGCAAATATCAATTCACCATGAAATTCATCATCCTCTCCATCCTCCTGGCATCTGCAGCCGCTATCGCCCTCCCCACCCCAGAAGAAGCCAAGGCCTCCATGGTAGCTGCTGGAATATCAGCCCCAGTCGCTGCTGAAATCGTCAAACTCGCCAATGTCTACCGTACCGAGTGGGAAGCCGCCAAGGATGATGAAAAGTCGTTGGAAGGGGTCTACCAGAAAACCAAGAAAGATGTGGATGTATATTTGAAGACACAATCTGCCGAGGATCGGGATGCTTATAATAAGTATGTTGAGAAGGAGGAAGCGGAGTGGAAGGCTAATCATTAGGTTGATACTTGTGGATTGTTATGAAATAAATTTTGTATTAGTATCTTTCATTTCAGACAATTGAAAAATAAAAGTTTCAGAAAAATTTTTTTTCAATGAGATTTGATATTGTCGATGCACCATGTTGAAAGTTTTTTTTTCAGTTTTTATGCCAAGACTGTTTTCGAATTTTTCGAATAAATTCACTCTCTAGACAAAAAGGGGCGGAGCATATTTTAAAGTGTGAAAGTATTAAAATTGTTATAATTGGCCATACCAGTTCAAAATAACAAGCGAAAGTTGACAGGGTCTTGATTTGAACTTGCGGTGTCTCGCGGAATAATAAAATAATTGAGGCGTTTAGTTTTTGGTCGATGTATCCTGTTGGGTGAATTTTTAAATGGTGGGCCTTGAAATTTTTTCGATGCACCATGATGGCTGTCTCCAGGTTTGGTGGGATGTTTGGTCGATACACCGTTGTTGGGTGTGAATCAAAAATCGGTTGGTCATGAAATTTTTGTCTATGCACCATGTTGGGTGTTTCTTGATTTGGTGGGATACTGTGGATGCGCCATGTCGGATATAACAATTTTCGATGTATTTGTTTTTTGGATGCAGCATGTTGGGTGGATTCAGATTTTATCGGATATTATCGATGGTGAATGAATCTCAAATGGGTGAACTGAATGGCGATGCACCATGTGGTGTGAATCTGGAATTGGTGGAATACTGTCGATGCACCATGTTGGGTGAATCTGAATTTTTTGTGAAATTGTCGATGCACCATGATTCCCAAAATAGTCTAATTTGGTGGATATGCTATGTTGGGTAAATCTAAATTTGGTGGGAAACTATCAAGGCACCATGGTCATGAAATTTTTGACGACGCACCATAAATGTGAACTCAAATAGGTGGATCTTTAGATTTTTGTCGATAGACCATTTTGGGTGAATCTAGATTTTGTGGGACTTCTGGGGGATGCGCAATGTCGGCTTGATTTCAAATTGATGAATCATGAAATTTTTGGTGGATGCACCATGTTAGGGAAAAACAAGTATTATATAACATTTATTCACAGGCGGACAAAAACATTCCAAAAAATTCACATGTTAAAAAACCCAAAAACTTCAAAAATCCACAAAAAATTTAGTGAGCCGGAGTGCTATGATGCTCCGCCGCCATTTTCTCTAGCTCGGCCATCTTCTTATCAGCATACGCCTTATATGCATTCTGATCAGCACTAGATTGTGTCTTCATATAATCATCAATCTCCTTCTTCATTGTCTCGAAAACCGTCTTCATTTTCTCCTTATCATCCTTGGCCGCTTCCATTTCCGTTTTATGAGCCTCCCCGATTTTGACAATCTCCGCCGCTGCAGTGGCTGAAACTCCAGCAGCGGTAAGTTGAGCCTTAATCTCATCAGCAGTTGGCACAGGTGGTGGTGGTGGCGCCGCCATGGCGATGGTGACAAATAGACAAGCGATGATAAACTTCATTGTTATTGGGATATGATGAACCTGGTGAAAATGTGCGGTTTTATAGCGTTTTCACTAATCGGTTATGGGAACTGGTTATTGAATAACAATTATTATATGTTTGGGATTTATGAGGGATAGGAAAAATATTTTTGGTGAATAAAAAAACATGACGATGTTTGAATGATCAAATGGATTGAAATTAGTATAAAATAGGGATGTGAAAAAAAATTATCAAAAAAAAATGTTGACTCAAATTTGCATCGTAGTATTTACTATTGTTGCCGCTGATGGACAACCTATTCCATCTCAACCACTCCAGCCAGGACAGCCGGGACAGCCAGGACAACCTCAACCACTCCAGCCGGGACATCCTGGACATCCTGGACAACCTGGACAACCTGGACAACCTGGACAACCTGGACAACTTCAACCACTTCAACCACTTCAGCCTGGACAACCTCAACCATCTCAGCCAGGACAACCTGGACAACCTGGACAACCTCAACCACTCCAACCATCCCACCCAACATCCGACCAAACCAAGGCTGAAATGCTAGCTGCTGGAATATCCGACCCAATCGCCACTGAAATCATCAGAATCGGTCAATCCCACGCCTCAGAGTTGGATCAAGCAAAACAGAATCAAGGGGAGCTCGGACCCGTATTGGAGAAAATCAAGAATGAAATCAACCAATATATGCTAACCCAATCACCCACTGATCAGGCCGCCTATAAAGCATTTTCGGACAAGGAGGTTCAATCAAAGGCTAATTAACGTTTTGTGTATATACAAATATTTTATTATATAAAATAAAATTAATCAATATTTTTATCATTATCATTGATTTGATCTACCATCATCGATTGGCGCCACATTTTCCGCCGCCATGCTGGTCCATAAACTGTCATCATACGGTATTGAGCATCGATGGTGATTAGGGTGATCAGAAGGGTGATCAGGTGGAGGAGGAATTTTGGGGACATTTTTTGAATATAGGGAAAATTTGACACCTTATATAGTATGTAGGTCAACCCACTTTTTCCTGCAGAAACCCGAATTAGTTCCCATTTATCAGCTGATATGATATCACTTTATCAGTTTTCGGACAATTATCACCTGCATATATTTGGAATTCTTTTGGTGAACTGAATGTATTAATAACTAATGTATTTTGATATGGAAGTGCGCTCTATTGAACTCGAATCATTGAACAGATTTTTTTTGATGATTGATCAGCTCGATACTGTAATCTAGGTGTCATAACAATTTTTGAAAGTTGTTGGAATAACAATAATAGAGGTGGTGTTTGGAAATTGAGGTTAGGATCATGTAAAGATCAGATTATAGGTTTAACGATCAGATGGATGATCAGTATCTAGCAAAATGACCAGGTACCTTGGCGATGCACCATGTCATCTTCTACTGTCATGAAAACAGCCAATAACTGATTTATGTGGAAAACATGAATTTGAATCTATGAATCTACAGCAAAACTGACCCCGTCCAGAGCTTATAGGAATCAACACATTCACACACCTAGTCATACAGTATTGAAGGCGATATGGTGAGCGTTTGTCTCCACGTAAACCACAATAACGATGATCGTCGGATGGTAAACCGCCATCTTCTAAGCTACAGAGCGGGGACGTCACGTATGAATTACCTTTACATACGAGGCCGTGAACCCAAACACGGCATGGTCGAGACTCGAACTCGAACCCTTAACTGTACGTATCTGTCGCTTATTAGACGGGCGTTTATACCACTCGGCCATCATGCACATACGCACACACATTCTAAATGTGGGTGAGGAGAACGGTGTGGTCCGTTGGATACGCCACGTCAGCATGTATTTTGAACTAGCGCAACTGGTGTAGATTTACGATAAACAACAAGCGCAGCGTATAACGGAGCGTCGTACTCACTATTTTTTATATTTTTACATTGCTATCACACCAAAATCTACGTTTTCCTTCTCAAAAATGCTACGTTTTATGGAACTATTATGATTTTCGAACTTCTCGTATTTATTTAGTTACTTTGTGTCTTGTTTTTTCCGAAGATTTCATCAAATTTAATTTATTGCGGGTAAAATGGAGGAGAAATCAGCTTCGGAGGTCTCAAAGGATGCTGGGAAGGTTGGAGCAACTGATGAAACAAATAGAAGAAAATGGAAGTTGAATCATAAGAAAAGCAGAAGAGGCAGCAATAGATTTGTATAGAGCTCAGATTCAAAATATTCCATCATTTATTGGATTCAAACTGTTCAAGGAAATGTCGAAAAAGTGAGTCATTGAAAAATTTAATAAAATGTGCATAAAAAATTTTTCATGGTCGGATGCACCATAAAAGTCAACACCGACGAGATTGATGAATAAAAAATTTATTGATACGAAAAAAGTTACTGAGCCTTAGCCTGAGCCTGAATCTGAGCAACCATTCGATCAGTGAAGACCTTGTATCCAGTTCGGTCACTTTCCGGTTGAGTCGCCAAATATGCATCAACTTCAGTTTGAATCTTTTGCAAGACACCGATCGCCGCATCCTTATCACCCTTCACCGCCTCCAATTCAGCTTCATGTGATTCGCCAATCTTCATCAATTGGGCGGCAGTTGGTTCGGAGACACCAGCAGACAAAAGTTGCGATTTGACTTCCTCGGCAGTTGGTGCAATTGGTGCAGCAATGGTGCCGGCGATGATGGTGGCGAGGAGCGCGATGAGGATTTTGGAGGACATTTTCGATTGAAATGATATTGAATGAGTCGGTCAATGAGTTTATATAGTGTTTTTCTGATTTGGTCTGGTTTCGAAAGATCATAAATACCTGGTTGGGTAATCTGGATGATTCATAGACTTGTATAAAATCCTCCCACTTTTGATCGTTCACCGAAACTTTAATGGTGTCCAGACACAAACTACTTTGAGTGGAAGCGTTTTGGTTTGTGTTTTGATATTTGGAATATTTTCAGACATGCTTAAAGTTTTTATGGAGTGTTCCACATTTTTAGGTTTAGTTCCAGGTCAAGTTTTATCCAGTATCCTATGCTAAAATTGCATCACGATTTGGAAAAACACCACATTTAACAGCATGGGCGAAGGATATGGGAGTTATTCAGTTTTATAATTTAGATATTATTTTT
Source organism: Caenorhabditis uteleia (assembly GCA_963573275.1). NCBI lineage: Eukaryota > Metazoa > Nematoda > Chromadorea > Rhabditida > Rhabditidae > Caenorhabditis > Caenorhabditis uteleia. The sequence continues at coordinate 19,698,817 of OY752137.1, forward strand.
TATGTTGGTGTGATATTTATAACTCACATATTTTTGGTCTCAGGTTCGAATTTTATTCGCTAGACCGAACAAATTGAAAATGGCATATCAGAAAGTCACATTTTTTATCATCATTATTTTTTTCACAAATTATGAACGTTTTCAACTATCGGGCTTTTGCTGTAACCCTGATCGGCCTGATTTCCTGTTTCAACGTGGCAATTCTGAATATCAGGTTACTGTATCAATTCCAAAAATCACCACTCCGCCATAAACCAGAATATCACTTATTTTTATTGCGATTTATCATTGATATACTATTTTCCTGTACTGTTAGTTGCTATTTTATTGGTCTGATATGCACCTATATAAATTATTTCATATTATTTGATGAATATCCAATATTATTTTATATCACTTTATTATCATCAAATATCACATCAATGAGATTTCTACTGGGACTTATGATATCAATCGAACGAATTATGGTATATAATATTTGTAGCTGAAGTTAAACCTAAAAATTGCAGGCAGTATTTTTCCCCATAAAATTTCATATCCATCGTAGGAATATTTCAATAATAATCTTCATATCTATGGTAGTTCTATGGGGATCTATGGAAGATATTATGTATTTCTTTATTTGTGATGTTGCTCCAATGGCCAAAAAATGCTCCATCCTGGCGTGCACCTGGAACACCTGTTTCGTCGATTTTTGGACAGGAAGTAAGGTTATAATTGGTGTTATATCCTCAAGTATATCCATGATATTGTTCATAAAACTTCTTACTATAAGTCGTCTTATTTCCAATATTGACTTACGAAGGGTAATTTTTATGGCATTTATTTATATATTTCGAACTTTTATAGACAAATTATTTATGCTTGGTTGATGCATGTCTAGTCATAATATTCGACTTCACACCATTCCTCATCACCCTTATTTTCAAAACTGAACTATTGTCAGCTGACGTAAGATAAACTCAACAAGTACACATAACCTTGTTAGGTTTAGGTTTACGGACCATACAACGCGACGGCAAAAGCGCTATCATGCTTGATTGACGCAATTATGGCGACTAATGTGTTGCGGATTCCACGGCAGAATTCGAGTGTTCAAAGGGTGTCAGGACGATTTTCTACTAAAACTTTGAGTTGAATGAAGTTTTTTTGACCATATTTAAGACATTGAAACGGACTACAAATACCAATTAGTATCAAATTTCTAGCCACCAAATCACAAAATGTTGATACTGATAAGATAAGAAATCATATCACAGTGTTATAAAAAAACAAATCGACCAGAATTGATCATTCACCAAGATGATACTACTAATATTTTTGATCCTTCCCATAAATGTATTCACTTATAAATATCTTGTCATATCACCAGTGTATGGATATAGTCATATGAAGTGCCTATCAACAATTGCTAATGATTTGGCGGACGCTGGTCATCAAGTGGTATATACGATATAAAAAATTTCAAAATTACAGTTTTTTTCAGACATATTTCCAGCCATTTGTCTATGAAGAAATGATGGACCATAACCTCATTAAAAATGAGACTATTAATGTAATAATGCTCAATTAAATGTTTATAAAATATTTATATCAGATCATAAATTATTACTACGATGACACTGATATCAAGCCAACATCTGATGATAATATGCTATCACAAGCTTGGGATTCATCGAAATTCACGTCAGATGTCGGAGTGGGACTTATGATGGGACCAGTGTTACATCAAAAATTTTCGGTGATGTGTGAAAGTTTGAGATGCAAATATTCGTTAGGTTTATCAAAAAAAAAGTTTCAGAAATATTCAAAGACGAGAAATTACATGACAAACTGAAAAACCTGAAGTTCGATGTAGCGATATCGGAAACATTCGATTTCTGTGGTTTATGTAAGTTTCAGCATTGGAAAATATATATTTGTTAAACGTTTAGTTTTGGCGGACTACCTAAAAATACCATCTATTATATCAACATACTCCGGTAATAGAATGAATGCGATCAGCCCGGTGCTCGGCGAGCCATCTTCGATTCATTATTTACCATGTAAGTTCTATGAAGATCTATGAAATTCTACGCCTCGATTCCAGCTCCTTTCGCTAGATACGGACTTGAAAAATCCACTATCTATGATAGATTGTTAGATCTATGGCACTTGTATTTCAATTCTATGGGCCACTCTGGTTTGTTCGATAGACAGTACAATCAGATTTCTGAGCTCACAAATGGCAAGATACGGCATTGGAAGGTAAGTGGATATGATAAATATCTTATCAATAGATATTTTCAGAATATCTTATCAGATGTCACTTATCACTTCGCCAACTCTAATCCTTACCTAGATTTTGTGATTCCAACAATTTCTAAAATTATTCCAATTGGTGGCTATACCATGGATTTGAAAAAAGTTGAGAAAGTATCTGATGAATTTGATAGAATATTGAATCAAAGGAAATATAATGTATTCATATCATATGGGTCGATTGTACTTTCTAAACAGATGCCTGATAGTTACAAGTTTTTACAAAACTGGGAAAAAATAATATGGTATATTTTTAGACAAGGAATGTTGAAGTTGTTCATTGACAATCCAGATGTCACATTTTTATGGAAATATGAGGATCTAGAAGATGAAGTTCTGAAAAATGCTCCTAAAAATCTCATAGTCCGAAAATGGTTCCCCCAACCAGCCCTACTTGCTGATAAGAGGGTGAACCTTTTTATCACCCATGGTGGATTGGGTAGCACCATGGAATTGGCGTATGCTGCCAAGCCGGCGATTGTGGTAAAGCTAAGAACGAAGTTCCAGCAAACTGAGAATCTGAAATTTTCAGACACCCCTATTCTCTGATCAACCAAGATGTGCGCAGATGCTAGGTAGACATGGAAGTGTTGAAGTTTATTCTAAATTTGAAATTCCAAACTGGCAGAAACAATCCAAACTTCTTCGATCTATGCTATCAAATGACAGGTATACTGCAGGTATACTGTAGTTCTATGATCTACCTTTTCCAGCTACCAAAAGAATGCAAACCGCCTTGCTGAATTATTGAAACACCAACCAATAAACCCAAAAACATTGATGATATCCTATGCTGAAAATGCGGCACGATTCGGGAAAATACCAAGTTTGACACCATGGGCGAAGGATATGGGAATTATTCAGTTTTATAATTTGGATATTATTTTATATTTTATTGTCATAACTATCGCCTTAGTATATTTTATAGCAATGTTATGTTGTAAGAAGTCGAATAAGGTGAAAATGGCATAACACATTAGTAGCCAGGTACTTTATTTGAAAACATTTAGCAACAAAAACAAATTAGTTTAATTTCTAAATAAAACACTCACTTTTAAATTAGAGTTAAAACCGGTTTAAATATACAAATAAAAGTTTTTTTATGATGCTGTGGAGTACTATATTTGGGTATTTTACTATAAAATACAGTGATATTATTCATAAAATTATTTATCATCACTCACTCACACAAATATGAACAACTCAACCTACAACTGATAACACTACACACTCCATTGTATTTCCCTTATCACCCCAAAACAATATATAAGTGCACCTAGACAATATTTCACATGCACGTAAAATGCTTTTCTCCATACTTATTTCCTCCATTTTGATAAATTATGTATATTCCTATAACTATCTTATAATATCGCCAGTCTTCGGATATAGTCATATGAAATGTATGGCAGTTATGGCGAATGATTTGGCGGATGCCGGACATGATGTGGTAGGTTTTATGTTCCATAACTTTAATAATTTCATAAAAAATTATTGCAGACCTTCTTCCAACCATTTGTTTATGAAGAGTATCTCGATCATAAATTGATTCAAAATAAATCGATAAAAGTATGGTATGACTATAAAATAGGTACAAATAATAATGTTAAGGTTATCAATTATTTCTATGATAAGACTGATATCAAACCAACACCCGACCAAAACGTGCTGTCAGAAGCGTGGGATTCAGCTAAATTTTTCTCGGATTTAGGGACCGCGTTTTACATGCCTGGAGTGCTATATGAAACTTTTGCTCCAATGTGCAATAGTACGGTAGCTACTGGTAGATCAAAAGTTAAAAAAAAAAGTTTCAGGAATGTTTCAAGACAAAAAATTACACGAAAGTTTGAAAAATCAGAAATTTGATGTGGCTATAACCGAAACATTCGATGTTTGTGGATTGTGTAAGTATCCACAAATCCAGTGACATTTGAAAAATATAGAATTTTATAGTTTTGGTAGATTATCTGGAAATACCATCAGTGATCTCAACATTCACTGGAAATCGGATAAATGCGTTGGGTCCAGTGCTCGGGGAGCCATCATCGGTTCATTATTTGCCATGTAAGTTCTATGGAGGTTCTATGGGGGTTCTATGAAGGTTCTATGGAGGTTCTATGGGGGTTCTATAAAGGTTCTATGGGAGTTCTATGGAGGTTCTATGAATCTTTGTGGGATTCTATGAATGTTCAAACACATTCCTGAAACTTTTGAGGTTCCTTGGAGTTTTTTTGGATTCTATGAGCTCTGCCAGAATCTATGATGGTCTATGGGGTTCTATGAAAATTCTATGGTCTCCTGTAAAGTTGTATGGAAATTCATGAAGCATGTACATTTTCATAAGATTCTATGAAGTTCTATGGACCCCAAGATTCTATGATGTTCTATAAAGTTCTATGGCTCTTCCCAAGATTCTATTACTTCCATTCCTCAAGTTCTATGAAATTCTACGCCTTATATTCCAGCACCCTTCGCCAAATACGGTCCCACCAAGCAATCTCTCTACGACAGATTACTAGATCTATGGCATATCCACTTTTCCTCCAAAGGTTATGCCAAACTTTTTGATCTACAGTACCAACAAGTTGCTGAGATTACAAATGGCAAAGTTAGACATTGGAAGGTTTGATTATCAACTGATAACTCTTATCATATCATATCAATTTAGGAAATCCTATCCGACGTTACATATCACTTCGCCAATATCAACCCATATCTAGACTTTGTAATCCCCACCATCGCCAAAATCGTGCCAATTGGTGGCTACACCATGGACTACAGTCTAGTTGAGAGTGTGTCAGAGGAAATGAGCCAACTTCTGAGCCAACGTAAATACAATGTTTTCGTCTCATATGGTTCGATGGTTTTGTCAAAGGATATGCCTGATAGTTATAAGTTGGTGAATGTCACGTTTTTTGAGAAAAAAGTTTCTGCAGAAATGGTATGGTAAATTTCTTCAATGAAAATCAAGATGTCACCTTCTTATGGAAATATGAAAATCTGGATGATGAATTTCTGAAGAGGGTCCCGAAAAATGTGATAGTCCGAAAATGGTTCCCCCAACAGCCCCTACTTGCTGATAAGCGGGTGAATCTTTTTATCACCCATGGTGGATTGGGTAGCACCATGGAATTGGCGTATGCTGCAAAGCCGGCGATTGTGGTAAACCTAAAAAAACTGGAATTTCAGACAATCTAAAATTTTCAGACTCCCCTATTCGCCGATCAACCAGGCAACGCTCAAATGCTCGGTAGACATGGAAGTGTTGAAATCTACTCCAAATATGATCTACCAGATTCTCAAAAACAATCAAAGCTTCTTCGATCTATGCTATCAACTGACAGGTATACTGTAGGTATACTGTAGTTTTATGATCTACCTTTTCCAGCTACCAAAAAAATGCAAACCGTCTTGCTGAATTATTGAAGCACCAACCAATAAACCCAAAAACATTGATGATATCCTATGCTGAGAATGCAGCACGATTCGGAAAAATACCAAGTTTAACACCATGGGCGAAGGATATGGGAGTTATTCAGTTTTATAATTTGGATATCGTTCTATATTTTACTGTCATAACTATCGGCTTATTGTATTTCATAGCAATTTTATGTTGTAAAAAGTCCAGTAAGGTGAAAATGGCATAAAACATGTATCATATCAATCTTTGATCAGTAGACTTTTTCTCGATTATCCTCTCGACCATAAACTTCATTTTATTTCGCGACAAAAAGCAAAAAAGTATACTTCCTATAGTTCTATGAATACTTCAATATTTAACTATCGAGCTTTTACCGTAACCCTGATCGGCCTGATATCCTGCTGCTCCGTGGCAATTTTAAATATCAGGTTACTGTACCTTTTTCGAAAATCCACATTCCGTCAAAAACCAGAATATCATTTATTTTTATTGCGTTTTATCATTGATATACTATTTTCCTGTACTGTTAGTTGCTATTTCATCGGTCTGATATGCACCTATATAAACTATTTCATATTATTTGAAGTGTATCCAATATTATTTTATATCACCTTATTATCATCAAATATCACATCAATGAGATTTTTACTAGGACTTATGATATCAATCAAACGAATTATGGTATATAATGTTTGTGGCTGAAGCTAAACCTAAAAATTGCAGGCAGTATTCTTCCCCATAAAATTTCATATCCATCGTAGAAATATATCAATAATAATATTCATATCTATGGTAGTTTTATGGGGATCTATGGAAGATATTATGTACTTTATTATTTGTGATGTTGCTCCATTCGCCAAAAAATGCTCCATTTTGGGGTGCACATGGAATTCATGTTTTGTCGAATTTTGGACTGGAAGTAAGGTAGTTATTGGCGCTATATCATCAATAACTTCAATAATTTTGTTCATAAAATTATTGATATTGAAGCGAGTTGTGATGACTAATGATTTGAAAAGGGTGAGTTATATCTGAAATTTTTTGAAGATATTTAGGAATTTCAGACAAATTATTTGTGTCTTATCGATGCTTGCCTGGTTATTATTTTCGATTTCACCCCTTTTATCATAACATTGGTATTTCAGACTCAGTTATTATCAGCGGATGTAAGTATATCAATTTTTTATGTTACATAAAAAATTTTCAGATCTGGGGTCCATACAGTGCAACTCTAAAAGCGCTAGCATGCTTGATTGACGCAATAATGGCTATCAATGTTCTCCACATTCCTCGGAATATTTCCAGGGTTCGAAGTGTGTCAGACAGACATTTGTCGAGTGAAACTTGAAATAAAAAAAAGTTATTGCACTTGGATTACAGTAATCCTACTTCCTTGTTGTTGAAAAACAAACATTTCAATATAAAAACAAATAAAACGCACCATAAAACAGAAAAAAACATGTTCCTGATCAAAATATTAATCCTAACCATTATACTGACTACTGTAACAACTTCAACACAAAACTCAAATATGAAGGCGGCACTCCTGGCCAACGGACTGACAAGCAATGGAGCCGATATTGTGGTGGAAGTTGCAAATAAATACCGGCCATTGACACAAGCGGCGGAGAGAAATAGTGATGAGAGGATGGAATTGTATGTGAAGGCGAAAGAGGAGATAATGGAGAGATTGTCGGAAAATGATAAGCAAGCTTATCAGGCTTTTATGGTTAATTATTTTTTGAATTCGAATAGTAAGATGGGTTCTGGGGTTAATAAATGATTTTGTTGAAAGTTTTTTTTTTGAATTTTCAAAAATTTTCTGGAGAATCCTAAAGACAAGCTTAACCTTCTTTTTTTGGAATTTGTCAAAAAAAAATTTTTTTTTGATATCTCGGTTTTGTTCCTTGAATTTTTGGGAGATTTTAGGTTTTTCGAAAAATTTAGGTTTATGTCAAATTATTTCAGATATGAAAATACAAACCAAAAAAAATTCGTAAATATACAGTGTCTATAATTTTATCCTTTTTTCGATCGTGTAATACAAGGGCTGGAGCTAAACCTAAGTATGTAGAACACTCAATAGCAGCTATAAATTTGTCTGAAAATATTCCAAATATCAAAACACAAACCAAAAACTCTCCCACTCAGTATAGTTTGTGTCAGGACGCCATTAAAATTTTGATCAGTGACCAAAAGTGGGAGGTTTTCATAATGGCCCTATGAATCATCCAGATTACCTCCGCGGTATTTATGATCATTCGAAACCAGACCAAATCAGAAAAACACTATATAAACTCGCTGACCGACTCATTCAATATCATTTCATTCATCGAAAATGTCCTCCAAAATCCTCATTGCCCTCCTCGCCACCATCATCGCCGGCGCCATTGCTGCACCAATTGCACCAACTGCCGAGGAAGTCAAATCGCAACTTTTGTCTGCTGGTGTCTCCGAACCAACTGCCGCCCAATTGATGAAGATTGGCGAATCACATGAAGCTGAATTGGAGGCGGTGAAGGGTGATAAGGATGCGGCGATTGGTGTCTTGCAAAAGATTCAAACTGAAGTTGATGCATATTTGGCGACTCAACCGGAAAGTGACCGAACTGGATACAAGGTGTTCACTGATCGAATGGTTGCTCAGATTCAGGCTCAAGCTAAGGCTCAATAACTTTTTTCGCGTCAATAAAATTTTTATATCATCAAGTTTGTCTGAATTGATTTTTCTGAGAACATGGTGCGTCAGATTCATAGATTCATAGATTCATAGATTCATAGATTCATAGATTCATAGATTCATAGATGCATAGATTCATAGATTCATAGATTCATAGATTCATAGATTCATAGATTCATAGATTCATAGATTCATAGATTCATAGATTCATAGATTCATAGATTCATAGATTCATAGATTCATAGATTCATAGATTCATAGATTCATAGATTCATAGATTCATAGATTCATAGATTCATAGATTCATAGATTCATAGATTCATAGATTCATAGATTCATAGATTCATAGATTCATAGATTCATAGATTCATAGGTTCATAGATTCATAGATTCATAGATTCATAGATTCGTAGATTCATAGATTCATAGATTCATAGATTCATAGATTCATAGATTCATAGATTCATAGATTCATAGATTCATAGATTCATAGATTCATAGATTCATAGATTCATAGATTCATAGATTCAAAGATTCATAGATTCATAGATTCATAGATTCATAGATTCATAGATTCATAGATTCATAGATTCATAGATTCATAGATTCATAGATTCATAGATTCATAGATTCATAGATTCATAGATTCATAGATTCATAGATTCATAGATTCATAGATTCATAGATTCATAGATTCATAGATTCATAGATTCATAGATTCACATGAATTTTTTCCAGCAAAAAAATTTATGCAACTTTAATCTTCCTAACTTTCACAATAAACAAAAACGTTGAAAAATATACCAATCCCCCTATACACATCAAAAATATCACAACCAAATCAAGATTATAATATTCCACCACTCCCATATTTTTCACATAAGGCGTGATACTTGGCATTTTCCCAAATTTTGCTGCATTTTCAGCATATTTCAGCATAAGTGTCTGAGGGCTGATTGGCTGATTATGTAGTATATCAGCCAATCGATTGGCATTCCGCTGATAAGTTGTGTTTTTCAGCATATTTTGGATTATAGCACTGAGTTTTCGGAAATTCGGAATATCCATTTTTGAGTATATTTCCACACTTCCATGTCTTTCGATCATTTTAGCATTTCCTGGCTGATCCGCAAAAAGTGGAATCTAAAATTTCAATTTTCCAAAAAATCCTGTTTTTTAGGTTTACCACAATTCCAGGTTTCCCAGCATACGCCAATTCCATGGTGCTACCCAATCCACCATGGGTGATGAATAGGTTGATACGCTTATCAGCTGATAATGATAGTGATAGGATATGATAATGATAAATATGTACCTAGTAGTGTATCTTGAGCGAACCAATTCGATATATACACATTTTCGGGTATATTTGCACCAAAATTTTTCTCATACTTCCATAGAAATGTGACATTAGGATTAGCCAGGAATAGCTGGATCATAGAATTTTTGTAAGTTACTGGCATATCAGCCGATTGTATCATAGAACCAAATGATATCAGTACAGTATACTTCCTTAGGTTTAGCAGCTTTTCCATATTCTCTGACAATTTGGTGTGTTGGTGTTTGGTGTCAATGATGACACCACCAATATCCACCACCTTAGATATGGTGGGCACCACAAAATCTAGATATGGGTTCGAGTTGGAGAAGTGATAAGTGACGTCATTGATAATATCCTGCAATCAATATTGTTGATCTACCTACAGTAACCTACAGTACCTTCCAATGCCTCACTTCACCATTGGTAACCCGCCTCACTTGCTCGTACTGCATATCAAACAACTTTTCAAATCCATAACTTGAAAATATTTTGTACCATATATCCCAAAATCGATCAACTAATGTTGCCGATGCACCATGTTTGGAGTATGGAGCTACAGTAATCCTAATTATGATCTACCAAAGATTTTGATCTACCTGGCAAGTAATTCAAAAACGATGGTTCACCCAGAGCCGGACTTATCGCGTTGATACGGTAGCCGGTGAATGTTGAGATGTAAGCTGGGAATTTTAGATAGTCGGCTAGATCTGGAATATACAAAATTGATCGAAATGAAAAAAATTATGAAATTACATAATCCACAAAAATCAAAAGCCTCGGAAATGACAACATCGAATTTTTCGGATTTGAGTTGTCGATGGAGGTGATGGTCTTGGAAGATTTCTGGAAATTTTTAGTACATTTTTTTGTTAAATCTAAACCTAAGCCTAAATTGGAAATTGAGATACAAAAAGTGTTGGAACTAAACTTAAATCTAGTCTAAAGTTACCTTGATCATACCCTAATCCTAACCTAAACCTCTCCTATTCTTATCTTGATCCTATCCCAATCCTTATTCAATACTAACCTAAACCAAACATAAAACTAATAAACCTATCTTGATCCTATCCTAATCCTAACCTGAACTTCACCTAAACCTAAAATGCTCTTCACACATCTCTCATTATCACACATTTTATTTATGACCTGAATGCCACTTTTCGCGCCTATACACATTTTACTGATATAAGCAGCAATCATTACACTTGTCATTCATTTACAATATTCATTTAATATCCATTTAATGTTTTTTTTTAAATTTTTTCTTCTTCTCTCTACCCCAAGAATTTCCATATCCTTGGCTTAACCTGAGCTAAACCTATCCTAAACCTAACCTAAACCTATATCCTAGTCCTAACCTATCCCATAACAACTCACTTCTACACATATGCTCAAACGCCGGATACAAATATCTCGGCAACAAAAACGCATTCCCAATATCCGACTGATACATTGTCGAATACCAAGTATCACCCAAACACTGCTTGGCAGGCATGTATCGTCTCCCTTCATCATCATGCCAATAGTTGAATATTTGGATAGTTTTGTTTCGGATCAACTTATGATCGATATACTCTTCCAGCACAAATGGCTGGAAATAGGTCTGAAATTATTTTTTTAAAAATATGTATATAGCCTGAAATTTGAGCTCGTTACCACTTCATGTCCAGCATTCGCCAATAAATTTGCAATTTCAGCCATATATTTCATATGGCTAAAACCGTACACTGGACTGATAATGAGATATTTGAATGATACGACTGATATGATATTTGATAGCAAAACAATGAGGAAATACATTTTGACCATGTTGCAAAAAAATTATGCGACGATGAAATTTTTCGAAGTGTTTAATGACCTATAAATGTTTTTTTGTTTAGATGTTTGATGGTTTTTTGCGGAAAAACAAAAAAAAAATTGTAAATTAAGATGGAAGTTGAGGCAAAATGGAATAATCAATGGAGTGATAGTGGTGATAAGTTTTAAGTTGATAAGAATATTGTGTACCATAAACAATAAATAAGTGATTGTTTTTTGATGTTGGTTGATTTTTGAAGGGTACAGTATGACGCCTAAAATTCATGAAATTTCGAATTTTTTGAAAAAATTTTTTTGATTCTATCGGTTTTTATAGATCAAAAAAAGATTTTTATTGTGTTGATAGATTTTTTTTACAATAATTTTTTCCAGAACGATTAAAAAAATTAGCAAAAATTTTTTGAAGCAAAACACATTGTTGGATATGCGCCTTTAAATACAGTATACCTGTTTCAGTTATATTTATGACTACAGTAATTAAAGGCGCATACTCGGCATTGCTCAACTATAAAGAAAAATCCAAAAAATGCAACAAAAAATTTTTTATGTGGATTTTTATTGTCATGAATTTTTTTCTCAAAAGTAGAATTTCAGGTTTATTCCTGAAAATTTTTTCTGAAACTCTTATTTTCAGCTAAAACAAAGCTTCAAACACATTGTTGGATATGCGCCTTTAAATACAGTATACCGGTTTCATCTATATTTATGACTACTGTAATTAAAGGCGCATACTCGGCATTGTTGAACTATAAAGAAAAATCCAAAAAACTGCAAATTTATTGACTTGAAATTTTTTTCATGAAAATTATTTTTTAAAAATATTTTTTTTCAAAAGTCCAACTCACCGTTAAGTGCTGGAATTCAGTCTGAAACTTCGATTTTCAATCAAAAAGTTATGAAATTTTTATTTTATGCAGATTTTCATGGACGGGGAATATTTTTGTCAAACTTTTTTTTTGAAAACTTTAGTTTCAGATTTTTTCTGAAAACTTGTCTGAAACACCGATTTCCAGTCAAAAAATGCTCCAAACTTTTTTTTGAGCCAACATTTTTTTTGATCATAAATCAATCATACTCTTATCAAAAAATCACTTTTTATTTATGTAAATATTTGGCCACCATAAAAGTCAAAACAAATTTATTACTCCATCTTCAACTTTCTCTTTGTCAAAAACCAACAATACTTCAATAAATATAGCATAACAATAATAGGAGTTATGACAATAAAAATGGCATCGATGCAATAAAACTCAATAAAATTATAATTATTTGCAAATGGCTCCAAATTCGAAATTTCCCCAAATCTCGCTGCAAACTCGCAATGCCTCAGTAAAATCTCCTTCGGATCCATCGGTTGATTCCTCAAAATATCCGCTAGTTTCCGAGCCGATGCTCCAAATTTCCCATCATCCAATATCCTCTCAAAAGCTTCCTTGATCTTCTTCGAATCGGGTAGATCAAATTTATTGAACACCACCGCACCACCATGTTTCGCCAACATTCTCGCGTTGACACCTTGATCCGAGAATACAGGCACCATTATCGATGGTGTACCCGCGTAGGCGACTTCCATGGTGCTACCCAATCCACCATGGGTGACGAATATCTTCACCCTCTGATCCGCCAAGAGTGCTGGTTGAGGGACCCAATCACTGATTATCACATTATCAGGGACCATATCAAGGATATCAGCGCCCTCATATTTCCATATAAAGGTGATATCCGGCATGGATTTGAAGGCATCAATCAACCCAATTTTGAAACTTTCCGGCATATCAGACGACTGGATTACGGTACCAAATGACACCAATATAGTGGAATTCCGACGCGACAAATATTCATCAAACTTGGTGGATAGGTTGGTGGATTTTGGTGGATCTATGGTGCACCCACCAACTTGCACCACCTTGGATATAGTTGGAGTGGTGAAGGATAGATAGGGATTCGAGTTGGTCAGGTAGAAAGTGGACCGTTTTAGTATATCCTTCCAATGGCGGACCCTTCCATTTGTCAACTGATACGCTTGCTGATACTGCTTATCAAACAATAAACCGAATTGATAGTAGTATCCAGTTAGACCATATATATCATTGATACGATCGAAGCCAGTGGATCCAGGACCATAATTTGATGTCTGAGCTGGGAGGTAGTTCCATGGTGAAGGTTCACCAACGGCATGGGAGGCGGCACCACAACGCACACCGGTGTAGAGTGGGATTGGTGATTTCAGATTGAGATAGTCGGCCAAATCTGAAAAAAATAATTTTTGGTGAAAAGTTTTCGAGACTGGAAAACTTACAAAGTCCACAAAAATCGAAAGCTTCGGAGATGTGAGCATCAAAATTTTTGTTGAGTATCCATTGATGTAGATCCTTATCGACCAACATTTTTCGGCAAACGTGCTCGAATTCTTCGTAGAGACGATTTGCGGCCTGAAAATGAAGGGGTTGGAGATTTTCAGGTTTTCGAGTTTCAGCGAAAAATTTTGAGTTTCAGATTGAAATTTCTAAATTCTAGATTTTTTCTGGATTTTTTGCTTCTACGATTTTTCGCCTCAAAATTTTGGATATCAGGAATTTCTGCATCAAGCTTCCAATTTTTTTCAGTTTTCAAACATTTCAATTGCATAAATTTTCAGCGTTCAAACATTTTTACAATACAATTCAGCTTTTTTACAATTCAGCTTTTAAAACTTCCAGCTTACAAGATTCCTAGATTCAAAAAATTAGCTTTTTTAGATTTGCAGTTTCATAATTTTTTTGTCTTCAAAAATTTTGACTTTCTGGGTTTTCAGCTTCCGAAATTTCAGTCACAAAAGTTTCAGTTTTCAGATTTTCAGCCTCGAAAGTTGCGGTCCTAAAACTTTTCAGCCACAAATTTTCAGCTTTCAAAAATTTCCGCTTCACAATTTTTCTGTCTTCGAAAATTTCGACATTCGAAATTTTTAGACAGAAAGTTTTCAGCTTCATAAATTTTCAGCTTTCAAATTTTCAGCCTCAGTATTTGAACTTTTAAAACTTTGAGCCAACCATATTTTCAGCCTCTAAAATTTCAATCACAAATTTTTTGCCTCCGATATTTTCAACCATCGAGATTTTCAGCGAAATTTTTTCAGCCTTTAAAACGTTGAGTTTCTATTATTTTCATCCTCACCTTTGGCACATCAACAATCGGATTCTTCATTCCCGCAAATTCCCAAAAAAATTTGAATCCACTTGCTGGTTGCATCGCCGCAATTCCTTCTTCATCCATAAAATAATTGCGAATCTCGATTGTCGGGTTTTTCACAATTTTCTTGTTCAAGTAGAAATCATTGACAACCGGTTGTAGAATCGTCTGAAATTTTTAGATTTTCAGATTTTTTTCAGCCAAAAAAAATTTACCACATTATGACCAGCATTTGCCAAAATATCCGCCACCTTGCCCATAAATTTCATATGACTATATCCGAATATAGGCGATATTATCAAATAGTTGTAGGAATATACATGTTGTGTCAATAAAAATAAAATCAAAACTTTTATCATTATGAAATGAAAAATGATATAAAATGTGAAATTATGGCGGGTTATATACCATTTTTTGTATGTTATGCCCAGTGTCAAATTACTTCAGGTCCAAAATTAACGCGATATATTTGATGATCAGCGTCGATTTTTTTGTCTGCTATCACTTTTCTCTTATCACTCTTATCACTAACACATGCGGCCGAAAGTTCAATCAAAAACATTGATCAGTGATCATTTCTGTTCTTTTTCGAATCTATGAATCTATGAATCTATGAATCTATGAATCTATGAATCTATGAATCTATGAATTATAGAACTCGAGGATCTATGAATCTATGAATCGATTATCCCAATCTATGTTCCAGGTGTGTTCGCAAAAAAAAAGATTTCAGAGTGTGGGTATTCAGATCTCGGCCTTTGTTTTTTGTTGTATGGTAGAAAAAAATTAACCGTTTATCTCAAAAAACAGAATAATTTCACAAACTACTGTCCCTTACTTTTCTCCGGAATTTCCGCGAGAGTTCTATCCACAAATACCTTGTATGCCTCCAAATCTTTTTGCAACTGTGTCTCAAGAAATTGATAGACTTCATTCTGCATCTTCTTAAAGATTCCAGCCACCACATCCTTATCTCCATTTGCAGCGTCGAATTCCGTCATATGAGCTTCGTCAATCCTCAAAATTCCATTCGCAGCAGTTTCCGAGACTCCAGCACCAACTAATTGAGCTTTGACTTCAGTGGTGGTGGGTGGTGATGGTGCACCAATGGTGGTGGCGATGATGGTGAGGAGGGTGATGATGAATATCTTGTCCATGTTATGGAACGATGTTATAGTAGAATTTCGAGATCTTTTATACTTTCGAGTCGTCACAAAAAATTTGTGGCGATTTTGTGACTCCTGCTGTATAAACATGTTTGATCTAATCCTATACTGTGGTTTGTTTTTGTGAGTCATTGTGGGAAAAGTTCAAAATGTTTTATTTCAGACAAAAACAAGCCGTCATCAAGAATTTCAACCTTTCCGACGTTTTTGGACTATTCTTGACCATATTTTGTATCATAACTCGATTCAAACCATTAAATGCTGGCTCCAAAATTTTTTCCTGAAAATTTAAAACCGCCACGAACCTTGGAAAGTGAAAATATCTTCCATGTAAGAAATTTTTGAAAAATCTGAAAATCTCTGAAACTGCTGAAAATGAGCCGACGAACATGAGAAAGATACAAACTATGAAAAATTGACGAAGGAAGTGGGCGTGTAAATTGAATTAATGGTATGTTTAAAAGTTCAGAAATATATGACTCAATGGGAAACTTTCAAAGATCCATAAAATCAAATATCTGGACAAGATACCAAAACTTCATATATTTTCTGAAAAAAATTTTTTATATAAAAATTATCATCGGCCTCAGAATTACCGATCTGATATCTACAGATTCTGTAAAACTTCAACGAAGCAAAAAATCTGAAAAAACTGAGAAAATTCGACGGAAAAAATCTAGTTTTTTTGTTGCAAGACCATTTCTCAAATTAACCTCAAAATACAAAGGTCAATTCTAAAATTTCCCAGAAAACCAAAAGTCTAATTAAATCCCCAAAAAATGTCTAGTTTCCCGCTTCAATCAAATTCCCACCACTAAACCTAAACCTAAAACATGCACCTGCCTCATAAATGACTCAAATTCAAACGTGCAACTGGCAAAATACGACTTTTGAGACTGAAAGTTTTATGAAAATTGTCTTCCATTCGATATCAATTGTTGAAATTCCACTGCACATTTTTGGAATATTACTAATCATTTTCAAAACTTCCGATAAAATGGCTGGTATCAAATATAGCTTGTTATTTTTGGAGTTATGGTATATTTTTATTTTATGACATTTTCATGACCCATAAAAGTTTCAGTGGTGCCCACCTCGACCTGGTCCTAAATATCGGTGTCGGGCCCTTTGTGCTCCTCCCAGTCGCTGCTGGTTATGCCACTGGCCTATATACCACTATAGGCGTTAGCACATCGATTCAAACCTATATCGGAATAATATCAATTGAATTATTGGGAATCGCTATGTTAATATTTTTGGAAAATCGTTATCACACATTAGATGATAGGATTTATCAGCCAATCAGTTTGAAAATCAAAAGATTATCGTATTATATTTTCAATTATTTGGTTGGTTTTGTTGTTTTTATACCAATATTTCGGAACTTGCCGGATCCGGAGATTGGGAAGTTGTATATTAAAAAGGTTAGTTTTATGATTTGTCAAAGAATTTCATCTAAAATGGAACGTTTCTTCCGAGATACCAAGATTTTGATGAAAATTCACTTTTGATTCTGAAAAAAGTTATGGAAAAAATGCCGAAAAACAAGTTTCCTCACTTTCATAAAAAAAATTTACATAAAATTGTTGTTCATAAACTTTTTTCCAGAAACATTTTTCATAAAAAATGTTTTCCATAAAACTTTTGTTTTCATAAAACTTCTTTTTCATAAAACTTTACTCATAAATTTTTTTCATAGAACTTCTCATAATAATTTGTTTCACAATAATTTTTTCATAAAAATTTTTGAAAATATTTGCTTTTACCTATTTTAAACCTATTTTCAGCGTCTCCCCTGCATCCCATCCTCAATCCTCGATGATCCCCGATTCTTCACCCTCACCACCGACTCCACCCAACTCGGTATATCAATATTATTCATAGTATCCTTCATACTTGTTCAAATGATGTATTTCATTCTCAAAACATTTGCCTACTTCACCACCGCTTTCCACCTTTCTGGCAGTGCTCGAAGCAAACAAAAAACATTTTATATATCCATGATTATTATGATTGTTATCCCAATGACATTCCTTCTTTTCCCATTGTTTTACCTAATATTCTGCTTGTTTTTCAGTTATTTCAATCAAGGTGACATACAAGTTTTATTTTTTTATTCAAAAAAATATTTCAGTCTACACCAACTTCGTGCTCTACATCGGCTCCTTACATGGTTTATCATTTGTGATATGCATGATAGTTATACATCGTCCATATCGAAGTGCGATAGTGGAAACGGTTCATAGAATATTCAAATAATTTTTCATGACCGTCCGATCTGGCAAGTTATGAAACCTTGACTCGAGACAGCACATGCAAATATTTATTTAAGACCGCAAAAACATTTTTAAAACAAAAATTAATGTTTTATGCGAGGCAGGCCATGTTATATTCAAATAATTTTTATATCATAAAATAGTTTTATCTCCTTCGTAGAGCATCTCTGGCTTGTTATGCAACGTTCACCTGAAATGAACCTATTTGTTATGGAACCATTCATAAATATTCAAATTACTTCTTTTGAAACAAACTTTTTGATCTACCGTCCGATCTGGCAAGTTACGCAACCTTGACTCAAGACAAAAAAGTGTACACAAATATTTATTCAACCAAAAAAAGAAAAGTCAACACAAAACTAGAGTGAACCGATGATTTTCTGTACAAACACCTTGTATCCATTTCTATCACTTTCCGTTTGGGTTGCCAAATAAGTATCCACCTCTGGTTGAATTTTCTCGAATAAAGCGGTCACTTTCGCCTTATCCTCACCAGCCGCCTTGAAATCTGCTTCATACGCCTTTCCAATTTTGATCAATTGTTTGGCGGCTGCCTCCGATATTCCTGCAGCCATCAACTCCTCCTTCACCTCCTTCCTCTTGTGGTTAGGTTTAGCGATGGAGAAGGCGATGATGGAGACGAGAAGGATGATGAATATTTTTGACATTTTGTTGTTGTTGTTAGATAAGTCTGATCAGGCTTATATAGTATTTTTCCACTTCCTTCAAATGGTCACGAACTATTTGGTCACAAATCACTAAATTGTTTATACAATTGTTGAGTCATGGTCTGATCTACCGACTATTGTACTTCAATCCCTTATTGAAAACATCGCCGAGCCGGTTCCTCCACTCTTTTTCTCCATTAAAACTACCATAACTGTCGATTCAGCTAATCTGCCGGTTTGCCGAAGTGCTCCGATCATAGGGCCGGGTAGTGTCTAAACCTAATTTTTTATCAATTATCTCGGCTGGAAGTAATCCTAAATAAAAGTCAGTTTGGGTTGGAACTAAGCCTAAATTAAAATAATTTTAGTTTTGAGCTAAACCTATATCAAAGTCATTTCAGACTGGAACTAAACCTAAATCAAAGTAATTTAATGCTGGAACTAAACCTGAGTCCAAGTCATTTCGGGTTGGAACTAAACCTAAATTAAAGTCATTTTACGCTGGGACTAAACCTAAATCAAAGTCAGTTTGGGCTGGAACTAAATCTAAATTTCTTATTTTCAGTTGGAACAAAACCTAAATTGAAGCTAGTTTGTGTTCGAACAAAACCTAAATTTAACTAATGTTGGGCTGGAACAAAACCTAAATTAAGGTCAGTTTGGGTCGGAACTAAACCTAAATCAAAGTCATTCTGCGATGGAACTAACCCTAAATTGAAATCATTTTAGTTTGAAACTAAACCTAAATCAAAGTCAGTTTGGGTTGGAACTAAACCTAAATTAAAATCATTTCAAGCTGGAACTAAACCTATCACTGAGACTTACACTGATAACAATAATATTCCCACTGATTAGTATAGAAGGTATTAGCTCGAAGATAACAGCTGATATACCATCAGTTAGTGATATTAGGTTTACCTGAAATTTTGAACGGTTCGTCAGAAAAGTTGAGATTTTACCTTTCTCAAATCGGCGGAAGTGTGACTGGAAACCTTGTTACTCCAACTTAATACAAATATTTTGAAGCAGAGAAGAATTGAGAAAACACCATTCACAGTGCTATAAGCCTGAAGTTTAGTGATAAGTTGATAAGGTGATAAAGTGATGACTCACCCATCTAGTCCATGATAAGTAATATTGATAACATGGTGTGACGGCGCACATGAAACTGGTGCAATCTGGGTCCAGTGGGAAGCGTAGGTTGCAGAAGGAGAAGAGCACAAAATCACCATGGAGAGCAAAAGCGGCGAGGAATAGGAAGATAGGGATGTTAGGGATACGACTACGGTGCTGATAATATGATAAGGGGAAGGTTGTTGCGATAACTCTCTCAATAGCTATTCCAGCTGCTAGGATACCACGCGCCTCTTGGAAATTTGATGCAACCACTACTATCATAAATGGATACTCGAATGGGAGGATATCAGGGTATAAAAAACTTGGGACGGATATCAGATAGTATATCAGACATAATAATCCGAAAATGAAGTCGAGGATTGTGCGGAATAATATCAAGTGATACTCCAGTTTCTTCCAGTAGTTGGATTTTCTGAGACAGGCATAACTTTTTTCATGAACAATTTTATGGACTTACAATAAAAATTTATTCAAAATATGGAAGGTGAATATTATTTGTAGGGAATTTATGAGTATACATATTATTGTTAATATCCAATGTGTAGGTGCTAGTGACTTCATTTTGGTGAAAGTGAGTTTTGTGAAAATATGAAGATTATATAAATAATTGCATGATTTATGCATAATTATTGTTTTTGAGTCCCTGTCTGATTTGTGATATAAAAAAATTTTTATGGCAAAGATAAAAATTTATGTGAGTAATTATCATGTTATAGGTCCCTCATCGAAAATATCACCGAACTAGTCGATTCACTTTTTTTCTGCATCAAAACCACCATAACCATCGACTCAGCTAATCTGCCGATTTGACGAAATGCTCCAATTATTGGTCCTGATATGCCCTAAACCTATGATAATATATCTCATCATATCACTGATAACAACTCACGCTGATATCAATTATCTTATTCGCAAAAATGATTGAAGGCAAAAGTTCAAAGATAAGAGTTGATAATCCATCAGTGAGTGATATAATATTAGCCTAAACTTTTCCCACGAAAAAATTTTTATGACGAAAAAAGTGCAACTCACCTTGCGCAAGTCACTTGACGTGGTGGCGGATAATTTTTGATTCCATGTTAAGATCAAAAGTTTTATGCATAATAATATGGAAAATGTTCCATTTATACTGCTATAAACCTATAAAAATAAATTTCATGTTATCACTGATAACACTGATAACAACTCTTCTGGTCCATGATAAATATGTTTGATAACATGATGTTGTTGCGCAAATGAAGCCGTGGCAATTGGGATTTATAGGAAAACGAAAATCGCATAAAAATATTAGAACAATATTACCGAATAGTGATAAACTGATAAAGAAGGTGATAAGAAAAAAGTTGGGGACCCGATTACGGTACTGATAATATGATAAGGGGAAAGTTGTAGCGATAACTCTCTCAATAGCTATTCCAGCGGCTAGATAACTTCGTGCTTCTTGGAAATTCGATGCAGCCATAACTATCATAAATGGATACTCGAATGGGAGGATATCAGGGTATATAGAACTTGGGATAGTTGTTATAAAAAATAAAAAGCCTAAAATTGCATTACAACAGTCGAACATAGTCCGGAATAATATTAATTGATACTCCACTTTTTTCCAATAATTTGACTTTCTAAATTTTTTTATGGTATAAAATATCATTTATATCTTTGACAACTTACAATAAAAACTTATAAAGTATACAAAAAGTCAATAAAATCTGTGAAATGCTCAATAATATGCATAAAAGTGTGATAATCCAAAAGGAGAGGGCCATAATTTTATGACTATGTTATGAAAATTTTTATGAAATATTTTTATGAAAATAAAAAAAATTATATATCATTATGTTGTTTTTGAACAACGGTAATCGTTTGTGAGTGCTCTTTTGCTTTTTTCTCGCCTCGTTTTTTGGTATATTTTCGAATGACACGGACTGCGACGAGTGAGTCGACGAATACTGCCAACACTTTTATGACTGCGTTGTATGGTCCGAAACCCTGTGATAAGGGTGATAACTGATATGATAAGAAGTGATAATACTTACATCAAGATGGATAACCTTATCACCAAATGCTAGACTAAACATATATGGTGATAGATCAAAAAGCATTACGGTAACTGCATCGATGAGGGATAGTTGATTGGCATGATTGGATTTGTAGGATTTGAGGGAGAGGAGTTTGCAGAAGAGGATGATTGCTAGGAGGGCGGTGATTCCGGAAATGATCTGGAAGAGGTACTGTAGGTATAGTAGGTTACTGTAGAGTCTTTGATAGATGATAGTACGGTAGATCTAAAGTACCATTTCTATGATCAAATAGATTATTATGACATACTGTAGGTCTTGTAAGTTACTGTAGGAGCTATGGTAGGTGGCAGTACGGTATATCTAGGGTACAGTTTCTATGATCTACTGAAGAAGGGTACTGTATCTAAACAAGCTTACTGAAGGATCGAGAAAGTACGGTAGATGTAAAATAATTTTTTAAAGATTTACAGTAGTATCATAGTGTACTGTACCATACCAGACTTCTCAACGATCTATGATGTACAGTAATTCTATCCTACAGTACTCTAATAAAAATTTCAACATGTTTTCTCATATCAAAAAAATATCGCTGTCATAAAAATTAAACAATAACAAAATACGACTCACTGTTTTATTATAACTCCAATAACTCATAATACACTGCCCAGCTGCGCAACCAAACGCTGAACATTCCGGTTTTTCGACATATTTGAAATCGCAAAAAAAGTGAAGGACCACATTTTCAAAAAGTCCGAAGCATATTGAAATTATTGGAATTATGAAGCATGGAAATTTCGGGCGATGATATTGGTAGAATATTGGTGTAAAAACGGCCTAAAGTTTTTTATTCGGGTCTCGAGTGGAAAATCGACACCTACCGTAATCCTTTCAACTCCAATTGACAATGCAATGATACTTCTTGAGGCATTGAGATTTGATAATGCCAAGGCTATATAGAATAGATAGTAGTATGACTGGAATAGGATACTGTAGAAGTACAGTATCATTCCGACGAAATATACAAAAACCAGGGATGTCATGAGAAAATCGTTGCAAAAACGGAAAAAGAAAAATTTGAAGTCGTGGGTTTTTGATAAAATACCTTTCCTAAAAAAATGTCAGATATTTTTCTTATCACTTGACTTACTGATAAAGCTTCACTATCATATAACCATTTATCAAAAAATCGAAAACTCCAAAAAGTGCGCCAAGACCAGTGATAACAATCGCCCAATTGTTAATATCCACCATGATGTGATAGTGATAAGACCACTGATAAGGAAATGATTAGGTTAGCGTGGGAGATATAGGCAACCTTGTGATAAAAAATGAGTAGATCAAAAAAGTTGATCTACATAGTTCTCCCATGATTCTTTCTATTTTTGTCTAGTTTTTTTGGACTTTTTGTGATGGGACTTGAATTAAACAAATCCTAATAATTTTACTTTCTAAACTTTTTATGGTATATCATAACGTTTACATCTTTAATAACTTATAATAAAAACTTATAAAGTATGAAAAATGTCAATAAAATTCTGGAAATGCTCAATAAAATGCATAAAAGTATGTTGTGCCAAAAGGATAGTACTAAAACTTTTCAATGCAGCCATAACAATCATAAACAAGTACTCGGATTTTAAAATATATTCATAGTATTCAGATTCGTAGATTCATACTTTTTTGACTATGAAAAATGAATTCTTCATCAAAGAATTGCTTGCAAAAAAAATTTTAGCTCATAGGGGCTCGAACCCGCGACCCTCGGCATGTTAGCGCGCCTTGTACCACTAGGCCACACGTACACTACAAATACTACAATCTCAGGTTTTCCAAGGCTACAAACTACAATCTCAGGTTTTTGCGCGCGTGGCCTAGTGGTACAAGGCGCTGACTTGCATGCGCAAGGTCGCAGGTTCGACCCCACCAGGCACAAAATTTTTTTTGCAAACATATTTTTGCATGAGAAAAGTGATTTTCATTATCTTCTTAATTTCAGAAGAAGACAAAGAGGAAGATGGCAAAATGAAAGAAGCAAAAAATTATATATTATTATGTTTGTTATTACTATTTCATGATCATTTTTAGATTTCTTTCTCAGCATTCGAATGTTGTAGATTTTTCCAATTTTTCGTGGTGAGACCCCACTTCAAAATGCTGATGACTTTGTCTTGACAACTGATACTATTCGTTCATCATCCCATCCCATCATAATCATCAACTGCTTCCGATATTCCTTCGATTTCCAAACAATCACATAAAAGTTTTGTGCATAAGTGACACCGGCGACAACTGTGGTGTTTGAAGTTGCCATGAAATATGTGTCACCAGTCAGACCAATAATTCTCCATAAATATACGGCAGAGTAGGCGATATAGCAAAATATCACATAAATGAAGAAGGAGACTTGTAGACGTTGCATCAATTTTCGAGATTCTGTTCCACTATTATTTTTATGATGAAAACGATGGAGAAGGTAGAGAAATAATATTGATGTTGAGATATTGCATGTCATCGCCATTCGCGACCAATATACGCCATAGTCTACGGATAGAACTGAAAATCAATAAATTCATAGATTAATAGATTCATAGATTCATAGATTCATAGATTCATAGATTCATAGATTCATAGATTCATAGATTCATAGATTCATAGATTCATAGATTCATAGATTCATAGATTCATAGATTCATAGATTCATAGATTCATAGATTCATAGATTCATAGATTCATAGATTCATAGATTCATAGATTCATAGATTCATAGATTCATAGATTCATAGATTCATAGATTCATAGATTCATAGATTCATAGATTCATAGATTCATAGATTCATAGATTCATAGATTCATAGATTCATAGATTCATAGATTCATAGATTCATAGATTCATAGATTCATAGATTCATAGATTCATAGATTCATAGATTCATAGATTCATAGATTCATAGATTCATAGATTCATAGATTCATAGATTCATAGATTCATAGATTCATAGATTCATAGATTCATAAATTCATAGATTCATAGATTCATAGATTCATAGATTCATAAAAAAATTTTTCATAAACTACCTCCAACAACACTACAAAGTCCAATAACCGCATCATCTCTGCCAATATAGCCAAGAATCACAAAAACGATACCACCGATTGTGGGAATTATCATCATAGTGATAAGATATTTGATGGTTGAAGTGGTACGGTAGAAAGTTGAAAAGGTTGTGATAATCAAAATGTCGAGAACAAGAAATATGATGAATACACATTGAAACGTGCCAAAGAACAAAAATTGAGAAATGTACTTGAAGCATGTGGATCGGGTCAAAGGACGAGCTAGAATCAAGTGATTAGAGATAAATTATGTTATTAATTATACACTACCTAGAATATTTGCCGTCGCATCAACACAGTATGATAAAAGACAAATTGAATGAGCAAAACATTGAATTGCGAGAAGATATGCTACAACTTTTATGATAAAATGATAAGAAGTGATAACAACTAACATGATTTCGATCGAAGTGGTTTTCTAAAAATTATCATACATATCAAAGTGGTGTTACCAGCTGTGCCGAAAATCGCCATAAGAATACGAATTGTTGCGATAAAGAGTTGATTCCAGCGAGCGATCATGGTGGTTTTTGTGACACCTTTCCAAAAAAAAATTTTCAATTATTTTTCGCCTAATATTGCTTCCTGGATGTTTTTTTTCCTCTGAAAATCTTTCTGATTCGTTTCTGCAAAAAACACTGAAATTCTAGTTTTTTGGATCTTGACTGAAAATTTCGGCTACCCTAATCATTGATACAGTCTAAAAAAACAGTAAAATACAACATTTTATTACAATCAAGGGAATAATAATATTATATTACAGTAGTTTACTGTAGTGGGTACTGTAGTACTAATTTACAATATACTGTAAGAAGGAACTGACTGAAAAAAATCTCAAAATCGCACAGATTTTCCTCCAACACCCGAAGTTTTTTGAATCGAGCCAACTTTTGAGTTAATCGTTTTTTTCTCCCATCCCAACATTGCCCAAAATTGTCCGATATTCGTCTGATTTCCACACAATTACATAAAAATTCTGTGCATAAGTGACACAAGCGAAAATTGTTGTGTTGGTTGAGGCGGTGTAATAGGCGTCACCGGTTAGGCCGATGATTGACCATAGATACAATGCTGTATATGTTAAATAACAGAATACGACATAAATGATGAAGGATGCTTGTAGACGGGCCATTACTTTCCGAGATTCGGATCCGGTTGATGATTGGTCTTTTTTGCGGAAATAATAGATTAGATACAGGAATGGAAAGGATGTTGTTGTATTGCATATCAACGCCATTATCGACCAATATGGTGCATATTTGGGAGATAGAACTGGAAAGGATTTCTGAATCATGAAACTCGAGGATCTATAAAGCTATCAATCAAAGAACTCGAGGATCTATGAATCTATGAATCATAGAACTCAAGGATCTATGAATCTATGAATCTATGAATCTATGAATCTATGAATCTATGAATCTATGAACCTATGAATCTATGAATCTATGAATCTATGAATCTACGAATCTATGAATCTATGAATCTATGAATCTATGAATCTATGAATCTATGAATCTATGAATCTATGAATCTATGAATCTATGAATCTATGAACCTATGAATCTATGAATCTATGAATCTATGAATCTATGAACCTATGAATCTATGAATCTATGAACCTATGAATCTATGAACCTATGAATCTATGAATCTATGAATCTATGAATCTATGAATCTATGAATCTATGAATCTATGAATCTATGAACCTATGAATCTATGAATCTATGAATCTATGAATCTACGAATCTATGAATCTATGAATCTATGAATCTATGAATCTATGAATCTATGAATCTATGAATCTATGAACCTATGAATCTATGAATCTATGAATCTATGAATCTACGAATCTATGAATCTATGAATCTATGAATCTATGAATCTATGAATCTATGAACCTATGAATCTATGAATCTATGAACCTATGAATCTATGAATCTATGAATCTATGAATCTATGAATCTATGAATCTATGAATCTATGAATCTACGAATCTATGAATCTATGAATCTATGGGACTATGAATCTATGAATCTATGAATCTATGAATCTATGAATCTATGAATCTATGTATCTATGAATCTATGAATCTATGAATCTATGTATCTATGAATCTATGAATCTATGAATCTATGTATCTATGAATCTTACTTGCAATAATAGCGCATAGTCCAACAATTTCATCATCTCTAGCAATATATCCCAACACCCAAAAAATGGTTGATTCAACTGCTGGTATCATCATCATAATGCAAAGATATTTGATAGTTGAAGTGGTACGGTAGAACGTTGAAAATGTTGTGATAATCAAAATATCAAGGACGAGAAATATGATAAATGAACACTGAAACGTGCCAAAAAACACAAATTGAGAAGCGAAGTTGAAGCATGTTGATCGGGTCAATGGACGAGCTGGAACTAACTGATAAGGGATTATCATCTTATCACTTATCACCTAGTACATTTGCAGCCGCATCAACAAAATAAGATAGCAAGCAGATATTATGACAAAAACACTGAATTGCGAGAAGATATGCTGTAACTTTTTGATAAAATGATAAGAAATGATAACAACTTACATGATTTGGATCGAAGTGATTTTCTGAAAATTATCATACATATCAGTGAAGTGTTGCCAAAAGTGCCAAAAATTGCGAAAAGTATGCGAATTGTTGCGATAAAAAGCTGATTCCAGCGAGCGATCATTCGTTAGTCAAGATTTTTTTTTTGGAATTTTTTTTTGGGGGAATACCAAGAAAAATAATGAGTTTTCTCATTAGGAAGAAAAATAATGAGTACGTTGAAAAAAAGCAAAACATGTTTTTTTGACTGAAAATTGTAACGTTTTTTGGTTTGACAAGATTCATAGATTCATAGATTCATAGATTCATAGATTCATAGATTCATAGATTCATAGATTCATGATTCATAGATTCATAGATTCATAGATTCATAGATTCATAGATTCATAGATTCATAGATTCATAGATTCATAGATTCATGATTCATAGATTCATAGATTCATAGATTCATAGATTCATAGATTCATAGATTCATAGATTCATAGATTCATAGATTCATAGATTCATAGATTCATAGATTCATGATTCATAGATTCATAGATTCATAGATTCATAGATTCATAGATTCATAGATTCATAGATTCATAGATTCATGATTCATAGATTCATAGATTCATAGATTCATAGATTCATAGATTCATAGATTCATAGATTCATAGATTCATAGATTCATAGATTCATAGATTCATAGATTCATAGATTCATAGATTCATAGATTCATAGATTCATAGATTCATAGATTCATAGATTCATAGATTCATAGATTCATAGATTCATAGATTCATAGAGTCATAGATTCATAGATTCATAGATTCATAGATTCATAGATTCATAGATTCATAGATTCATAGATTGATTTGATAACTTTTTCGATTGATTCATATATTTCTGAACTTTTGTTCTTATCTCTAACTCTAGCAAAAATCCAGCTTCCTCATTTTTTTGTCCGTCCCTTTTCATGGTTTGTATCTCTCCCATGTTCATGAGTTGATTTTTAGCAGTTTCAGACGTCCTAGTAGTGCAATTGCCAAAAAATATGGCGACAAGGGCAGTTGAAGATCAAAACAATACACTTTGAACTTTTCCCACAATGACTCACAAAAACAAACCATAGTATAGGATTAGATCAAACATGTTTATACAGCAGGAGTCACAAAATCGTCACAACTTTTTTGTGACGACTCGAAAGTATAAAAGATCTCGAAATTCAACTACAACATCGTTCCATAAAATGAACAAGGTATCCATCATCACCCTCCTCACCATCATCGCGACCACAATTGGTGCACCATCACCACCAACCACCACTGAAGTCAAGGCACAATTAGTTGGTGCTGGAGTCTCGGAAACTGCTGCGGAATTTTGAGGATTGGCGAAACTCATATGGCGGAATTCGATGATGCAAATGGAGATAAGGATGTGGTGGCTGGAATTTTCAAGAAAATGCAGAATGAAGTTTATCAATTTCTGGAGACTCAACTTCAAAAAGATTTAGAGACATACAAAATATTTGTGGATAGAACTCTCGCGGAAATTCCGGAGAAAGGTAAGGGACAGTAGTTTGTGGAATTATCTGTTTTTTTTTTGAATAAAAGTTTATAATATCAGATTTATGGTCATAAAAAATTTGAAAAACCAGTAAGAAAATATCACAATGTTATAAAAATAAGTGTCATAAAAATATGTTCAAAAATCAACCACAAAAGCTTGAGACTGTCTTTCAGATGACCTTCTGGTGGATGGTGGCACATTGGTGAACAACGCCACTGATAATTTTGATAGTACTGCGATACGGTAGGGTTTGTGGACCACGATCATGACGATACTGGAGAGGAAACCGTGGAAGCCAATGATGACGAAGAGGAGGTTGTTGAAGGCTGGAAAACATAAGTCGTGGTTATTTGAGGTTTCAGGATTATGATTACTGTTACTGTAGGTTACTGTAGGTTACTGTAGTTTACTGTAGTTTATGGTAGATCATAAATTTGGGAGTAAACA
Organism: Caenorhabditis uteleia; assembly: GCA_963573275.1. Taxonomy (NCBI): domain Eukaryota; kingdom Metazoa; phylum Nematoda; class Chromadorea; order Rhabditida; family Rhabditidae; genus Caenorhabditis; species Caenorhabditis uteleia. The sequence continues at coordinate 19,728,489 of OY752137.1, forward strand.
TATTTTCAAAAAATTATTTTTACTGATTTTTTTCTTCAAATTTTTTGAGAGATCTTAGGAATACTGTAACTGTGAGATTTTCTTTCATAATTAATTTAAATATTCACTAATTTTTTTCTACCGTAGCTCACTGTGAAACCCAACCGATTACGGTACTTCCCAACTATGATTTATATATAGTCGATTACTGTATTTGTAATACCCTGATATTGTATCTACCGTAATCTGAAAGTATCAACCGTAACATAATATCTTATCTACCGTAATCTAGAAAAGTATATACAGTAACTTATATTACTTTATCTGTGCAAAAAGTTATGTGCTAAAAAATTTTTTTACTCTCAAAAAAAATTCAAAAATTTTTTTTTTGAATTTTTTCTCAATAAACTCATGTTTCCATAATTTCACAACTTTGACTATATTCATATCAACCACCAAAACATACCTTGATTATAATACTCCACTCCCATCGACACAATAACATAAACAATCGGTATCGATAAAACAATCAATGGAACACATATCTGCACGCATAACGCCTTGTAAAACGTTTTTTGTAATTTCCTGGTGTAAGTGGAGAATGCCGAGTTGGTGATGAAAAATAACATGGTATTGACACAAAAGAATAAAGCTTCGGATACTAGTATAATGTAAATTATGAATGCTAGGACCAACATGAGCATGTTATCGATAAATATACATGACAAATTATCATGGTTGAGGATTTCATCGGGGAGGCAGGGGAGGATCTGAAAATTTTGGATATTTTGTGAAAAAAGTTATTTTTTAGATATGGGTAAATTTTCGAGTTTTCAAATTTCTGGCTATCTGAGTTTTCAAATTGAATTTTTCTACATCTGGGAATTTTTGATTTTGACTTTTTGAATTTTTTGAATATTATAACTCTGAATATATTTTTTTTAATCTATGAATCTATGAATCTATGAATCTATGAATCTATGAATCTATGAATCTATGAATCTATGAATGTATGAATCTATGAATTCATGAATCTATGAATCTATGAATCTATGAATCTATGAATTTATGAATCTATGAATCTATAAAATCCTAACCTGTTTCGCTTTAAACCTCGCCTCCTCAATCCCAGGTGAAAAAATAAAAATCGGAATCGGCAGACAAGCCGCAAAAACATGATGAAAAAAGAAGAAAATATATCGATAAAAATTGCGATGCTCCGATCGTTTAGCGCCAATAACAATGGTGTCATATCGATTTTCGAAAAATGTCACTATCGAAATTGCAGTCAATGCAATTAACAGTAGGAATAAATAACACATAATATCAGATGACAATGGCATAAATTCGAATAAATATCCACAAGTCAATGGGAAGAGGAAATATGGTCGACCTATACTTATAAAAGTATCAAGTAAAAACGAGAAAAAGTGTAACTTCAACATATTCCATTTGATACTCCTCATTTTTGCTGGCGTCTTGAATAAAATCACATAAAAGCCCAACATATGGATGGGAAATTCGATAAATGTTGAGGTATGGAAAATATATGCCATATTATCCTCGGAATTGAACCAAGAGTCACCATATTGGCATGAGGACATTGTTGCTATGGAAAAAATCGAGGAAGAATGAAATGTTGGAAGCTTGGTAGCTTGGTTTTTTGAAGACAGGTGAAGTTTTGTATGTAGGTGTAAAGACATTGAAAGCACAAAGTATGGAGTATTTTTAGAATAGTTCAATGAGCCAAAGAATGTTTTGAAGCATTTTGCTAAACCTATTGAAAAAAAATTATATCTGATGTTTTTACCAGTCAAACTGATTGGCTGAAAATGTCTGAATATCGACTCAAGACGTATCTGGTTGTCAAAATAATTTTCAGCCGCGTAAAGCTGAACAAACTAGATATTAATTTTACATTGTCTGGAAATAGATACTCAACAAGTATATATGCCTGGAAATAGAAATGTCGATGTCTGGAGAAGAAAATTTCGGGAAATCGACTGAAAATGTCTGAAAATCAACTACAAATGTCTAAAAGATGGTCAAAACGGTCAAAAATCTTTTTAAAAAATCTCATTCCAAACTTATCTGACTATATAAATATAATTTCAGCAAAAAAAAACAGGGAAACCAAGATTTCAAGAAGCTTTTGAATAAAATGTACTTTTTGTGTACTCAAAAAACATAACTTCTATGGCAGCTGTCAAAAATATCTGAAAATGACTGAAAGTCTACTCAAAACTTATCTAATCAAAAAAAAATTCATCTCAGTAAAAAAATGAGTGACTGTGGTCGATAAACTTTTTATGTAAATTTTGTTAATTTTTTTGAAGGTTCATAACTTATTCTGGCGGTTGACAGTTATAAAATTTCTGAAATCCTCTGAAATTTTTCTTATCACAATATCAGTTGTGTTTTCGTTTCAAACTATTCTATAATACATAAATTTTTTACGAACTATGAGAAACCATAACTTATCTAACAAACATAAGTTTCATCTAACAATGCTAAACCTAAACCTATCTCATTTCTTTTATTTTCATTTTGCGACCCTCAAAAGTTTCTCGAATCCATCAAACATCCACCAAAAAAAACTTCCAACTTGCCTTTTTCTGATCTTCCCATTAGTCACATCACTCAACTAATCCGCACCAAACGGCAAACACCTTTAAAAGGAAACAAGGAAAAAAACGTTGCAAAGTGGTTTGACCGCATCCAAATCCTGAAGTGGATCTTCGGCCTGCCAACTATTTTCAATCTTGCAGAGGAAAGATAGGATTAGCAATCTCACCGTTAATTGGAAAATCAAAAGATTGACTTACGTCATCCGGAACACCACCATGCTAGATAGATATCTAGTTCCTGAATCAGATAACAAACTTCATCCAATACATCATTCGAACACGCTTATCCCCCGCATTTAGTTTGTTCCTTTGGATCTAGGTACCGCCCATATTCTATCTAGGCAAGGTGTCTGTACTATGAAAAGTTTAGATGGACGAGATAACAGGCTGGATATATACTACGAATTTTCTATAATTTATATTGTCAAGAATTATGATTCAAGCTGCTATTCTACTAGCTACTGTATTATGTGCGTCATTTTACTTTTGGAAACATAATCAGGATTGGACTGATGTGAAGGTTAAGGATTTGGTGAATGTTAGGAAACCGAATTTTGGTGAGTGGAAGTTTTGATCTATGAGGTTCTATGGGGCATAGAATTTAGATATATGAAGCTTCAGGATCCATAGCACTTGAATCTATGGGATTTCAGATTCCATAGAACTTGAATCTATGAGTGTTAAGCAACTATAAAATTTGAATCTATACACCTACAGATTTCATAGAACTCAAATCTATGAAACTTCAGAATTCATAGAACTTGAAATTATGAGGCTTCAGTTTTCATAGAATTTGAATTTAAGCACATGCAGATCCCATAGAACTTGAATCTATGAGACTTCAGATTCCATAGAACTTGAATCTATGAAACTTCAGATACCATAGAACTTGAATCTATAAGACTTCAGATTCCATAGAACTTGAATCTATGAAACTTCAGATACCATAGAACCTGAGTCTATGAGACTCTATATACCATAGAACTTGAATCTAGGGAACTTCAGATTCCATAGAACTTGAATCTATGTTGCATAAGGTATCGTAAAATCAGGATCTATGGCCTTCCGCAGATCATAAAAAGAGTATCTATGACGAGATTTTTGTATCGAAATCTATGGAACTTTGACAGTCATAGAACTTGGATCTATGGCATAGAACTTGAATCAACGTCATTTTTCGGATCTACGCCATAGAACCTGATTCTATGATATTTTAAGGAATTTAAAATTTGGATACATGAAGTTTCGAATATCATAGAATTCAAATTTTCGAAAGTACAGATACCATAGAATTGGGATCTATGAAATTTCCATTACCATAGAACTTGAATCTATGAAACTTCAAGGACCATAGATCCCCGATCTATGTTTCATAGAACCAGAATCTATGCCAGTCCAACCACCTGAAGTTCTATGCCATCCTTCACCTAATTTTCTCAAAACCGGTTTTCATGTTTCATTGGACGGTGGATTAGGTGAAATTTTTGTACACTCTTCGGATTTCTGATCGGAATCTATGCATAGATTCGTAGACTAGATAAAGTGACGTTGACTGGGGAACGTACTTTATAACGGATATAGCTTGGATGATCAAATATAGCATAGAACTTTCACTTGCAAGAAAAAAGAAGGATTAGCGAGAAGATTCGCACCTACTAAGCTACATAGATTGTAATAATTGATTCATAGATTCATAGATTCATAGATTCATAGATTCATAGATTCATAGATTCATAGATTCATAGATTCATAGATTCATAGATTCATAGATTCATAGATTCATAGATTCATAGATTCATAGATTCATAGATTCATAGATTCATAGATTCATAGATTCATAGATTCATAGATTCATAGATTCATAGATTCATAGATTCATAGATTCATAGATTCATAGATTCATAGATTCATAGATTCATAGATTCATAGATTCATAGATTCATAGATTCATAGATTCATAGATTCATAGATTCATAGATTCATAGATTCATAGATTCATAGATTCATAGATTCATAGATTCATAGATTCATAGATTCATAGATTCATAGATTCATAGATTCATAGATTCATAGATTCATAGATTCATAGATTCATAGATTCATAGATTCATAGATTCATAGATTCATAGATTCATAGATTCATAGATTCATAGATTCATAGATTCATAGATTCATAGATTCATAGATTCATAGATTCATAGATTCATAGATTCATAGATTCATAGATTCATAGATTCATAGATTCATAGATTCATAGATTCATAGATTCATAGATTCATAGATTCATAGATTCATAGATTCATAGATTCATAGATTCATAGATTCATAGATTCATAGATTCATAGATTCATAGATTCATAGATTCATAGATTCATAGATTCATAGATTCATAGATTCATAGATTCATAGATTCATAGATTCATAGATTCATAGATTCATAGATTCATAGATTCATAGATTCATAGATTCATAGATTCATAGATTCATAGATTCATAGATTCATAGATTCATAGATTCATAGATTCATAGATTCATAGATTCATAGATTCATAGATTCACAGATTCATAGATTCATAGATTCATATTTCCAGAAGTCCAACCAACCCTATACAATCAATGCCTCTGGCCCCAACTGAATCCAAACGAACCGGATATTCAAAAGTATAGAAAGTGAGTTGTTTCATTGGTGCCCTTCCCTCCGATATATGCAAATTCTACGGGTTTTTATCGGCAGGAAGGACAAAAAACCATCATGCGAAAATGACATCACCATAGAATTCCACGATTCAACGATCCATCTCACCTCCAATGTATCAACCAAGTATGAAATGGCATAGAACCATAGAACCATAGATCTATGATTTCCAGCTGCACTGCCAGGGACCAATATGGAAATTCTACGCGACTTGTTTCCAATATAGGCATAGAAGTACAGTACCCCAATTTTGTTGTTGAATGCTATTCCAACAATTCTATGATCTACCGCAAGTCATTTTTCAACAGTAACCACCCAAACAGAGCCATGGTCCAAGAAGCAACTACAGTAAGATACAGGGATACTGTAGGTGTCAGATTACTGTAATTTTCAGACAAATCCGTCGATAGCGTTACTGTACTTCAAATCTATGTCATTTGGCGAACTGGAGAGGGAATTTCCGAAAAGTGTAGCTGATGCGAAGGAGATGAAATTTCATAGATTCAACATGTTCAATATGGTGAGGGGCATAGAATTCAAGAAAACACCATAGAATCGAAAGATCATAGAATTCCGGTTTTCATAAATCATAGATTTTCCCATAAATTCATAGATCCTATATATTGTTCAAAGATTGGTATTTGAAATCCATAGAATTTCTGGACTTCAGTCATAGAACTTGAAAATCGTAGAACTGTAGTTTTCATAAAACCATAGATTTCCTCAAAAAGTCATAGAATCTTTCATAGATGCCTCAAGTGTTCATAGAACTAACAAAGGTGGAATAGCATTTTTCAGAGAACCATAGAACCATAGAATCATAGAACCATAGAACCATAGAACAATAGAACCATAGAACCATAGAACCATAGAACCATAGAATCATAGAACCATAGAGCCATCAAACCATAGAACCATAAAACCATAGAACCATAGAAACATAGAACCATAGAACCATAGAACCATAGAACCATAGAACCATAGAACCATAGAACCATAGAACCATAGAACCATAGAACCATAGAACCATAGAACCATAGAACCATAGAACCATAGAACCATAGAACCATAGAACCATAGAACCATAGAACCATAGAACCATAGAACCATAGAACCATAGAACCATAGAACCATAGAACCATAGAACCATAGAACCATAGAACCATAGAACCATAGAACCATAGAACCATAGAACCATAGAACCATAGAACCATAGAACCATAGAACCATAGAACCATAGAACCATAGAACCATAGAACCATAGAACCATAGAACCATAGAACCATAGAACCATAGAACCATAGAACCATAGAACCATAGAACCATAGAACCATAGAACCATAGAACCATAGAACCATAGAACCATAGAACCATAGAACCATAGAACCATAGAACCATAGAACCATAGAACCATAGAACCATAGAACCATAGAACCATAGAACCATAGAACCATAGAACCATAGAACCATAGAATCCTTCCAGATCTCCACCAACATCTCCGATACCATCAATGTCACATTTGGTAAATATTATTGGCCTGGCATGCTTGTTCCTTATATGAAAAGTCGGTAGATCAAATATTTTATCGATTGATTTTCAAAATTTTCAGCCAGAAACTGCATGATTTTGAACAACGACGATCGACATGGTGTACCTTCTGATATTGATATGAAAGTTTGGGAGGAAAGTCTGAAAAATGATACTTGTAATGATGAAAATGTGAGGAAAATTTTTCGGCTGAAAAAAAAACTTCAAAAATTTTCAGACAATACTATCCAGAAAAATCGAAGAATGGTCAAAATTCACGCTAAAACACGCTGAAAAATGCCATTTTTCGAATATTTGGCTCGAAAACTCGCTGGAATCTTATGACCTTGATGAAAAATTATCGAATGTTCTGAAACAGTTTCAGACAAAAAATGTCTTTGAAAATACTGTAGTTGTCATTATTTCAGCAGAGGGGATTCCAGTTGGGTAGGGAAAACTTGAAAATTTTTTCAAAAAAAAATTGATATTTCTATTTTCAGGCATTTCGGAAATTCATTCACTGGTCGAGTTGAGGAGAGAAATCCGATATTTTTGATAAAAGTGCCGGATGATTTGAGGAGAACGTATGCTGATAATATGTATCAGTTGGATCAGAATCAAAATAGGTTAGTTGATCATGAAAAATCAGAATTTGCACCGAAAAAGCGTCAATGCACCGGAAATACGTCAAGTCACCAGAAATGCGCAAGCGCACTAGAAAAGCGTCAATGCACGGAAAAGCGCAAAGCCACTTGAAATGCGTCAGTGCACCTGAAAAGCGTCAGGGCTCTTAAAAAGCGTCAATGCACCAGAAAGGCGCCTATCCACCGTAGATGCGTCAGTGCACTAAAAAAGCGACAGTGCACCTGAAAAGTGTCAATACACTGAAAAAGTCCAGAGGCACCAAAAAAGCGCCAAGTCACTAAATTGAGCCAATGAAACGAAAATGTGCTAATGAACTAAAAAAAAAACATAAGTGCACAGAAAGCGCGTCAACTCACCTTACCGAGTTGGCGCATTCCCAGTGCACCAAATTCACGTCAATCAACCTCTATATTTCAGACTAACCACTCATCGTGATGCAGTCCATCTAATGACAAGTCTCGTCAAACTTTCACACTATGAAAATATTTGGCCAGTCACTGAAAAATTTACCAGAAATATGCAAAAGAGGAAAAATGGGTTCTCTCTTTGGGCGTCCCTCCTTCCTCATAATCGAACCTGTGAGCAAGCTTCAATTCCACAGGAACTATGTTTATGTATGCATAGAACTGGTCCAGTACAGTAAGCCTACCGTAGTACTACAGTACACCTACAGTAACTTTCAGGGATGATAAAGTGATGAAGGCGATGGAGAAGGAGATATTGGAAGGTGCCAGGTGTATCAGAAATGTGGAGAACTATGATAGTGGGATCTATGAATTGAATGAGAAAGTGTTGGAAGGAGCGGAGAGGAGCATAGAATTTGAGAGAGGGGAAGTTGATGCATACTCGGAGAATGTGAGTTTTCTGCCAAAAATTTTTTTTTGAAATTTTCAAAAAAAAAAGTTTCAGAAATCGCTAAAAATGATAGGTTTATTCAAACGATACACCAGAGAAAATAGAAAATTGGAAAAAGCTGGGGAATTCGCGGTGGATGGATGGAGGATTAGCTGTTTGGCTGGGGGAATGGAAAGGTATGGTAGTTGTGGTGGGAGCCGAAAATTTTGAGAAAAAATTAGAATTAGTGTTTTTGTGAGAGAGTTTGAAAAATTGGTTGAAAAAAAATTTATTTCAGCTACTATTTTTTGTGAAAAAATTTTTTTTTGGAAAAACATTTTTGGCTGAAAATTTCTCGAAAAATTTTTTAACTGGAAGTTTTGAAGTTTTCTGGAACTGAAATTCCAGTTTATTTTAACTAAAATCTGAAATATCTGAAACATCAGGAAAAAAAGTTTTTTGGAGAAAAAAAAAATTTTTTTTTTTTGAATTATTTTTGGCTGAAAATTTTTTGATCACCTAAGAAATTTTTCGAAACATTTTTTTGAACTAGAAATTTTCTGAACAAATTTTCTAAAATCCCAGTCCATTTTTACTGTTCAAAATCAAAAATATCGGAATCATCTGCAACATCGAAAAAAAAGTTCTAAAAAAATTTTTTTTTCCAAAAAATTTTCGATATCTGAATTTCAAAATTCTATCAAAAAAAATCTGAAAAATCTGCAACATCAAGAAAAATTTTCAAAAAAAATGTTTTTTTCAAATTTCAAACTACTGTCAAAAAAACAAATATTTTGTAGAACTTTCTAAAAAACGAATTTTATTTTCGAAAAAATTTTCAACTTCCCTGAAATTCATCTTTTTTTCTATTTTGGTCAATATGCACCATAAAAAGCAGTTGCCTTCTCAAAAAAAAAGTTTCTGAAACTAAAATCCCAGTTAATTTTTACTGACATATCAAAAGTATCTGAAATATCTGCAACATCGAAAAAAAATTTCAAAAAAAATTTCATTTTTGGAAAAATTTGCATTCTCCAAATTTCAAAATACTCTCAAAAAGCTTTTAAAAAATTTTTTTAACTTTTGAAAAAAAATGTATTTTCGAAAAATTTTCAATTTCCCATAAATTCATCTTTTTTCTATTTTGGTCAATATGCACCACAAAAACGATTTCCTCCTCAAAAAAAAATAGTTCTCAGAAAAAGTTCTCAGAAAAAACCCGAACCAGAACAAAAACAACAAAATACTTCCAGAATCTGCGAAAAGTGCCATGCCCAGCTAGTGACATCATCATAACTCCTCATCTCTCCAACAACATCATCTCAACCAAGCTTTAATAACAATCTCGCGTGACTCATAATTTCCTTGTTTTCATTTTTTGTGTGTGTGTTTCCTCCTCCTCCAACAAAAAAGTTGAGGGTGGATGCCTAATAAACTATTCATTGGTCTATTCAATCCTTCTGGTCCGTCAAAATATTTTCAGCCCCGCAAAAAAAAATGTGGTTCTTCGGTCTAATATTCCTCATAAATCTGGTCACGTCCTATTACTTCGGTATCTACCGTATCACGGGTTACTGTACCTACAGTATCTTCCAGAATGCCCATCCACTCCCATTACTGTAGATGATGGTCCAATTGGTGTGATACCACGTGGAAGAGTCGGCTTATCAGTGATACCAGCTAATTACAGTTGCCACTACTCGGTATACTGTATGTTCCTTTAAAATATATATCCATGTTCAGTTCATTATCCCCGCTGGATATGCCCTTCACTTCTCTATCAGCACATATTATGAGTTTAGTGACTTGATACAATTCACTGATAATTTGGGTGTTGATCATATTTTACCACTTATCAATCAACACATTGATCAATGGGCTGGTGCTCCGCGGGCATCACTGGATATTCAAACGGTGTCGAATGGGAGTCAGATGTTTGCGATTTATGAGTTTGTTAATGGTGAGTCGTTTGTTACTCAGCCGGCAGTCAAATGAAATTTTTTTGAAACTAGATATTTAGCTGAGGCGGCGTTTGATACTCAGCCAAGTTATATCTTGAGAAAAAAAATGTCTTAGTCGCTTTTGATACTCAAAAAATTTTTTGACAATTTTCTGGATATAGCACATTTTCACGTTTGATACTCAGCCAGCAGCCAAATTTGCGAAAATCTGACTGAACTCAAAAATTGACTGCTTATCCGACATTTAATACTCAGCCAACTTCTGAGAATAATAAGGACATTTCATTTGATTCATTTGATACTCAGTCAGCAGCCAAACTAGGTATTAGGCTTATATTATTGGTCGCCTGAGTATCAAACGGATTTAACAGTTTGAAAGACATTTGATACTCAGTCAAGAGCTAATTCAGTTGGCACTGAAATAAGTCATTTGATGGCTGAGTATCAAATGTTTTAATAATGTTTGATACTCAGCCAACCAGCTGATTATTTCACCCTGATATTATCAATTTTATCAAAATTTTCAGTCGATAAAAAATACAAGCAAATCAAACTCCCAACCGGTGAATATTTTTCCCTAGCCGATATGAAATCCAGCTACTACACATTCCAAAGTTCTAGCAATGATCGAGTAGCACTGAATATCGCTGTGAAAAGTACGCAGGACTATGATCCATTACTCGATCAAATATTCGTGTATGATGGTGGCGATATAAAATGCGCCAAGATGGTGGCGAGACTTTCCACTTTTTTGAAAAAGCAAAAAGTGTCGACTTACTCGAATATCACAATATTGAACGTTTTCAATGCACCATCTCCATCGTATCTTATTGGTAATGATTATTCAAGTAAGACTAAACATATACTAAACCTAATATATAGGTAGATTTCAGAAATTTCAAAATATGGAAAATACAAAGCCATCTTAACCTCAAAAAACCAACAAGTCACTGGTGAACTCTACGATGCTAGTGATATGGGCTCCGCCTACACTTGGATATGCTCCGATTGTCAACATTTTTATTGGAATGTGCTCAAGTTTCATACTTCTAAGACTAACGTAAGTTCTATGGAATATCATAGAATTATCATAGAACTATCATAGAACTATCATAGAACTACCATAGAACTATTATAGAAATAACATAGAACCACCATAGAATCATCATTTCAGAAAGACAGGGCATATATCGATATCCGACCACTATCACCAAGTCATGATATGCCAACTCTACTCAATTATAGCTTATCCCCCTTTATCAGCAGTTATTTTCCACAATTGATACCGACCAGGATGTTTACCATGATAAATCACTATAGTGGTATTGCAGTTACCCTAGACACTTCCTACAGTAGTAAGTACAGTAGCCCATGGTATACGGTAGATGGTTGTTTAGGGAATACCAAGGATAGATGGTTGCTACCGTATGATGGAAGGAAGGGTACGATATTTTCACCATCGGCATGGGATCCGAAGACCTCGCCGGCTTTTGAGTTCAATTTTGGTATGCTGGATTTTTTTGGCTGAAATTTTTTTAGAGTCTGGAATTTTAGAAGATTCATAGATTCATAGATTCATAGATTCATAGATTCATAGATTCATAGATTCATAGATTCATAGATTCATAGATTCATAGATTCATAGATTCATAGATTCATAGATTCATAGATTCATAGATTCATAGATTCATAGATTCATAGATTCATAGATTCATAGATTCATAGATTCATAGATTCATAGATTCATAGATTCATAGATTCATAGAATATTTCAGAAGACGACAGCAAAAAATTCATGTTTGGAGTCAATGTCAAGGCGGTACAAATTGCAAACTCCGGGGAAGCACTAACTATCAAAACGGGTCCAGCATCGTCTGAAAATTCGTCATATCAGGAATTGTGAGTTTCAGATTTTGGCTGAAAATATTCTGAAAATTTCAGCTTCTCCCAACGAACCGAATTCTGGACCCGACGGGAAGCGAAAGGAAATTTTATGCAGATATCGTATGATGGGAAGGATTCAAGGTCGCTGGTGGTTGTTGGTTTTGATATGAAGACTGTTAATTTTTCGATATCACAGTTTTATAACTTTTATATTTTTATATTCATAGTTTATAAAATGTTTATCTAGAAATATATCACAGCTTTTTTATTGTCAACAGATTTATGGGTGAATTATACATATATATGATAAAATCGGCTTAATTTCTATTGTTGATGTTTTTGGTACCCTTGATATCCTTGATATCCTTGGTATCCTTGATATCCTTGGTATCCTTGATATCCTTGGTATCCTTGATATGCTTGGTATCCTTGATATCCTTGGTATCCTTGATATGCTTGATATCCTTGATATCCTTGGTATCCCTGATATAGCTGATGCAGTTGATATAGTTGGTATAGTTGATATAGCTGATATTGTTGATATAGTTGATATAGATCCGGGCATTTTTAGGTTTAGTGATTTTTTTGTTGACCTTTTTTTCGTAGCTCAAAAAAAATATTTATCAACAAATATCAATACTTTTCCATTGCCACCACATTATGACGATGCAACTTGACATGATGATAAATATATAAACTTATGTGATAAGAAAAATTGATAAATGAGTATATCAAGCGGATCAGTAAAGCGCCATGCACTGTCATCACCAATTTGTACGGTTTCCAATTTTTCGTTGAAGATATGGGATGGTCTACAACTTTTCTGTTTTCACGAATCGCGGTGCATTGCAAAACTGTGGCGGTGAACGACCAAGTGTGGAATTGATAGACGAGAACGATGAAATATCTGATATCTTTGATTATCTGAAATTTTGAAGCTGCTAGGGTTTTTGAAAAAGTGCCTCACTTACTTCAAATCTGATAATTATCAACACAATAGCAGCTAGAACGAACAAATTGACAACAATCCAAAAATCTTCAACCATATCACATCGGATGAATTTTATATCTTTCAATTTTTTCCTCGCCCGTTCCAATTCATTATTTGATTCATATCCATCATCGATGACACCAGTGACTGCGGGACCCATGGCACAGAGTATATTGACACTCGCTACCAGAAAATTCAGTGTGAGGTATTCTCTAGATGGAAAGTTGTGAACCTTGTAACTACACTGAAAAAATTTGACATTTTACAGAAAAAATATCTATGAATCTATGAATCTATGAATCTATGAATCTATGAATCTATGAATCTATGAATCTATGAATCTATGAATCTATGAATCTATGAATCTATGAGTCTATGAATCTATGAATCTATGAATCTATGAATCTATGAATTTATGAATCTATGAATCTATGAATCTATGAATCTATGAATCTATGAATCTATATCAAAATTTTCAGAAAAAAAATAGAAAGTGAAATCTTACTGCAAAGAAATAAATGATAACTGTTGACCAATGAATCGAATATTTTGTGATCATAGTTCTATAATACCAATAAGCGGTTTTTGAGCATTTCAGCCATGCTGACAGTGCCAGAACTGCCGCAAAAAGTAGAAATTGAAGAGTGACAGTTATTGGAATATTGGTAGTATCACAATAGTATACTGATTTCTCAGATTTATCGCATTTTTTCGAAATCTCATCCAGATATTGAGGAGTTGTAAAGAATATTAGGTAGAGGGAGAGGAGGATGGACGCGTGCACCATTTGGTGTAAGTGGCGGTGGTGAAGAGTTGCGGTTGTAATGAAGGGTGGACAAAGGGTGGCTAATTGTAAGATAATCAGATTGTAGTAATGCAGTAGAGAAACCTGCTGGCGATGAAATATGAGCACTTATACTCTTTTCTTCGGTAAAGTGAAGTAGGATATGAGTATAGTTGGTCTCTTCGATATCCTTGATATAGTTGATATAGCTGGTATAGTTGATATACCGTATTTCCTCAAACTGAAATCACTGTCGGAGAATGACAATATCTCAGAATCTAGAAGAGCTATGAAAAAATATTCAACTAAAAATTTTCAGATCATAACTTTTTCTACAAGTTTGCTGTTGACAACTTTCCCATAACTGTCCTAGATCACAAGATATGCTCATTCTTAGGCATCGTTTGTAGTACCGTTCTATTTGAGGAAATATGGTAGTTGGTATATAGTCGATATAGTTGATATGGTTGGTATATTTGGTATAGCCTTTTTTGCAATACGGTTTTTTGATAAAATATTTATCTATCAATATCAAGCTCTTTCAGTGATCACCACTGTAATATCTATACTAACACAATTATAGATATTTAAAGCCAAACGATAAGGAGAGGTGATTAACCAAATTGTCAATGTCGCACATATTGTCATAATTCCAGCAAACGGCCTCCAATAACTGTTTTGTTCTGATTTTTTCATAAAAAAGTGGCTAGTTATTGCAGAGAATAATGTGGCAATCGGCGAGAGGAAATAGAAGAAACTAATGTAGACGAGAGCAGGAGGCACGTATGTGGATGCCTGGAAGTTTGAAAATTTCAGAAAAAAATCTTTCACACTTACTGTAACATCGATATATCCTGCTGCCACGAGCACCAACATGATGATCATACTCCAAAAATCTTGAACCTTATCACAATTCAAAAATGTATAATGTCCCAAATTTTTTTGAGCAAAGGTCAGTAAGTAACTATGTGAATCATAGTCATCATCAATAAATCCTGCAACTGCCGGACCAATGGCGCAGAATGTGTTTAGTAGGATTACAGTACCAAGATACGTATGGTAGTCGTAGGATAGGGCAAATTTTTTTAGAATGCCAAACTGGAAAATCTAATGTGTCAGAAAGGTTGAGATAAACCTCACCTTGATTACTAAAACCCAAAGACCAATCAAACCGACGACGAGGAGTTCCATGATAAATGCTCGGATATACCAGTAAATTGTTTTTGTGCATTTCAGCCATGCTGATACTGCCAGAACTATTGTGAAGTGGAGAAATAGTAAAGTGACCACAAGATAGGGGTAGCCATCACAAATCATAGGGTCGCATTTTTGCGTTGATCTGCATACGCAGGAATTAATGTCAAGGTAAAAAGGTGTAAAAACGAATATTAGGTAGAGGGAGAGGAGAAGAGCAGCGTGCATTATAGCTATGAATGGTGTGGTGGAGGGGTGTGACATTAACTTGGTGTGGTGACAGATGGTGTGCAATATTAGATTCAAATATAATTGAGCTCAGGTCCTTTCCAATTTTCCAGAATAACAATTATGTATGTTTTGTATGTTACACCATGATACTGTATACTTGAGCCAGTTTCGAGTGGTGCCGACTATTAGGTAAATAGAAACGGCCTACTGCACCATTTTTTGAATGAGTGGACTTGGTGGCAGATGGTGTACCGAGTGGTAAACCTAATTAGTCGGCATGAGATGCACCCACGTGGATTTGAGCCGACATGAGATAAGTGGCGTAGAAATTACATTTATTGATGAAACATGAAAAACAAAATTAATTAATTAGCTGGCACTTCTGGAGCGGCTGGTGGAGCATTTGGAGCATCTTCTTCTGGAGCATCACCCATCGGTACCATCTCTTGAGTCTCCACATTTGTCAACTTCTCCACATCTTCCTCTTGCACCACAACTTCCTTCCGACAAACCAACTTTCTACCAGCCCAGATTGGGAAAAGGGCAATATTGAGTAGAATACAGGCAATATATGTGCCACCAATAGTGTGCAACACAATAAATGGTTTCCAGTTGGCTGTATTTTGAGTCGATGATTGATAGAGTTGGTTGTATTTTTTGTCGAGTGGGATCGAAATCGCGCAGAGAATTGTCAAGTAGACTATATAGGCGAGGAGGAAGATTTTTAGATGGTAGTTGTTGTTTTGCTGAAATTCCATAATAAGGTACCGTATTTCCTCGAATAAAGCGGCACTGCAAACGCTGTCGGAAAATGATAATATCTCGAAATCTAGAAGAGTTATTAAAAAGTGGTCAACTGCAAAATTGTAGATCGTAATTTTTTCTACAAGATTGCTGTTGACAACTTTTTGATACCTGCACTAGATTCCGAGATATGATCATTCTCCGATGGCGTTTGGAGTGCCGCTCTATTCGAGGAAATACGGTCTATTGAAAAACTTACAGTTGCTCCAAGAGCACACATAACACCTGACAGGATAATGAACCGAATAACATCTCTAAGGTAGCCAGTGCGATATTCGAAGAATCCAATTTTTTGAATAATTTTTTTCGACTCATCCCGGAGGAATTTGTCATTGGTAAATGTTGAGTCGAAAAGTCCGAATGGTGAAATGCAAACGGCGCTGGTCAGGGTGGCAACCACGAAAAATATCGAGCCAAGAACCGCCTTCACAATTTTGTTGCATAGTGGGAACTTCTATATATACATATCAACTATTATTATATAATATATATATATATATATTCTACATACCTCATAAACCAACGAAATACCAACAATCAATGCACAATTAACCCAAAGAAGGAATATAGCCTCCTTGTACTTGATACGATATTTCTCGGAGATGAAGAGACTCGCCATGAAACTGATCCATAATCCTAACATCATGATTTCAAAAATCGGATGTTCTGCGCCAATGGCGTTGAGATATTCTTTGCTTTTGAAGAACATAATATAAATAGAAATTATAAGCTCGGGGTACGCCATTGCTTGGTGTGGTGTGTGGTGAGTGAATGGCGGGCGTGTGGGTTGTAGCCGTGAGGGGGGGGGGGAGGGGTCAGACGAGAAGGGGCCACATCGATTTAGCCCGCGGGGGAGGTGGGTAGGGACAGCTGCTGTGGAGAATCTTTTATTAAGCATAAGGAGACATATGAGAAGAAGAATAGTGTAGAATTATACATATATATATATTGGCAATGACAGTTTTTTCAGCTGGGTACTGTAGCATAGATACTGTAGGAAATTAAGAATTAGCCAATTTTTTATTAGCAATAACAGTTTTTCAGCTGAGTACTGTAGGAAGATACTGTAGGAACCATGAAAAATATGATAAATTATTACATGTGGGTCAATTTTTCATTGGCAATAACAGTTTTTCAGCTGGGTACTGTAGCATAGATACTGTAGGAATCATAACAAAAAAATGAAAAATTATTACATATCAGCCAATATTTTATTAGCAATAACATTTTTTCAGTTGGGTACTGTAGGAAAGATACTGTAGAAATAGTTACAAATTAGCCAACTTTTTATTGGCAATAACATTTTTATGGTGCCTCTTGACATGATTATATAGCCATGAGAAAGGCATGCATATTACGGTGGGAAAAATGTCAAAAGTTCCGCGGACCACATTTGCAGAATTGATAATCAATAGAGCATTATAAGGCTTCCAGGTTTCTCCATTCCCTTTTCGATGAATTTTGTCGAAACAACTTGCCATGCATGTCAGCATGAGTGAGTAAATCGAGTGAAATAGGAACACCATGCAAGTATATTTGAGCTCAGGCTGAAGAAAAATATGGTATATAGGATTATAAATCAAGGCTTACATCACCGAACATGAAAGTGTGGCTGGCAGCAGTGACCGTCATAACAATACCGCAATAATCGCGAAATGCTACAACTCGACACCAGGAGGATACATTCCCTTTCTTGGTTTCAGCGATTTCAAGAAGCTTCGTATCAGAAGCGTAGTATTCAAAATCATCGATTATCCCAGCTATTGCGGATCCGTAGGAATTGCAAGTGTTGAGGAAAATTGTGTATAGAATTGTGATGATGAAAGATGATTCGACGGAGAAGCTGGTTTTTATATATAGCTACAATATTTTTTGTTGATATAAATATTGTTTTGTGAAAAAAAAACTTACAGATACGAGAAGAATCAGGCTCACAATTGCTATCAAAACTTCCGATATTGCTGCTCTACAATACCATTTTGGTGGAGTTTTCGATCTAATAGCAGTTGATATTGCCATTGTTATTCCAAATAATATGAATATATATGCAATGATATATGGAATATTATCGGAATTACAGATGAATTTTCCTTCATCTTCCTTAACACAACTTTTTATAATATCCTTTAGAATCCGTGGTAATTTGATGAATGTTAGGTGAAGGCAAAGGAGAAGGGGTGCATACACCATTTTGGGTGAAGTGGTGAATGGTGTTGATGCACCATGTGGTGAGGCTAAGTGGCAGCTGGGGGGTCACCTCTATTAAGATGAGGGGGTCTGTTTAGCTTGCTGTTGGAAAATCATAGTTATATAAAAATTTATTAAAGTACTTCAAACATAAAAAAAGAAAAATTATAGATTCGTCAACTTTCGATGCATCTTAACATGATCATAAATCCACCAGAAAGGCCTACCAACTACAGTAGGAAAAGTATAAAAAACACCTCGGACCATATTTGCAGTATTTACAATCAGATACGCATTATAAGGCTTCCAAACAAGATACTTGTTTGATCCACTTTTTACTCGATACATTTTATCGAATTTACTTGCCAAATCTGTTACCAGGATTGAGTAGATAGAGAAAACCAGGAATATCAGGCATACTACTTCAAGGTCTATCTACAATTTTTTAGATTAATTTTACAAAAAAGATAGATACTTACATATTTGTAATAGAAATAGTAAGATGCAGCCCAAGTAGAAAAGATGATATAATAGTCTCGAAGTGCTTCGACTCGGCACCAGGATACATTTCGTATCCTGGATCCAGATTTTTCAAGAAGCTTTGTATCTGGGGCGTAGTAATCGTCATATTCGATTATTCCAGCTACAGCGGACCCGTAGGAAGAGCAAGTGTTGAGAAGGATTGGTAGAAGGATTATA
The DNA here is from genome assembly GCA_963573275.1 of Caenorhabditis uteleia. Taxonomy (NCBI): domain Eukaryota; kingdom Metazoa; phylum Nematoda; class Chromadorea; order Rhabditida; family Rhabditidae; genus Caenorhabditis; species Caenorhabditis uteleia. Next base: position 19,747,532 of record OY752137.1, read on the forward strand.
GTCCAGTAGTGAAATTCCATAGTGGTGTATCCAACAGTTTTTAGCTAAGATATATACTTATATATGTATATATAGAGAAAAAACTTACATATATGAAAAAAGATAGGCTTACAATGGCTATCAAGGAATCAGAAATCGCTGCTCTACAATACCATCTTGCTGGATTCTTGGACTTAAAATATGCTGATACTGCCATTGTAATTCCAAAAAGTGTAAATATGAATGCAGTGATATATGGAATATAGTCAGCATTGCACATGAAATTTTCATGATTCTTGCAGTTGGAATGCCTTGTGATATTGTATAGAAATCGTGGAGTTATGAATAATGTTAGGTGGAGGCAAAGGATAAGGGGTGCGTACACCATTTTGGTGAAGTGAATTGTGCCATATGGTGAATGAAGGAGAAGGGTGCATAGTTAAGTGGCAGCTGGGGGTCACTTTTATTTGGTTAAGGAGTCTTTGAAGCTCTCGTGTTACTGTAGGTAGATCATATCTTTATTATATCGGTATATCGGAAAAAATGAAAAATCATAGATTCGCCAACTTTCGATACATCTTAACATGATCATAAATCCACCAAAAAGGCATACCGACTACAGTAGGAACAGTATCAAAAGCAAGACAAACAACATTTGCAGTATTCACAATCATATATGCATTATAAGGTTTCCAAACAAGGATCTTGTTTGATCTACTTTTGAATCGATACATTTTATCAAAATTGGTTGCTAGGATTGTTATGAAGATTGAGTGAATCGAGTGTACAAGGAATACTAGGCAGGTATATTTGAGACTGGTCTGTGGAAAACAATTTTATGAGCTGAAAATAAATGAGACTCACATCATGCAAAAATCCAGTCTGACTAGTTGTGGCAAGTGTAGATACGATGATATAAAAGTCACGAAATTCTTCAACTCGACACCAGGACACATTTCCTTTCTTGATTCTTGCTAGATAGTGTAGATTTGAATCTGAAGCGTAGTATTCACCATATTCGATGGATCCAGCGATTGCAGATCCATAGGAAGCGCAGGTGTTGAGGAAAATTGTGAGAAGGATTGCGGTGAAGAATTGGAATTCTAGTGTGATACAAGATATGAATTCCAGCTGAAATTTTGTATTTTTTCCTGATATGTGAAAAAAACATACATATAAATACAAGCTTAGGCTTACAAAAGCCATCCAAGATTCAGATTTTGTTACTCTATAATACCATTTCCCTGGATTTCTGGATTTGAAATGAGTTGATATTGCCAGAGTTGCTCCAAAAGTTATGAATATAAAAGCAATGATATATGGAATATTGTCAGAATTACAAATAAAACTTTCTTGATGCTGGCAATAACAGTGATTCGCAACTTCGTGTAGGATTTGTGGTAATTTGATGAATGTTAGGTGGAGGGAGAGGAGTAGCGGTGCGTACACCATTTTTGGTGGACTGATGCACCATGTGGATGGTGAAGGGGGTTGAAAGGCAGCTGGGGTGGTCTCAATTAGGATAGGCTTGAGGGATTTTTGTAGTGTTCAAATTATATTTCAACAACATGCACCTCGATCACAACTTGTCAATATTTAGGGCATTTCTGATATTGAAGTTAGGCTATGACTCCAATTTCAGCCCTTGTCGATACCTAACCATTATAATAGCTTTGTTTGTACAAAATATGTATATTATGGTATTTCAAATCTGCTGACCGCAAGTTATTACAGAATTATTACCTTTTATGGAATTTTCCGGCTCAAATTTGAATTGTTCATTAAAAGAGTCTCAAAACGCATTTTTTCGTTTTCATGAAATTTAAATATATGGAGAAAGAGTTTTGAAAGTAGAATATATACACAATCAACAAAAAATCTGAGAAATTTCTCATTTTAGCTGAAATTGAAGATCCGTGGGAATTTGATGAATGTCAGGTGCAGGTGGTGGTCTGATGCACCATGTGGTAGGTGGAAGGGGGTTGAGAGACAGCTGGGAGTCTTAATTGGTATACATATCTATGGTTTTTGTAGTTTTTGAATTACAATGATTTTATTGCAAAAAAGTTATGAATCATCAATACTTCGATTAGTCCGAACATTCAGTCGATGCATTCTAATATGGTTATAAATCCACAAAAAAGGATAACGTATTGATGCAATTGATTTGGGAAATCCGTAGTTCGTTATTGCAGGAAATCCAATTAAATACGTTTCGTACGGCTTCCGATACGGTTTTGTTGCACTTTCCTCCCGAAACGTTTGGTCAAAAAAATATATTGACATACAAGTTTCGTAGATTGAAACAATTGAGAAAAATATAAACATTGTGCATGCCTTTTGAATAAAGTCCTCGGGAAAAGGATTCTGGAATCGTTTTGTTAGATTATTGAAGAAAATTGAGGCTTACCCTAAGAAGATTGAGCAACATAATTGTTTCACCAATGATATAATAATCTCGATATACATCCTTCCATTTCATTATTACGTGAGTATACATGCCTTTTCTTGATTCTGGAGAGTAGCATTCCAAATCATCTTGTGTTCCAGCTGCGCCTGATCCCATCGCATTACAAAAATTTATAATAATTGTATAACCAAGTGTACACAAAAACTCAAATTCCAATGTGAGTTTTGGAGCCAGTGCCACCTTCAATATTAATTTTTGATCGAAACATTTTTTCATGCAACTTACATATATCAGAAGGCAAATGCTTAGAATTGCTATGAGACTAGAGCAAACCAATGATCGAATATACCATTTCTTCGTGTTTTTTGAGCTTACAGAAGTTGATATTATCATCATGATTGCAAATAATAGGAATAAAATTGCAGTTATGAATGGAACATGATCCGGATTGCACATAAACTGTTTTTTGTGTTGCTCCTCGCATTTTGTAGTTATGTTATACAGATATCGTGGTGTTTCGATGAATGTTTGGTGGAGGGAGAGGAGAAGGAGAGCGTACACCATGGTGGAGGGAAATGAGTCGGTGGATGCACTATGGGGTGAGGGTGGGTGCGCATGGTGGCCGGCAGAGAGATGAAAGCACCTCTTTTACATCTACCATTAAAATTCGGCTCTATCGATTGTGGATGCACCATGTATTCTAGTGTTATTTTTCCAGAAAGTACATTGTATAAAATATAGCGTTTCAAATCTGCTGACCACAAATTATTACATAGTTAACAATTTTTGTAGGATTTTCTGGCTCAAGTTTAAATTTTTGATTAGAAATAGCCTTAAAACGCATTTTTTTCGTGTCCATGAAATTCAAATATATGTAGATACAGCTTTGAGAGTGGAATATATACACAATATCACGAAAAAAATAACTTGGGAGGTATGAAAACAATCCAGTTGAACTTTTGCCCAAAATTTTTCTGGGGCTTCTGGAGACTATAAAAAATCATTCTGTGATGTTTCAGCCGCCACTGGAGGAGTTGAAAAACGTTATGAGCCAAAGTATGGCCAAAAATAGGCCTAAAAACACCATTTTTACCTTTTTTGACGTATTCAGGCCTATTTTTGGCCATACTTTGGCTCATAACTTCCTTCAAACCCTCCAGTGGCGGCTGAAACTTCACAAAACACAATTTCATGGTTCAAAGTACCCATGAAAAAATTTTGGGGGAAAGTTCAACTGGATTGTTTTCATACCTCCCAAGTAAGGGATTTCTCATTTTAGCTGAAATTGAAGATTCGTGGGAATTAGAAGAATGCCAGGTGGAGGCAAAGGAGAAGCGGTGGACTGATGCACCATGTGGTTGGTGGAAGGGGTTGAAAGACAGTTGTGGCGCTCAACTTGAAAACTTTTTGTTGTGATCGATTTATAATAATTTTATTTCAAAAAGTTATGAATCATCAATACTTCTATTAGTCCGAACATTAACTCTGTCCCTTCTAATACGATTATAAATCCATAAAAAGGGGTTACAAGTTGTTTGACGACAATAATTGGAAAAGTCATACTTAAAGTGCGCGCCTAATACACTTAAATACAAGTGATATGGTTTCCGTTCTTTTGTGTCATTTTTTGTGTCTCGAGCTATTTCGTCCATGTCCATTGATATTATAGTCTCGTATATTGCACAAAGGGAGAAGAGCAGAAATCCTACATATGTGATGGGGATAAAAGGATTCTGAAATGTGTTTTGTTGGATCAACAAAGAAATAGTTCAAACTCACAAAATCGAAATCCGGAAACTCCGGAAACTCGAATAATCGGAATCCGATGCAGTACCAAGCCACAAAAAATGTTTCACCAACGATATAATAAATTCGATATACATCCTCACAATGGACTCCCCTTTTGTGAAAGCATATCGGTGATTCGGTAAGGTAGCACTCCGAATCGTCTTGTGTTCCAGCTGCGGCTGATCCCATCGCATTATATACATGGATGACAGTTGGAAAACCAACTGTGAACAACATGTCATATTTTAATGTTGGATTTAGTGCCGCCTCAAATTTTTTTTTCGGCAGAAACTTTTTTGATACAACTTACATATATAAGAACGCAAACACTTAGAATCGCTATGAGACTACTAAAAAACAAGGATCGAAAATACCATTTCCCCGCATTTTTGGAGCTTCCACCTGCCGATTTTGCCAATGTGATTGCAAAAACTGAGAATGAAATTGCAGTTATATATGGAATATGGTCTGGATTGCAGATGGACCGCTTTTTGTGTTCATCCTCGCATTTTGCAGCAATTTCATACAGAAATCGTGGCGTTTCGATTAATATGTGGTGGAGGGAGAAGAGAAGGAGTGCGTACACCATGATGGAGGGAAATGAGTCGGTCGATGCACCATGTGGGTGCACATGGCCCCTCTTATATCTGCAAACACGCCGACGCAAAGCATGTTGGCGTGAAATGAGTGGGCGGTTAGGAGCACCCTTTCTAACATCTGCCATTAAAAGGCGGCTAGATCGATTGTGGATGCACCATGTTTTCTTATTTTCTTTCCAGAAAAAAATTATCCAAAAAAAATCACAAACGTTTCTTCGAGGAGCTCAATTAGGATAGGCTTTTGGGTTTTTTGTAGTGTTCCAGTATAAATAATTTTATTGAAAAAAAAAGTTATAAATCATCAATAGTTCGAATAGTCTAAACATTAACTCTGTCCCTTTTAATACGATTATAAATCCATAAAAATGGGTGACAAATTGTCCTGAGATAATAATTGAAATATTCATATTTGAAGAATGCACCTTCTACATTTAAATACAAGTGGTATGGTTGCCGTTCTTTTGTTTCTCGAGCTATTTTGTTCATTTTCATTGATAAGATAGTATCCAATATTGCTAGAAGGGAGAATAACAGAAATGATGCATATGTCATTGGTATAAAAGGTATCTGAAGTTTGTTTCTATCGGATCAACCGGAAAAATAATAAAAACTCACATGTTGGAATCCATAGTAATAGAAAGCTATCAAAAATATTTCACCAACAAAATAATAATTTCGATATACATCCTTACAATGGACTCCCTTTTTATAATTGCATATCGTTGATTCGGGTAAGTTGCACGAATCGTCTTGTCTTCCAGCTGCGACTGATCCCATCGCATTATATACATGGATAACAAATGGGAAACCAATTGTTAACAAAAAGTCGTATTCCAATGAGAGTTTTGGAGCTAGCGCAATCTTCAATATTGATTTTCGATCAAAATATTTTTCATGCAACTTACATATATAAGAACGCAAACACTTAGAATTGCTATGAGACTAGAACAAACCAATGATCGAATATACCATTTCTTTGTGTTTTTTGAGCTTATAGCAGTAGATATTGTCAACATAATTGCGAATAATATGAATAAAACTGCAATTATGAATGGAACATGATCCGGATTGCACATGAACTGTTTTTTGTGTTGCTCCTCGCATTTTGTAGTTATTTTATACAGATATCGTGGCGTTTCAATTAATATGTGTTGGACTGAGAGGAGAAGGAGGGTGTACACCATGGTGGGGGAAAATGATACACGATACAGCATGTAATGGGCGAAAGTGATCGGCCTGTCAAAACAAACATCGCCCCTTCTCCGACTTTCTTGTTTTACGCGCTAATATAATTATAATAGGCTTAATGATTTCTTGTAGTGTAGTGATAATTTTATTGAAAAAAAATTATGTATCATCAATATTTCAATTAATCATAACATTAAGTCGATGCATTCTAATATGATTATAAATCCATAAAAAGGGGTAACAAATTGTTGAAAGACGAAATTTGGGAGTTTCGTTCTTAAATAGTGTAACTCCTACAATTGCGCATGAGTTAAACGGCTTCAGATCGCGTTTCTCATTTGTTCCATTTTGATCCCAATACAATTTGTCTAATTTGATTGATAATAATGTCTCGACGATTGAAAGAAGGGAGAAAAATAAAAATAATGCATATGTGTGTTGGATCTTGGCTGATGCCTGAAATTTTTTTGAAAAGTTTTTATTATCAGAAAAATAAAAACTCACAAAATGGAATACATAGCAATATGAAACCACCACAAACGTTTCTCCAATGATAAAACGATCCCGGTACTTTTCCTTAAATTGTAGCACGACTCCATCTTTGTTAGTAACATTGCAGATTTTTGATTCAGGGGCATAGTAGCACTCCGAATCGTCTTGTGTTCCAGCTGCTGCGGATCCCATCGCATTATACATGTTGATAACAGTTGGGAAACAAAGTGTGAACAAATCCCAATATTCCAATAAGAGTTTTGGAGCAAGTGCCGTCTTGAATAATTTTTTTCGACGGAAAAATTTTTTTTCAACTTTCAATTATAAGAACGCAAATGCTTAGAATCGCTATGAGACCATTAAAAATCAATGATCGACCATACCATTTTTCTGTAGTTTTTGATTCGCTACCTGCCACTTTTGCCAATGTGATTGCAAAACATGAGAATAAAATTGCAGTAATATACGGAACATGGTTCGGATTGCACAAGGATTGCTCTTTGGATTTTTCGTCGCATTTTGCAGTAAATTCATACAGATATCGTGGCGTTGAGATTAATGCTTGGTGGAGGGAGAGGAGAAGGAGAGCGTACATTATGGTGGGGGGAAATGAGTAGATCGATACACCATGTTGTGGGGGGGAGGGAGGGGTAGGCAGCTTTCCGTTATGACCGACCAATTCGATACACCATATCGTTTGAAAAACCAGGCGAGGGAGAGGACAAGGAAGATTTCATTGCAGCTCGGGTATATAGAGGTGGTGTAATATAGTTGACAGGCGGCTGGCAATCAATTAGGAATATAGATATTTTTGAATATTCAACTTTTTTGGTTTCGAAAATTATTAGTTCTCACTATTCACAGTTTTATGCATGCAAGAATTAGGAATCAGTTGGATAAACTTTTCACAATATATGCTATCAGATCCGCTTGTCAGGAAAATTACAACGATGTAATTGTTCGAGAATGGCGCAATTCGGCGGATGGTGTCTTTTTGATCACTAGAAGGAGAAAAAGGGGAAGCAGTGCGTGGACGATACACCAGACGGTGGATAGAAGGGTATATATGATTAAGAGACAGCTGTGGGGTCACTGTTATTAAAATAAGGGGATTAGTTGTATTGGTGGAGTATAACAGTTTTATTAATAAAATTACCAAGTTATAGACGACTTTATTATAGAAAATTATTAAATTTTTACATCACTCATAGCTCAAATTTTCAACACATTAACTCTGTCTCTTTTAATACGATTGTAAACCCACGAAACGGGACGACAGAGTGATTCAAGACGTATGTTGGGAAACTTGTAGTTAAAGAATGGTATTCTTGTAATTAAATAAGAATTATAAGGTTTCCAAACGAGCGGGCAATCAACCAGTTCATTTTTGTCATACCATTTTGCGTCCATCTTGCATGATATAAATGTCATCATGATTGACCAAGCAGATGACAAAATGAATAATAACATTGTTATGCTAATGTCTGGCTGAAAACTTTTTTTTTGGATCACCCGAAAATTTTGAACTCACTTCATTGTATACGAAAGCATATAAAATGACTACAATTGATTCACCAACAGTATAACGAGTTCCAAATGATTCGTCACATTGTAGCCTAACTCCTTTATTTTTGCCACTCAAACGCATTTTCTCTGGTTCTGGACGGTAACACTCTGAATCATCTTGTCCTCCAGCAGCCGATGATCCGTATGAAGTGCAAAGGCCGATAACCATTGGGAACAAAATTGCCACCGAATATTGAAATTCTAATGAGAGTTTTGGTGTTTGTACCATCTTAAACAATTTTTTTGTCGGAAAATTCATATAAAAACTTACATATATAAAAAGACAAAGGATCACAATTGCCTGGATACCAGCAAAAATTAGTGAGCTAAGATACCAAATATTTGGATCTTTTGGGGTTAGACCAGTTGCTGTTGCTGATGTGAATGCGAAAAATAATGATAGGAATGTGATTATATATGGAATATTATCCGGGTTGCATATTAGTTCTTTGCTTTCGGGTGAGAGTGTCCTTAGTTTTTGAGGTTTTTTTTTTTGAAAACCTAGATATCCACTTACCCGAACTGAGATATATTTCCATTGACTTCCGTTGAATTTAGCTCGCCACATTTTGCAGCAATTCCGTACAAAATTGATGGTGTTTTGTAGAATATTAGGTGGAGGGAGAGGAGAAGACCGGCGTACACCATGGTGGAGGGAAATGAGTCGGTCGATGCACCATGAGAGGGGAGAGGGGTGGACAGCCTTCTTCATTGCGGATGAGGGAGAGGAGAGGTCGGAAGCTTAATTCAGTTTGTGAGGTGGAGTGAGTTGACCTGCTTTTTGAATTGTTCCACATCTTTGACCATTTTGTTTCAAAAAACTCATTTTTCAAAACCGAAAAAAAGCACCTCGAGCCAAATATTTTGTACATCTTTATCATACTTTATTATAGAAAACTTTATTATACAAGAACACAAGATTTATACATCACCCATAACTCAAATTTTCAACACATTAACTCTGTCCTTTTTGATACGATTGTAAACCCACAAAAAGGGATAAGAAAGTGTTGGAAGACTAATTTTAGAAATATTATAAATAATACTTGTCATTAATAAAATGAGATACGAATCGTAAGGCTTCCAAACAAGCGGGCACTCCACAACTTCATTTTTGACTTTGTCGAAACAAGTGCTGTCCAATTTGATTGATATAAGTGTCATATTGATTGACCAAGCTGATGATACAATGAACAATAAGCATGTTATTGGAATATATGGCTGAAAACTATTGGTTGGATTACCCGCGAAATTTGAACTCACTTTATTGAATATCCAAGCATATAAAATAACTATAATTGTTTCAGCAACAATATAACGAGTTCCAACAGATTTGTCCCATTTTACTATTTCTTTTTTATCTTTGCGACCTAAATACATTCCCTCTGGTTCTGGACAGTAGCACTCCGCATCGTCCTGCCCTCCAGCTGCCGATGATCCGTATGAAGTGCAAAGACCGATAACCATTGGGAACAAAGTTGCCACCATATGTTGGAAATTTAATGAAAGTTTTGGTGTTAGTTGCACCTTGAACATTTTTTTTGATTAAAAAAATTATGGGAAAACTTACATATATAAATAGGCAAAGACTCAGGATTCCCTGGATACCAGCAAGTATTAGTGAATATCGATACCAAATTATCGGAACTTTTGGACCTATAGCAGTTGACGCTGCTAATGTGATTGCAAAATATAGGAATATAATTGCAATTATATAGGGAACATTATCCGGATTACATATTAGTTCTTTGCCTCTGGGTGAGATTGTCCTTAACTTTTGAAAATTTTTTTTTCAAACCTAGGCCTTCACTTACCCGAGCTGAGATAAACTTCCGTTGACTTCCATTGAATTTAGCTCGCCACATTTTGCAGCAATATCATACAAAAGTGATGGTGTTTTGTAGAATATTAGGTGGAGGGAGAGGAGAAGGCCGGCGTACACCATGGTGTAGAGAAATGAGTCGGTGCACCATGTGGTGTAGGAGGGTGCACAGGGTGGCAGGCAGGACCCCTTTTAACATCTGCCATTGTAAGGCGGCTGGATCGATTGTGGATGCACCATGTTGTAGGAAAATGACACAGGGACCATTTTGCCTGCTCAGATGTGGTGGGTGCCAGTGGTGGATACCATGGTGTAGGAAGCCGACACCAGAAGCTTGAGAAAGTTCTGACTCTTTTTTAAACATTGTAAAAATTTCAAAACGTAAAAACATTAGATAGAAGAGAATAGAATAAATTTTATTAAGCAGTAACGTTTCAATTTTTTACATATAAGGGTAAGCATCCACCAGATTTCCACTTTTCAACACATTGACCTTATCCTTTTTGATGCGATTATGAATCCACAAAAAAGGATCACAGATTGCTGTAAACCGAACTTTGGAAAATAGGTGCATCGCGACTTTTGTATAAGAAATCAAGAAAACATTGTATGGCTTCCAGGGAAGTGAATCAGTTGTTTCACTTATAACTTCAATATATCTATCCAAGTTACGCGCCAATATTGTCATGAGAATGGAAGAAAAGTTGTATAACAAACATAATAAACATGTTGGTAGGATCGATGGCTGAAAAAATTACACTTTTAAAAATTTTTCCAAAGTTGTGACTCACATAACGGTATGTATAGGCATAAAAGACAAACCAAATCGTTTCAAAAATGATGTAACGATCTCGCAATGTTTCCATACATCGGAGCCATGTCCCATCTCTGACCCTAATATCGAATTCTTGCAATTCTTTAGAATAGCATTCTGAATCGTCTTGTCCTCCACCAGCCGTAGGTCCGTACGATGTGCTAATGTTGAAAAGAAACGGTATACCAACTGTGGCAACATATTGAAATCCCAATTCGAATGAAGCTTGCGGATCCAGTATCAACTTCAATAATTTGATCATATTTTATCTTTGTTAGAAAGCTTACACATATGAGAATAAAAAGATTGAAAGCTGCTGTGAGCCCAGCAAATTCTAGTGATGCTCGATACCAAGTCTTTGGATTTTTTGACATTTCACCAGTTGTTCTGCCCAAATTGATTGCAAAATATATGAATAAAACTGCTATTACATAAGGAACAGTGTCCGGATTGCACATGAATTTTTCGGCTCTGGGCAAAAAATACGTTATTATTTGAAACCAAGTTTTTTTTAAAATTGAAGTCTATTGTAAAACCTTATGTCTACACTTACCCGAAAAGATTTCGTGTTTGGTTGAATTCGCCACATTTTGAAGCAATTTCATGCAAATGGGATGGTGTTTTGTAGAATGTTAGGTGGAGGGAGAGGAGAAGGCCGGCGTACACCATGGTGGAAGGAAATGAGTCGATGCACAATGTGGTGTGTGTGGGTGTGCAGGGTGGCTGTCAGGACCATCTGCCAAGGAAAAGCGGCTATATCGATTGTGAATGCACCATGTTGTAAAAAAGGGAACATTTTGGCTGCTGGCTGCTGGTGAGAGGTTAATGTGTGTGTTAATAGTGGTGAATATCATGGCAAAATTTTTTCAACAGCTCATAAAATTTTTATAACAAAAAAATATATACATTTATTCACCATCCATATTTCGATTAATGAAAACATTGAGTCGATGCATTCTAACATGATTATAAATCCACAAAAACGGATAAGTTATCGTTTTGAAACTAATACTGGGCAACTTGTAGACCACTACTGCCAAAAGCATAATGATAAGTGAATTGTACGGTTTCCAATTGGTCGACCTGTTTGATTGGATCAATTTGTCACGAAGTTTGTCATATTTTTTTGCCTCTATTGTATTTACGATGGTACACACCGAGAATGTCAGAATAATTGCACTTGTTTGTTGGAGACCCGGCTGAAAGTTTTTTTCGGTTTGTCAAAAATGTTCATGGTCAATAAAAAGTTATGTGGTCCACAAAACTAGAACAGAGCCAAAAATATTCCTGAAACTTACATGGGTGGTGTGCCAGAAAAACCAAACCACTGCAAAAGCTTCAAAAATGAGGTACCAATCTAGGAATGTTTCGATTTGGTATCGAGACATACTGCTTCTTCTGCTTATAAGAATGTCTAATATTTTCGAATCTGAGGCAAAAAATTCCGAATCATCTTGTGTTCCAGATGCGACTGATCCGAAGGAATTGCAAGTGTTTATGAAAATTGGTAGAAGGATAGCGATCCAATATTCTAACTTTAATGGGATTGTTGTAGCATGTGAAGTCTTAAAAATATTTTTAGTGACTTGAAAAACTTGGAAAAACTTACAAATATTAAAAGACAAAAGCTCACAATTCCAATAAGGCTGGCAGAAATCATCGATCTACGATACAATATTTTTGTATCTTTTGAGCCTAGACCAGCTGATATTGCCAATGTGATACAAAATAATATGAATATAAATGCAGTGATAAAAGGAACATGATCCGGATTACAATGAAATATTTCTGTGTTCGTACCATTACATTTTGTTGTAATTTCATATAGAAGTTGTGGTGTTTTGACTAATGTTAGGATAATGGAAAGGATAAGGGCAGAGTACACCATGGTGGAGGAGGGAAATGAGTCGATACACCAATGTGGGTGCACATTAATTTGCGTGTGCAAACATGCTTGGAAAGTGGAGGGAAAGAGGAGAACGGCGGCGCGAAATCATGGTGGAAGGAAATGAGTTGGTCGATGCACCATGTGGTGTGGGAGAGTGGCTGGAAGAAGGCGGCCTTCAATATCTAACTTCGAATGACGGCTAGATATGCACCATGTTGATAAAAAATACTATTTTGGCATCTGACATGTGGTGGATATCATGGTTGATAGGTAGCTGATACCATACTAGACAAATTTTTGAACTTCAAACTTTTCCAACAGCTCATAACATTTTTATAACAAAAAATATATAAATGTTATCCATCATCAATATTTCGATTAATCAGAACATGCATTTTAACAGATACGCATTTTCACATGATTATAAATTCACAAAAACGGTTTGGATAGCTTATAGACGATGAATGAAAAATATGACAATAAGTAACCGGGAAATATGACAATAAGTGAGTTGTACGGTTTCCAATCGAGTGACCTGACATGTGCCATGTCATGAAGTTTGTCGAATTTTTTTGCTGCCACTGTCATTGCGATAGAACACACCGCGAATGTCAGAATAATTGCGCTTGTATGTTGTAGACCTGGCTGCAAAGACTTTTTGTCAAAACTACCGCATTTCCTCGGATAGAGCAGCACTGCCGGAGAATAATCATATCTCGGAATCTAGAAAAGCTATCAAAAAGTGGTCAACTGCAAAATTGTAGATCATAATTTCTTCTACAATTTTGCAGTTGACAACTTTTTGATAGCTGTACTAGATTCCGAGATATTATCATTCTCCGGCAGTGTTTGATATTCGAGGAAATTTCTGAAACTTACATGGGTGATGTGCCAGAACAAGCCCATCGCTGCAAACGCTTCACAAATGAGATACCGATCTTGGAGTGTTTCGATTTGGTACCGTGACAATAGGTTTCTTGTTCTAATTGTACATCTATTACAACAACATCGTACAACATCTAACATCTTCGAATCTAACGCATAATATTCCGAATCATCTTGTGTTCCAGCTACGGCTGATCCGAAGGAATTGCAAGTGTTTATGAAAATTGGTAGAAGGATAGCGATCCAATATTCTAACTTCAATGGAATTGTTGTAGCATATAAAGTCTTAAAAATATTTTTTGTGACTTGAAAAACTTGGAAAAACTTACATATATAAAAATACAAAGGCTCACAATTGCTATAAAACTGGCAGAAATCAGCGATCTACGATACACTTTTTCTGTATCTTTTGAGCTTATAGCAGCTGATATTGCCAATGTGATACAAAATAATATGAATATAAATGCAGTGACATATGAGACACTATCCGGATTGCAAATGAATGTTTCTGTGTTCGTACCATTGCATTTTGTTGTAATTTCATAAAGCAGTTGTGGTGTTTTGACTAAAGTTAAGAGAAGGGAGAGGATAAGGGCAGGATACACCATGGTGGGGTAAATCGATACACCATGTGGTTAACCCCTTTTACATGTGGTGCAAACATGCTCCTCGGAAAATGAAGAGAGCGCCGGCTCACACCATGAAGGAGGGAAGTGAGACAGTTGATATACTATGTGGTGTGGGAGGGTGCACAGAGTGGCTGGCAGGACCCTTTTACAATTTTCATTGATCGGTGGCTGGATCGAATGCATCATGTTGAAGAAAAAAATTTATTAATCCTTCATACTTCGCATAGTCTTCACATTCAGTCGGTGCATTTTAACATGATTATAAATCCACAAAAACGGATAACTGATGATTTTAACACTAACATTAGATAACGCGTAGATTGTCATTGCTATATTTACAATTATAACTGAACTATATGGTTTCCAGTTGATGATTCCATTCAAACTTTGATGGAGTTTGTCATAATCTGTTGCTATATTTGTCGTAAGAATGGAATAAAATGCAAACGTGAAAAATTCTGCACATGTTAGTTGGATAGATGTCTGAAAATTGTTTCAGTTTGCTCAAAAATGTTTCGAAAGCTCACATGGTTGCATTGGTAGGCATGAAAAATCACTACCAACGTTTCAACGATAATATACCAATCCCGTAAATTTTCAGTTCGGCATCGAGCCACTTTTCCGCTTTTGATAGCAATTTCTAATATCTTCGAATCTGGAGCATAACATTCCAAATCATCTTGTGCTCCAGCTGCAGCAGATCCGAAGGATATGCAAGTGTTTATGAAAATTGGTAGAAGGACTGCGATCCAAAAATATAGTTTGAATGAATATTTTGTTACTCGTACTGACTTAATTATACTTTTTACATAAATTTCCTTGCGAACAAAAACTTACATATATAAAAAGACCAATGAATATTATTGCAATGAGACCAGCAGATATCAATGATCTACGATACCATTTCAGCGTATTTTTTGGGTTTTGAGCTGCTGATATTGCCAATGTAAACCCAAATAATATGAATATAAATGCTGTTATAAATGGAACATGATCCGGATTGCACATAAATAATTTTTCGTTTTTCTTCTCGCATTGTGACGCAATAAAATGTAGAAGTTGTGGTGTTTTGAAGAATGTTAGGTGGAGGGAGAGGAGAAGGCCGGCATAAACCATGGTGGAGTGAAATGAGTCGATGCACCATGTGGTGAAGGAGGGTGCACACGGTGGCTGGCAGCACCCTTGCTAACATCTGTCATTGAAAGGCGGATAGATGGACTGTGAATGCACCATGTGGTAAAAAAGAGACCATTTTGGCTGCCAGTGGTTGATATCATAGCTGGTAGGTAGCTGACACCCAACTAGGGAAATATTTGAATTCCGAATTTTTTCAAAAGCTCATAAAATTTTTATAACAAAAAATATATAAATTTATTCATCATCAATATTTCGATAAATCAAACTTGCCACTTTAACATGCATTTCAACAGATATACATTTTTACATGATTATAAATTCACAAAAACGGTTTGGACAACTTATAGACCACGAATGAAGAATATGACAATAAATAACCGGGAAATATGACAATAAGTGAGTTGTACGGTTTCCAATCGAGTGACCTGACATGTGCCATGTCATGAAGTTTGTCGAATTTTCTTGCTGCCAATGTCATTACGATAGAGAACACCGCGAATGTTAGAATAATTGCGCTTGTTTGTTGTAGACCCGGCTGGAAAGACTTTTTTCTCAGCTGGTCAAAACTACAATATTTCCTCGATTATCAAACTCCGCCGGAAAATGATCATATCTCGGAATCTAGAAGAGCTATCAAAAAGTTGTCAACTGCAAATTTGTAGATCATAACTTCTTCTACAATTTTGCAGTTGACAACTTTTTGATAGCTGTGCTAGATTCCGAGATATGATTATTCTCCGGCAGTGTTTCTGAAACTTACATGGGTGATATGCCACAACAAGCCACCCGCTGCAAACGCTTCACAAATGAGATACCGATCTTGGAGTGTTTCGATTCGGTACCGTGACAATAGGTTTCTTGTTCTAATTGTACATCTATTACAACAACATCGTACAACATCTAACATCTTTGAATCTGACGCATAATATTCCGAATCATCTTGTGTTCCAGCTACGGCTGATCCGAAGGAATTGCAAGTGTTGATGAAAATTGGTAGAAGGATAGCGATCCAATATTCTAACTTCAATGGAATTGTTGTAGCATATAAAGTCTTAAAAATATTTTTTGTGACTTGAAAAACTTGGAAAAACTTACATATATAAATATACAAAGGCTCACAATTGCTATAAAACTGGCAGAAATCAGCGATCTATGATACAATTTTTCTGTATCTTTTGAGCTTATAGCAGCTGATATTGCCAATGTGATACAAAATAATATGAATATAAATGCAGTGATAAATGGGACACTATCCGGATTGCAAATGCATGTTTCTGTGTTCGTACCATTGCATTTTGTTGTAATTTCATAAAGCAGTTGTGGTGTTTTGACTAATGTTAGGAGAAGGGAGAGGATAAGGGCGGGATACACCATGGTGGGGGTGAAAAACGTCGATACACCATGTGTGTGCACATGGCCCCTTTTATGTCTGCAAACACGCCGACGCAAAGCATGAAATGAGTGGGGAGGGTGCACATTTCAAGAAATTTTCGTGTTTTTATTTTTTCAGCAAGTTATAACATTTTTATTGCACGAATTATTTCAATTTATTCATCATTCATATTTCGGTAAGTCAAAACATTAAGTCGATGCATTCTAATATGGTTATAAATCCACAAAAACGGATAACATATTGTTGTAGGAATAACAACAGCAAAGACGGAAATAAAATTTGCAGTTTGCACAATTAAAACCGAATTATATGGTTTCCAAACCCAATTCCTATTTGCTTCATTTCTGTTCCGCAAACTTCGATCATCGGTCATTGCCATCATTGTCATCGAAATTGAATATATGGAAAATACTAGAAATACACGACATGTTAGTGAGACAGATGGCTGAAATATTTTATGTAGATAACTTTTTATGTAGGGAATAGAACTTGTGAAACTCACATGATTGAAATAAACTGTGAAGATATAAAATGACACGAAAAAGGTGTCAAAGATAATATAATAATCTCGGAATGATTCAACTCGAAATCGAGACCCTATCCCTTTCCTGGTCCGTGCAATTTCAAAAAGTTTCGAATCGGAAGAATAATATTCCGAATCATCGAGCGATCCAGATGCGGCAGATCCGAAGGAATTGCAAGTGTTTATAAAAATTGGTAGGAGGGTTGCGAACGAAAAATATAGTTTGAATGGGTGTGTTGTTGTTGATCGTTGCTTAAATATTTTTTTATCATAAAAAAAATAATTTGCAGTGGAAAACTTACATATATATAAATACAAAGGCTCACAATTCCTATAAGACTGGCAGAAATCAGGGATCGAATATACCATTTTACCGCATTTTTTGAGCTTATAGCAGCTGATATGGTCAATGTGATACAAAATATTATGAATATAAAAGCAGTGATGAAGGGAACATGATCTGGATTGCACATGAATTGTTTTTCATTTTTCTTCTCGCATTGTGAAGCAATATAATATAAAAGTGGTGGTGTTTTGAAGAATATTAGGTGGAGGGAGAGGAGAAGTGGGATGTACACCATGGTGGAGTGAAGTGATCGATGCACCATGTGGTGTAGGTGGGTGAAGCTGAAGAGAGAGATATTGACAGCCTAACTTTACACCTGATCGATTTTACCGGACGGAGCCGATGCACCATGTTTTGTGGAAGGCGCCACCATTTTTGCAGTTTCACAAAAAATCGAAAATCAGAGACCATGTTGGTGAAAAAAACAAAAAGACTTGGTGCACCATGTTTAAGGGTGCCGATGCACCATGTTAGGTGAAAAAAGTGATTAGCATAGTTGGCAGTCGGATGACACTATATTCGGTCGATTATTTTGGATACACCATGTTTCTCGAAACTAGCAGAGAGTCACACCAATTTTTAAACTATTATATTTTTATCCTGACAAAAATTTGAGAGAAAAAGATCATAGCGCATGATATTTTTATTTCAATGGATATAAAATAATTCCTAAACTTCACATATATATGACAAAACTCAATCAGCACTCGTGGTTCGACTAACCAAACGAATTGTATTAACACCAACATGAACACGACGCCTTCTAAACCGATCATAAATACATGAGCATCGATAACAAATTATCTTTGGATCAGAAAAAATCTGAACCGCATTTGCATTGAATTCGGTGAAAAATGAATTGTACGGTTTCCAAATCAGCGGCGGATTTTCTATAATCCAGCTTCGAAGTAGTCTATCAATATCGATTGCTATCGATGTCATGCAAATGGTATAGAACGAGGACAGTATGAGTAACATGCATATTGCTCTAATAGGTAGCTGAAATTTTTTTGTTGGACTAATTTTTGTAGAAAAATAGAGACTCACATCTTTGGCCATAAAAGCATAGAACATCACAACACAAGTTTCCCCGATGATATATCGATCTCGGAATGATTCAACTTGACAATTTGCCACTCCTGTTTTGTATCTAGCAATTTCGAAGAGTTTTGTATCCGGAGCGTAGTATTCTGAATCATCGAGGGTTCCAGCTGCAGCTGATCCGAAAGAATTGCAAGTGTTTATGAAAATTGGGAAAATGATAGTGACCAGGAATAGTGAATCCAGATGGATTTGATTTTTTAGTACATACTTGAACTGAAATAATTATACTTTAGAAAAAAATTACTACTTCGCTATATAGGTATGTAGGTCTTTGGCGAATGTGTGGGTCCGACAACCGATCTTTGGTAAGCCGATCGAATCATCACTATAAATTTAGCCGTCGGACCCATGACTCAGTTCTCGGACCCACAAAATCGTTAAGGCCCTATATACATCAAGAGAGCCAAACTTACATATAGAAACATGCCAAGGCTCACAATTCCAATGATACCTTCAAATATTAGCACTCTAATATACCATTTTAGCGCATTTTTTGAGCTTATAACAGCCGATATTGTCATTGTGATACAAAATAATATGAAAATAAATGCAGTGATAAATGGAACATTATCCGGATCGCACATGAACTGATCTTTGTATTTTGTGCTGCATTTTTCAGTAATTTCATACAGATATCGTGGTGTTTTGAAAAATGTTAGGTAGAGGGAGAGGAGAAGAGCAGGGTAGGCCATTGTGGAGTGCAGTGAGTCGATGCACCATGTGGTGGGTGAGTAGGGCGGCTCATTGATAGATTCACTTTACGCTGATTGAGTTAGTTGGATCGATGCGCAATGTTATTGTCAATCTTGGCAGATGCGCTCTATTGCAAAAATTTGAAAAACTGGGCCATAAAGTTTTTTTTTTTGAAAAAAAAAAGATTTTTATAAAAATAAAATAATTGTTATGTTGAATATTAGTGATACAATTTTATGACATAAATATTTTATCACAAAAAATAAAAATATATAAAACATCAAAATTGTTCCTCACCCATAAACCTATTCACAATAACATTAAGCCGATGCATTTTTAAATGGTTATAAACCCATAAAAACCCGTTATAGGGAACTTGAAGAGCAACAATGCACATGGTAATTGCTCCGATTTGAATCGAGCTATATGGTTTCCAATATAAATAGCCAGCATACTCCCATCCAGTTTCCCAGTGAGCCGCTCGATCGAAAAAATATGATGATACTGTTATGAGGAATGATAATATTGAATCAAGTAGGAATATTACATAAGTTGATTGCAAGGATGTCTATAATTTTTTTCAAATAAATTTTGTGACAATAAAAATTGAGTCTTACCGCTTTGCTCATGAAATAAAACGCCATAATTGTTGACAAAATATTATAGCAAGTTTTGAAGTTTTCAACTTTGAGACATGAATTTTTGTGAATCCATGTTTTACTCAACCGAATTAATTTGTCATCCGAATAAAAATATGGAGAATCATCCAATCCATGAAGTGCCGGGAAGGTGTTGCAGACATTAATGAAAAATGTGAATAAAATTGTCATAAAATGGTAGAATTCTAGAGTGTTTTGGGTTAGCGTCTGAAAATATAGTTGATATAAAATGACCGACAGAAAATTTTTATATTTCGCATTTTGAGTGCATTTTTGTCTTTTTTCAGCCGCAAAAATTTTGCAAGCGAGTTGTCAACCCAAATTTCAAAATAAAATGTTTTTCTGTCGTACTGTGTATTTTTCAAAAGAATAAAAACTTACAAATAAAATAAAAGCAAGTGTCACAAACCCGACACCCAATTCACTAAATGCTGCTCGTTGATACCATAATGTCGTAACTTTTGGCATTCCGGCTGACAATACAATGCTCATGGCAAAAATAATGAATAAATAAGTGGTTATATATGGAATATGATCCGGATTGCAGATGAACTCTTTGTGGAAAATCAGCTTTTTTGTGGAGTTGTCGCATTTTGTTGTAATTTCATGTAGATATTGGGGTGTTTTGAAGAAATTAAGGTAAAGAATGAGGAGAAGGGTGGCGTAGGCCATGGTGTTGGGTGTCACCAAATGGTGAGTGAGGGTGGGGAGGAGGGTGGACAGCTTGTGCACCCTCATTCTCTTTTGAACAGCTGCTTCATCGATTTTTGCTTGATTGCGTTATGTGGTCGAATGCACCATGTGTCAATAAATTACCTGATGAATATGCAAAAGTATCAAATAATTTTTATGGAAAATTTTTTATGAGAAAAATTGGTGTTATGATAAACATTAGCGGTATAATTTTAGGACATAACTATTTTATGACAAAAAAATAAAAACAAATGAAACTTTAAAAATGGTTCGTATAAACCTATTCACAATGTATAACATTCAACCGATGCATTCTAAAATGATTATAAACCCATAAAAATGCACTATAAACTAATCTAAAAGGTAGGACAAAAAATAAAATTAAATAAGTTATTAACCCAATCATAAATTTATTGTATGGTTTCCAAATGTAATAATCGTCATCATTTCGAGAGAAAATTTCGTCGCCACATACCCCAGTCGTAATCAATAGTGAAACAAACGAGCTCAGAAAAAATACGCCCCATGTTCTCTCAAACGATGGCTGCAATTTAGAAATTATTTGAAATAAAATGGAGGACCTTACATTTCCGAAAAATAGTAGAATAATCATGTTAGCTGATAAGATGATAAAATAATCACGGAATGATTCAACTTGGAAGCGACCAATTTTCCTAATTCTTTTCCGATTCAACTGTATCAGCTTTGAATCATTTTCGTAGAATTCAGAATCATCCATTGAAGCTGACAAAGCTGTTCCACATGAATTGCAAGTGTTCAAGAAAATGGTAAAACCGATAATTGTGAAGAATTGCATATCCAATGACATTTGAGAGAACGTTTTTTGCTTACCAGGGATCTGAAGTTTTTGATCTGTAAACTATACTATTGAATAAAAACTTACAATTTGAAGAAACCAAATACTCAAGTATAAAACCACAAGATCGAAGAATGCAGTTCTCAAATACCATTTCAGTGCAGATTTGGATCTCAAATATGCCGATATTGCCAATGTGATTCCAAATAAAATAAATATAAAAGTAGTTATGAATGGAATATTATCAGCATTGCAGATGAATCTTTCTGTGTTTGTGCCATTGCACTTTTTGGAAATTTCATATAAAAGTATTGGTGTGCTGAAGAATGTTTGGTGGAGGCAAAGGAGAAGGGGTGCGTAGACCATGGTGGAGGGGGAAGGAGTGAGGTGTGTCGATGCACCATGTGTTGGAAGATAAGGGGGAGGTGACCTCTTCATCCCGGATGGCTGTCTTGTCGGAGCTTTTTTATGTGGTCGGATGCACCACGCGTTCAAAAAAAACTAATGAACTTTAGAAAGTGTTAAATAATTTTATTGAAAAAATTGAATTTATGGTAAACATTAATGATCTTTTTTAGGGATATCATTGTTTTATTACAATAAAGTATGAATAACAATCCTATAAATCGTGCCCAAATAAAGTGGAAAAAAAGTTGTGGCATACATTTTTATGGAACATCAAACTTGTTCCTCGCCCATAAACTTAGTGACAATAACATAAAGCCGCTTTATAATTGATATAGATTTGATTCTTAAATAATTATAAGCCCATAAAAACGCAATATACAATAACTTGAAAGGTAAGAATAGAACGCAAATGTAAAAAGTAGTAATATTGTATATCAACGCATTGTATGGTTTCCAATTATAATCAATGTCCATCATGTACATGAATCCATTGAATGAGTTTGAATCGCCAGAAGCTATTTCAATTTTAGCAACTATGTCCATGAAATATGCAGTCAATGTTATCAATATAGATGTCAGTGAGTATGCCAGAAATACCATACACGCGACCTTCAAGGATGTCTGCAAGTATCAAACATTATTTTTCAATATAGTGTTTGACCTACATTATAATTGGAAACGACCCAGCCTGTGTGTATAGCATATATGGTTACACAAATGATATAAAAGTCTCGGAATAATTCAACTGGGAAGCGGCCAATTTTCCGAAATTCTTCTCGATTCAACTGTATTAGTTTCGAATCATTCTCATAGAATTCAGAATCATCGCTTGAAGCTGATAAGGCTGATCCGCAGGAAATGCAACTATTCATGAAAATGGTGAAAAAGACAGTTGTCAAAAATTGCACTTCCAATGAGAGTCCAGTTAGTGTTTCTTGATTTTCAGGAATCTAAAAAATTTTCTGTAGGTTTTATATTTCTATTTCAAAAAAACTTACATAAAACATCAACAGAAGACTTGCCAATCCTATCAAAAAATCAAAAAACACTGTTCTCAAATACCATCCTACTGCAGTTTTAGATCTCAAATATGCGGATATTGCCAATGTAATTCCGAATAAAATGAATATAAAGGCAGTTATGAATGGAATATTATCAGAATTACAGATGAATCTTTCAGTGTTTGTGCCATTACACTTTTTGGTGATTTCATGTAGAAGTACTGGCGTTTTGATTAATGTTTGGTGGAGGCAAAGGAGAAGGGGTGCATAGACCATGGTGGAGGGAAATGAGCCGATGCACCATTTGGTGGGTGAGTAGGGCGGCTCATTGATAGATCCACTTTACGCTGATTGAGTTAGTTGGATCGATGAACCGGGTGGTGGCGAGATATGAGTGAGGGTGTCGATGCACCATGTGGTGAAAGAGGTGACCTCTTCCTCCCAGCTGTCTCTCTGGCCGGAGCTGTTTTTGTAGTCGGATGCACCATGTATTGAGAAGTTATCTGATGTATTGGCGGAAGTGTCAAATAATTCTCTGGTAAAAATTTTTATGATAAATATTATGATTATATCTTCATGACATGATTATTATATCATAATAAATAAGAATATATAAATCATCAAAACTGTTCTTCACCCATAAATCTAGTCACAATAACATTCAACCAATGCATTCTTAAATGATTATAAACCCATAAAAATGCACTATAAAGTAATTTGAAAGGAATTATATAAAACCAAACATTGCCACTGATTCCTCCAATTATTAATGTATTGTATGGTTTCCAATCTTTGCTGGAAGCAATGTCAAGTTGGGTTATTTTATCAGAGAAGAATGCCATAATTGATACTGTTATTGAGAACATCGAAATTAAGAAAAACATTTCACATGTTGTTTTGAAGGAGGTCTGAAATTAAAATTAACGTTCATTTTTTATAAAACAGGTAGATTTACATTAATTGTGAAGGACATTATAATTACAATTGTCGCCATGATAATATATTTATCACGGAATAGCCCAACTTGAAATCGTCCGACCGTCCTAATCTTCTTTCTATGATAGTTCACCAATTTAGAATCATTCTCATAAAACTCCGTATCATCCATTGAAGCTGATAAGGCTGATCCGCATGAACTACAACTATTCACAAAAATGGTAAATGCCACGATTGTCAAAAATTGCAATTCCAGTGAGAATCCAGTTAGTGATTGTTGTTTGTCAGGTATCTGAATTTTTTATTTCATAAAATATTTTTATTGTTATAAAAACTCACACAGAAAATCAAAAGAAGACTTGCAAATCCACTCAAAAATTCGAAAAACAATGTTCTCAAATACCATCTCAATGCAGTTTTAGACCTCAGATATGCCGATATTGCCAAAGTTATTCCAAATAAAATGAATATAAAGGCAGTTATGAATGGAATATTATCAGAATTACAGATGAATCTTTCAGTGTTTGTGCCATTGCACTGTTTGTTGATTTCATAAAGAAGCAGTGGTGTTTTGAAGAATGTTTGGTGGAGGCAGAGGAGAAGAGGTGCGTAGACCATGGTGGAGGGTGAAGGAGTGAGAGGTGTCGTTGCACCATGTGGCGGGAGGGATGACCTCTTCTTCCCGGCTGCATGTCTTGACGGATAGTAGGAAGGAGGAGGAGGAGGAGATGAAGAACAATTGTATTTTTGGTAGAAAACTGTTACGTCATAATTATAAAAAAAATTTTATGACAAATATATATATATATATATAAGCCTTTCTCGAATACAGTGGAAAAAAATATGACATATAACTTTTATTATACGTGCCAAACCAACGGCTAGGAAAAAAGCAAGTGCGCCCCAGGATCCCGATACGATTTTGCAGTTCGACTACTGTATTTACGTTCAAAAATTATTTAAAACGCGTCGAGACCCAGGGGCGCACTTGCTTTATTCCTAACCGTTAGTTTGGCACAATATAACAAATATGAAACATCAACGTTGTTGATTCACCATAACATTTATCCTATCCTTTCTCACTTTATTACAAATCCATACAATTGCCATATTTGCTATTCTAATAGGCAGTAAGACTATTAGAATAAAGCCAGTAATTGTCGCAATTTCAAACGCATTATACGGCTTCAAATTTGATAAAGGAGCTCCGATTTCTTGCCGAGACAATCTGTCATACAAAACTGCCATGAAAGTTAGTGATAGTGACAAAATCGAGATACTTAAAAATATGATACATGTGGTTTTGAAGGATGTCTGAAATTTTATGAATATTATCGATTATTTTTTCAGGAGCCTTACACTTTTGTCAAAAAAATCCATAATTATTATCGATGTTAAGATGATATAATAATCTCTAAATGGTTCAACTTGCAAGGATTTCGAAAACAATCGAATTCTCATTCGATTTATTTTGAGCAGCTTCGAATTGGAACCATAAAATTCTGAATCATCCATTGAAGTTGCCAAGGCTGATCCGCAGGATTTACAAGTGTTTAGGAAAATGGTAAAAGTGACGATCACCAAAAATTGCGATTCCAATGAGAGTTCAATCAATGTTTCTTGTTTAGCTGGTATCTGAATTTTTTGTTGCTATATTAATGATTTTTTTTTCTATAAAAAACTTACCCAAAACATCAACAAAACGCTGACCAATCCAGTTAAAATATCAAAAGACGCTACCCTCCAATACCATCCTACTGCAGTTTTAGACCTCAAATATGCCGATATTGCCAATGTAATTCCGAATAAAATGAATATAAATGTAGTTATGAATGGAATATTATCAGAATTACAGATGAATCTTTCAGTGTTTGTGCCATTACACTTTTTGGTAATATCATATAAAAGCAGTGGTGTTTTGATAAATGTTTGGTGGAGGCAAAGGAGAAGGGGTGCGTAGACCATGGTGGAAGGTGTATAAGTGAGGGATGTCGATGCACCATCTGGCGGGAGAAGGGTGACCTGTTCCTCCCAGCTGCCTCTCTTGCCGGAGAAAAACCGAAGGAGGAGATTAATAAAAAGACCCATTTTTAAAATTTTTTTTCAATTTCAGCACACGTTTGCAGAGTGATGCTGACGTCTAACTTCATCTTCAAAAAATGCAATGATCTAAAAATTCAATAGGCTTACTCAAGATATTCATGTTTCAAAAAAGCCGGCACCAGCGCCAACTGGACGAGTACATGTGATGCAAGTGCGCTCCAGGAAGATGAATGGACCTTTTTTATTCTGGATGCTTTTTCGTTTTTTGTTCATCGCTGTCCTAAAAATGTGCTCAATTAAAAGAATGGTTATTTTTATCCTAGGTGGTTTTTCGACAATAGGTTAAACTTTGAGTAGTTCATATAAACATCATTTTACGGAAAAAATTTTTGGGAAAGTTTTTTAACGTTAAAAAAATTTTCAGCCTGATAGACCTGCATGCATATTTACGGTACGTACGTGCCAAAAAATTCAAAAAAATATTTCCTTGTTAACGAAAAATGTGGCTGAAAACTGTGTTTCAATTTTTTACATTATGAAGTAGAAAAACGTTTTTGACATGTTTTGTCCATAACTCAATAAAAAATTTTTCTCAAATTTCCTCATAACAGTTTTGACCTCTAAGCATAATTCATGTCACTATCTCCCCGCCATCGATGGTCCGCCATAGACGAGATAGTGTGTTAGTGTGAGAGACGCAGTTTGCCTTGCGCAATCTATGCCATACTACCTACGAAAGGGACCCTTATCGATTTTCTAGTCACTTTTTGTTTTAATTTTTCTCGATTTCCCTAGAAAACTGAACACTTCAGTTATCATTTTAAAAAATTCTTATACTTCAAGTTAACCAAAAAAAATTCAGATGCTTCGATGGAGCTCCAGCATTTCAATCCCTTTGGAGGAAGAAGTTCAGACGAATAGCATGCATGGGTCAATTTGTTACTCAGTCGATGTTGGACGCGAAATTTGGATTCTTCGGCTATGGGAGAAAGCATATACATATAAGAAAAATTTGACTATGTTCGTTTTTAGTACAGGTATGTAGTAGTTTAGTTGGAAAATTTTTTGAAAATTTTTTTAAATGACTCTGTGGTATTTTTGTGGTTATTTGGAAGTTTTGTGGTTTTAGGAACTGAAAAACGAAAACATTTGCAAAGGACCACAAAGTTACAACAGAGACAAAATATTTTTCAGAAAGAAAAAAAACTTTTCCAAAACTTAAACTTCACGTAACTTACAAAGGAATGTTTCGGTGAGGGGTAGTCCGATTCTTCTGAATTTGTTGCACGGAGGGTAATTTTGCATGGCAGTTCCGAATCTAAATTCAAAATTTGCTGAAAAAATGTCTGCAATTGCAAAATCGAGAAATCAAGTATGTATTTCAAGATTTTTCCGGTCATTGGCTGGTGAAGAACAAATTTCATATCCATTTTCACAATCAGAGTTCCAAGCCACGTCGTTCAAAAAAAAGTTGAGCCTCTAGCTCAAAAAATATACTTTGTTTCAAAATGCTCAAACATGATTTTTGACGCTCCTCAGACTTTTTCAGCAAAAACTGATTTGGGATTCGGATTCTGTATGCAAAAGTACATCTAGCAGTGAATTTTCATCTAAAAATCTGGATTCCCTTTGGCTAAAACGGTCTCCCGTAAGAGGCAGGGGCAAAATAAGTCGATAATTATTTTTGATTGTTAGCTTCACCATTGTAGTTTAACTTTTTTTAGTGTAACTTTTAGTTTAATTTTTTGAAAATTCATAATACTTTTTCAGAAACTCAAAAAGTTGTGCAAGTGAAATACCAGACATCTCACCAAAACGACATTGTAAATATCAATACAATCACCAGTTATGGTGATAAAATATACTGTGTGGCAAGGAGCCCGACAAGTCCACAATGCGAGCAAGATCCTAAACGACTTTACGTATTCGATACAAAAACCTTGATATGGGATTTTGTCATGAACATATATACTACAAGTCTGCATAAGGATACTCCCATTATTGATAATTTCATGTATATAGTGATATGGGATTATAATACTGATATGTTTCTATCTAAGATCAGTTTAGCAGAGAGGAAAGTGGTCAGGAGAACTAGATTGGTAACTTTTGAATTTTTTAGTATTTTATGAATTTTCAATTTACAGTGTCCAGTCAGCAAGTTAAATCTAACAATATATGATAATCAGCTATATACTTACCATTATTGCATTAATACAATTTCGAAAATCGATAAAAATGGAAAGTTGGGTGAGGAGATCAAAAATAGCTACTTAAAATATAGTGTGATGGGCAAATGTATGTTTAACGGCGGAGATCGCGTTTTCCAACGACTTACTGACTTTTATTTTGAAATCGATGGATGTATATACTCAATTGTTAATACGAAAAATTCTAACTGGAAAGAATCCCTGGAAATAGCCATTCTGGAAATTAGACCAAAGTTGTCTACCATATGTATGACAAAACTGATCGACGAGTTGATTACCAATTATTCGTTGGATGATGTTGAGAAGAAGAAGGAGAAACTTCCTGTTTCTTTACAGTAAGATCCAATTTATTTTTTTAAAGATTTTTTCGAAACTTTTCAATTTTAGGGAGAAATTCCAAACCATGATCAATTGGAGAAGACTTGCGAAGCGACTTGAAAGGAGATAAACATACCGTATTTCCTCGAATATATCGGTACTGCAAACACTGGCGGAAAATGATAATATCTCGGAATCTAGACTAGCTATCAAAAAGTTGTCAACAGCAATCTTGTAGAAGAAGTAATGATCTACAAATTTGCAGTTGACAACTTTTTGATAGCTCTTCTAGATTCCGAGATATGCTCATTCTCCGGCAGTGTTTGTAGTGCCGCTATATTCGAGGAAACACAGTAAGTGATATATATATTTTATTTTTTTCATTTTTTTATTATTTTTTATTTTTAATAAAGTGTTCTGATAATTTTTTGCTTACCATACCATAAAACTGCTACGTCATTTCCCGCCATTGGTGATGCACCATATGCGAAACAGTGTGCTAGAGTGAGAGACACTGTCTGCCTAGCGCAATCTTCCCATTTTCGAATATGTGCGTAAGATTCCTTGATCGATTTTCTAGTGTTTTTTAACGTAATATATTAGTTGTAAATGCTCACCATATTTCAAAGTTATGATCACGATTTTCAGTTCCAAAAAAAAATTCAGATGGCTCGTTGGGTTTCAAGCATTCCCATTTCGATCGAAGATCCTCAGGTTCCACCGCGCTGCTCTTCACTGCGTTATGCAGTCCAAGTAGGCACCGATATCTGGATAATCCATACCTTTCAAAAACAACTCAGTGAGCCGTACGAAGTGGAAATGCATGTTTTTAAATCAGGTACTGTGTGTCACAAATAATACAGGACTGATTGTTCCAGAAACACAACATGTTCTCAATGTTGATTGTACATATCCGGCTGATTTTGCTCATCTAG
Source organism: Caenorhabditis uteleia (assembly GCA_963573275.1). Taxonomy (NCBI): domain Eukaryota; kingdom Metazoa; phylum Nematoda; class Chromadorea; order Rhabditida; family Rhabditidae; genus Caenorhabditis; species Caenorhabditis uteleia. Next base: position 19,776,808 of record OY752137.1, read on the forward strand.
TCAATTCAGTCGTCAGCTCCGATAGTCATATATATTTTTGGATCGATGACCATACTCAAACACAACGATTCACTAATCTTCATCGGCTTTACAAGTTTGATACAACAACCTTGGAATGGGAGTTGGTTTTGGACTTTTATTGTTATTTCCTTCACTGGGAATCTGCTATCATCAATGATTCCATTTTCGTATTAAACGTCGATAAGATATCTGGAAAATTATTTTTGATCAAGTTTAGTTTAACCGAGAAAAGAAGAACAATGTTGGTGAGACATAAATTTCCGATTTTCAAAAAAAAAAGCATAAATTTCAGCAAAGAATATCAGAGAGTTGGGAATATCACCTCATGTTGTACAAAGATCAATTGTATCTTATGGTGTATTATGATGATAAAATTATTGTCTCAAAAATTGATGATGGTGGAAAACTTATTGAGTTGGGTACTGAATTGTTTCGTACATGCTCGATCAGTAAATGTAAGTTGTTCGGAAAAAATGTCAGAAACAAATGTTCATATTTTCAGGGAGGAACGGTTTATGCTTTTGGGAGAATTCTGCCACGCGAGAATCTAGTCAGTTGTATCTAAGCAAGTTTGATTTTTTGAGAACTAATTGGGAGCGACAATGGATTGGACCAACATTACCTTATCATGATCAAATTCGTGTTGTTGACATTTTCAACATCAATGATAGAATATACACAATCTGTAGAAAACACGATAGACAATACACAAACATGTTCGTTTGCACATTGGAATTACAACCAAAGTTATCTAGTATATGCATGTGGAATATGGTTGATGAATTGTTTGGGAGGAATCAGTTAGAAGATGTTGAGATAATCAAACATCAGTTGATTCCTGAATTGAGGTGAGTCAACCAACAATCATAAAAAAATATTGAAATTAACAGAGTGCAATTGGGCGGTTTGATCAATTGGAGACGACTTTCTAGCATGCCTATCGAGTAAATTGTTTGAATAATTCGAATGTTATTTTATTGACTATGTTAATTGCAGCTATTTTCCTTATTGATCTTTTCTGAAACTTGATAAATTACAACAACAGATTTCGTGTTTCTGGAGCAAACATAAACATAAAAACAACCGGAAAACGCAGTTTTTTTCGATACATTGACTGAATCAAATCAGTAGATGATCCCATTGCACAATTGGTTGCCAATTATTCGTTAGATGATGTTGAGAAGAAAAAGGAGAAACTTCCAGTTTCTTTGCAGTAAGATACCAAAATTTTAAGTTTCTAAGTGTTTCAATTTCAGGGAGAAATTTCAGAAGATGATCAATTGGAGAAGACTTGCACACCGACTTGAACGGAGATAAAAATCATTGATATATATTTTTTATTTTTTATTTTTTATTCTTAATAAAGTGCTCTGATAATTTGTTGCTCACCATAGCATAAAACTGCTAGTGACGTCATTTCCCGCCACTTGTGATGCACCTTTAGCGAGATAGTGTACAAAAGTGAGAAACACTGTCTGCCTAGCGCAATCGTCGCATTTTCGAACATGTGTGTCGACGCATAGACAGCTTGATCGATTTTCTAGTTTTTTTTGCTTAGATAAAAAGATTAAGCTAAAGATTTTCTTGAATTTTGATACATTGTTGTATATTTAGATGTTAAATAGATTCTTCATGTCCAGTTTAGTCAGAAATAAATATATTGTTTCAAAAAATCGGTTTGGCACGAGCCAAATCAAAATTTGTATGAGTTTGGCACACATGTAGAAATTTTTCTATTTCTGACTATATACTGGATACAAGAAATCGGCTCTGAAAAAATATTTGAGGCCTTGGACCGATCTTTGGGTCCGTTGGCATACTTTTAGGCCTTAAACCTAAGGACCCATTTAATTTACTAAAATTCAGTGACGATTTCACGCAATTTTCAAATTCAGAGTCCAACGGACCCAAAGATAGGCCTGAAGACCCAGAGATTCGCTAATGACCCAAAATTTGCTACTTACCCAAATACTTCATCAAAGCCGCAAAATCTAATGGAACGCATTCCAACAAAAATCAAAAAGTGTCAATTTACCCTGTCTTTAAATAAATTGAGAAAATTTCAGATGTCTCACTGGATTTCAAGCACTCCGATCCCTATTAAGGACGCTCAATTTTATGGGGAAGCTTCACATCGTTACGGTGTTAAAATCGGTACCAATATTTGGATCATTCAATCATTCAAGCAAGAAAGACTTCAATCGTATATTGTTGACATGTTTGTTTTCAGAACAGGTACTTTTTTCTTTCAGTCTAAAATCATTTAAAAAAAATTAAGGTAACCACCAAGTTCTCAAAGTTGATTGCACCTACCCAAACGACTTTTGCCACAAAATCAGTTCGCTAGCCAGTTCGGGATCTCAAATATATTTTTGGACCATGGACAGAACAATTGAAACAAACGATCATGCCATACGTTTTCATCGACTCCACAAACTTGATACAAGAACCATGGAATGGGAGTTTATTTTAGACTTTCGTTGCAAGCTCATGCAACGTCATGCGGCAGTTATTGAAGATCATATGTTTGTTTTGATGTATGAGGGATCAAAGTTATGCTTGGTCAAATTCAGTTTATCAGAGAAAAAAGAAATAAGAAGAACTGTACTGGTGAGTTATTGTATTCATCATTTTGAAAAGTCATGGCCATGGGAAAAGTGTCAATTTTTAGGACATAGCAATTTACCAGAAAAAAGAGCTTTATAAAAGTATCTAAATGCATCTTTTCCGGGTGAAGAATGCTTATGTATCCAAATTGTAGAAAGAAAAGAATTCGGGACAAATAAAATAATTTTCCCATGGCCTAGAAAACGAAACATCGGCTCTCCTCAAGTTTAGAGGATCTTGACAAAAAAGTCGGACCGGCGTCTGAAAAGTAGTACCATGGTCAGAAAAACCGGAAAAAAATGTCATATTTGGGTTTATATATATAGTTATTACATCGGTATTTAGAAAAATTTGCTCTTTTTTTCAAAGGATTCATATGTATATATCCGAATAAGACCACTTTTGCTTCAAAGGCCCTACATATTTTTTCCAATCATATTTATCGGCCAACGGTCCAACTTTTTGCCAAGGTCCTCTAAACTTCAGAAGAGCTGAGGTTTCTTTCACAGCCATAACATGTCAAATCGACAAATAAATTCGAAAGATAATTCACATTATACCATTTGCTTTTGCAGTGCGACGGCAGATTCAGAACTTCTTTCGCCTTAACCGTCCATGCCAAGCAACTCTACTTGATGACTTACAAATTCAACAGACACACCGTCTCGAAAATCGACGAAACCAATGGCTTAACTGAATTGAGTGTGACTAATTTGCATAGTGACATGCTCAGCAAATGTAGGTTTTTCCGCATTTCTTCACTAAAACAAGGTTTCAGGGGAAAATGGACGAGTATTCTGTTGTGGAGTTCATAATGATGGAGACGGCAGTCAGTTGTTCATGAGCAATTTCAATTTTTCGACAAATACTTGGGAGAGTACAATGGTCGGACCAAATATTGCAGACGGCAATCAGTTGCGCGTTAATTGTTCGTTCGAAATTGATGGAATCATTTATGCGGTAATGACAATTTGTGAGCATGTTACATGGCATGGGGTAGTCTGCACTTTGGAGCTGGAACCGAAGTTGTCTAGTATCTGCATGTTGCGAATTTTCACGGAGGCTGATCCGACTAATATCAAGAGGATGAGAAAAGGACTTACACTTCCATTACGGTAAAATAATTTTTTTCAGTCGCTTTTTTATGAATGATGTTTTTTTAGTGACAAATTTCAAGACATGATACATTGGAAGGAAATCGTGGATCGAATCGGGCCGAATAGAAGAGAGAGACGATCACGGAGAGTAATTTGACCTATGTTTAGAAATTTTCGATCACCTTGCTGACTATACATAACAAAAAGATATATGTTCTAGAATCGAGGATCGCGCAAGAATAATCGAGGACCGAAAGGCTATTTTTGTATGGTATTTTATCAGTTCGGTCCTCGGTTTTTTTGGGTCCTCGATTGTAGAAGAGTGCCTTTGAACCTATGTTTTGAAGATTTTGATTTTTTTCAACTTGCTGACTATATATAACAACAAGACATTTCCTTGAATAAATTGATGATTTCAAAAAACGAATCTTATATTTTGCAAAAAAATGTCGGTTTAACAAGAAGGCACTTGAAAATATCATTTCTCATTATCCAAAAACCTGTTTTTCGAAGTATCTGCAAGTATCAGTATGAAGTATCAAGAGTTCAAAATGATTTCTAGAGCAAATTTTCAACTTTCTAAGCACACTATTTGGGCGACATACAAATTCAAATTTTTGTCATTGACTCTCAAAAAAATCTAAACACTGTATTCGTTAACAAAATATTCAAATCCTAACTCAAGACGTAAAAAGAAAAACCAAATTGTCATTTTGCAGACAACTGTCGTTTTTCATTATCCAAAAACCTGTTTTTTGAATTATCTACAGTTTTGCAATCAAGAGTTCAAATTTTTTAGTTTTTGAAAATTCCAAATTTTTCAAAGCACAATATTCAAGCAAGATACATCCTCATGAATCCATAGAACCGTAAATGATCCTCAATCTTTGCATATATATGTATAACCATCAACTTTCATTTTCCTACCGCGTCACTTTCCCCTCCTCCCCTTTCCCATCCTAAATGACCTATTTCTCGTCCATCACATTCTCCCTAACTTCTCTCATTTTCCATTTCTTTTCACCCTTCCCTGTCATAATTTCCACGATTTCCCACAAAAAATGCCAATTTCCGAGCAAGATCGGGTGGCGATCAATGAATTGCGTGAGGCTGTTAGTGAGCATGTAAGTTTTTTGACAAATTTTTTTTTTGAAAACCAAAAACTTCCAGTTGACACCATACTACGACACAGATTTCAATTTGTTGCGCTGGTTGAAGGGGCATGATTACAATTTGGATGTTATCAAACCAAAACTTATCAATCATTTGTTGTTTCGCAAGTCGGATTGGGAGTTGGATGCGTTGGCGGAGAAACCGAGAAACCATCCGGTTCATCATCATTGGAAAGTAAGAGTTTGATATGGGTATACTGTAGTTTTCGTGATCTACCGAATTTTAGGGGGAATTATGAAGAAAAAAGTTATATAACGAAAAAAAATTATTTGTTCTGAATACTAAATAATAAAATATAGAAAAAAATTTATAGCTTTGTGATCTACTGAAAATCGAAAAAATTTTGAAAATTTTGTAAATATACCAGAATACTGTAGTGTTGTGATCTACCGAACTTTGTAGCGTTTTGTGGAAATTTCTTCTAGTTTTAAAATATTTCATTAAAAGAAAATGACCCAAAATTTGCGAAATGATAAAACTACTATAGCAAAAAAAATATATATAACAAAGTACGGTTGTTTTTTTTTGATCTACCGAATTTTGAAGTTTTTGTAAGAAAAAACTATAGAAAGGAATTTGAACAAAATTTGTGAAATGATACAACTACTATAGCAAAAAAAATAAGTACTGTAGTTCGTACTCTAGTACTGTAGCTTTTCTGATCTACCAAGTTTTGTGGGGGATTTTCCGAACAAAAATTCACAGATTTGAAAAATTTATGAATCAGAACTATAATGTAGTATGAAATATGAAGAAAATACTGTAGTTCTTGTGATCTCCCAGAAGTTGGAGCAGTTTGTGAAAAAAAATTGATATACAGGAAAATACACAAAATTTGTGGAAAAAAACTGATACAAATAATGTAACTATAATTATTGAGAAAGTACTGTAGCTTTTCTGATCTACCAAGTTTTGTGGATTTTTTTTTGAAGAAGTTCGAAATTTTGGAATTTCATGAACCGTGGAGTATACGGTAGCTGAAACAATACAAGAAGTACTGTTGTTCTTGTGATCTACTAATACTCCAAACACTAAATAATTTCAGACTGGCCTGACAGGCGAGTCCGGCAAAATCCCCAACACCATTGTCAACATCGAGCAAACCGGTGCAAATGACTATTGGGGAATGTTGAGCTCCTACCCAACGAATGAAATTCTCCGAGCAAGAGTGCATGATTTGGAGAGTATGCTGAAGGCTGTGATGGATTTGGAGAGGAAGACAAGTGAGTTTTTCGAAAAAAAAATTTGGAGCTGAACTTGTGCTCCGCGAGCTCAAACAACTTTCTGTGTTCCAGACGAGCAATGCTCCGTGATTTACGTCATGGACCTCACCGGCATCAAAATGGACCGAAAACTTACCACTTTGCTTTCCGGTGGTCTCGCCGCGATATCAGCCTTCATGGCGGAGCACTACGTCGAGCTCATTCACAGTTTCGTGTTGGTCAATGTTCCGACGTTTATTTCTGCAATTTGGACAATTGCTCGACCATTATTGCCCGAGAGAACCCGCAACAAGGTGAATGTGATGGGTGGTGAATGGCGTGTTGGTGTCTTGAAAATGGCGGATGGACATTGTCTGCCAAGTTATTGGAACGATGAGGAGGATGATGGACCATTCACAGCAAAGATTGAAAAATGTGTCGCTTTCCCGGTTGAGCAATATTATTCTGGTGGAGTACCGAAAGATGCGAATATGTTGACGGTGAATGCGGGAAAGACTGGATTTGTGGATGTTGAGGTTAAAGAGGTACATGATTTTTTCCAACTTTTGAAAAAAAATCTGAAAATTGAATTCTGATCACCTCAAAAAACAGCTTCTGATATGCTCACACACATATATAACAACAAATTGAATCAAAAAGACAGAACAACACATTTTTCGAGGCGGAAATAATTTTTTTTGTGAGCTTGATTTTTAGAGACAAAAAAGTTTTTGACCTGGATTCAGTGAACGCATAGAATTTGGGTTCTATGGAAATTCAGATTTATGCATAGATACTCACAATGTGTTAAGATCCTCATCGTTGTATATATGCATAGAATTTAGTTTCTATGAAAGTTTAGATCTATGCATAGATACTAAAAATTTTTTATAATCCTCATAGTTGTATCTATGCATAGAACCTAGAAAACATATACTATGACAAGATTCTATGGAATTTCAAATCTATGCATAGATACTAACGATGTATCAATGATCTATGATATAAATCATGTGTATTATCAACATGTAGAAATTCTATGAAACTGATCATTTGAGTCAGCGAATTCTATGAAACCACTATTTGAAATTCTATGCATAGACACAACTGCTATGAATGCAAGTTCTATGAAAAATAACACAATACCTACGTGTTTGAAATTCTATGACTTCTATGCCAACAACAAAAATTCTATGCATAGAACTAGAAAATCAAGTTCCAGTCGTAGAACTGAATGAGCTGCAAGTTCTATGCATACAATTCCATGAATAATCAGATCTATGCATAGATACTAGCAATATATCATATTCCAGGGTCAAAAGCTCAGCTGGGAAATCCACTCAAATGGTCATTTTGCCTTCGCTATATATGAGCTTCCACTAGTCCCAAAAAATGATCCTAGTGATTTGTCGGACCTAGCAAGGGTTTATCCATTGTTCAGTGTAAGTAATCAGGATTCTATGATTCTACGATTCTATGATTCTATGATTCTATGTTTCTATGAATCTATGATTCTATGATATTGATTTCAGAAAATCCCAGGACCCACCCTGGTCCCCTGCCTCGACTCAATCACCTGCAAATCTTCCGCAACATATCGTGTCTGGTTCGGCAATCAACACGCCTGGTTCCACACCTTGAAACTACACTATAAAATCGAGGCAACAAGCCAAAAATAATTATCATCAAAAAAGTCAATATTTATATATATATAACTACATATATCAGAACTATAAAATGAAATGTGCCCCGTATTATCAATTATATCACAAAATGAAAAAAAAGATTTCAAAAAAAGTGGTGTCACTCGACTGGTGTTATATCCGGCACCTTTTTCCTTGGCGCTTGGGCGGCGTTGACTGGTGCGGTTGGCAGGGCCGGGAAATTGTTAATCTGACTATAATTGGGTGGTGGTGGATATGGTGGTGGCGCGGCGAGGCCGGGTAGTCCCTGAAAATATCAAATTATTGTTTTGGTGGATCATGAAAAAAAAACTGAAATTCTAAATTTTGTAGATCATTTTTTCAAGTTACAGTATCCGAAATAATCAAATAACTACAGTATACCTACAGTATACAGTACACGATAGAGTACTGTAGTTTTTTGATCTACTGTATATCCAATAAATTTTTTTTCAGAAAATTTTAAAGATTGGTAGAACAAAAAATTTTATTTGGAAGTTTCAAAACTACAGTATGCCATTGGTACTTCCTAGTTACAGTATACCATAACTACAGTAATCGATCGATAGTTACAGTAAGCATGAATTATGAAAAGAATTTCTGAGACTCTTGGTAGATCAAAAATTCAGTTTGGAAATTGCAGACTACTGTACTTCATAACTACAGTACAGTATACCATAACTACAGTAATCCATAATTACAGTAAACATATTTGCCTTTCTCGGATTATGAAAAAAATTTCGGAGATTGATAAATCGAAGTTCATTTTGAAAGTTTCGAACTACAGTATTTTCCAACTACAGTATGCCTTAACTACAGTATTCTTCAACTACAGTAATCTATAGTTATAACATACCACAGCTAAAAACGAACATAGAATGTTGTTGAAAGAACTACAGTATTAAACTACTGTACTTTTTTGAGCTACCGTACTACAAAAAAAGTAATTTAAAAACACACCTGAAACTGCCTTGGATCTCTTAACGACATAATGGGTGTGTTATACTGTGGCACCATAACAGGATAGAATGCTGACGTATCAGTCGTCATAACATCTGCATAATAACTCGGCGGATTTTGTTGATTATTGTTATTCGATATGCCATTCTCAATTCGTAAACTATTCTCCGATGTGAACGAGTTCATCGCCATATTTCGTCGATTCGCCGCTCGCCGCCGCTCCTCCCGATTCATGAGCAAAAAACTGCGAAGCAAAAGGCAGGCTAGAAAGAATAAGGCAAAAATGAGCAAGGGCGCAATTATGACAATGTTTGACATGTCCATTGGTGCACATTTGTTGGTGTGACTTGTCGCCGCCAAAATGGAATCTGGAAAAGGGATATATTGGTTTTTTTAACGTCATATCACCTGCATAGAATGATTGGAAAGGCGAGAATTGGATAAGGAAGTGAGGTTCTATGCATAGAATTTCATGAAGAGGAAAAGGTTCTATGCATAGATACTAACATCATAGTTGTACCTATGCATAGAATTTAGGTTCTGTGGAACTTCAGATCTATGAATAGGGCTCAGATTCTATGGCACTTCGGATCTATGCATAGATACTAACATTATATCGCTTATCGTTGTATCTATGCATAGAATTCAGGTTCTACGAAACTTCAGATCTACGCATAGATACCAATAATGTGTTATGATCCTCATAGTTGTATCTATGCATAGAATGCAGGTTCTATGGAAACTCAGATCTATGCATAAATGCTAACAACTTGTTATAATAATAATAGTTGTATCTATGCATAGAATTCATGTTCAATGAAACTTCAGATCTATGCATAGATACTAACAATGTGTTATGATCCTAATCGTTGTATCTATGCATAAAATTTAGGAAACATGTACTGAAAGGAAATTCTATGGAACTTCAAATCTATGCATAGACACTAACGATGTGTCAATGATCTATGATATAAAGAATGTGTATTATCAACATTTGGAAATTCTATGAAACTGATCATTTGAGTCACCAAGTTCTATGAAACCCCTATTCGAAGTTCTATGCATAGACACAACTGCTATGAATGCAAGTTCTATGAAAAATAACACAATACCTACGTGTTTGAAATTCTATGATTTCTATGCCAACAACAAAAATTCTATGCATAGAACTAGAAAATCAAGTTCCAGTCGTAGAACTGAATGAGCTGCAAGTTCTATGCATACAATTCCATGAATAATCAGATCTATGCATAGATACTAGCAATATATCATATTCCAGGGTCAAAAGCTCAGCTGGGAAATCCACTCAAATGGTCATTTTGCCTTTGCTATATACGAACTACCTCTGGTCCCGAAAAATGATCCAAGTGATTTGTCGGATCTAGCAAGGGTTTATCCATTGTTCAGTGTAAGTGTCAAGTATCTATGTATCTATGCAAAAATATTTGGTTTCAGAAAATCCCAGGCCCCACTCTAGTCCCCTGCCTAGACTCAATCACCTGCAAATCGTCCGCAACATATCGAGTCTGGTTCGGCAATCAACACGCCTGGTTCCACACCTTGAAACTACACTATAAAATCGAGGCAACAACCCAAAAATAATTATCATCAAAAAAGTCAATATTTATATATATATAACTACATATATCAGAACTATAAAATGAAATGTGCCCCGTATTATCAATTATATCACAAATCAAAAAAAATTTTCAAAGAAAAAAATGTATCACTCGACTGGTGTTATATCCGGCACCTTTTTCCTTGGCGCTTGGGCGGCGTTGACTGGTGCGGTTGGCAGGGCCGGGAAATTGTTAATCTGACTATAGTTGGGTGGTGGTGGATATGGTGGTGGCGCGGCGAGGCCGGGTAGTCCCTGAAAATATCAAATTATTGTTTTGGTGGATCATGAAAAAAAAACTGAAATTCTAAATTTTGTAGATCATTTTTTCAAGTTACAGTATCCGAAATAATCAAATAACTACAGTATACCTACAGTATACAGTACACGATAGAGTACTGTAGTTTTTTGATCTACTGTATATCCAATAAATTTTTTTTCAGAAAATTTTAAAGATTGGTAGAACAAAAAATTTTATTTGGAAGTTTCAAAACTACAGTATGCCATTGGTACTTCCTAGTTACAGTATACCATAACTACAGTAATCGATCGATAGTTACAGTAAGCATGAATTATGAAAAGAATTTCTGAGACTCTTGGTAGATCAAAAATTCAGTTTGGAAATTGCAGACTACTGTACTTCATAACTACAGTACAGTATACCATAACTACAGTAATCCATAATTACAGTAAACATATTTGCCTTTCTCGGATTATGAAAAAAATTTCGGAGATTGATAAATCGAAGTTCATTTTGAAAGTTTCGAACTACAGTATTTTCCAACTACAGTATGCCTTAACTACAGTATTCTTCAACTACAGTAATCTATAGTTATAACATACCACAGCTAAAAACGAACATAGAATGTTGTTGAAAGAACTACAGTATTAAACTACTGTACTTTTTTGAGCTACCGTACTACAAAAAAAGTAATTTAAAAACACACCTGAAACTGCCTTGGATCTCTTAACGACATAATGGGTGTGTTATACTGTGGCACCATAACAGGATAGAATGCTGACGTATCAGTCGTCATAACATCTGCATAATAACTCGGCGGATTTTGTTGATTATTGTTATTCGATATGCCATTCTCAATTCGTAAACTATTCTCCGATGTGAACGAGTTCATCGCCATATTTCGTCGATTCGCCGCTCGCCGCCGCTCCTCCCGATTCATGAGCAAAAAACTGCGAAGCAAAAGGCAGGCTAGAAAGAATAAGGCAAAAATGAGCAAGGGCGCAATTATGACAATGTTTGACATGTCCATTGGTGCACATTTGTTGGTGTGACTTGTCGCCGCCAAAATGGAATCTGGAAAAGGGATATATTGGTTTTGGGCTCTATCAAACATCAATTGGGTGATTGATAACGTCATATCACCTGCATAGAATGATTGGAAAGGCGAGAATTGGATAAGGAAGTGAGGTTCTATGCATAGAATTTCATGAAGAGGAAAAGGTTCTATGCATAGATACTAACATCATAGTTGTACCTATGCATAGAATTTAGGTTCTGTGGAACTTCAGATCTATGAATAGGGCTCAGATTCTATGGCACTTCGGATCTATGCATAGATACTAACATTATATCGCTTATCGTTGTATCTATGCATAGAATTCAGGTTCTACGAAACTTCAGATCTACGCATAGATACCAATAATGTGTTATGATCCTCATAGTTGTATCTATGCATAGAATGCAGGTTCTATGGAAACTCAGATCTATGCATAAATGCTAACAACTTGTTATAATAATAATAGTTGTATCTATGCATAGAATTCATGTTCAATGAAACTTCAGATCTATGCATAGATACTAACAATGTGTTATGATCCTAATCGTTGTATCTATGCATAAAATTTAGGAAACATGTACTGAAAGGAAATTCTATGGAACTTCAAATCTATGCATAGACACTAACGATGTGTCAATGATCTATGATATAAAGAATGTGTATTATCAACATTTGGAAATTCTATGAAACTGATCATTTGAGTCACCAAGTTCTATGAAACCCCTATTCGAAGTTCTATGCATAGACACAAACAGCTATAAATAATCAAATGCAAGTTCTATGAAAAATAACAAAACAACAATATCTACGTGTTTGAAATTCTGAGAATTTTATTTAGCAACAAATAATAAAAATTCTATGCATAGAACTTGAATAACTAGTTCTATGCGTAGAATAAAAGTTCTATGCATAGAATTCGTAGGAGACAAAACAACAAAAAAAAAGAAGGAAAAGTGGTGGAGTGATAAAGCATAAGGCGTAAAATCGTTAGGTTTTTCCCGTGGCCACTTTCTTCCTCTTTTTGTCTAGTTCTAACATTGATATCGAGGTGGAAGAAATATTCAGCTGGGGCGGGTTGTCATGGTGAGAATGGACAGAAGCAGAGAGACATAGATTGTTTTGTTTCGGCATGGGGGACAGAATAGTGTGTGAAAAAGATGTGGATGTAATTGGATTGGTCAACTGATTCATAGATTCATAGATTCATAGATTCATAAATTCATAGATTCATAGATTCATAGATTCATAGATTCATAAATTCATAGATTCATAGATTCATAGATTCATAGATTCATAAATTCATAGATTCATAGATTCATAGATTCATAGATTCATAAATTCATAGATTCATAAATTCATAGATTCATAGATTCATAGATTCATAGATTCATAGATTCATAGATTCATAGATTCATAGATTCATAGATTCATAGATTCATAGATTCATAGATTCATAGATTCATAGATTCATAGATTCATAGATTCATAGATTCATAGATTCATAGATTCATAGATTCATAGATTCATAGATTCATAGATTCATAGATTCATAGATTCATAGATTCATAGATTCATAGATTCATAGATTCATAGATTCATAGATTCATAGATTCATAGATTCATAGATTCATAGATTCATAGATTCATAGATTCATAGATTCATAGATTCATAGATTCATAGATTCATAGATTCATAGATTCATAGATTCATAGATTCATAGATTCATAGATTCATAGATTCATAGATTCATAGATTCATAGATTCATAGATTCATAGATTCATAGATTCATAGATTCATAGATTCATAGATTCATAGATTCATAGATTCATAGATTCATAGATTCATAGATTCATAGATTCATAGATTCATAGATTCATAGATTCATAGATTCATAGATTCATAGATTCATAGATTCATAGATTCATAGATTCATAGATTCATAGATTCATAGATTCATAGATTCATAGATTCATAGATTCATAGATTCATAGATTCATAGATTCATAGATTCATAGATTCATAGATTCATAGATTCATAGATTCATAGATTCATAGATTCATAGATTCATAGATTCATAGATTCATAGATTCATAGATTCATCCAAAATGTATGAGCCGACTTGCAACACCTTTTTGTGATGACTACATTTTTCAAATCATACAAATATATACTAAATGACTATAAATCTATGAAGATATGAAGATATGAAGATATGAATCTATGAATCTATGAAGATATACTCTAAACCTATGATTATGAAGCTCACAACTCACAAAGCCTAAAAACAAGAAGCATGACACATATTTTGCTAAACCTAACAAGGTATATCGGCCAAAATAATGATACATGTGGAAAAAAAATTCTCTCACCAAAACGAATGACGAAAAATGTCTGGTTTTTCTTATGTTGGAATTTCAGGCCGAAAAAAATGTGACTAATAATGGGAAAACTATAAGATTTCCGGGGCTCAAAGTGTAGTTTCGGAAGTTCTATGGTTTCTATGACGAGCATTTTTGGGGTTCTATGGATTCTATGGTGGTGGTGGGAGTGAACCGGGAAGTGGAGGAGGAGGAGATTCTATGAATTTTATTGAAGGTTCTATGGTTTTATGTTGAGATTCTATGACTCACAGGAAGGATTCTATGAGTTTCTATGTAAAACAAGATTGAAAATTTTCTGAAAATTCTATGGCTCACTTGTCAAGTTCTATGGATTCGAATTCTATGGAGTTCTATGGCAAACCATCTAGAATTCTATGAAGTTTTGTCAAACTTGGTCACATTCTATGACAGTTCTATGGATCAATACTAAATTCTATGATATCTAGGAATGATTCTTTGGAATAAAAAAAGTTCTATGACTTCTCTAGCGATATCTATGAATGTTCTGTTACAGCTACACGGAATTCTATGGAACTATATTGACGTTCTATGGAAGTTCGATGGTTCTATGCGAGAATTTCATAAAGTAGTATCACTGAGGATCTATGAAAAAAAATTAAAATTGAATTTCTATGACTCATGTGGAAAGTTCTATGGATGTTCTATGATAGTTATCCGAAATTCTATGGAACTATATTGACGTTCTATGGCAGTTCTATGAATCTATGAAAAAATTCTTTTCTAAATTCTATGTATCTATGTTGACCTTTTTTGAGGTTCTATGAAGAATCAATAAAAGTATAATGAAGTGCTATGTATCGACACTACGTTCTATGAAATATCTATGCCTCTTTCTGCAAATTCTATGAATCTATGCCAAACTTTTTTGTGGTTCTTTGAAGAATCAATGAAATTATATCGAATCTATATCTATGTATATCTAAATCTATGTATCGACACCAAGTTCTATGAAAAATCTACACCACCTCAAAAACTCACACCACATGGGCTTTGGCGAACAAAAACACGCGCTAATTATGAAATGCATTGTTTTCTTGGTGCCTAGCCAAAAAAAGGCGCAAGCCGGCCAAAAAAACTTCAAACAACAATTCCAAAAATATATATTTTTGAGGTGTCACATTTTTGAAAGGGTCTTTTCACAAAAAATATTATTGAGTTATATATACGAAAAAGTTGGGTATATATGTGTGTGCAAAAAATATATCTGGGCTCTTCGCTAATTATACGGTTGTGAGCCGACAGGAAATTGTGGGGCTCACCACGGAAATGAGCTGAAAAGTGCACTGGAGGAAAAGATAGGTTTAGCTCCGGATAGGTTTAGGTTTAGCCGGCTGAAAGAGACAGCTGCATTTTCTTGTTATGAACAGAAAGAATATATCATATGATTTCAGATTTTCAGCTGTTTTTTATTTGGTATAATGAGATATATATTATCAAATAATCAGCTTGATATGGCAGCCGCCTCGATCGACTTCTGAAGGTCTTTCACATATTTTTGATAGGCGAGTTGATCGGATTCGGATAGGCTGGCGACGTAGAGGTCAAATTCACGATGGAGAGCATCGATGGATTGCTTGGAGCCGGATGGATCGGAGTCGGAGGCGGCGAATGGGGCCTGGAAAAATATTGAGGGATTTGAGATTCTATGATTTTCTAGGAGCATAGAATTTGGTTCTATGGATACCAAAAGTCTGTGATTTCATGATTTTCTGGGAGCATATAATTCGGATCTATGGATACTGTAGAAACTGAGATTCTATGGAGCATAGAACTTGTAGAATTATGATTCTATGGATCTTGAAATCATAGAGTCTAAGATAGGATCTATGATTTTTGTGGGCATAGAATTGAAGATTTGTGATATTCCTAAATCGTAGATTCTATTATCTATGAAGCTTGAGGTCATAGAATTCAGGATATATGTTTTTCAAGCATAGAACTCAAGATTTATGATAGGAGAAAGTTCAGGATCTATGGCTTTTGGGATCATAGAATTTCGAACCTAACAATCTTTGAGGGGTCTAGAACTCAGTATCTATGGTATTCCAGAAGTGTAGAATTTTGGATCTTCGATTTTTCAGGTCGTAGATTTCAAGATATAGGATACTTCAAAAGCATAGAATTTGGATTCTGCGATATTCAAATCATAGAATTCAGAATCTATGATTTTTTTTCATAAAATCATAAAACTTTAAGTCTCTAAGATATTAAACTCGATTTGTATGCATTTCGGGATCCCCAACTTCGATTTCTATGTTTCCTCTAAAACCATAGAATTCAGTATCTACGAATCCATTGAGCCTTGATACCAAAGTTCAAAAAAGTTTCTTCTAAAAACCACCTTTCCACCTGTCCTCCCTCACATTTCCCCGAAAATTTCACTCACCTCAAATTTCTTATCAAACGCCACAATTCCTTCCGCCCCTTTTTTCGATACACCAGCCGCAATCAACTCGGCTTTCGATTCATCCGCTATAATCACTTCCTTATCAATATGTTATCATATCACAATATATACCAGTGGGTATTTTGCCGAATGCAGCTGATGCTGAAACGACGACAGCTGAAAATGGGACGAAGGCGAACAGAAATAGATAGATTGGTTGCATTTTGTTGGATAGGGAAGACAGGTGGAAATGAGAGGGAGTGAGTGTGTGTTTTTGAATCATTCTGGGGATTTTGGGGATTAATAAAATGTTTTTAATACCTAGTTGGTATTTTACGAGACCTATGTTGATTTCATAGTGATTCATAATGCGTTTAGGTTTACCTCCTGGTCATCCTTCAGTCCAATTAAGGTTTAACTCCTGGACATCTTTAGGTTTAACTAATTAGGTTTAACTCCTGGACTTCCTTAGGTTTAACTTAGGTTTAGCCCCTGGGTTGTTTTAGGTTTAACTCCAGGATATCCATAGGTTTAACTTAGGTTTAACTCCAGCTGCATTCTTTACACATGGTGCATCGCGACCATATTTTGTGAAACAAAGTTTTAAAAAACCAAGAACTTTTTTTTCAAGATATATATTTACCCTGAAATTTTAACTCCAACATGGTGCATTCTGACCAAAAGTTCGAAAAATCATTTATTATCCAAATTAGTAACAGATGGTACAACTGACACAATAAACTGTCTTCTCCTCTCAAATATAGGCAGCTCTAGAAAAATTGACACTATGAACTCCCGATATGGCTTATAAATAATTAACATAGTGATAGTTGATATCGTTCCATGAAACGCAGAGCATATCACTAGGATATTATTCCAAGCTGATAATAAAATATTATCAGTTTATCAATTATCACTTACCTTGATCATAAATATCCATGATATACAAATAAACCAGTGCTAACACTGGAACAGATAGGAATAGTATTGGAGTGACGATTTGAATCGCAATACCGCATAACCAAAAAATTTGGAGTTGGCGAGTTTTTTTGGATGTTGTGGTTGAAATTTTGAAAAATAGATAGTAGATACTTGATAGTAGGAAGAACAACATTTGGCAAACTTCCATTGACAGGAACAGAAAAGCGGATATCAGGGTGTATAATATCATATCAATATCAGTGATCAGGATGAAAATATCAGTTTGGAAGTATATCTCGGTAGGACATGGAACTTCTTTCAAAGATTCAAATTTTGCTATATCTTGATTTGGAGCATAGTAAAACACGGGAAACTGTACAACTAATCCTATCAAGTACCGTACTCCTTGGTAGATCACTCTAGTCGCCTTCCTCTCTATTTTATAGTGGTTTAGTGGCATGTTATTGTATCGATTTTCCAGCATGAGAGTGTAGGAGAATACAACATCTGGAATAATTTTTTATGACTTTTTTATTTTTTGTATCTTCCTACTTATGGCGCATAAAATACCCACATAAATTTGGGCTGATATCGGAATGGGAAGATATGTAGATACACCAACTGGAAATCCACCAACTATTGGTAGGAACAAATATGGTGTCATTAATATGGAAAATACACTATCTAGCAGGCAACACCTATAAACAGTAAAACTCATGGGGTACTGTAGGTTTGTAATCTACCAAATATGACTATTTAGTAAAGGAGTTTGCATGGATTTCATGATTTTGGGTGTCTTGTAAAGTATACAATATCCACCGAGAATGTATAATGGGAAACATAGAAGACTAGATATATGTGATGGATATGCCAATCCTTGCCATGTTGATAGGAATCTATGATCTACCGGACAATTATGAGAGTAGTTTGATATGTAATATTCATCTATCGGGGATAACATGCGAATTATATGTGACTAGGAAATGTTTAGGAGTTTGTGCATCGATTCAGCTGCGTTTTGACATTATTATTCTGAACATTTTCCAGGATTTCCCTGCTTTTTGTTTGACATAGTTAGTCACAATTCTGACGCGCGTAACTTGTTTTTGTAGAAAAATATATCTGCCTTGATGTTTTGATTCAAAATTTTTAGAAACATGCAAAAATCTCAACATGGTGCATTCTGACCGAAATCTCGAAAAATTATTTATTATCCAAATTAGTGACAGACGGTACAACGGACACGATAAACGGTCTTCTCTTCTCAAAAACTTTCATTTTCAGAAAAATCGATACCGTGTATTCCCGATATGGCTTATAAATTATCAGCATAGTGATTGTTGATATAGTTCCATGGAACGCCGAGCATATCACTAGGATATTATTCCAAGCTGATCATAACAAGATTATCAGTTTATCAGTTATCACTTACCTTGATCATAAACATCCATAAAGTACAAATATACCATGGCAAAAATCGGGAATGATAGGAAAAACACAGGAGCAACGATTTGAATCGCAATACTACATAACCAATAAACTTGAAGCTTCCTAGTTCTTCGAGATGTGGTGGATGATATTTTGATGAAAAGGTAGTAGATACATGATACGAAGAAAAATAATATTTGGAAAAATTCTATCAATATGAAAATTCCAGCAACTGATAGTACGTATTTTATGATAATATCATCATTCATCAGGATGAAGACCTCACTCTTGAAATACAGCTCGTTTGGACAATTCACATCTATCAAGGCATCGAATTTCGCGTTTTCTTGATTTGGCAAGTTATAGTATAATGGCAATTGAAGGATCCATCCTATCAAATACCGTACTCCCCGGTAGATCACTTTAGTAGTGGTCCGCTCGATTTTATATCGGTTTAGTGGCATGTTATTGTACCGATTTTCGAACAACAATGTGTAGGAGAACAATACATCTGGAAAATATTTTTGTGAAGATATATACGTACAGTAGTCCACTTATTGCTGATAATACACCAATATAGGTTTGGATCGGTATTGGGATAGAGAACACGGCTAGAACACCCAGTGGAAATCCACCAACTATTGGTAGAAACAAATATGGTGTCATTAGTATGGAAAATACACAATCTAACAGGCAACACCTATAAACAGTAGTGTGACGGGGTACTGTAGGTTTTTGATCTACCAAATATGACTATATAGCAAAGGATATCTCTATCGGGGATAACATGAAAAAAAGTCAATAATATATTATTACTCTATAACACTTTGTGGAGCATTTTCAGCTGCTCAATAGGGACTAATCACGTTTTATGATGGCTTGTGGTTTGTCTAGAAAAGAGTTAGATAAGTTGAATTCCAGGATTTACCTACTTTTTGTTTGACTTTTTTTGAATATACCTACCTTGATATTTTGATTCAAATTTTTTCGTTAGACATTTATCAATCTTACTGATAAAATCCACGTTGGAACGAAAAAACTGCTAAAATGAGAGTGATATCAGTTGAGATTCCAATATGGTGCATTCCGACCAGTTTGCAAAAAAAATATTTTATTCAAATCAATTCACATGTGAAATAATAACGGCAGACGGCACAACTGACGCAATAAACTGCCTTTTATTCCCCAATCCTCGCAATTTTCGAAAAATTGACCTTGAAAAGGATCGATAAGGTTTATATATAATCAACATAGTGATAGTTGATATAGCTCCATGGATTGTCCAACATATCATTAATATATTGTTCCAAGCTGTTGATAGCATTTTTATCATTATATCAGATATCACTTACCTTGATCATAAATACCCATAAAACATAAATAAACCATTGCAAATAAAGGGAAAGATAGAAAAAGTACTGGAGTCATAATTTGAATCGCAATACCGTATAACCAAAAAATTTGGAGCTTTTTAGTTTTTTTGGATGTGGTGTTTGTCGATTTGAAAAACAAATAGTAGAGACTGGATAGAAGGAAGAAGAACATTTGAGACAGTTCGAATAAAATAAATGATAAAGCAACTAAGACGGTTGATTTTATCATATCACTATCATCCAGTAGGATAAATATATCAGTATGGAAATATATCTGATTAGGGCATGCAACTTCTTTCAATGCCTCGAATTTCGCTTTTTCTTGGCTTGGTAGATTATTAAATAATGGTAGTTGTATAACTAATCCTATCAAGTACCGTACTCCCCGGTAGATCACTTTTGTGGTGGTTCGTTCAATTTTATAGGGGTTTAATGGCGCGTTATTGTATCGATTCTCGAACATCAAAGTGTAGGAGAATGTAACATCTGGAAAAAGTACCGTATCGAAAATATATATACTAACACACTTATAGCAGTTAAGACACCGATATAGGTTTGAGCTGGTATTGGTACAGAAAGCACGGATAGAATTCCAACTGGAGTTCCGCCTAAGACTGGTAGAAACAGATATGGTGTCATTAGTATGGTGAACACACAATCTAACATGCAACTCCTAAAAACAGTAGGCATGATGGGGTACTGTAGATTTTTGATCTACCATATATGACTATATAGTAACGGATATTTCATAGGATTCATGATTTTAGGTGTCTTGTAAAGTATACAGTATCCACCAAAAATGTATAATGGAAAACATAGAAGACTAGATATATGTGATGGATATGCCAATCCTTGCCATGTTGATAGGAATCTATGATCTACCGGGCAATTATGAGAGTAGTTTGATATGTAATATTCATCTATCGGGGATAACATGCGAATTATATGTCAATAATATATTATGACTCTATATCACTTTGTGGAGCACTTTCAGCCTTTTCAAATGTGACTAGGAAATTTTTAGGAGTTTGTGCGTCGTTTCAGCTGCGCTTGTATATTTATTATTCTGACGAAGAAAATCTTTGTTGAAACAAAAAAAGTATGTTGTTAAAATAGGAAACAATTCTGATTTTTTGATATGGTGCATTCCGACCAAGTGTCATTAAAGTTTTTCAAAATAAATACTTTATTTGAAAATGTATCAATTCGCATGTAATATAATAACTGCTGATGGTACAACTGACGCAATAGTTTGTCTTTTCTTGTTACAAATTCGGAATTTTAGAAACAATGCCACTGTGAACTCCCGATAAGGTTTATAAATGATTAGCATAATGATAGTAGAGATAATTCCATGGAATGAGAAACTGATCATTAATATATTGTTCCAAGCTGGTCATAACAACATTATCATTTTATCAGATATCATTTACCTTGATCATAAATGCCCATAAAACATAAATAAATCAGCACTACAAACGGGAATGTTAGAAAAAGTATTGGAGTCGCAATTTGAATCGCGATACCGTATAACCAAGAAATTTGGAGTTGGCGAGTTTTTTTGGATGTTGTTTTGGTTGAGATGTTGAAAAATAGATAGTAGATGGTTGATAGTAGGAAGAATAACATTTGTAAAAATTCAATTAAGACTAATGACGCAGCAACTAATAGGATAGATTTTATCATACCACTATCAATCGTCAGAATGAAGATATCAGTGTGGAAGTACATCTCATTAGGACATGGTATTTGTTGCAAAATTTCGAGCTGCGCTTTTTCTTGATTCGGGATATTACAAAATACCGGTAGTTGTATAACCAGTCCGATAAAAAAGCGTATTCCTCGGTAGATCACTTTTGTGGTGGTCCGCTCGATTTTATATTGGTTTAGTGGCGCGTTATTGTATCGGTTCTCCACCATCAAAGTGTAAGAAAATATTACATCTAGAAAAACACTGTGTTGAAAATGTCGCTTCATGGTATCACACTTATGATGAGCAACACACCGATGTAGGTTTGAATCGACATCGGTACAAAAAGCACAGATAGAATGCCAACTGGAAATCCGCACAAAACTGGAAGAAAGAGATATGGCGTCATTAGCATTGAAAAAACACAATCCAACAAGCAACACCTATAAAAATTCAGGATAAGGATTACTGTAGTTTGTGATCTACCCTATATGACTATAAAGTAAAGGATATTTCATAGGATTCATGATTTTAGGTGTCTTGTAAAGTATACAATATCCACCAAAAATGTATAATGGGAAACATAGAAGACTAGATATATGTGATGGATATGCCAATCCTTGCCATGTTGATATGAATCTGTGATCTACCGGACAATTATGAGAGTAGTTTGATATGTAATATTCATCTATCCGGGATAACATTATATGTGACTAGGAAATGTTTAGGAGTTTGTGAATTGATTCAGCTGCGCTTGTATATTTATTATTCTGACTGAGAAGCTTTTTGTTGAACCACAAAACTATGTTGTTAAAATAGGAAACAATTCTGATTTTTTGATATGTTGTATTCCGACCATGTATCATTCAAATTTTTCAAAAAAAGTATTTTAGTCGAACATTTATCAATTCACATGTGAAATAATAATTGCAGAAGGTACAACTGACGCAATAAACTGTCTTTTTTTGCTTAATCCTCGTAATTTTCGAAAAATAGACCTTGAAAAGCTCCGATAAGGCTTATAAATAATCAACATAGTGATAGTTGATATAGCTCCATGGACTGTCCAACATATCATTAATATATTATTCCATGCTGATAATAACAATATTATCAGTTTATCAGGTATCACTTACCTTGATCATAAATACCCATAAAACATAAATAAACCATTGCAAATAAAGGGAAAGATAGGAAAAATACAGGAGTAGCGATTTGAATCGCAATACCGTATAACCAAAATATTTGGAGCTTCCGAGTTTTTCTGGATGTGGTGTTTGTCGATTTGAAAAACAAATAGTAGAGACTGGATAGAAGGAAGAAGAACATTTGAGACAGTTCGAATAAAATAAATGATAAAGCAACTAAGACGGTTGATTTTATCATATCACTATCATCCATCAGAATGAATATATCAGTATGGAAATATATCTGATTAGGGCATGCAACTTCTTTCAATGCCTCGAATTTCGCTTTTTCTTGGCTTGGTAGATTATTAAATAATGGTAGTTGTATAACTAATCCTATCAAGTACCGTACTCCCCGGTAGATCACTTTTGTGGTGGTCCGCTCGATTTTATAGGGGTTTAATGGCGCGTTATTGTATCTATTCTCGAACATCAAAGTGTAGGAGAATGTAACATCTGGAAAAAGTACCGTATCGAAAATATATATACTAACACACTTATAGCAGTTAAGACACCGATATAGGTTTGAGCTGGTATTGGTACAGAAAGCACGGATAGAATTCCAACTGGAGTTCCGCCTAAGACTGGTAGAAACAGATATGGTGTCATTAGTATGGTGAACACACAATCTAACATGCAACTCCTAAAAACAGTAGGCATGATGGGGTACTGTAGATTTTTGATCTACCATATATGACTATATAGTAACGGATATTTCATAGGATTCATGATTTTAGGTGTCTTGTAAAGTATACAATATCCACCAAAAATGTATAATGGGAAACATAGAAGACTAGATATATGTGATGGATATGCCAATCCTTGCCATGTTGATAGGAATCTATGATCTACCGGACAATTATGAGAGTAGTTTGATATGTAATATTCATCTATCGAGGATAGCATGCGAATAACAATGTGACTAGGAAATGTTTAGGAGTTTGTGCATTGATTCAGCTGCGCTTGTATATTTATTATTCTGACCGAGAAAATCTTTGTTGAAACAAAAAAAACGTTTGCTATAACAGGAATAGCTCTGAAGTGTATTCCGACTACGTGTCATTAAAGTATTTGGAAATAAGTACTTTATTTGAAAATATATCAATTCGCATTTAATATAATAACTGCTGATGGTACAACTGACGCAATAGTTTGTTTTTTCTTGTTACAAAATTGGAATTTCAGAAAAAATACCACTGTGAACTCCCGATAAGGCTTATAAATGATTAGCAAAATGATAGTAGAGATAATTCCATGGAATGAGAAACTGATCATTAATATATTGTTCCAAGCTGATAATAACATTGTTATCAGTTTATCAATATCACTTACCTTGATCATATATACCCATAACACACAGATAAACCCACATTAAAAACGGGAATGTTAAGAAAATCATTGGCGTAGCAATTTGAATCGC
This sequence comes from Caenorhabditis uteleia, assembly GCA_963573275.1. Classification (NCBI taxonomy): domain Eukaryota; kingdom Metazoa; phylum Nematoda; class Chromadorea; order Rhabditida; family Rhabditidae; genus Caenorhabditis; species Caenorhabditis uteleia. The sequence continues at coordinate 19,801,276 of OY752137.1, forward strand.
GATGCCGTATAACCAAAAAATTTGGAGCTTTCTAGTTTTTTTGGATGTGGTGGTGGAAATTTTGAAAAATAGGTAGTAGACAGTTGATAGTACGAAGAATAACATTTGTGAAAATTCGAATAAGACGAATGACGCCCCAACTAATAGGATAGATTTTATCATACCACTATCATTAGTCAGAATGAAGATATCAGTGTGGAAGTACATCTCATTAGGGCATGGAATATTCTTCAAAACTTCAAATTTCGCTATTTCTTGATTTGGGAGATTATAAAACACTGGTAGTTGTATAACCAATCCGATGAGATACCGTACTCCCCGGTAGATCACTTTTGTGGTGGTCCGCTCGATTTTGTAGTGGTTTAATGGCGCGTTATTGTACCGATTCTCAACCATAAACGTGTAGGAAAATATTACATCTGAAAAAAATATCTCATGAAAAATGTATCTCTAAAGCAACACACGTATTGCTGTTAAGGCACCGATATAGGTTTGAGCTGGTATTGGTATAGAAAACACGGATAGAATACCAACTGGAAATCCACCCAAAACTGGCAGAAACAGATATGGTGTCATTAATATGGTGAACACGCAATCAAACAGGCAACACCTATAAACAGTAAAACTCATGGGGTACTGTAGTTTGTGATCTACCAAATATGACTATTAAGGAAGGGCATTTTCATAGGTTGCATGATTTTCGGTGTCTTGTAAAGTATACAATATCCACCGAAAATGTATAATGGGAAACATAGAAGACTAGATATATGTGATGGATATGCCAATCCTTGCCATGTTGATAGGAATCTATGATCTACCGGACAATTATGAGAGTAGTTTGATATGTAATATTCATCTATCGGGGATAACATGCGAATAATATGTGACTAGGAAATGTTTAGGAGTTTGTGCATCGATTCAGCTGCGTTTTGGAATTGAGTAATACTTTTGAAGTGTTTCCAGATGATTTTTTGTGTGACGTTGTGGATTTGAATTTAGATACAAGTGTGACGCTGAATAATTGAAATCTACCAGGTTAATAATTTTTATATCTTGCTATATCTAGCGTTTATGATAGTTATCAATCCAACATGGTGCATTATGACCACATTTCGAAAGCGCATAACTTTCTCACTCATGGTCATAATATTTTTATTCACCTCAATAACTTTCAACATAAAAATATATTTATTGTCATAAAACTGCTGATGGTGCAACCGACACAAAATTGAACTGTCTTCTCTTTTCAAAAACTGGTACTTTACTAAAAAGTGACAATATATATTCCCGATACGGCTTATAAATTATCAACATAGTGATAGTTGATATAGTTCCATGGAAGGAAGTGCATATCATTAGTATATTGTTCCAAGCTGATGATAACAATATTATCAGTTTATCAGATATCACCGAATATACCTTGATCATATATACCCATGACAAATAAATAAAACATTGCAAATACCGGAACAGATAGGAAAACTACAGGAGTCGCAATTTGAATCGCTATACCGTATAGCCAGAAAATTTGGAGCTTCCGAGTTTTTTTGGATGTGGTGTTGGTTGAAGATTTGAAAAATAGGTAGTAGATACTTGATAGTGCGAAAAATAAAATTTGATTCGCCTCCACACATATAAATAATGCACTAACTATCAAGGCATATCTTATCACATTCTTATCAGTTAACAGTATAAATACTTCAGTAGTGAAAAATATCTCGTTGGGACATGGCACTTCTTTCAACACCTCAAATTTCGCTTTTTCTTGATTTGGCATGTTATAGTATAATGGTATTTGAATAATTAATCCTATCAAGTACCGTACTCCCCGGTAGATCACTTTTGTGGTGGTCCGCTCGATTTTAAAGGGGTTTAGTGGCGCGTTATTGTACCGATTCTCGAACATCAACGTGTAGGAGTATATAACATCTGTTGAAATAATTTTATGAAATTTATTATTATTTTATATCAGCAAACTTATAGCGGGAATCACACTGATATAAAGTTGAACCCATATAGGAATGGATAATAGTGATAAAACACCAACTGGAAATCCGGCAAGAATTGGGAGAAACACATAGGGTGTCAGCAAGAATGTAAAGACACAATCTAGTATGCAACACCTAAAAACTGTAGGCATGGTGGGGTTCTGTAGGTTTTTGATCTACCATATATGACTATATAGCAAAGGATATTTCATAGGATTCATGATTTTAGGTGTCTTGTAAAGTATACAATATCCACCGAAAATGTATAATGGGAAACATAGAAGACTAGATATATGTGATGGATATGCCAATCCTTGCCATGTTGATAGGAATCTTTGATCTACCGGACAATTATGAGAGTAGTTTGATATGTAATATTCATCTATCGGGGATAACATGCGAATAATATGTGAATAATAATTTATGATTCTATAACACTTTGTGGTGCATTTTCAGCTGCTCAATGCGCCATAACTTTTTGATAATTTTCAGATGGTTCATGATTGTCGAAAAGTTTATAGGACAGGTATGATTTCAATACTTTATGATCCCAAAATCAAAAAATAAAATAAAATAAAATTTTATAGGATAACTGCAGATGGTGCAACTGAAACAACAACCAGTTTTCTTCTTTCAAAAATTCGCGCCTTTCGAAAAAATAATTTGCAAAATTCCCGATAAGGCTTATAATACAATAACATAGTGATAGTAGATATGAATCCATGGAATGCGAAACTTATCACCAATACATTATTCCAAGCTGATAATAACAATATCATCAGTTTATCAGATAACACTTACCTTGATCATATATACCCATAACAAATAGATAAAACAATGCAAGAAATGGGAAAGATAGGAAAATAACAGGAGTCGAAATTTGAATCGCAATTCCATATAACCAAGAAATTTGGAGTTGGCGAGTTTTTTTGGATGTTATGGTGGTTGAGATTTTGAAAAATAGGTAGTAAATGGTTGATAGTAGAAAGAATAACATTTGTGAAAATTCGACCAAGACGAATACCGCTACAACTGATAGGATAATTCTTATCATTTCACTATCATCTATCAGAATGAATGTATCAGTTTGGAAATATATCTGATTTGGGCATGCAACTTCTTTCAAAGCCTCGAACTTTGCTTTTTCTTGGTTTGGCAAATAATTGTAAAATGGAATTTGTATGATCAATCCTATCAAATACCGTACTCCCCGGTAGATCATTTTTGTAGATTTGCGCTCGATTTTATAGTGGTTAAGTGGCGCGTTATTATACCGGTTCTCAATCATCAAAGTGTAGGAGAACAATACATCTAGAAAATATTTATGTGAAGATATTTTCGTATAGTAGTTTACTTGTTGCTGATAATATACCGATATAGGTTTGGACCGGTATTGGGATAGAGAACACGGCTGAAACACCTAGTGGAAATCCACCAACTATTGGTAGAAACAAATATGGTGTCATTAATATGGAAAATACACAATCTAGCAGACAACACCTAAAAACAGTAGGCATGATGGGGTACTGTAGATTTTGATCTACCAAATATGACTATAAAGTAAAGGATATTTCATAGGATTCATGATTTTAGGTGTTTTGTATAGTATACAATATCTACCAAAGATATATAATGGGAAACATAGAAGACTAGATATATGTGATGGATATGCCAATCCTTGCCATGTTGATATGAATCTGTGATCTACCGGACAATTATGAGAGTAGTTTGATATGTAATATTCATCTATTGAGGATAACATAAAAAAGTCAATAATATATTATTACTCTATAACACTTTGTGAAGCATTTTCAGCTGCTCAAATGGGATTTGTCACGTTTTGTGAAAATTTATGGTTTGTCTAAAAACAATTAGATAAGTTGAATACTTCATTTTTCAAAATTTTTCAAATCAATCCATACATCATCAAAATCACCCGTTTTCAACAAAAAAATTCTAAAAACCCGGATCAACCTCGGAATATACACAAATCTAGCGACTTAGAGAAAAATCAAGACTATTTACATATGATCACGATGATAAATAATGGGGTCCAATGGTGGCGGGCCCTTCTCCAATCCCGGATATGGTGGTGGTGGCTCAGTTGGTGGGACGATGAAATTTGGTGGATAACATTCGTCGACATAGTGTATATTGTAGTATCGTGATAGATCGGGCTCTGAAAACAAAATATTCTGACTTTAATTTCGTTGTTTTTGTGGTCAATGAGTCTTTCTAGACAGATGACTATAATCTAGATAGATTTCCTTATCACTCACCAGTAATTGCGAATATATTGTCTGTTCGACATGTGACTGCCTCGATGTATGGAGGAGCTTCCTCATCGACGGGCGCGGTTGGAAGGGGTCCGCGTTGGGGTGGTGGATACGGGTAGCCGATGTTTAGGGCACTACGGTGACGACGTTTTCTGGAAAAATATGGGATTATTCAAAATGATCGGAATATTGGATTCTATAATTTTTTTTGGGTTCTATGAATTTAAAGTTCTATGAGTGCGTCTATGATTCTATGATATTAATCTAAAATTCTATGCTTTTGAATTCTATGAAAGTTTATATCATACTATTTGAATTCTCTGACCTTTTCTCAAAATTCTATGATTATTAGGATCTATGAATTTTAGTATCTATGAACCTCAGGATCTATGAATCTATAAATTTCAGGTTCTATGAATTCTAGGATCTATATATTTCAAGATCTAAGAATCTATGAATCTATATATTTCAAGATCTATGAATCTATGAATCTATGAATCTATGAATCTATGAATCTATGAATCTATGAATCTATGAATCTATGAATCTATGAATCTATGAATCTATGAATCTATGAATCTATGAATCTATGAATCTATGAATCTATGAATCTATGAATCTATGAATCTATGAATCTATGAATCTATGAATCTATGAATCTATGAATCTATGAATCTACTTTTTCAAAATTACAAAATTCTATGATTCTACGCACCCTGTACTTCAAGTTCTATGACTCAACCAAAAAAACACATATCAGAACTAGAAATTCTATGATTCACTGTCTCTATAATTTTCAGCTCATCAAAAATTTTCAGACAACTTTCAGATTTTCAGATCAAAAAAAAACTTACAAAATATAAAAGATATACACAAGTAGACTGAACGAAATAATTGGCACAGCAATATACAGCAACGCATGTTCTAATAGCATCTGAAAATGACAATATTTGAAAATTTGGCTGAAATTTGATACAAATATATGGAAAAATCGGAGGGAAGAAGCTCAAAAAAAGGAGGAAACCTTAGAAAGTGCGTAAATATCTCACAAAAGATGGGGTATGGGCGACAAAGTGATGATGTCAGAGGAAGTGGCGGGAAAATTGAATTGGGTGAGACGTATATAGTGGAACAAACATTCCTAGCCACTTTTTATATTTTATATATCTTTTTCATATATCCAAATACAATATATCAGAAGAATACAACTGATAAAGTAAAATGAATCAGAAAAGGCGGGTGACGTGCCTAGAGGGGCGCTGAAAAAAATTATGAACAAAATGAATCATTTAGGGGCGATATCAGATTTTGTATATGTGTGGTTGGGTAGATAGATATACGAGAAATGGATATTGTAGTTTTTTTGAGGGAAGGAAAAGAATTGAGATTATTCTTGGAAAGTACATGGGAAAATTGGATAGGGAGTGGCGAAGGATATTTTTGGATTTTGATCTGGAGTTCTGTGAAGTGGCATAGAACTTGGGAATGGGCATAGAACTTGGGAATTCTATGACATAGAATCTCGGATCTATGCATAGATATGTTTTTGTGAACTTATCTAATAGCCGGAAGTACCATAGAACTGAAAATTTTGGAACTTATCTAACAGAAGTTCTATGGAGCTAATGTGGAAAGCCATAGAAATGAGAAACTGAAATTCTATGGATCTATGGACTCGAGAACTGGAGGTTCTATGGTTCTATGATTTTTTAAACTTATCTAAAAGAAGTTCTATGGAGGTGGAATCTGGAATTGAATGATTCTATGAACTTATCTATCAGAAGTTCTATGGAGGTGGAATCTGGAATTGAATGATTCTATGAACTTATCTATCAGAAGTTCTATGGATCTTTGGACCCGTGAACCTGAAGTTCTATGATTCTATGAACCTTAAAACTTATCTAACTACAATTCTATGGTTCTATGACATTTTGAAAGCATAGAACTAAAAATCTATGAATCTCAAAAAAACCAAATAAGCCTAATGACTATTTTTCAACTCCTTCTTCTCAAAAAAAATGAGAAAAAGAGAATCGCGAAGAAAAAAATTCCAAGTAGAGAAAATTAGAGTCTAATTAGTCGTCTCGACTCAAAAAAAATACGAGCATAGAATAACAAAAAGAAAGGACAAAGGAAAGTGTACTTAGGTTTAGGTTAAGCTCTCACAATGGTGTGGAGCAACGAAAAAAAATTTTTGTGAATCATAACTCTTTTCAGCTTTTCTTGTTATTCATGGTGCTAACAATTTCCGTTATGGAGCAATGTGCAAAAAATATATTGGATAGATATATGGCGTTGATTGAATGTTCAATGCTGATTGTTAGGCAGTCAAAACATGAAGCAAAAAGTTAGGTTTAGGTTTAGGTTTATATAGAATAACAGAAGGACTTGATCAGATACTGGGAAGGAACACAGAGAAAAAACAACATTCCAAGTTTAGATTAGTTTCACACGGGTACGATGGCTGGAATTAGATTCATTTTTCAGGAAAACATATGGGAGGGGGTGGGAGATGTGACGGAGAAAGGGGAAAACAGGTGGAAATGAATCCAGGAAGGAATCGGTTTGAGATGGTGGTGGTGACGAATCAAGTGAACTTGATGGAGGTGATTCATAGATGGTCTGGGCATAGAACTGAGAATCTATGGGCATAGAATTCAGTATCTATGGACCATAGATGCTCGAGATCTATGGTAATGTAGAAATTAAGATCAATGGATCATAGATACTTAGGATCTATGAAGCATAGATACTTTAGATCTATGAAGCATGAAAGTTTGAAGCATAGAACTTGATACCTATGGGGCATAGAATTGGAAATCTATGGACCACAGATACTCGAGATCTTAGATATTTAGATCTATGAAGCATAGAATCTGAAATTTTGGAAACATAGATCCTTGACACCTCAATACATAAATCTATGGTGCATAGAACTGGAGATCTATGGATCACAGAATTTGAGTTCTATGAGGCATAGAACTTGGGATCTATGAAGCATAGAAATCGCAGTCTATGAAGCATAGATACTTGAGATTTAGGCAACATAGAAGTTGGGAGCATAGAACTTGGAATCTATGTGGCATAGAATCATCAAATCTATGAAGAATAGAATTCACAATCCATGACGTTCTATGAATACTATGTAGGTTCTATGAACCACATAGCTAGAATCTATGAAGCATAGAATCTACGGTCTAGAGAGCATAGAAACAAGATTACTTGATTCTATGGAGCATAGAATCTTACACAATCATTTGATTCTATGACTTTTTTCCAGTCCTGTCAAAAACGGCTTTTGCGTCATAGATTTTCCATAGAACCTCAACTACTTCCAAAAAACCTAATTTCTATGGATCTATGCACCATGATTCTATGAACACTTCCTTCCTAATCTCCAATTTCTATGATAATACCTAGAGTCTATGACATAGAACTATATACATCATTAGAGTGGATCTATGAATCATAATATCAAACCTCATATCATAATTGCATAGAACTATCACAAATTGGTTCATGATCTCGAGATCATATATAGGCAAAAACAAGAAAAAAAGTTGTTTGACACCGGAAATTGGAGTTTTGTTAATCAAATATAGGCCCGAGAAAAAGTCAATTATCAGACGAGAAAATATGAATGTATGGTGATAATGTATATATCATAAATATAGATGATATTGCAGAGATTTACGGTTGATATGGCACTGATTTGCTCAGTGAGCCGGAAGTATCAAGAACTTTTTTATCTGAAAAAAGTTTCAAAATGACAAATATGTTAAGAGCAGATGTTTTTCAGCCTGAGCTATTTTGAATCTGAGGAACCTCAGAATATGTGAATCTATGAATCTATGAATCTATGAATCTATGAATCTATGAATCTATGAATCTATGAATCTATGAATCTATGAATCTATGAATCTATGAATCTATGAATCTATGAATCTATGAATCTATGAATCTATGAATCTATGAATCTATGAATCTATGAATCTATGAATCTATGAATCTATGAATCTATGAATCTATGAATCTATGAATCTATGAATCTATGAATCTATGAATCTATGAATCTATGAATCTATGAATCTATGAATCTATGAATCTATGAATCTATGAATCTATGAATCTATGAATCTATGAATCTATGAATCTATGAATCTATGAATCTATGAATCTATGAATCTATGAATCTATGAATCTATGAATCTATGAATCTATGAATCTATGAATCTATGAATCTATGAATCTATGAATCTATGAATCTATCCATCTTGTTGTTCTCTCCAAGTTCGTTCCAATTCAATTTACTCGACTCATTTTTCAGAAGTGAAAACTCAATTTGTCGTTGTGTTTTGACAAGGAACTTCGAGCTCAAAAATCGGCGTTTTTTCTCATAAATTACTATTTTTCGAATCAACCTAGTCGTCGGAAAATTAAAAATAGAAAAAGTTCTGAAGACAAGAAAAATGCGGGAAGAAATAATCCAAACTGGGGGATTAGGATGTTTTCATTTTCCCGAACAAAAAACAACGTCATTCGTCTTGAAAAAGTCATGGATGCACCATGTTGAAATTTCGCTGTCTGCGTCTCATAAGGATTCATAGATTCATAGATTCATAGATTCATAGATTCATAGATTCATAGACTCATAGATTCATAGATTCATAGATTCATAGATTCATAGATTCATAGATTCATAGATTCATAGATTCATAGACTCATAGATTCATAGATTCATAGATTCATAGATTCATAGATTCATAGATTCATAGATTCATAGATTCATAGATTCATAGATTCATAGATTCATAGATTCATAGATTCATAGATTCATAGATTCATAGATTCATAGATTCATAGATTCATAGATTCATAGATTCATAGATTCATAGATTCCTAGATTCCTAGATTCATAGATTCATAGATTCATAGATTCATAGATTCATAGATTCATAGATTCATAGATTCATAGATTCATAGATTCATAGATTCATAGATTCATAGATTCATAGATTCATAGATTCATAGATTCATAGATTCATAGATTCATAGATTCATAGATTCATAGATTCATAGATTCATAGATTCATAGATTCATAGATTCATAGATTCATAGATTCATATCTGAATTTTTTTTGAATTTTCGCTGTCTGCGTCTCATTATCTCTCGTTTTCTCAAAATTGAAATTTCAAAGTCCAAAAATTGTCACACTTGAATGCATTTTGAACTTTCTGTTTTCTTGATCACAGACAAAAAATGTTTTTTCTCAACTATTTTTGTAACTAGAAAATTTCTCAGTTCATCAGAAAAAATATTTATAGTTGAACTTTCAGATATATATGTACTGAAAGTCGACATGAAACCATAAAAGTCAAATAATGACTGAAAATAAAAAGTAGAAGCCGTAGATATTGTCGTAATTCAGAAAAGAGTCTACTGGGATTTTTGTTGGTAGATCAAAAATATGATACGGTGGTTGAGTAATTATTGTTATGTAATAGTAAGTTGATAATCTGGGGAATATATTGGCTGACTAACAAATGTAACTGATTGGTTGAAAATCGGGGAAGTGACGAAATTTCAGATTTTCAGCATAAATTTCAGCTGACACGGGCTATGACCATTTTTCATTCCTTGATTTTTCGAAAAATTTCTTCTGGAAACTGGCTCATAGAAAAATTGTCCAATTTTGGTACCGAGAATGGAACTAAATGGAGGATGGAGCTTAACCTCAGAAGATGGAGCTAAGCCTAAAATTGTGAAGCTTCAGAAGATGGAGCTAAGCCTAAAAAGATGGAAATCGACTCAAACCTTTTTCTGGGATGTTTTGTATTATTTTCCGTACAAATTGATCGTTTTGAAAAAAAAAGTTAAAAGGCTAAAAAAAGTTGTTACAAAAAATCTATCAACTAGGATGGAGCTAAACCTAAAATTGAAACTAAGCCTAGAAGGATGAAGCTAAATCTAACCATTTTCTGAAAATTCCGTTCTCTTCAAAAAAATAGTTGGATAGTTGAAAAATTTGTCGACATTTGCTAGCTAGAATGGAACTAAACCTAAAAAGATGAAACTAGACGTAAACAGGATGAAACTAAACCTAAGTTGATAGAATCACGAACTTTTCAGTATCAACAATCGACTAGACACAACTGACTCGACGTTGAGTACCCAAAAGGACCAAGTATCACAGATTGACTCAGAATTGGGAATTGACTTAATGTCAGAAGTGGTGTAGTAGTATATCATGAGTGGAAACATAAACATCATTATAAACAAATAAGTGTCATATGTTGGCTATATACACGTTTGATACTCATTCTATATAGCTAAACCTGAACCTAAATTGTCGAATAATGTCGAAAACCCTATTCATAGCCAACAACACACCCCATCATATGAATATATGACAAAACAAATGAGGTCACTACCCCGCTTCACAATAACAACACAAAACAATAATTACATTTCCCTACTAATTAGGCTTACCTCCAGTGTATCCTTCTCGATGACTGAAGTGTCGGAGGAAGCGATTTCCCGGGATGAGTCGTCCTCCTTCATTTTCCGGTAGTATATCGAATTCCAAACGCCAAGCATATCTGATACTGGAAAATATTTGTTGTGTTGTACAGGTGGGTGAGTAAGATGTTGGACAAAAACACAACATAGGATGAAAAAACGGGTGATTGAATGGAATACAAATTGAATTAAGGAAGAAAGAAGAAGAAGCTGGGGAATTAACACAAACAGAATACATTTTGATGATGATGAAAAGGTGATTAGTCAGGGATGCGAATTGTTGTTGTTTTGATGTATCACTTTTTTATTTCTTTGGTCTGGAAAAATGGAAACGTTGCAAGTTTTTTTTTGAGAGGGAAGTAATATGGGTTGGGGGACATTTGGAAAAGAAAAAGTTTTTTGGAAGTAATTAGGTGCATGTCACTTTTTTGAGGAAGAGAGGATACTGGGTTCTATGAATGTTGCGGTCTATGGGTTTTTAGTTCTACGGTTTTATGGTTCTATGAAGTTCTATGTATCTATGATTTTGTAAATATCTAGTTCTATGGAACTATGATTTTGTGATTTATGAATTTTTCGATACCAGGTTCTATGGTCCTAACATTATCAAGATATATGGTTCTATGAGTTTGGAAATCTATGATTATATTGCCCAATTCTATGGATTTTAAGTTCTATGAAAATTAAAAAAAAACCCTGTTTCGTGGTTCTATGCATCTAAAATTCTATGGTTCTTCAATAGGTTCTATGGATTTCAAGTTCTATGAATCTTCACATTTCCGATTCTATGGGCTTCAAGATCTATGGACCCAAGATTCTTCAATTATATGAATCTATGGATCTATGGATCTATGAATCTATGTATCTATGGATCTATGAATCTCTGGATCTATGGATCTATGAATCTATGTATCTATGGATCTATGAATCTATGGATCTATGAACCTCAAATTTTATGAATCTATGAATCTTTTGGCAATAGCTCTGTAGATCTTCTCCGTAGACATACCGTAGACAGCTCTGTAGACATACCAGATTCTATGAGTTCTATGACAGATAGGTTCTATGAATCTCAAGTTCTATGGTTCTATAGTTCTATGGTCCGAAGATCTATGAAACTTTAGCTTTCGAATTCTACGAAACATATAATTCTATATATCTATAATTTTTCCAAGTTCAATAAATTCTACGAAACGAAAAAAAACCGATCTATGACGCCTCACGAGGGCAGATATGATATTGGAGAAATGTCATTGATATGAGTGTTATTCAATTTAGTAGTAGTACTCGTAGGCCACATGATTTCCGAACTTTTGGTCTCTTGATAATATCTTTTGGAATGAGTATATATAAATCCAGTCTAGGATAAAGTTATGAGGTAATAGGATATTCCAGGAATTTGAATAGTTTTTCAATTCTGGAGATTATTTCAAAATGAGACTTGAAGTTTTTTTTCTGAAAATTTTTTTTTGATCAACTAGTATATAAAAATGTGATCTCCCAAAAGCGTTGATTTTGATCTACCGAAAGAAACTATTTTGATCTACTTGTTACCAAAAATTTTCGAGTTTCATGTCTGAAATATTTGATCTGCTAAATTTAGTACTTTCGTTTTATTTGATCCACCGTAATCGAAAAATTGTGATCTACCATAATCTTAAGGTTTATGTATACCGTATCCGAATGTTTCGATCTAGTCAAATCAAAAACTTCGAAACTTTGAAAATTTCAAAAACTTACTGTAGTTTAACGTTTGTGATCTACCGTCATGGAAAAAAAAGAATCTACAGTAACCAAAAATTTTGATCTACCGTAGTATAAAGTTGTGATCTACCACTTTGAAAAAACAATTCCTACAGTAATCGGAAAAATTGTTATCTACCGTAATTGGAAAATGATCTACCGTAGTAGAGTAAGAGAATGATCTACTACGGTCTGAAGATGATGATATACACATATTTGAACATTTTTGATCTACTGGAATATAAAAGTTGTGAACTACCATAGTGAAAAAAACCTGATCTACCGTAATACAAAATCTTCGACCAACTTCCCAAAAAATATTTGATCTAAAAAAACTCAAAATTTAATCAACTGATAAATAATTTATTTGACCTACCGGAACATTCTTATCCTAAAAAATATGCGGGGCAAGTGCGCTCCACTGCTAATTATACACAATAATCGAGTATCTATGAAATTCTATGGAAATAAAAGTCATAGAATCTGAAAAATTCTACGAAAAAAAGTGGCAATCTCTGGCATAATCCGTTCCAAAACTGAGTCACTCTGACGAAAAAATTTGTCATCTTGACCATTTTTTTCTTGCAAAAAAATAAAAAATATATGCGCATTTTTATTGCTAATCATCTTTCATTTAATATCATGTGTGGTAATGGGTAGAATAAAAATAATACAACCAAAAAAAAATAAATACCTCGTTATGAGTGCAATAAAAGTTTTACGACCATAAAAAATGAATTATTGGTCCCAATCGAACTTCTCGTCCATTTTCACACCATTGTTTCGCATCGCCAATTGCACCATTTCGGAGATATAGTTATAATCGACTGTATTTTGATATTTGAGTCCCATTAAGTATGTTTGAATTCGACGGAATTCCACCTGCAAACACACATGTTTCATATCATGGCAATCTAGGCCGGTGGCCTCCATCGCCTCATTGGCTCAGTGGCAGAGCGTCTGTCTAGTAAACAGAAGGTCGCTGGTTCGATTCCAGCATGAGGCACCGAATGTTTTGCGGCCCTTCACTACTTTATTATAAGTTTTGGCAGTTGTGGTACCGTGCCGCATAGTTGCGAGGGCGTGTCGACCACGCCCCTCTCTCTTTTAAATCGAAACAGGAAACAAATTTGAATTTTTGTGATATTTCGTTTTTTACTGTATTTTTTTCCTATTCTGGGATTAAAATTAAAATTAAATATCACAAAAAATACAGATTTGAAAAAATACAGATTTGACTGCAAAAAATGTGAAGTTCCAAAATTTTCAGCCTCAAAATCAACTGTTCCATAGAACCATAGAACCATAAAATCATAGAACCAAAGAACCATAGAACCATAGAACCATAGAACCATAGAACCATAGAACCATAGAACCATAGAACCATAGAATCATAGAACCATAGAATAATAGTATCATTGAACCATAGAACCATAGAATCTTTCATTAAAATTATGACACTTGAAGATATTCTATGCTTCTTTTCGGAAGATCTATGCAATTTTTGGGAAATCTATGCGTTTTATATGATAGATCTATGCCATAGAACCATAGAACCATAGAACCATAGAACCATAGAACCATAGAACCATAGAACCATAGAACCATAGAACCATAGAACCATAGAACCATAGAAATAATTACCCTTGGACAATATCTCATCATAATCAAGCATCCATCCGGTGTCCTAGACGCTTCCTTCAATTCAGCCGTCTCCTTCAACTGCTCCCTGTGCAAATACGACCATGGTAAATTTCCAGAAATGAGCTCAATCATCATATAAAACCACGACTCCATATCATCCTTCGGTGATTGCTCCTCACCATAATGAGCAGCAAGTGAGGCGTACCGATTGGTGCCACGAAATTTTATATCATCCCTTGGTATCTTCAACTCCCCGCTTTTGTCCTTGAATGATCGGGAGATACCGTAATCGATCAATGTTAGTTTTAAATCTTCCGGGCGTTGGTGTAGGGCGTGTGGTGGGATGCAGAAATTGGAGGCCTGAAATTTTTAGAGTCCTGTTTTGAATATTCTGAGAAAATTGTCAAAATTTTGTCAAACGCGCTCCATTGCGAATCTTCAAAAATTTAGACCTTTGATGAACAAGAGGAATTTTTGATTTTTTTTGTGAAAATTTTTCAGCATATATTTTGATTTTTATGGCGATTTATACGGATAAAACCATAAAAACGCATGAAATTCCAAAAAAATTTATAATTTTTCAACTACTTGTGGCTAAAAAGTCTGGAATAGAATAATATACCTTAAACCTAAACCTAAAAATTGTCCCAAAACGACCTGATATTTTTCAAGCCAAATTTTCAGTCATCGCCTATCTTTTCAAAATATTTCACTGGAGCGCACTTGCCTCCGACATAGGAGGTCTAAACGTTCAGAAAAAGCGCTCTATTGAAACATTTTGAAAAGTTAGGTCATGTCTGAAAAAATGAGAATTAACACTTTTTTTTTGTGAAAATTCCTTCGCATAAATTTGAACTTTCATGAACATAAAAAATGCATTTTGATAAAATCATACTAACGCATAAAAGCCCATAAAATCTGAAATTTCAACCATGGCCTAACTTTTCTCTCCCAAATGGCCGAATTTTCCAAAATAGTTCAATGGAGCGCACTTGCCTACCTAACATCTTTATATATATACCTTAATATCCCTGTGAACATATCCCATTTGATGAAGACTCTGAATCGACGAAAGCGCCAAAAATGACAAGCGTAAACCAGTGGATAGGGAGAATCTGCCATCTTCAAACATGAAACGAAGATTCATTAGATTATCGCCGAGCTGAAAATTTGGGAAGTTTTAGAAAATCGGAGGAAGATTTGACCGACCAACGGCATTATTATAAACTTGAAATGCTCCTCGATTTTGCCGCGATCAATCATTCGGACGAGGTCTTGGGCGCCTGGAACTTTAGACGTTTGTTACTCAGCCGGTAGTGAAGATTTTTTGATCAACTTTTTTTTGATAGATAGATATTAAATCAAGCTTCAAAATGACACCCAACATGATATATTTCTCTACCCCAGAACCAACCTTTCTTGGCCGCCTTACTCATCACACTATAATCCTGATCCAATCCATGGCTATGTGCCTCGCAAATTTCCAATTTACACGCGAATGGTTTGCCGTCGGATCTGCGTAGGACTTCATAAACTGCACCATATCGGCCTTGTGCGATTTTCCGCCCAACCGCATATACACCATCTTTTCCGCGGATCAAGCAGTTTTTGGAGGGTAGTTTGTCTTCAATTGAGCATCCGGAGGACTCGGAGTTTTCGCAGGATTCGAGGTCGAACGACATTATATCTGGAAGGAATGGAAGATGGAATGGGTGGATAGAGGGAAGGAGGACATAAAGAATGATTGAGGCGGAAATGATTAATGGACGCATAGATTCATAGATTCATAGACTCATAGATTCATAGATTCATAGATTCATAGATTCATAGATTCATAGATTCATAGATTCATAGATTCATAGATTCATAGATTCATAGATTCATAGATTCATAGATTCATAGATTCATAGATTCATAGATTCATAGATTCATAGATTCATAGATTCATAGATTCATAGATTCATAGATTCATAGATTCATAGATTCATAGATTCATAGATTCATAGATTCATAGATTCATAGACTCATAGATTCATAGATTCATAGATTCATAGATTCATAGATTCATAGATTCATAGATTCATAGACTCATAGATTCATAGATTCATAGATTCATAGATTCATAGATTCATAGATTCATAGATTCATAGATTCTCGAGTTCTATGCTTCATAGATCCTCGAGTTCTATGATGCATATATTCATAGAACTTATCTAACAAGTTTCACATTGTTCATAGATTCATAGATGTTTGGAATTCTATGATCCTACAAAATACATATTCTACGATTCTAAGAAACTCAAGTTCTATGATTCTACGCCTCTATAGAACCACAATTCTATGCATCCAAATAATATCACTATCACTGATTGTGATAGTGAATCGTCGATCACAACTTCTTTTTGTTGTGATCTACAAATTCACATGACAAGATTCTGAAAATAACACATAATGAATCAAACAGCTCGTTCCTCACCAGATGCCAAAAAATAAAAAAACTCGTAACTTTTACTGCTTTTTGTTTTTTCGCCTCTTCCGAAAAAACAGCAAGGTAAGTAAAAATCCTCCGAAGAAATTGCAAACTTTTCCTGACCTTTGCGCCAAACAAAAGTTAGAGAGTATGGGAAATGGAGAGACGCAGAGAAATGACAGCTGTTATTTTCACGTCAAGGAATGATAGAATCATGAAGAGAAAAGTTGTTGGCTGTGTGCCAGATCCATTGATTGGGTGATATGGGTGATAAAAATTTTTTTGATGGAGGTAAGGGATACATTGTTTGTGTCTCGAGACACACAATTTTTTTTGTTGACTGTCGCCAAAAATTTTTTGAGGGATAAATTGCACGAAAAGTTCACTGGATGGTTTTTGAGCTGTTGACTGATATGATTGAGTAACAAATGTGGTAAGCAGCCAAATATTTTTGGCTGCGAGAAAGTCGTTTGATACTCAGCCAAGATGGCGATCAGATAATGTTGAAGGAAACTGGTCGGCTGAGTATCAAATGCTCAAATCGACGGAGCTGTCAAATGAGTCATGGAGGCATTTGATACTCAGTCAACAGAAAAAATGACCTAGCGAAATTTCAGGATTTTTCTTGGAGCTGAAACTTTTTTTCTGAAAATGTGATGGCTGAAATTATTTGACTGAAAATGTATCTGCTATTTGGAGCATTTTTGGAGCAGCTCAAAATTTTTGTATATTTTCAACAAAAAAATTTTTCAGGATGATTTCAATTACCTAAAAAAAATTTCAGCCAATTTTCAGCTCAATTCATGCTCAAAATAGCTTTTTTTCGACAAAAATAGAGCAAACCGAAAAAAGAGCACATTTCGAAATGGCACTAAATTTTTGAGTCTTGAAAATTTTAGCTCAAATCACATAATTTCTGCTCATTTTCAGATATTCAAAAAAACTTGACTTTAAAAAATTTTCAGCAAAATTTCAGCTCAAAATCGCCTTTTTCCCCACAAAAAATGAGCAAAACTGAAAAAAGAGCACATTTCAAAACGGCAAGCACAATCATATTTACAAGTTCTCTTTGAAGTTTCTAGAAAAATATGCCTCAAGCAACACAAAAAAAAAATCATCATGATGATGCTCCGCGAGCCGACAAAAAACTTCCTGTTTACAAAAAAAAACTTACTGGGCTCGGCTCGCCGAGCAATGCTCCATCTGGAGCACATTAATTATTCAAACAACCTAATTACAGAAGAAATGTTGTGTGTTGTTACAACACAAAAAACTTTTTTGAAGAAATTTTGGGAAAATGTTGTTGAGATTTGTGTGTTCACAAAAAAAGATGTTCAAGAGGGGGTTGGCTCCTCGACACAAACACTACTTGTGTCGAGATTGCACAATGGCAAGCAGGGGGTCAAAAAAAAATAAAAGCAGGGGATTTTTATGTTTTGGTGGGGTGCCTGATATCCCAACTGATAATGACCAGAAGCAGCTGACATGCTGTCTGATCAGCGCCTACCAGGAGGCTGATTGGTAAATAAATTCTATGAAGGTCAAGTTCTATGGTTCTATGGCATAGAACATAGATTTGTCAAAAATTTGCATAGATCTTTCGAAAAGGAGCATAGAACTATCTCACTATCATTCTGTGATCCTGAAGTTCTATGGTTCTATGGTTCGACAATTCTATGGTTCTATGGTTCTATGGCTCTATGGTTCTATGGTTCTATGAATCTATGAATCTATGAATCTATGGTTCTATGGTTCTATGAATCTATGAATCTATGAATCTATGAATCTATGAATCTATGAATCTATGAATCTATGAATCTATGAATCTATGAATCTATGAATCTATGAATCTATGAACCTATGAATCTATGAATCTATGAATCTATGAATCTATGAATCTATGAATCTATGAATCTATGAATCTATGAATCTATGAATCTATGAATCTATGAATCTATGAATCTATGAATCTATGAATCTATGAATCTATGAATCTATGAATCTATGAATCTATGAATCTATGAATCTATGAATCTATGAATCTATGAATCTATGAATCTATGAATCTATGAATCTATGAATCTATGAATCTATGAATCTATGAATCTATGAATCTATGAATCTATGAATCTATGAATCTATGAATCTATGAATCTATGAATCTATGAATCTATGAATCTATGAATCTATGAATCTATGAATCTATGAATCTATGAATCTATGAATCTATGAATCTATGAATCTATGAATCTATGAATCTATGAATCTATGAATCTATGAATCTATGAATCTATGAATCTATGAATCTATGAATCTATGAATCTATGAATCTATGAATCTATGAATCTATGAATCTATGAATCTATGAATCTATGAATCTATGAATCTATGAATCTATGAATCTATGAATCTATGAATCTATGAATCTATGAATCTATGAATCTATGAATCTATGAATCTATGAATCTATGAATCTATGAATCTATGAATCTATGAATCTATGAATCTATGAATCTATGAATCTATGAATCTATGAATCTATGAATCTATGAATCTATGAATCTATGAATCTATGAATCTATGAATCTATGAATCTATGAATCTATGAATCTATGAATCTATGAATCTATGAATCTATGAATCTATGAATCTATGAATCTATGAATCTATGAATCTATGAATCTATGAATCTATGAATCTATGAATCTATGAATCTATGAATCTATGAATCTATGAATCTATGAATCTATGAATCTATGAATCTATGAATCTATGAATCTATGAATCTATGAATCTATGAATCTATGAATCTATGAATCTATGAATCTATGAATCTATGAATCTATGAATCTATGAATCTATGAATCTATGAATCTATGAATCTATGAATCTATGAATCTATGAATCTATGAATCTATGAATCTATGAATCTATGAATCTATGAATCTATGAATCTATGAATCTATGAATCTATGAATCTATGAATCTATGAATCTATGAATCTATGAATCTATGAATCTATGAATCTATGAATCTATGAATCTATGAATCTATGAATCTATGAATCTATGAATCTATGAATCTATGAATCTATGAATCTATGAATCTATGAATCTATGAATCTATGAATCTATGAATCTATGAATCTATGAATCTATGAATCTATGAATCTATGAATCTATGAATCTATGAATCTATGAATCTATGAATCTATGAATCTATGAATCTATGAATCTATGAATCTATGAATCTATGAATCTATGAATCTATGAATCTATGAATCTATGAATCTATGAATCTATGAATCTATGAATCTATGAATCTATGAATCTATGAATCTATGAATCTATGAATCTATGAATCTATGAATCTATGAATCTATGAATCTATGAATCTATGAATCTATGAATCTATGAATCTATGAATCTATGAATCTATGAATCTATGAATCTATGAATCTATGAATCTATGAATCTATGAATCTATGAATCTATGAATCTATGAATCTATGAATCTATGAATCTATGAATCTATGAATCTATGAATCTATGAATCTATGAATCTATGAATCTATGAATCTATGAATCTATGAATCTATGAATCTATGAATCTATGAATCTATGAATCTATGAATCTATGAATCTATGAATCTATGAATCTATGAATCTATGAATCTATGAATCTATGAATCTATGAATCTATGAATCTATGAATCTATGAATCTATGAATCTATGAATCTATGAATCTATGAATCTATGAATCTATGAATCTATGAATCTATGAATCTATGAATCTATGAATCTATGAATCTATGAATCTATGAATCTATGAATCTATGAATCTATGAATCTATGAATCTATGAATCTATGAATCTATGAATCTATGAATCTATGAATCTATGAATCTATGAATCTATGAATCTATGAATCTATGAATCTATGAATCTATGAATCTATGAATCTATGAATCTATGAATCTATGAATCTATGAATCTATGAATCTATGAATCTATGAATCTATGAATCTATGAATCTATGAATCTATGAATCTATGAATCTATGAATCTATGAATCTATGAATCTATGAATCTATGAATCTATGAATCTATGAATCTATGAATCTATGAATCTATGAATCTATGAATCTATGAATCTATGAATCTATGAATCTATGAATCTATGAATCTATGAATCTATGAATCTATGAATCTATGAATCTATGAATCTATGAATCTATGAATCTATGAATCTATGAATCTATGAATCTATGAATCTATGAATCTATGAATCTATGAATCTATGAATCTATGAATCTATGAATCTATGAATCTATGAATCTATGAATCTATGAATCTATGAATCTATGAATCTATGAATCTATGAATCTATGAATCTATGAATCTATGAATCTATGAATCTATGAATCTATGAATCTATGAATCTATGAATCTATGAATCTATGAATCTATGAATCTATGAATCTATGAATCTATGAATCTATGAATCTATGAATCTATGAATCTATGAATCTATGAATCTATGAATCTATGAATCTATGAATCTATGAATCTATGAATCTATGAATCTATGAATCTATGAATCTATGAATCTATGAATCTATGAATCTATGAATCTATGAATCTATGAATCTATGAATCTATGAATCTATGAATCTATGAATCTATGAATCTATGAATCTATGAATCTATGAATCTATGAATCTATGAATCTATGAATCTATGAATCTATGAATCTATGAATCTATGAATCTATGAATCTATGAATCTATGAATCTATGAATCTATGAATCTATGAATCTATGAATCTATGAATCTATGAATCTATGAATCTATGAATCTATGAATCTATGAATCTATGAATCTATGAATCTATGAATCTATGAATCTATGAATCTATGAATCTATGAATCTATGAATCTATGAATCTATGAATCTATGAATCTATGAATCTATGAATCTATGAATCTATGAATCTATGAATCTATGAATCTATGAATCTATGAATCTATGAATCTATGAATCTATGAATCTATGAATCTATGAATCTATGAATCTATGAATCTATGAATCTATGAATCTATGAATCTATGAATCTATGAATCTATGAATCTATGAATCTATGAATCTATGAATCTATGAATCTATGAATCTATGAATCTATGAATCTATGAATCTATGAATCTATGAATCTATGAATCTATGAATCTATGAATCTATGAATCTATGAATCTATGAATCTATGAATCTATGAATCTATGAATCTATGAATCTATGAATCTATGAATCTATGAATCTATGAATCTATGAATCTATGAATCTATGAATCTATGAATCTATGAATCTATGAATCTATGAATCTATGAATCTATGAATCTATGAATCTATGAATCTATGAATCTATGAATCTATGAATCTATGAATCTATGAATCTATGAATCTATGAATCTATGAATCTATGAATCTATGAATCTATGAATCTATGAATCTATGAATCTATGAATCTATGAATCTATGAATCTATGAATCTATGAATCTATGAATCTATGAATCTATGAATCTATGAATCTATGAATCTATGAATCTATGAATCTATGAATCTATGAATCTATGAATCTATGAATCTATGAATCTATGAATCTATGAATCTATGAATCTATGAATCTATGAATCTATGAATCTATGAATCTATGAATCTATGAATCTATGAATCTATGAATCTATGAATCTATGAATCTATGAATCTATGAATCTATGAATCTATGAATCTATGAATCTATGAATCTATGAATCTATGAATCTATGAATCTATGAATCTATGAATCTATGAATCTATGAATCTATGAATCTATGAATCTATGAATCTATGAATCTATGAATCTATGAATCTATGAATCTATGAATCTATGAATCTATGAATCTATGAATCTATGAATCTATGAATCTATGAATCTATGAATCTATGAATCTATGAATCTATGAATCTATGAATCTATGAATCTATGAATCTATGAATCTATGAATCTATGAATCTATGAATCTATGAATCTATGAATCTATGAATCTATGAATCTATGAATCTATGAATCTATGAATCTATGAATCTATGAATCTATGAATCTATGAATCTATGAATCTATGAATCTATGAATCTATGAATCTATGAATCTATGAATCTATGAATCTATGAATCTATGAATCTATGAATCTATGAATCTATGAATCTATGAATCTATGAATCTATGAATCTATGAATCTATGAATCTATGAATCTATGAATCTATGAATCTATGAATCTATGAATCTATGAATCTATGAATCTATGAATCTATGAATCTATGAATCTATGAATCTATGAATCTATGAATCTATGAATCTATGAATCTATGAATCTATGAATCTATGAATCTATGAATCTATGAATCTATGAATCTATGAATTTATGAATCTATGAATCTATGAATCTATGGTTCTATGATTCTATGAATTTATGGTTCTATGATTCTATGAATTTATGGTTCTATGATTCTATGAATCTATGAATCTATGATATCTTCCTGATAATGACCAGAGGCAGCTGACATGCGTCTGATCAGCACTACCAGGCTGATTGGTAAATAATTGTGTCATGTCTTTGTCATATGAGCCATTTTATTGAAGAATCAATTACAGACAAGAATACGATAGGTTTAACATTATAGGTTTAGGTTTAGGCGGATGGAGGTTTAGATTCTTTGATGTGCCATCAAATCGCTCTTGACACTTTTCTCGTCGAGGTCCGACATTTCGGATGCTTGAACTTGGAAGAGTGACTCGAGACCGAGTGATGCTTTGAGAGCACGGACCGATGAGGCGTAGAGCATACGTCTGCGGACTGGTGCATTGTCTGGGCAGCTGGAATAAGGGATTCTATGATTCTATGGATCTATGATTATGGTTGTTTGATTCTATGAGTTTTTGGGGCTGCTGGTTTTCTGGATCTATGAGACTTGCTACATTGAAACATGAAGTTCTATGGATCTATGAATTTCAAGTCACATGGATCTATGAACTTGAAGTTCTATGAATCACATGATCTATGAACCTACAAAGTTCAAGATCTATGATTTTCGATTATATGATTCTATGGAGATATGGTTCTATGCCTTTGAGATCTATGAAATATCTGACTTTCAGATTCTATGAAAATGGATACACTGAAACTTTGAGATTCTATGGAACTATGGATTTCAAGTTCTATGAATTTGAAAATCTATGAAACGCCAAGTATGAAGCTCTATGCTTACTAGATCCATGAATATATGAGTTTGAAGTACTATGAATCAAAAATTCTATGAATCTATGGATATCAAGTTCTATGAAATTCGAATTCTATGAATCGATGAAGACTAAGTTCTATGACCTTTAGTTCTATGGATCTATGGAAGTCACGTTCTATGATCCTCAAACCTACAGATCTATGAATCCAAAGTTCTATGAATCTATGAATCAAAATCTATGACTATATACAACCTAAAAATTTCCAAAACTCCAAAAAAACTTACTATTGAACAAAGATGACCTTGTTCAATGTGCTGGTTCCTTCAGCTCCTTGTCTTTGAACAGTCACTTCGACATCAACAGCAGCATATCTTCAAATATTCATCATTGTTCAATATCCACCATATATCCACCATACCTGCACTCCTTTCCATCTTGCACCAACTCCTTCATCTCCTCCACAAATTGGGCGTATGGCGCATTTTTCTCGCCAACTTTTTCAACAACGATGGCGGTGTCGTTTTTGTCGATCTTCAAAAAAAAAACGTTTTTTTTTCACACTCGTAAAATCCGCAGTAAATTCTTTACCGAAATATCTGGGGTATGCTCCTTTAAAACAGTCTAAAAACTACAGTAATATTCTATACTACGGTATTAAAGGTACATAAGCGAATGTTCCTTGAAAATTGCTCGATTTTGTGGCAAAAAATAGAATAAAAATGTTGAACAAGCATCTGGGTCTCGACACGATATTTGTAGTTCGATTACGGTGTGAAACATTTTTGCAAAAATGCACAAGAACTACTGTATTAAAGGCACATGACGAATCATGGTACCTTAAATCAAAAAAACTGAATTTTCAGAAGCTCTACATTTTTGAAAAATATTTCATATATGCCAGAAAACCAGAAAAAAATTGGCGGGTCTCGACATGATTTTGCTCGATTACAGTATGAAATAATCATTTTCGAACAATAAAAATGTGTTACTGTAACATTTAGCTACTGTATTAAAGGCACACAGATTTAGTTCGACGACAAAGTGTTCGATTTTGTGCCAAAAATCTGGTCTAAAATGCTGAACAAGAAACAGGGTCTCAACACGATTTTGCAGTTCAATTACGGTATTGAAAAATTGTTTTAAGCACAAAAAATTGCTGCTGTAACGTTTGACTACTGTATTAAAGGCACACAAACGAATGTTCCTCAAAAAGCGCTCGATTTTGCACCAAAAAAACAGTAAAAAAATTACCAACAAGCAACAGGGTCCCGATAGGATTTTGTAGCTCGATTACAGTATGAAAAAGTAATTTTCAAACAATAAAAGTATGTTACTGTAACATTTGACTACTGTATTAAAGGTACACAAACGAATATTCCTCAAAAAGTGCTCGATTTGGCACCAAAAAACAGTACAAAAATGACAAGCGAGCTCTCGGGTCTCGACACGACTTTGCAGTTCGATTACTGTATGAAAAACATCCTTTCTATTTCAAATCAGCATCAAACTGCTCATCTTAAATTCCCTCTTATTTCAGAGCCATAAGCCTATATATAGTATATATATATATATGTATATATATCGTACCTTGAAGATAATGTAGCTGTGTTGATGTTTGTTGTGAAGCAAATCGTATGCATTCTTGCATGATGGATCAACTTTGACTCCCGATGCCTATAAATATTGTCTTATTTTTTATTTCTGTGAATTTTTTTGTGCGAAATGAGCATTTTCCTATGCATATTTCGACTCAAAACTGTATTATATGCATCGAATATTCATCGATTTTCTAGGCTCACTCTTTCTGCGAAAAATTGAGGAAAAAACCGATTTCGATCTACCATAAACTGTGAAAAACGTTTTCCATTTGGTAGATCAAAAAATAATTCGAAATTTTGCTTGAAAGAGCAGAAAAACCTGAAAAAATCTATGAAAACCCAAAAAAGCAACATAAATTCAACTAAAGTGGCTCATGTTTCAATAGCTCAAACATTAAATTCCCCATATTTTTACTATAAACGTCTAATTTTTCTTCGAAATCGCAAAATATACCGATTTTCGCATTTTTTGTGTTTTTTTAAAAAGTTTTTTAAAGTCCCAACATTTCTTTCAATATTTCCACACATTAGTCATTCCATTATTTCATTCCATTCGGTTATGATTAATTTCAAAGACACATCAAAAGAAAAAACAACACATTTTATTTGGTGAATTGTTGAAAAACGGCAAACAAAAATGTGAATAGTTTTCTATTTTTTTTTCGTCTCAATCAATAAATAGCAAGAAAAAAAAGAAGAAGAAATGAGAGATTTTGGTGGGTGGGGATGGGGGGAAGGGAGCGAATTACAATAAGGGAGGGGGCTTTACCACGCATTTCGACAAAAATCGAAAAAACAAGAAAACAACAGAATCACTCGAGGGAGAGAGAGAGAGATCCAAGAATAAACTGAATCAACACACACATACACTAAAGTGAGACGCCATTCGCCGTTTTTTCAGCACGAGAGGATACCCGGCATTGTATTAAAAATTAGTGGAGTCCGCCGGGCGAGTTAAAGAATCAATCAGAAATACAATAATTTTGTGGATAAAAAACAACAAAAGTGTGTGTTAGGGTGATGCTTTTTTGGTGGGACCAAAATCAATCGATGGATAATCAAAAGAAGTTGAAGAGAGAAATCACTCAAAATCATTCAAAAGAAGACACATCAAATCGGGCATGGCAACACAACAAAAACAAAAAAACACACACATAGACACACGAAAGTTGGGATTGGGAAGAATCGATATTGGATTAAAACAGCAATTTTGAAGGTGTTGAGGAGAGGGAAAACGATCTAATGATCTCCGTATTTCTCAGCCAACTTGTTCAACAATTCTCTGTGCGACATCTCAGACTCGTCCGAAACCTGGAAATTATGAAATTTAGAAAAGCCGATAATAAAGCTTGAACTTACTTGGAATTGAAGAATCTTTCCGGTTCCGAGCGAAGCCTTGATGGCCGATGCAGATGAGGCGTACACCATCTTTTTCTTGATCGATGCGCCATCTGGGCAGCTGTAATAATCCAATATTTCGCAATCTTTCGAGAAAATATCACTTACATTTGCAAGAAGACGATCTTGTCCATCTTCGAAGTACCGGCACCAACTCTGCTGCATGTGAACTTGAAGTCGAAGACAGCATAACGGCAATCGGTGAGATTGTCGGTTCTTGTCTTCACATCCTCGACAAACTTCTCGAATGCGGCCTTTGATGAGTCATCGTAATCGTCGCCGGTGATTCCGAGATCTTCTTGGCTGACGGCGGTCTCGACGATAACGTCACGCTCCTGAAAACCAATTTCCGTTGAAAAAACTCACAAAATTTCACAAATTCCTCACCTGGATCTTGAAGATGATGTAACGGAACTCTTTGCGACCCTCCGACAACTTTTGGAAGGTTGTTTGGACATCTGGATGGACCATAACACCGGAAGTCGACTAGAAAAACGGCACACATGTTATAAGTGGTTAGAATTAAGAGAAAACTGTTATTCTTCCAATAAAAAACACTCGAGCGAGCAAAATTCACACCATTCTCCAATTTTTTTTTCATTTTTTTTATGTTTCAACTTTTGAATTTCACTAATAAAAGAGAAAAAATCCCAAAACATACCATTTTTTCGATGTAGTTTGTTGAGTTTTCACAAAGGAAATGAAAAGCAAGTTGAGTTCCCTGCAAAAATTGCGAAATTTACAGAAAAAGGTGCGATGATGACGAGAAAAAAACGAGGAAAATAGATAAGTGTGAGGTATATATGTGCTGGTTTGGGAGGACACCAACAGGCAATATACACAACAAAAAAACCGAGTGTGGGACGACGGACAACACAACCGATGAATGTTGTGGAAAATAGAGAAAGAGGGATGGTGGTGGTGGTAGAAAAAAACGGACGGCTGTGTGTAGAGTGGGAGGAGGCAGTGATGGAAAGTGGGCGCCTCCCTCTCTCTCTCTCTATCGTTCAGTTGGTTGTGTAGGACATGAGGGGGACGACGCACAAGCCAGTTGAATGGTCATCTTCTATACACAAGCAAGGCGGACGGACGGCCGGCCCGTTACACATTCGCAAGAACTATGAGAGAGAAAGAAAGAGAAAAGAGAAATGGGGCCGGACGGCAAATGTATAGGAAAAAAACGGAGCAAACATTCAACACTTTTCGTCCTTCAGCACTATTCGGAGGTAAAAATGGCTTCTAGAATGGGAAATTGGGGTGAGAAAAGACGATTTCAAGCAGAAAAAACGGTATTTAAACGCGTGTTCGATACAAAATGTGTCATCATCAATATTGATATTCAAAACGAGGGGCGCGATTAGAAACGAATGAGTCATTGATTATCACCAACTGATACGGTCACATGTTTTGTTGATTTTTGAATCAAAAACACTTGAAAACCACCGATTTCCTGCACACGAAGAACAATAGTTGGAGTAATTAGGGGCGAAAGAAACTCGCGGAGACAGACCAAGCGTATAATCTTCTACTTAACGTACAAAAGAGACACAAAACCACAACAAAAAACATTGCATCGATTGATCGATCGATATTTGCCGGGGAGAGTTTCAATTTTGCACACAACACACTCGCCTCGACTATGCAAACATCCAAGTGCGTCCGGAAAAATAGATCTTTTTGGGGTGGAAATATTCATATTTCTTTGAAGGACGGGGATGGGAAAAATTTTTGAAGGACACTGATTTACAACGAATCGATTTGAAATGGGACGGAGTCTCGGGTGGTGCCAGATGTTGTAATGCCACCCGCCTGCCTGTGTTGTGTCCTCTATATATCTCCAGAGTCGCGATCCTACTTGTTTCGACGCAAAACGAGGTCGTTTCGGAGAGCGGGACGGAAGAAGACAAGAGGACGATACATATAAATAATTAAGTTTTGTGTGAAGAGCGGAACCGATTTGAAATAAGAAGTGAATCACTTTTATTGCGAAATCATAGCCGGCAATAGCGATGGGGTTTGTGCTAAACAGTAAGAATGAGAAAAAGGCGGGGCGGCGACACAATTGTTTTATGAAAAAGAAGGCAAATGATTCAACGGAGAGAAAAAACAAAACATTTCCGGAAATTTCGTCATAGAAATATGTTTTGTTGGTGAATTTACTGCAAAATGAGGAGCTGGGAACAATAAAAATATATAAAATGATGAGAAAATGAGATTTATAGGCGAAAAACTACGAAACAACATCGAAAATAAATCTTTTCGCGCCGCGGGAGAATTCAAAAATTCAAAAATAATTTGTTAGCAATGGCGCGCGTTTGCATTACCAGTAGGTTTAGGCTTACCAGCGATGGAATGACGATGATTTGAAGGGAAAAAGAAGTAAATAGAGGATATTTCGAGGTTCACATTACACAAAACTTGTGCCAAAAATCAAAAACCTCGTGATCAACGGCAAAAGTTGCGAAATCCCTCGATATATCCCCCAAACTTTACAAAATAGCCGGATACACCACGAAATTGGTGTAAAGTAACCAACATATGCAAATGTTTGGCGAGAGCTGATATCGATGGGTATATGTGAGGAGAAATCGCGGGGGAAAACGACAAAGATGATGATTCGGGGCAGCTGTTTGTCTATGTTACAAAATACAGGGGAGGTGGGGGCGTTGAGAGAGAGCCTCGTGCGTTGATTTGTGATAAATAAAGAATAGAGAAAAGCTGGAAAAATGATTTATTGAAGCAAAAAAAGGCAGAAATCGTTTTTTATTGAGGGAAAAATGATTTATTTGAGGTGGACTGGTAAAATATTACTACAATTTACATTTGAAAACATTTAAAACACGTTTTTGTTTACAATTTGTCGGCTGAAACGAGGCCGCGGATTCCATGATGTGTTTTTTAACCTGAAAATTGAAATATACGCCTAGTAAATTGAAAAAGAACATACTTTACGGAATTTCGGGCGGCTTCGGAAGTTGTGAGCACGGCGCCGGCTTTTTCCATTTGACGAAATGCGAAATGACGATGTGCACATAGTGTCCGCGTTCGAGGAGATCGTAGCTGAACATTTTTCATTTATTTCGACGAAAACAACTTTTGAAACACTTACGTTGTTTGAAGAACGCATCCATGAGCTTCAATTTCAACGAGAATCACATTTTCAACGTTTTTTCCGCTTGTGGAATGCACATGGAGAACTAAAATGCATATTTCATTAGATTTTTTGAAGAAAAACTCACTTTTGACTTGTCATAGATCGGTGTATTCTCGGCGAGTCCCTCCGTCGATCAACCGCCTCGATACGTTGATAATTTCCGGGAAATATCGAATCATTTTGCTGGAAATGATTATTTTTGAGGAAAAAACGATAAAAAATAAAGAAATACTTGAATTTTTCCTGAAGATTACGTACAAACAACGCACTGTTTGTCAAGGAGATCGTAGCTAAACAGTTTTCAATTATTCTGACGAAAAAACTTTTGAAACACTTACGTTGTTTGAAGAATGCATACATGAGCTTCTATTTCAACGAGAATCACGTTTTCAACGTATTTTCTGCTTATGGAATGCACATGAAAATCTAAAATACGTATTTCAGAAGATTTTTGAAGGAAAAACTCACTTTTGACTTGTCATAAATCGGTGTTTTCTCGGTGAGTCCCTTTTTTGCTAAAAATATTTATTTTCGAGGAAAAACTGCTAAAAACTACGACATACCTGGATTTTTTCTGAAAACCACATACGAACAACGCCGGAATGTTCAAAATTCGATCAACCGTCTCGATACTTTGATAATTTTCGGGAAATATTGACTCGTTTTGCTGCAAATAATTATTTTCGATAAAATACGCTAAAAACCACGAAATACCTGGATTTTTCTTGAAGATCGCATACAAACAGCGCACAATTTGTTGGATCAATTCGAGCGATGATTTTTTTAGCCGCCATAACTGAAAATTATCGATAATTGATGAAAAATCACGTGAAAATTGCAAAAAATGCCGTAAAACGTATATAACTCGTTCAAAACAACAGGGAAATGTGTAAAATCGAAAACATAGGATATATGGAGTTTATATTTTATGTATTAGTCATATTTTTCAATAAAACGACGAGATTTCAGCTATTTATAGCATTTTAACGAATAAAAAATGGAGAAAAAATGTTGTGTCGATTTACGATAAACAACAAACGCATGCGGAATCGAGGCGGAGTATCGTACAAAACACGCACTCTTTTGAATTTTCGACACACCCCGCGCTCGACTACGCATTCGGGACCACGCATCTCCATGTGCGCGGTGGCCTAGAGGCTAACGCACGGAACTAGTAAACTACTTCCACGTAAAGAAAAGAAGGGTTCGACCCCCCGCAAGTGGGATCGGATTTTTCCCAGTGTTTGGAGGTTCACTGGCATCATAGTACTGCTATTTCTATGTATCGTCCCCCTTGGGGAGGTAGTCTACTAGTTGTCGTGTCTGTTAGTCGTCTTCGACACCATTGCGGTATGAGTACTACACTTCCCCGTCTTTGGCGAATGGGGAGGCTGGCAGGCTGGTGGCTGGTAGATTCTGGACTTCGTCTGAGCAACAAGATTGCCACATGTCCCTTCATGGGTCATGCTTTTGCAAAAGTTATCAACCAAAAAGAAATGTTCAAACAAGATTTATTGAAGCAAAAAAGGCAGAAATATACATTTAGAAGTGATCATCCGATGGACCAAGGCCGCTGTCCGACATATCGATTATGTTATCGCTGAAATATTGTTTTTGAACTTTAAAAAAGATGTTTTTCATTGGAATTTCGATTGTTTTTCAGTTAAAATGTTTGATTTTCAGTGTTTTTCGATTTGAAACAACAGCAACTTTGGGCGAATAACGCATTTTTGCTGTTTTTTCACATCAAAACCGAAAATTTCTGTAGTTTTGTGAAATTTTCAAGTTTTTCTCGGTGTTTAGGTTTAGCTTGATCATAAAGCTCTTCTCAAATTGTCGATTTTTTGTTGATTTTCGACATAAAGAAGGAAAATATTGAGTATAAACATGTTTTCTTCGGTCGTTTCATAATTTTTACCGCAAATTCGTATAGTTTTGTCAATTATTCAATCTTTAGGTTGAACCTAATGCTGGAAAAAAAAATCCTAAACTTTGAGCATTATTCAAAAGATGTGTGCGTTCTCAAGCTGTTTTTCGCTGAAAAAACTTCGAATAATGATGAAATGTTTGATTTTTGGACAATAAATCATTTTCATGAACTAAATTTTGATAGGACTTTTGAAATGTCAGCAATATATAATTATTCAAGGTATAATTTTTGTCACTGAAATTATAGTCGGCTCAACCGGAACATCTCGAAGTGAAGCTTTTATTTTGACTTGCTCCTTCAAGATAGTACCCAGTAAACCATTTTTTGTAGAACTTCGGGATACTGTATTGAAGGAGCATACAAAAGTAGGGTACCGAGATTCGAAAATGCTTGAATTTTATGAGCCTTAACAAAAATAACGTCTTTGATTTAGTGCCACTAATTTAAATCATCAAAACGTTGAATACCGTATTTCCTCAATTAGAGCGGCACTACCGGAGAATGATCATATCTCAGAATCTAGAAGAGCTATGAAAAAGTTGTCAACTGCAAATTTGTAGATCATAATTTTTTCTACAAATTTGCAATTGACAACTTTTTGATAACTTTACTAGATCCCGAGATATGATCATTCTCCAGCAGTGTTTTTTTCTTTTTTTGGAAATATGGTAACCACTATATCAAGCGTGCCGGGGCCTTTCCGTGTATCTTTTTTTTTATGTTGAAATATTATTTTGATTATAGGCACTCACAATCCATAAGGTTCCTTAAAATACTTGGTAGCCCATGCCTGACAATCCATCGGTGGCAGTGGATTATGATGATCATACGACTCCTTCTTAGCAAATGCAATTGTTTTGGTGAACATTTCTAGTTTCGAATGTCGAGGTAACCCGTAAAACTCCAAAACTGCCGAGTTTATTCGATTCGATGTCTGGAAAAAAATTATATATACCGTATTTCCTCGAATATAGCTGCACTAAAAACACTACCGAAGAATGATCGTATCTCGGAATCTAGTGCAGGTATCGAAAAGTTGTCAACTGCAATATTGTAGAAAAAGTTATGATCTACAATTTTGCAGTTGACAACTTTTTGATAGCTGTCCTAGATTCCGAGATATGATCATTTTCCGGCAGAGTTTGCAGTGTTTGAAAATCAACGATAGATCCTACCCATTCTCGGTGTTTCGGAGTCAGAAAAACATGGAATGGCGTTTCAACCGTTTGATCTTTTAGGTTAAACGCCATCAATGCGAACACTTTTTCCATTTCATCGAGTTTTGATTCCATGAAATATCCATCTTTCATCAATACTTCTCTTGCATATTGCATCGATTCTGATAATCGGCTGAAAATATTTTTCAAATTTCCAGACAAATTTTCAGACGACACACTCACTCATTTCGGATTTTTTCGATTAAAGCTTGTTTGTGGAGGATGTAGTAGGTGTCGCGGTTTTCCATGATTTTGGGGGAGATCTCGTTTAGCTGAAATAGTGAATCTATGATTCATAGAACTTGGAGATCTATGAATATACACCATAGATTGCGAGCATAGAACTTCATAGATCCATAGAACTTATCTAACGTTGACTGAATATTAAAGTCTTGCAGATCTATGATTTCTTGATACAAAGTTCATTGATTCTATGGTTCTATGCTTTCCAAGCCTATCGTGATTTTCATAGATCTGGGAAGAAACCAGTGCAAATCTAACAATATATGAATCATAGAACTTCAGAATCTATGAATCTATGAATCATATAACTCGAGGATCTATGAATCATAGAACTTGAGTATATATGAGTCTCTGTATCATAGAACTCCAAGATCTATGATTCTGTGAATGAACAGAAACGCGAGGATCTATGCATCTCTGAACTCATAGAACCCATAGAACTCAAGGATAAATGAATCTATGGGCCATAGAATTCGAGAATCTATGAATCTACAAATCATAGAACTCAAGGATCTATAAATCTCTACCTACCTTCAACACCGCTTCCTCCGCCTTTCCATCCATTATCAATTTCTTGATCTCCCCTCGTTTCGCCATCCTCTCCAACACCCCCGGTTCAACTACCAATCTATGCTCCCTTACTATCGAATCAACACACTGTAAAACCTCCAAATTATTCTTCAAACCTCTCAAAACTTCGATCTACCTCAGGTATACAATGATGCACAAAATAGTCCAATACCATATTCGACATCTCCCTCTTACTCGGATTCGGACAAATTTCGAATTTGAAGTTTTGAAATTTTGAATCATGCTTTTCCTCCATCACCTCATCCTCCTCATTCCATTCATATCTAGCTGGTTTCGAATTTTTTGTGGGTGGCACTTGTGTTGGCGGTGGTGTGATGAGTTGAAAGTCGAAGGCTCTGGCGATGGATCTGAAAATTTCGAATGGTGTTGAATGTACCAATTGGTGACAGTCTGAAGATTCATATCTTCATTACTTAAATTAGGTTTAGCTCCAGTTTACTGACGTAGGCAAAGTTTTAGTGAACAGATTTAGGTTTTGCAACACTGCGTCAGGATAAGCTTTAGTGAGTTAGTTTTAGCTCCAGTATTTGTTCCTACATGGCTTAGGTTTAGTTCCAATGTACTAGGCAACGTTCACCTTCAGTAGGTTAGGTTTAGCTCCAGCCAACTTATTTTAGGTTTAGCTCTGGAAGCCTAGGTTTTGCTTCAGTGTATTTGGTAAAATTAAACTCAATGGAATTAGGTTTAGCTCCAGCAGAGCAGATCTGGTTCCAGCTCACTGTCTTAGGTTTAGCTCCAGCTTTTGTTCTCATTTTGCCTAGGTAGGACTCCAGTGTGTTAGGTTTAGCTCCAGCAAATTAGGTTTAGCTCCAGTGTCCAGCGCTAAGTTTAGTTTCAGTGTATTAGCTTTGAATCTAGCTCCTACGAACTAGGTTAGTTTTAGCTCCAGTGTATTTTTTAAGGTTTAGCTCCAGTATTCGATACTTCATATTTTTTTGCTTAACGCTTCCAAAAACTCACGTCACATTCGGCTCCACAAAATTCGGCACCTCAACCTTCCTCTCCACAAACGGCAACCAATCATCAACCGGCTGAATATTCTCCTCAATTGACACTGTTGATTGCTGAAATTTTATTACTTTTTGCTGAAATTTTTCAAGCTGAAAATAAAGAACTAACCGATTCCCAAGTCATATTATCATCCTCCTCTTCCTCCGTCTCAGTTTCCTCCTCAACTTTTTCCTCCTCACTGGCGAACATATGCTCAACTTCATCGTAGCTCAAACCTGCTGAAATTAAAGTTTGAGTGCTTAGATAAGTTTTTGGATATTTATATATACCTGAATAATCAGGTGGTAGGTAGATTTGAACATCTCTATCTTCATCATCCATATTTTTTTGCAAAACTTCTGAAATTTACGGCTTCAAAACATTTTTAAAAGATTTTTAGACGGCTTGAGAAGGATTGAAGGGGGATTTGATATTATTGTAGGTTTAAGTTACTATATATAATTCAGAAAACAAGACAATACACCAAAAATATGGAATAGACGATCGATATATGTGTAAAACGTCACGAGGAGAAAAAAGAGTGGCCGAGGAGGCACCATGTCTGCGTCTCTCATTTCGCTTTTTCTAGGCCACTTCCTCTTTTAGTGGCAGTTTGAATATATATATACACAAAAAGAAGGTCGTTTATTGAAACATTGGGTTTCGGTATATACAAAAAATTAGGTTTAGGTCCGTTGGTATCTACTTTCTGCGACAACATTGTCCATTTCCGCATGGTGAATAGTTCTGTTGGCATGCACAAGTGTTGTTGTTGGTCGATGGTTGGCAAGCGACTTGAGCTGGTTGAGCGGCTTGGCACGAGTCGGAGCATGATGATTGGCATGCTTGTTGGCATTGTTGTTGTGGTTGTTGTTGTTGCACACATTGTTGTTGGCATGATTGTTCGCATTGTGGTGCACATTGTGGTGATTGGGCGACCGAGGTTTGGAGCACAATTTGGACAACTTGTTGGGTTGGTGCTTGGGTGGTTGGGTTGTACATTGGGGCTTGGGTCTGGGCAATGCATTGTTGGTCACAGGCTGGTTGACAGGCTGGGGCACATTGTTGTTGTTGTTGGTTGTTGTATGGATCATACATTGGTGTCTGTGGTGCTGGATTGTTGTAGACAACTTGTTGAGTGGCCTGGGCAGTTTGTTGGCAGATGTTCGAGCATTGTGGTTGACACTGTTGTTGGCATTGTTGTTGTGGTTGTTGTTGTTGTACACATGATTGTTGGCATTGTTGTTGACATTGTGGTTGGCATTGTGCTTGTGCTTGTTGGATTTCCAATTGAATCTGGATGACTTGTGGTGCCTGGGTGGTGGTGGATGGTGCATCGCAAGCAACACTACATTGTTGTTGACATTGTGGTGCACATTGTTGTTGTTGTTGTTGTGGTTGTTGTTGTTGACAAGTCGACTGGCATTGTTGTTGGCACATTGGCTGACATTGCACTGGTTGATATTGAATTGGTGCTTGTGTTGTTGTGGTGGTTGGTTGATTGTACATTGGTGCACACGATGCCTGACATTGTTGTTGGCATTGTGGTTGACATTGTTGCACAGTCGGTGCTTGTTGTTGACATTGTTGTTGACAAGATTGTTGACAAGCCGGTGCACACTGTGTCGATTGAACCTATCAAATAATGAGTGTATATATGATAAATGTTGTATATATACCTGAACTTGTTGTGTCTGTTGTGGTTGGGCGCATGAGCATGATGGTGTCTGTTGGACTGGTGCAGATTGGCACGAGCATGACTGAGTCTGTTGCACTTGTTGGCATGAGCAACTATTCTGCACCGTTTCAGCACATCCACATTGTCTCTTATCACGGATTACACTCGCCTACAATCACTCATATCAACTACTGATAATCCACTGATAACTCACATTTGCAACTAGTGCAATTCCAGCAAGTGCAATTACAAATGATGTGAAGCGCATATTGGAGTAGATCGAATAGAACGGATGATTATTCCATCCAACCATCCATTCTTATATACCTCAATACTCCCCCCAAAACTGTTACAGTTATTGCTCCACCCATATCTTGTAATAACTAGGGGTTGTTGAAGGGGAAGAGCCTCCGCTTTTGCCTAATAAACCGGAATATCCGATGCGTCTGCGTCTCTCATCATTTCACACTATTGTCGCTGCGTCTCGCCAAAAGTTGTTGATCAAATAGTTTCTAACTCAAGAAAATGTCCGTTCGTTTGTCTAGGCAATCTTTTTTTTTCTGCTTCTTCGCCTTTTTGCAGAATGTGTGTGCACACGTAAATTTGCATTCGGCATATATTTATTATACAATCACCTTCTTTTATGCGATAGGAGACAACCAGATACGTGTGAACTGCCTATGGCGAACAGTTGGAATGCGAGTTGGATTTGTTTGATATTTGATCTACCAGACTACGATGTAGTCTGATTGTGGTGTTATCAGTTTATTGATATGAGGTTCTATGGATAGTGATTCTATGAATATATGAATTGAAGATTCTATGGGGTCAACGGTTCAATGAATGTTAGGATCTATGACTTCACGATTATATGCCAGTTTGGATCTTTGTAACAACGATTCTATGGATTGGCAGATCTATGGATCTACAGTTCTATGAACCAATGTTTCTACGACTTCTTGGTTCTATGGATTAAGAATTCTATGGTTCGACGGTTCTATGCATTTTCAGATCTATGGATCGTTAGTTCTATGAAACATCAATTCTATGAATTAAAAGTACTATGGATTTTTATATCTATGACTCAGCAATTGCATGAAAAAAATTCTATGGATTTTCGTATCTATGCATCACTTGTTCTATGAACTTGCAGATCTATGGCATCACAACTTTACCTATAAATGATTCTATGGATTTTTGTATCTAGGACTTCACAATTCTATGGCTCAACACTGATATGAATAAACAGTTCTATGAACCGACGATTCTATGGTCCAACACTTTTTCACCTTGGCCAGTATATGAGCTAACGGTTCTAGGAATTTTCGGATCTATGATTTTAGAAATCTATGGATTTTTGATTCTATGACTCCAAATACCTATATATCCCCAATAACCACAAACCACCAACCCAAGTAGTTCTATGCCATAGAACCAAACAAGTTCCATGTCCCATCTCCCGCCAAGACATCAAACACCCCGAATAAACATGCATACCAATATCTACAGTATCCCATCATATCCCAACAGCTGTTCCAACCAACACACACTCCACAAATCGATCTTTGTTCATTCCTTTCCGCTTTGCCGCGATAATTCACACGACACTCCTTCGAGGACAAATATATCCCACGCGGGGAGGAAATGCATCATTATGATTGTTGAACTGTTGGACTGGATCAATGAATGACAAATTTATTTAATAAAGAAAAAACAATAATTGTATCGTTATATACACAAATTGTTGTTGTTATGGTCGATTGATATCCGTTGGTTGGTGTCTACTTTCTGCGACAACATTGTCCATTTCCGCATGGTGAATAGTTGGATTGGCATGCACAAGTGATGTTGTTGATCGATGGTTGGCAAGCGACTTGAGCTGGTTGAGCGGCTTGGCACGAGTCGGAGCATGATGATTGGCATGCTTGTTGGCATTGTTGTTGTGGTTGTTGTTGTTGCACACATTGTTGTTGGCATGATTGTTCGCATTGTGGTGCACATTGTGGTGATTGGGCGACCGAGGTTTGGAGCACAATTTGGACAACTTGTTGGGTTGGTGCTTGGGTGGTTGGGTTGTACATTGGGGCTTGGGTCTGGGCAATGCATTGTTGGTCACAGGCTGGTTGGCAGGCTGGGGCACATTGTTGTTGTTGTTGGTTGTTGTATGGATCATACATTGGTGTCTGTGGTGCTGGGTTGTTGTAGACAACTTGTTGGGTAGCCTGGGCAGTTTGTTGGCAGATGTTCGAGCATTGTGGTTGACACTGTTGTTGACATTGTTGTTGTGGTTGTTGTTGTTGTACACATGATTGTTGGCATTGTTGTTGACATTGTGGTTGGCATTGTGCTTGTGCTTGTTGGATTTCCAATTGAATCTGGATGACTTGTGGTGCCTGGGTGGTGGTGGATGGTGCATCGCAAGCAACATTACATTGTTGTTGACATTGTGGTGCACATTGTTGTTGTTGTTGTGGTTGTTGTTGTTGACAAGTCGACTGGCATTGTTGTTGGCACATTGGCTGACATTGCACTGGTTGATATTGAATTGGTGCTTGTGTTGTTGTGGTGGTTGGTGGATTGTACATTGGTGCACACGATGCCTGACATTGTTGTTGGCATTGTGGTTGACATTGTTGCACAGTCGGTGCTTGTTGTTGACATTGTTGTTGACAAGATTGTTGACAAGCCGGTGCACACTGTGTCGATTGAACCTATCAAATAATGAGTGTATATATGATAAATGTTGTATCTATACCTGAATTTGTTGTGTCTGTTGTGGTTGGGCGCATGAGCATGATGGTGTCTGTTGGACTGGTGCAGATTGGCACGAGCATGACTGAGTCTGTTGCACTTGTTGGCATGAGCAACTATTCTGCACCGGTGCAGCACATCCACATTGTCTCTTATCACGGATTACACTCGCCTACAATCCACTCATATCAACTACTGATAATCCACTGATAACTCACATTTGCAACTAGTGCAATTCCAGCAAGTGCAATTACAAATGATGTGAAGCGCATATTAGAGTAGATCGGATAGAACGGATGGTTGTTCCATGGATATGCCTTCACTTATATACTACCTCCAAGTTACAACCATAACTTCCCGCCCCAGCTACTCCATGCCAAACCGGCTCTCCAACCCGTTCATTGACTATTTACCCATGCCAATAGGGTGCTCGATACTAAAAGTAAACTTGTGAAAAACCAATTGGATAGGATCAATAGCATAAGACCGGTTCCGCATGTTGCCTATATCGAAGTGCTTCCTGTATATATCGGATGAGTCACTGATCGGGTATCATACGAAATGAGTGATTATCAATGAAAAAGGTTGCGATCTATTTGAAGTTTGAACGGGAAAAGAGAGGGAGGAAACGACGCAATATTGGAACACCTTGAATAGAAAAAACGAACAAGCCGGTTTGGAGCAAGGGAGAGGGAAGGGTGGAGCAATCACTGTAACAGTATGGGGGAGTATTGAGGTATATAAGAATGGATGATTGGATGGAATAATCATCCGTTCTATTCGATCTACTCCAATATGCGCTTCACATCATTTGTAATTGCACTTGCTGGTATTGCACTAGTTGCAAATGTGAGTTATCAGTGGATTATCAGTAGTTGATATGAGTGGGATTGTAGGCGAGTGTAATCCGTGATAAGAGACAATGTGGATGTGCTGCACCGGTGCAGAATAGTTGCTCATGCCAACAAGTGCAACAGACTCAGTCATGCTCGTGCCAATCTGCACCAGTCCAACAGACACCATCATGCTCATGCGCCCAACCACAACAGACACAACAAGTTCAGGTATATACATATATATATACAACACTATATACAACACACACTCATTATTTGATAGGTTCAATCGACACAGTGTGCACCGGCTTGTCAACAATCTTGTCAACAACAATGTCAACAACAAGCACCGACTGTGCAACAATGTCAACCACAATGCCAACAACAATGTCAGGCATCGTGTGCACCAATGTACAATCCACCAACCACCGCAACAACACAAGCACCAATTCAATACCAACCAGTGCAATGTCAGCCAATGTGCCAACAACAATGTCAGTCGACTTGTCAACAACAACAACCACAACAACAACAACAACAATGTGCACCACAATGTCAACAACAATGTAATGTTGCTTGCGATGCACCATCCACCACCACCCAGGCACCACAAGTCATCCAGATTCAATTGGAAATCCAACAAGCACAAGCACAATGCCAACCACAATGTCAACAACAATGCCAACAATCATGTGTACAACAACAACAACCACAACAACAATGCCAACAACAGTGTCAACCACAATGCTCGAACATCTGCCAACAAACTGCTCAAGCCACTCAACAAGTTGTCTACAACAATCCAGCTCCACAGACACCAATGTATGATCCATACAACAACCAACAACAACAACAATGTGCCCCAGCCTGCCAACCAGCCTGTGACCAACAATGCATTGCCCAGACCCAAGCCCCAATGTACAACCCAACCACCCAAGCACCAACCCAACAAGTTGTCCAAATTGTGCTCCAAACCTCGGTCGCCCAATCACCACAATGTGCACCACAATGCGAACAATCATGCCAACAACAATGTGTGCAACAACAACAACCACAACAACAATGCCAACAAGCATGCCAATCATCATGCTCCGACTCGTGCCAAGCCGCTCAACCAGCTCAAGTCGCTTGCCAACCATCGACCAACAACAACACCTGTGGATGCCAATCCAATTATTCACCATGCGGAAATGGACAATGTTGTCGCAGAAAGTAGATACAACAACGGATATCAATCGACCATAACAACAACAATTTGTGTATATAACGATACAATTATTGTTTTTTCTTTATTAAATAAATTTGTATATTGTTTACTCCACAAAAAATAGCATCATAGAATATCTAGTGACCATGTGCTCGAAGATTGTTGGTCATTCAACAATAAATTATTTTCGATGGCTCCAGTGGTTCATTGAAATTCAATATGACTATACATAATTCTCAGATAGTTTGAAAAAAACGTTGAAAATTTTTGATCTACCAATGTCATGCACATTTGAGGTTAAGGATTAGTGTAGATGCCTTGATAGTGTTAAGATACTACACCAACTTTCTTTAAGATTTTCTGGGTGTTACACCAATTGTTGATCAACCACCAAATGGTCCCACACCAACTAGTATCCCACCAACTGAAGTTGCACCAATTCATTCACCACCAACTAGTCTTACACCATCTGATTCGATACCAACTGGTGCACCACCAACTAATGAGCCACCTAGGGTTATATCACCAAGGATCTACCCCTATCTAGTCTACCACCAATGTATCTGCTATCAACTCATCTACCAACTTATCTATCACCAATTGATATATGACCAACTGAATCACTATCAACTGGTGTACCATCACTTGGC
Source organism: Caenorhabditis uteleia (assembly GCA_963573275.1). Classification (NCBI taxonomy): domain Eukaryota; kingdom Metazoa; phylum Nematoda; class Chromadorea; order Rhabditida; family Rhabditidae; genus Caenorhabditis; species Caenorhabditis uteleia. The sequence goes on from OY752137.1 coordinate 19,843,438, forward strand.
CTACCATTAACTATTCACCAATTGATCCGACATCAACTGATATTCCACCAACTTATCTACCAATCCACCAATCAACCGATATTTGATCTATCACCTACCACTACCAAACCAACTAGTCTCCCAACCAATGTGTACACTCTGACTTACCTGACCTCCTTCCCCTTCCCAATTCAACCGGTAGCTTCTCCCTCTCCCCCAAACAACCCACTCCTATTCAAATATTGTGTGAATAACCAGTCCTTCACCCCTAATTCAGTGTCAATGCTCACTGGCAAGCAAAGTTCATGACTGGTTGTTTGGCAAACAATTTATGCAATGTTTACAAGATGTTTGATATGTATATATAAGACAAATTTATTTAGTAAAGTTAGAAAAAACAAAAAGAAAACAAGTCGGGGGGTGTTCGATATATACAAAAAGATTAGAGCTTGTGGCTCAGATCTTCGATCGAAAAAAATGTTCGAGTCCGTTGGTATCTACTTTCTGCGACAACATTGTCCATTTCCGCATGGTGAATAATTGGATTGGCATCCACAGGTGTTGTTGTTGGTCGATGGTTGGCAAGCGACTTGAGCTGGTTGAGCGGCTTGGCACGAGTCGGAGCATGATGATTGGCATGCTTGTTGGCATTGTTGTTGTGGTTGTTGTTGTTGCACACATTGTTGTTGGCATGATTGTTCGCATTGTGGTGCACATTGTGGTGATTGGGCGACCGAGGTTTGGAGCACAATTTGGATGACAGCTTGAGCTGGAGCTTGGGTGGTTGAGTCGTATGGATTGTACATTGGAGCCTGGGTTTGAGCGATGCATTGTTGGTCGCATTGTGGTTGACAAGCTGGGGCGCATTGTTGTTGTGGTTGTTGTTGGTTGTTGTATGGATCATACATTGGAGCTTGAGTAGCTGGGTTGTACATTGGTGCTTGGGTCTGGGCAACACATTGTTGGTCGCAAGCTGGCTGACAAGCTGGAGCACATTGGGATTGTTGTGGTTGTTGGTAGATTGGTGCTTGGGTGGTTGGGTTGTACATTGGGGCTTGGGTCTGGGCAATGCATTGTTGGTCACAGGCTGGTTGGCAGGCTGGTGCACATTGTTGTTGTTGTTGGTTGTTGTATGGGTCATACATTGGTGCTTGTGTGGCTGGGTTGTTGTACATGACTTGCTGTGTGGCTTGAGCGGCTTGTTGGCAAATATCAGAACATTGCGATTGGCATTGTGGCTGGCATTGTTGTTGTGGTTGTTGTTGTTGTACACACGATTGTTGGCATTGTTGTTGACATTGTGGTTGGCATTGAGCTTGAGCCTGTTGAATCTCCAATTGAATAGTAATAACTTGTGGTGCCTGGGTGGTGGTGGATGGTGCATCGCAAGCAACATTACATTGTTGTTGACATTGTGGTGCACATTGTTGTTGTTGTTGTTGTGGTTGTTGTTGTTGACAAGTCGACTGGCATTGTTGTTGGCACATTGGCTGACATTGCACTGATTGATATTGAATTGGTGCTTGTGTTGTTGTGGTGGTTGGTGGATTGTACATTGGTGCACACGATGCCTGACATTGTTGTTGGCATTGTGGTTGACATTGTTGCACAGTCGGTGCTTGTTGTTGACATTGTTGTTGACAAGATTGTTGACAAGCCGGTGCACACTGTGTCGATTGAACCTATCAAATAATGAGTGTATATATGATAAATGTTGTATATATACCTGAACTTGTTGTGTCTGTTGTGGTTGGGCGCATGAGCATGATGGTGTCTGTTGGACTGGTGCAGATTGGCACGAGCATGACTGAGTCTGTTGCACTTGTTGGCATGAGCAACTATTCTGCACCGGTGCAGCACATCCACATTGTCTCTTATCACGGATTACACTCGCCTACAATCCACTCATATCAACTACTGATAATCCACTGATAACTCACATTTGCAACTAGTGCAATTCCAGCAAGTGCAATTACAAATGATGTGAAGCGCATATTGAAAGAGTAGATAGAATAGAACGGATGACTATTCCACACTATTGCCAACACTTATATACAACTTACCTGACCGAGCCCCGCCCTTCGCGGCATGCCGCCCCTAGATAAAAAAGAACCGGAAACCCATCCTCTATCAACATTATGATGCACTATCTCAACCATCAAGGAGTTCCTCGAAAAAAGTAAACTCTTTTCGTATGTGTGTGCTCAAATAATTGCCAACGATCTATCAGGAATTTTTCACACACCAAATTTTTTTATTGACACAGAACTAGTAGCCTAAGGTGAATAACAATAGAAAGTTATTATGTTTCAAATATTTATTCGTTCAGATTCGCAAATACATAAGGTGAGAGAGATCGAGGATATCAGAATTACTTATCAGTGTTATATCATTAATTATGCATATCAACAATATCAGCCGCCAATTTTTTGCCACCAATTGGTGCATCCTTCTTCTTGTTCGCAGCTCGTTCCAAACTCTTGCCAATACCTCTCTTATTATCACCCTTGGCCTTCTTTCCATCTCTTTCCTTATCTTCACCCCTCTTGCCACCCTTCTTGCCACCTTTCTTACCAACATTGGCGCACTCAATGGTGGCATCCTTCATCGCTTTTTTCTTCTCATCCAACTCGGTCTTATCCTCGTTTCGATGGCACCTGCAAATGGTTATCACATTGAATGATATCACTGATAAGGGATAAACAAACACTCTCGCTGCCGAACAACACTTTGCCAATCGGGCGCATTGACTCTTGAGTCGACGCGCTTCCTTGTTGCATGTCTGGAATCGGAAAGAGATTTTTTCGATTTTTGGTCTTTGTAGGGTGCGTTTGTTACTCAGGCAAGCAGTCAAATTTTCATTTGATTGTTTAGAGAAGTAGACGTTTGATACTCAGTCAATCACTCAAAATCTACATTTGTTACTCAGTCAAGAAATCAATTGACTCATTATGAGTCACAGCATTTGATACTCAGCCAAAGAGTCAAATATTGACTGAGTATCAAACTGGTAGGCAATACCAACACTCGATTCTCAGTCGGCTAAATTGGTTGGCATCAAAGTCACACATTTTTGACGTTTGATACTCAGTCGAACAGTCAAATTTGGAACTGATTGGTTGATGCAACATTTGACACTCAGTCAAACAGCCGTTGACTGAGTAACAAATGCATTTCAGATTTTGAAAAGTCATTTTTGACGTTTGATATTCAGTCAACGAAACTTGGCTGAAGCCAAATGCTAATATCGTATTTTTTGAAAGAAATTCAGTAGTCGGAATTTGGCTGAGACTGTGTAAAGTTACATTTAATACTCAGTCAACCAACTGTTTTGAAAAATGAGCTAGAGTTTCAAAAGTGCATTTGATACTCAGCCAACAATCTTGACGGCACTTCAGTTGTCAGTAACTACATTTGGTACTCAGTCAACCACCAATCTCGCAAAAAACCCCAAAACCCACCCTAGCCGCCGCCTTCAAACTATTCTTCTCCTTCTTCGACCGTCTCTTCTGCGGCTCGATCGCGGCTCGTTTCGCGTTCTTCTTCAATATCGACAAGCATCTCTCATGCTTCTTCTCCGTCAATCCCAACACATTCTCGGCCCTCTTCCTCACACATCCCTCCACCTCATCGGCCATTTTATCGTGTATCGCTCGTATCTCCAAATGGATTCGTTTCGCTTCAGTGCATTGTCCCTTCTTGCCGTTTGTTGTCTGAAAATTTAGGTTTAGCCAGGAAAAATTTCTGGAAAGTTTTTGGGGCACCGCAACTCGCAGGAAAGTTCAAAATATTAGTAATGGTTTTTTTTAGACCTTTCTTCTCCTTTGTATCCTACGCACAGGTTTAGCCCAAAGTAGTCTCATTGTCTGAATGGAGGGTACTGTACTTTTTTGATCTACCTTACGACTATCAAATAAAAACGTATATATCTAACCTCGGTATTATTCTCCAAAATATGACATTCTTCCGCCTTTTGTTGTGCTTTGTGGATACAATCGGCATATTCCATGCACATTGGCGTCTGGATAGAGAAAGATGGATTTTGGGAAGGATTCGGAATTTTTGGATATACCGCTGAGACAAGTGTCGTGTTTGATGCCTCGTCAATCTCCTCGCTGGCGGCAGATGTTGTTGGTGACACCAACAACATTGCAAACATGGAAATGTACAGGATCATTGTTTGACACCTAAATGAATTATTTATTGTGTTTTTATGGTGGATAGGGTTAATTGTCAATTTGAAGCGATTCGAAAAAGCATACAACCATAGAACCATAGAACTATAGAATCGTAGAATCGTAGAAACAAAGAATCATAGAACTTTAGGATCATAGAACTATGAGATCGTAGAATAATTGAAGTATAGAAACATAGAAAATTTCTAGTATCATAGAAGTATAAAGTCATGGAACTTGAAAATTCTGAATCATAGAACCATGCAACACTCCATCTAGCAATTTCATAGAACTGAAAATGTTTGCATAGATTCATAGAATTCCATAGAACCAAGAAAGTTCAAGTCCATAGAATTATGAATTTTCATGGCTTTCAATCATAGAACCATACAATATTAGTTTCTCAGTATCATAGAAATATAAATCATAGAATTTTAGTTTTTCGAATCGTTGAACCTTGCAACATTGGATTTAATCAATCCATAGAATTTGAAAAGCCTGATCCATAGATCCTTAGAATTTTGTAAAATATAGCTAGAATTCAATAGTATTTGTTATCATAGAATTTCATAGAACCTAGAAATTTCAACCTCAGAGAACTATACTAGCATAGAACCATAGAACCATAGAACCATAGAACCATAGAACCATAGAACCATAGAACCATAGAACAATAGAACCATAGAACCATAGAACCATAGAACCATAGAACCATAGAACCATAGAACCATAGAACCATAGAACCATAGAACTATAGATCCATAGAATCCTAGATCCAAAGAACCATAGAACCATAGAACCATAGAACCATAGTAAGTACAAATAACAAGTCAGCCGCCAAAAAAAGCTGTGGCGCCCAATAGACACATGACCCTGGTATTTCCATAAGGATATATATCTCTCCAGAATATATTCCCATGGGATGAACTTGATGGGCACCAAACAAAAAAAACTGGACCGATGCGATTTTTATGGGCGCGGCTCGAAAAAGAGCATCGTCGAGTAGCCGGCTCCAACTTTTTTTTGCTAATTAACTTTTTCGTGCACAAAACGGAGTAGAGGTCAGCGAAAAAAATTGGCAGGGAACTGAAGAAATCTCATCTATTTTCGGGCGGGTCCGACAAAAAAAACGGGACCCATACAGAGGGGCCCCGAAATGTGATTACGACACATGTTATGGGTTGGGGACCGGAGTGTTGTACCCAAACACAAAAAGATATGAATGGAGATGGAAAAAGGGGAGGGGGTGAATGTGAATGACCGAAAAGGAAGAAGGAAGGAGGGTGTGATGAATGGGTGTGTGTTGGGTGAAATGAATGAAATGGGAAAATGGGTGTGTAATGGATGGTGACTAAAGGTTACTGTATAGCATAGAACTTGTCAGCATAGAACCTCTCAGATCCATAGAACTAGAGGTGGTAAGCATAGAACTTCATAGATCCTGAGATAGAAACATCATAGAACTACATAGAACTACATAGATCCTTCATTTCATAGATTCCCAGATTCTATATAGATTCATAGCATAGATCCATAGAACTTCATAGATCCTCAATTTATCCAAGGTTCATTGAACATCAAAATCAAGCGGATCTATGATTTTATGATACCGCAATAATCTGGTAATCCTACCAAGTTCTATGGTTCTATGGTTCTATGACTCCCAAGTCAGTCGTAAAGTTCATAAATCTAGGAAGGAACAAGTGCAAGTACTAGTGAATCTATGGATCTATGAATCATAAAATTCGAGAATTTATGGATCATAGAACTCGAGAATCTATGAATCTATGAATCTATGAATCTATGAATCTATGAATCTATGAATCTATGAATCTATGAATCTATGAATCTATGAATCTATGAATCTATGAATCTATGAATCTATGAATCTATGAATCTATGAATCTATGAATCTATGAATCTATGAATCTATGAATCTATGAATCTATGAATCTATGAATCTATGAATCTATGAATCTATGAATCTATGAATCTATGAATCTATGAATCTATGAATCTATGAATCTATGAATCTATGAATCTATGAATCTATGAATCTATGAATCTATGAATCTATGAATCTATGAATCTATGAATCTATGAATCTATGAATCTATGAATCTATGAATCTATGAATCTATGAATCTATGAATCTATGAATCTATGAATCTATGAATCTATGAATCTATGAATCTATGAATCTATGAATCTATGAATCTATGAATCTATGAATCTATGAATCTATGAATCTATGAATCTATGAATCTATGAATCTATGAATCTATGAATCTATGAATCTATGAATCTATGAATCTATGAATCTATGAATCTATGAATCTATGAATCTATGAATCTATGAATCTATGAATCTATGAATCTATGAATCTATGAATCTATGAATCTATGAATCTATGAATCTATGAATCTATGAATCTATGAATCTATGAATCTATGAATCTATGAATCTATGAATCTATGAATCTATGAATCTATGAATCTATGAATCTATGAATCTATGAATCTATGAATCTATGAATCTATGAATCTATGAATCTATGAATCTATGAATCTATGAATCTATGAATCTATGAATCTATGAATCTATGAATCTATGAATCTATGAATCTATGAATCTATGAATCTATGAATCTATGAATCTATGAATCTATGAATCTATGAATCTATGAATCTATGAATCTATGAATCTATGAATCTATGAATCTATGAATCTATGAATCTATGAATCTATGAATCTATGAATCTATGAATCTATGAATCTATGAATCTATGAATCTATGAATCTATGAATCTATGAATCTATGAATCTATGAATCTATGAATCTATGAATCTATGAATCTATGAATCTATGAATCTATGAATCTATGAACCTATGAATCTATGAATCTATGAATCTATGAATCTATGAATCTATGAATCTATGAATCTATGAATCTATGAATCTATGAATCTATGAATCTATGAATCTATGAATCTATGAATCTATGAATCTATGAATCTATGAATCTATGAATCTATGAATCTATGAATCTATGAATCTATGAATCTATGAATCTATGAATCTATGAATCTATGAATCTATGAATCTATGAATCTATGAATCTATGAATCTATGAATCTATGAATCTATGAATCTATGAATCTATGAATCTATGAATCTATGAATCTATGAATCTATGAATCTATGAATCTATGAATCTATGAATCTATGAACCTATGAATCTATGAATCTATGAATCTATGAATCTATGAATCTATGAATCTATGAATCTATGAATCTATGAATCTATGAATCTATGAATCTATGAATCTATGAATCTATGAATCTATGAATCTATGAATCTATGAATCTATGAATCTATGAATTCAATCAACCTAAAGTATATGCAAGGCACCTTTTTCCCAAGGTTTTTGATGTGATGAAAAGTTAATCAACCTTCCTCTTCATTCCATTTTCGCTTCGGCCCGAAGTAATTCGATTTTGGGATGAGAAAAGAAGAGTGAGAGGAAGAAAAAGGCATTGGGGTGGGAAAAGGCATAAATATAAATTGTATATATATGTGTGTGTACATAAGGGTCCCCCATCAAAAAGCTCTATGAGGAATTGAGGGAATAGATAGGCATCAAGATGGGAGTGGATAGATATGAAGTGGGTCTGGGAGGAGGACAATACACCCACCACCAATTAGGGTGAAAGTGAAGGACAATGGACATGGGTGATTTGTAGGTGGATTCATAGATTCATAGATTCATAGATTCATAGATTCATAGATTCATAGATTCATAGATTCATAGATTCATAGATTCATAGATTCATAGATTCATAGATTCATAGATTCATAGATTCATAGATTCATAGATTCATAGATTCATAGATTCATAGATTTATAGATTCATAGATTCATAGATTCATAGATTCATAGATTCATAGATTCATAGATTCATAGATTCATAGATTCATAGATTCATAGATTCATAGATTCATAGATTCATAGATTCATAGATTCATAGATTCATAGATTCATAGATTCATAGATTCATAGATTCATAGATTCATAGATTCATAGATTTATAGATTCATAGATTCATAGATTCATAGATTCATAGATTCATAGATTCATAGATTCATAGATTCATAGATTCATAGATTCATAGATTCATAGATTCATAGATTCATAGATTCATAGATTCATAGATTCATAGATTCATAGATTTATAGATTTATAGATTCATAGATTCATAGATTCATAGATTCATAGATTCATAGATTCATAGATTCATAGAATCATAGATTCATAGATTCATAGATTCATAGATTCATAGATTCATAGATTCATAGATTCATAGATTCATAGATTCATAGATTCATAGATTCATAGATTCATAGATTCATAGATTCATAGATTCATAGATTCATAGATTCATAGATTTATAGATTCATAGATTCATAGATTCATAGATTCATAGATTCATAGATTCATAGATTCATAGATTCATAGATTCATAGATTCATAGATTCATAGATTCATAGATTCATAGATTCATAGATTCATGGATTCATGGATTCATAGATTCATAGATTCATAGATTCATAGATTCATAGATTCATAGATTCAAACATCTGGAATTGCATAATTCTATGCATAGAATCACAACATTCTGAATTATTTATGAATCTACATAATCAAAATGACAGTTCAAAGGACGTACCGCTTTTTTGAATTCTATGGATCTATGATTCTATGAAATTCCAAATCTATGGTTCTATGAGTTTCAAAATCTATGAACCTATGATACAAGGAAGCTCAAATTCTGCGATTCTATGTCTCCATAGAACTACAATTCTATGAAATTCTATGCATCAAAAAACCACAACTCCACAAAATTCCGCCACTTCAAAATAATAATCGACCAAAAAATATATTTCCTCAATTGAAAAGTGTGGCAAAAAGGCGGTTTCGAGAGAGCCTTCATGAATAACTGACGACGAGAACCTTTTACTTCACAAAAAAAAAATTTCCGGTCGGTTCAACAAAAAAAAATTAAAGGGTTCTCAAATTACGGGCTCTTTGGAGCCCAGCAAAAAATGATAAGGAGAGATAAAGTACTCCATCAAAAGTTTTTGACGCATTTTTGTCAAGTGGATGTGAAGGGTTCAGAAACCAAATACTTATCTAATATAAAAAAAATAATGAAGAAGTTTTATGGATCTATGGATCTATGGATCTTTGAATCTATGAATCTATGAATCATAGATCTCAAGAATCTATGCAACTATGAATCTATGGATCTATGGATCTATGAACCAAAGAACTTGAGGATATATGAAATTCTATGTGTCAAGAAACTCAGTTCTATGAAATTAATTATACCAAATCTATGATTCAAAGCCATCCGTTCGAATCACCAAATCTATGAATTCTATGAAACATATTTGTTAGTTCTATGAAGTTCTATGAAACCAAAATATTGATTCTATGAATCCATACATCAAATTCTTTGAAAACTTATAAAGTTCTATGGAACATACATTGCAAAGTTTTGAATTCTATGATTTTGAAAATCTATGAATCAGCAGTTCTATGGTTCTATGAGTAAGCCAGTATAGTTTTATGGATATGAACATTTTCGGTTCTGTGATTTTCGGTTCTATGATTCTATGGTATCAAATACTGAATTCTATGATTCTACAAGATTTCCCCACAACTTATAGCTTTATGTTGAGAAATTCTATGGATCTATGTATCCAACGTTTTGAATTCTATGAATATTCAGGAGAGAATTTTGTAAGGTTCTATGAATCTATGCTTTAAAAAAATCGACGACTTTCCAAAATATGGAAATAATTAACTGGATTCGTATCAACTCAAAAAAAAACAAAGATACTAAAAAAACTGGCGGGGACCCGGGTCCCCATCCATGCGTTTCGCCCGTTTTTTGCTCTCCACCTACACACAGTTGTTAACTTCCATACCCTGCGTCTCTCCAATCCCCATGCTATTTCTCCTCAACTTTTGAAGTAGAGGGATATCGATGTCACAAAGGGCGTAAACTTTTGAAAATGTTTATTACAATAACTTTTTAAATTATCCGGTATCACACCACCACTTCCTTCTTCTCCCGTATCGATTTCAGCAGATCAAGGACATCCTTGGCGACTCGATTCTTGTACCGGAATGGCTCTTCACCGTCTTGCTCCAAACCGCGGAGCCCGTCGTCGACACCGGCTGGTGGCACGACTGGGAAGAAGTCGATGAGCTCGTGACGTGGCAATGCTTCGTGGATTGTTGCGACGAATTCGTCGGGGAGCGTCTGCAAGGTTATATTTTTTTGAACGTTTGATACTCAGTTTGGCAGTCAAAGAGTTGCCGTCTGTCACTTTTAATTGGGCATCATTATTTCTATGATGGGATTATTTATGAGATGAGTTTATTGGGAATTAGGTCTATGAGTCAAATTGAGAAGATCTATGGGGTTTTTGAAGGTTCTATGGTTTTTTGAGAGATCTATGGCAGGTTTCAGGAGATCTATGTTTATTCTGTGAGATCTATGAATACCCTAGATCTATGTATTTTTCCGCGAAATTCATGACTTTGAAGATAATTCTATGCTCTTTTTGAAGATTCTATGTTTGTGGAAGATCTATGCCTTTTTTGTGAGATCTATGATTATTTCCAGGATATCTATGCACTTTTTCTGGCTTTTGAAAATGATTCTATGCCTTTTCCGGAAGATATGCTCTTCTCTTGTGATATATATAATTTTTTGAAAAGATCTATGACTATCCTAGGAGATCTATGAAGATTCGGTGAAATTTATGGCTGTTGGAAAATAATTCTATGCCATTTTCGAAAATCTATGTTTTTGGAAGAATCTATGATTATTTCCGGGAGATCTATGAATCCTTCTGAAAAATTTATGACATTTGAGGATAATTCTATGCTTCTCTTCGGAGAATCTATGCCAGTTTTGAAAAATTTATGTTTTTGGTAGATCTATGATCATTTTCAGAAAATCTATGACTTTTCACAAATAATTTGTGCATTTTTTTTAAGATCTACGCATTTTTGGGGAGATCTATGACGTTCCTTCGAAATTCTATGCAAACTTCAAATATTCTATGCCGTTCTATGGATCTATGATAGTTCTATGCCATAGATCTAAACATCTATTATTTTCGGATAAATTTTACAATTTTTGGTCGACTGAGTATCAAATGAGTGCAATAATTACACTTCAAAGTACTTTCATTGATTTTGTGATCTCAAACTTTTTTCACTGCACTTGTCAGCAGTGAAGTTCAACTTTCTCACACTTCCAATTTTCAAAAACTACAAAAAACTCACAATATCATTGGCAATCAATGTCGACACAAACAACGGAATCGACAAATTCTTGACCGTCGCAATATACAATTCGCGGAATGATTGATGATCATTCGCCTCAATTGCATTGAATAATCGACCATATATTTGCACTTCATCTTTCAATATTGCATAATTATCCTCCAAACTTCGGATCAACATTGAATGAAGGCGTTGATTTTCAGGGAATATTTCATCACGAAGTTGGATGTCTGTTTCCGGGTGCAGTATTTTGACTTTCCTGAAAAATTTGTGTTTTTCAAGGGTTTTTTTTAAAGATCTATGAAAAATCTATGCGAAAGTTCGAAAAATCTATGCCTATTCATAGATCTATGACAGTTTCGCCCCATTTTTGAAAAATCTATGCTTTTTTGGTAGATCTATGCTTATATCTAGGAGATCTATGTTTTTTTCGAAAACATTCTATGCTGTTTTAGGAAAATATATGATTTTTTCGGATGTTCTATGACGATATTTGAAAAATCTATACCTAGTCCTAGGTCTATGACAATTTTGTGCCACAGAATTTTTTTCAATGACGATCTATGACGATCCTTGGAAAATCTATGCCAAGTTTAGAGAAATCTATGCCTATTCCTAGATCTATGACAGTTCTATGCGGCATAGAACTGTCATAGAACTTAGTTGTGAGCTAAATACCAGAAAAGCGTATCTAACACTCACATCATCACTCGTTCCACTTCTTCTCCATAATATTCCGACAACTGATAACACTCTAGTGATTCCTTGTAATATCCAAACAGATCAGCTAGCAGTCCGAGATAGTACATTGTCGTTTTATTGTCACAATTGGCAGTTTCTGAAATTTTGTTTATTTTCAAAAATGGAAAAGTAACATACCTCGTAGATCAATAACTGGCTCAAAATCTATGGCAAGTACAGCACTGCTGAATCGATCATGCGATTTTTGAAGACTTTCGCATAGATATGTGCAATATCCAACGACGGCGGTTGTCTGGAATTATGGATCTATGAATTTATAAATATATGAATCTATGAATCTATGAATCTATGAATCTATGAATCTATGAATCTATGAATCTATGGATCTATGAATTTATAAATATATGAATCTATGAATCTATAAATTCAATCAACTGAAAGTATATACAAGACATTTTTTCCCAAGGTTTTTGATGTGTTATAGAACCTTATAGATCCTACGTGATATACAGAGGCTTTTTAGATAGTTTTATTTAAAAAAACTTGGACTTGAATATGTGCATATCAATCTCCAATATCCATTGAATCTACAGCAAAACTGACCCCGTCCAGAGCTTATAGGAATCAACACATTCACACACCTAGTCATACAGTATTGAAGGCGATATGGTGAGCGTTTGTCTCCACGTAAACCACAATAACGATGATGTCGGATGGTAAACCGCCATCTTCTAAGCTACAGAGCGGGGACGTCACGTATGAATTACCTTTACATACGAGGCCGTGAACCCAAACACGGCATGGTCGAGACTCGAACTCGAACCCTTAACTGTACGTATCTGTCGCTTATTAGACGGGCGTTTATACCACTCGGCTATCATGCACATACGCACACACATTCTAATTGTGGGTGAGGAGAGCGGTGTGTGGTGTATTTGAACGAACACCAATGGTGTAGATTTACGATAAACAACACGCGCAGCGTATAACGGAGCGTAGGACTCATTATTTTTTGTGTTAAGTTCGTAAGATTGTAGATTCCGAATTTTATAGAACCATAGATTATAAATTTCATAGAATTATAGCTTTTGTATTCCATAGAATCAAAGAATTTGAATTTATAGATTCATAGAATTCAAAAAAAGCGGCGTATCGTTTGAATTGTCATTTCGATTATGTAGATTTATAAATAATTCAGAATGTTGTGATTCTATGCATAGAATTATGCGATCACAGTTGTTTGAATCTACGAATCCATAGAACCATGTGTTGTATGCATAGAACTGAATAGACCCTCTCTTTCATAGAATCATAGAACTACTCGTCATAACAAATGGAAACTATTGATATTCAGAGAATCTATATTTTCACTATGTTCATGATATCTGAGAGTGAGTATCAAACGTGTGAGCAGTAGAAATGTTTGATACGGCAATATTGAAGTGTTTCTATGCAGTTCTAAGAGATTCTATGGCTATGCTCTTCAGGTCAGTCATAAAGTTCACAGTTCTAGGAAGGTTCAAGTGCAAATCTATGGATCTATGAACCATAGAATTCGAGAATCTACAAATCTATGAAAAAATCCTCACCGTCGGTTGAATACACAACGTCTGCCTAAACATCGACTCGGCATCATACGACGTTCCCATCAAATGAGCATGCACCGACCACAAACACCACGCATCCGCATTATGTGGATTATACTTGATCGCCAATTCGATCGCATTACTCGCCATCACCATTTCCGTCTCTTCGATACACAATAATCCCAATTTCAACCATGCCGAATCATTTGTCTTGTTCAATTGCAATGCCCTCGTTAGACAATGAAGCTGATGCGCCGCCGGTTTTTCAGCCAATCGAAGCGTTTCAGCCAAAAGTGTCCAAATTGTTGATAGAATGAGCTCGTCGTGCGTCAGTTTTAGCGCGTTTTTGAGGAAGGATTCAACTCTGAAACTCCACCAATATTTAGGCAAATAAAAAATTGACATACTTGACCAATAACTCGGCATCCTTATCAATCTTGAATTGACTTAGAATTGCAACAGACATATCATGCCATGCTAATACATCATCAGCCCTCATTCGAACAACAACCGAATAGAAGGCGACGGACATTTTTGCGGCTGATAGACGATCGGTGATGTTCCAGTTTGGATCTATCTGGAAATTTTTGACATGCAAATAGTTTTTGAAGGATATTTTCGCTCATAATTTTGAAACGTTGTGTTTTGCTCCTAATCCTAAGATTTTTGGGCAGAATCTAAAATGTGATTGGAAAGATGGTTTCTCGATCGAAATTACAGATTTTTAGCATTATTTCAACTGCGAACCCTTGAAACGAGACAAAAATCGAGTAATTTGAAGACGAATAAAGTCAAAACTTGAAAACCAGTATATATCAATTTTATTGGTACCAATATTTTTGTATTTTTTGATTATTTTGTAGAAAAACAGTTTATTTTTGTTGGTTTTTCTTTCTGAACAACTCAATCTTGAATCTAGTACTAAAAAGCATGAATCATTCGCTCCAAAACTTGATTTCTTATTGAAATTTAAGAAATCTTTCAGTTGGTAGCTAAAATTCAACAGATAATCATGTTTTTCCGGTAGGTTAGCCGTTTTACAATTATTTCGGCTTTTTTTGAGTAGAAAACATGCAAACCTTCTGCTACTGTCGATTTTTTGAAAAAAGTTTAGTTGACACATGATTTTCTTGGCGAAATTTTGAATTTTTGAATCTAAAAATCGAATTTAAATCAAGTTTTTTTTTGCGAATTTACAGTTTTTACAAATATTCTGCCTTTTTTTGAGTGAAGGTCTAACAAAACGTCGTATTTTGTCAATTTTCTGATAATTTTTAGTTGTAATGTGGTTTTCTCGGTGAAATTTCGAATTTTGACGCTAAAAAACTACGATTGATCGATTTTTCCGGTCATTTTTTGATTTTTTCAAGAATTTTGATGTTTTTTGTTAAAAAATATTAACTTTTTTTTGTATTTCGGATTTTTATAATATATTTTCGATCGAAATATGTTAAACCTATGTTCTAGCTCACTATGAGTTCCAATTTTTCTCTTTTCAAAATGTACAAAAACCAACCAACCTCAAAATAGCTCAAAAACCTCTCAGCATACTTGTGAACCATCAACAACGCATCACCAATCAATTTGTAAACAATCGAAAATTCGCACTTCTTCTCAACACATTTGCTCAACAATTTCAACGCCATTTTCAGATGCTCCCGTTTCTCTATTCCACGTGCCGAAGAATGAAGATTGAGTCGAATTTGCGCTTCCAAATAGTCGATTGCGAAATCCGATCCTTCCGGTAAATCCGAAATATCTGCCGTTTTTCCTCGATATTCCTCAACTTTCTCCATCGCTGCTTCGAATTCTCTCAATTGAACCAACACCCGAATCGTCTGAAAAGCAACATATGAATCTATGAAACTATGAATCATTGAACTCCAGACTTTATGAATCTATGAATCTACGAATCTATGAATCTATGAATCTATGAATCTATGAATCTATGAATCTTTGAATCTATGAATCTATGAATCTATGAATCTATGAAACTATGAAAAACTTGTGAATACATAGGATTGCAGGTTCTATGGAAGCATATAATCATAGAAGAATTCCATAGAACCATAGATTTTGAGCTTCATAGAATCATAGAATTCGACTTTCAAAAATGTTAAAGACTTTCAATTTCATAGAACCTTGATATTCATAGAATTATAGAATTTGAAATTGATAGGACCATATATTGTTAAATTCGATGAACTAGAAAATATGAATATCATAGAATTACAAAACTTGAACTTCATAGAATTAGTTTTCAAATTTAGGAAGCATGGAACTTGAGGATCTATGAATTTATGAAGCATAGAACTGACGATTCTATGAATCTTTGAATAATAGTACTAGAGGATCTATGATTCTTAAAGTAAGTCCTTTCTTACCGGTATAATATAACTATATCCATTCTCCAACTCGGCCAATTGAGTATACGAGTTCACTGCAGCTCGAAGATGTCCCTTTTTGAAATATACTTGTGCCAATCGAGCCCACGCGAGTTTATTATCCTTCTGAAGTCGAACAAGCGTCTGAAGTTCTTCAACAGCATTGTCCAACTTGTCAGTTTCAAGGTACAATTTCGACAATGTCTCCAACAACCATAATGACTTTCTTCTTGCTCCGCGAGCTTGCACCAACTTTTTCAGACTTTCCAGTCGTTCCTCACTCGTTTCTCCTTGTTTTTCGAGAACTTCATCGTATTTTTCAGCGTATTTCTCATTTCCAGGTTGAATTTTCAAGGCTCGCTCCAAACAAGACTTCGCTTTTGATGGATTTTTGGATATTAGAGAGGAGCCAAGGATGAAGAACACACGACTCGAACGGGGATTGAGTTTGGCGGCTTTGACGAGGAATGAGGTGGCATCGAGGTTGGCGGCGATTCGAACTTCGGCGGCAAGGAGAAGGGATTTCCAGTCGGTTTGGGGTAGATTATCGATTAGTTTGATGTCGTCTTGGGTGATGGTGTTGGTGTGAAGGGCGGTGATTAGTCTGGAAACGAGAATATTATATGACTTTTTCAAAAGGATAATCATGATTTTTCGGCAAAAAAACTTCAATTGAACACCTGTTCTTATGTTATTTGTCGTTTTAAAGCAGATTTATTTAAATTTGTCTTACTATTCTTCTGTATAAATAGCATTTGACATTTATGTAGTTTGTCGTCAATCAAATATACCCGACAAGGATTTGTTAACAATCAGGCTGAATGAAGCTTGATTGGAACAAGTATCGATAAGAAAAAAAGTATGATTTCCTTTTTTCTCATAAATTATTATGGGGTAATATTGTACTTCTTAACTTTCCACAATAGAGAAAAGGGAAGGAAAGCTTTCGATTCAGTTTTTCATAGCTTTTTTGAAATTTCAGGTAAAATTTGAAAGTTGATAACTTATAGAACTTTTGAGTGAAAAAATGGAAAGAATTTCTGTGAGATTGAAACGCTAATGACACTATTCAGCATCAAAAACAGGACTTTTTCATTTTTTTGACGGTGAATAACAGTTTTTGATTTTTTAAACTCAACTGGTGGCGAGTTACTTAGTAGCACAACTGGCGATTATGAAATTTTCGGTTTCTTTCATTTTTGCGTTTTTGGGTTTATTTTTTAGTCAGATGCGCAGGAAGGCATTCAAAGCTACTACTTCAAAAACTATTTTTTTTTAATTGATGAAGGAACTTTTGATTTTGTTTCAGGTTTTTTTTCAGCGATTTTATATTTCAGTTTTATAAAAAATTGAAAAAAAAAACTCACCTCACTCTCCCATCATCTCCCGCCTTCTCCCTTAACTTCTCCAACATCTCCTCATCCTCTTGAATCAACGCCAATTTCACTTCCTCCATCGCAAATTCTCCCAACACCGGTTCATCACAAATCCTTCCAATTCCTTTCACATCTTCAATCTCCGATTCCAACGCTATTCTAGCCAACCATCCTTTGCAAATATTCGACGCTTCAGATTTTGTTGATTCGATATACTTGACAATTTTCTGGCATTCCAGCCAATTTTCCGACTCTCCTAACAGCCCAACATATAACAATGCATCAGGGAAAACACACTTTTGCTGTTTTGTATCTAGTGTTTCGAGTGCTGTGGTGATATCGTTGGATCTAGACAAAAAACTGACTATATTCATGATTTTCAACCTAAAACAATACCTGAGAGCCGTAAAAATCTTGAAAGTCGATGCAGAAGTCGCATTTTCTGTCACTTTTTCAGCAATTTTCGGAAATTTCCCGGTTTCAAAATAAATTTCACAACTTTTTTGAAAAATTTTCCTCTGAACATCATCATTTTCCAAGTTTTCTGGCCATTTTTCAACAAGAATTTCAATCATTTCGAATAATTCAGCAGGTTTTTTGGCCTAAAATTGTTATTTTTATGATTTTTGAGGAAAAAACTAACATTTTCAAGGAATTTGCAGTAAATCAACATGGTTTCCTGATCGTTTTCCAAGAAATTTGTGGATTTCATGGTGGTGAAGATTTTTTGAACCTGTAAAAACATTTTTTATACAAAAACTATGAAAAAACACTCACAAATTGATAATCATCCTCCACCATTTTTCTTTTCATCACAAAAATCAACAACTTTTTCATGTTCACCATGTCATTTTCGAATAATTTGAAAAGATCCTCGAATTTTAACATCTCGTATAACAATCGTGTATACACTTGTCGAGCGGATTCTTGTTTTTCTGGATTTGTTCTGAAAAAAATTAGTTTTTATAAGAAAAAATATACCCTGTGGTTGCTAATTTTTATGTGTTTCGAAAGCTTTTAGTGATTTTAAATAACCAAGAAATGTTTCGAGCCATAATTTCGGAATTCGAAGGATGTTATAAACAAAAGCATGGTCAAAAATAGGTTTAAAACCTAATTGTGACATTTCTGGATATTTTCCTACTCATTTTGGTTTATAACACCAATCAAACGCTGTAAAAATGGCTTAAAATGTTTTTCTGTGCATTTCAGACGTTCGAGAAACACTTTCTGCCATCATCAAGAGGTTTGAAAGCTGTTATAGGCCGAATTGTAGTAAAAATAGGCTTAAAATTTTTTTCGAGTAGTACAATTGCGTTTCTAAACGTATTTCTAATCATATTTCAGGTTGAAACCAGCCCTAACCTAACGTTTTTCGTTTTTAAAGATAATTTTAAACTCTCAAATATTTATGGACTTTTTTTGAAAGAAAAGTAACATGATGTTCACTTTAAACACCTTTCTTTTAGCACATTTTCAACCAGAAAGGCAAAAGTATCTTCCAAGTAAAAAAAACGACTCACTCCTTATTAATAATAACTTGACAAACTTCCAGCAAAAATTCAGTTGCATTTCCATTGGTGTTCGACTCGAATAATTGGAAAAGACCCTTCCATGCAGTTATATTGTCCGGGTCTAGTTTTACAGCCTAAACGTCTATTTTCAGCAGGTTTTCTCTTAAAAAATAGGCTTACCTTCTTCAAAACGTGAAAACTTTGGTCAAACTTTTCCAAGTGGAAGTAAGCTTTTCCAGTGATGCAATACAACATGTAGTCATCGATTTCTTGGACCAACATTGGCTGAAATATTTTTTTAACGTTTACAAATAATTTTCCAGGATTTTTACCTTCAAAACCTCGATAACTTCAGCCCATTGCTCATTTTTCAGATGGATTTTTGCTTGTTTCATCTCTTCTTTATAAAGTGATGCCATTTTCTGTAAAATTGCAAGATTTACGTTCAAAAAGCAGAAAAATAAACAATAAAAATATTTGTCTATGCGCGTCGTTTAAAATGCATTCTCGTAAATCCACAATGCACAGTGTGCGTGTATGCAGACTTGCGCGTATGGAAAATGGCGGAGGTTCGAATATTAATTTTCTAAAGAGTAGAAATCGACTAAAACTGCCATAAGAAAGCGGAAAATCAAGAAATAATGCAAAAAATGTCGAAGTTCATCAAAAAATAACACACAAAATATCAGAAACCACAAAAAAAACGCCTGAAATCCGATATCTTTCGTCCATTTTCCTCAAATATCGAATTCTTCGGGAATCTACATTTCTAACCCGCATATTTCAACGAAAATGTTAATTCAGAACGCAACAATTTCTTGATATAATGGAAAACATGCCGAAATCTACATTTTCCAACATTTATTTGGCGTGTTTAGCTGTAAAAACTTTGAAAAATGACAAAAAACACTCACATTTCAATTTATCTTGAAAAACCGATAAAAATGTTGTTTTTGCCTGGATTTTCGGCAGCTAACTTGCTCCGATTAGCTGTAAATTGTATTGATTAACATTTTAAAAGCATTTTTAACAAGAAAAACGGACTGAAATGCATAAAAACAATAGATTTCAAGCAGTTTCAATTAAAAATTCCAATAAAGCTTGTGTCGATTTACGATAAACAACAAACGGCGGAACCGGCGGAGTGTTGTTTCCCGCCTATATTTTTGAATTTTGATGACAAATATATTTAAACATGCGAACACCGTTGATGTCATTGCATTCGAGACCTCGCAACGCATGTGCGCGCGTGGAGTAGTGGTTAACAGACAGAACTAATAAACTATTCGACGTTGAAGAAAAGAAAGGTTCGACCCCCCGAGGGGGCAACGAGTTTTTCCCAGTGTTTGTGGTTCACTGGCGTCGTGGTTATGCTATTCAACTACGTATCGTCCCACTACGTCGAAGTAGTCTATTAGTTTGCGTGTCTGTTAGTCATCTACGACACTATTGCGGTGTGATTACTACAATTCCCCGTCTTTGGTGAACGTTGAGGTTGGCAGGCTGTGCGGCTGGGTAGATTCTGGAACCTCGTCGTACTATGACGACGATGTCGTCCGATCTTTTTGGCATACTATATACGTCATACTTCATGGCTATTTTTGCAACTGTCATCAATAATTCTAACATCATTTTGATCGTTTTTCTGCTTCACAGAAAATCAGAAAAAAAAAATGAAATTTTGCGTTTTGTTTTCATGAAGAGAAATGTTCAAAAGAGGTTTCAAGGTTCAAAGAGGTTCAAAAGAGGTCGAATATTAATTTCCTAGAGAGAAGAAAAGGACTAAACCTGCAATACAAATGCTGAAAATAAAGAGATACTGTCATAACAACAAAATTAGTTGAAAATCAACACAAAAAAGATCAAAAACCACCAAAAAATGGCTGAAATCCGATATCTTCCGTCCATTTTCCTCAAATTTCGAATTCTTCGGGAATCTCCATCCCTAATCCGCACATTTCAACCAAAATTTTAATCCAAAACGCAACAATTCATTGATATTCGACATGAAAAACCAACAAAAATGCGTGTTTCTCTTGTTTTTCGTCTCAAATTTCAAGTGAATCAGCTGTTTGAAGCCCTCCCGACGAAACAAGCTCATTTTTTTTCGTTTAAGCAAAATGAACACTTTATGATTGATTAAAACGAATATGTATTTGGCACTTTTTTGTGCTCTTGCTCATTAATAATATGTGATCATCATGTTTCTTCTTTTTTCGTCGTCTCGAGGCCGCCTCGAGACGCACTTTGTACTAGCCAGCACTACATTGATTAATGAGCGAATAATTTGAACAGCGAAAAGCAACAGCTGATAAAAATTGACAAGGATAGATAGGATTTTATTTATTTCAATATATATTAGTTGTGTTTTGATGATAGGTTTAGCATCGAAACGTGTAATTTTGTTTTGGCACGAGTTAAAATTTTTTGTTGAGGAAACTCGTGAGCTTCGATTATTTTCGTGAAGATTTTGAGTGAAATTGTTGGTTTTTTCAACGAATAAGTGTATTTTCTTGAAGATTTTGGAAAATTTCTAGCTCTGAAAAAATTGAAAAACGAAAATTTTGAAGGTTTTTGAGTGTCTGGAGCTCGTAAAGTTTTTTTTTGTTGAAACTTTTCGTTTTTTTTAGTCCCGAAATATTGAAAAAAAAAGTTTAGAATTGAAGTTTAAACCTAATTTTTAGCCAAATAATTTCTGAATTTCAAAATTTTTGTTTTTTTGTGTTTTCTGTCCCATGGCGTTCGGCACATCCTTTTTGATTTGTATTGCTTTGCTTTTGTATGCTCCTTTAATACAGTAACTTAAACTAGGACTGAAATTGATGTACTGTATTCAGAGGCACATATTATCGGTGCCATGGTGCTTGAGGCTTCATTGTCCATTTACAGTACTCTGCTCTTATGTGCTCCTTTAATAACAATAACCTAAACTAGAACACGAATTGGTATTATGTATTAAAGGAGCATGAATAGATTTGCTTTTCGCTGTGATTAACTCAGAGCCTTACACTTAGACACGAGTTTTGAGGCACAAAAAAATGGGAAAATGCGATTTTTTTCAA
Source organism: Caenorhabditis uteleia (assembly GCA_963573275.1). NCBI lineage: Eukaryota > Metazoa > Nematoda > Chromadorea > Rhabditida > Rhabditidae > Caenorhabditis > Caenorhabditis uteleia. The sequence continues at coordinate 19,865,581 of OY752137.1, forward strand.
ATTTTTTGTCAAAAAAAAACAAAAAATTTCTCTAAGCCCTTTTTTCGCCAAAAAAACTGTCCAAAAATCTTTCAACATTTTCATCAAATTTTTGTTTTTTTCAAAAAAATTTCACTTTTCAAATTTTCCAGCCAATAAATTTCCCCCTTGAAAATTGGCACTTCCACCCACCTATATACCCAACTTTTCCTAATTTCACACTCTCAACCCAACAAAAGAACTCCCTCGAACATTTGTATATATACAACTTATAATTATAGGCTCCATTCTTTGTTGGCTCTAAAATTAGCAACATTCTTTCGCCATCACACACATTTTTCGTCTTCTCGACCTCCGACCAGGTGCGCTTAGAGAAATGGGGACCAAAACGAAAAAAAGGGAGAGACCGGGCAGTTTTTTGACAAATGTTCCTCTTTCGCTTTTTCCTTCAATCAGCGCCCAGGCGGCGATTTTTCGCAACTTTTTTCATCTCTCTCCTCACTCTTGGAGGTGTACCTGGGCAGGAAATAGAAGGGGGAGGAGGAGAATAATGCAATACACAAAAAAAAGTTTCGTTCACCCGGAAAAGTGAGCGGTTTTCGTACTATTTTCAACCTTTCATAGATTCATAGATTCATAGATTCATAGATTCATAGATTCATAGATTCATAGATTCATAGATTCATAGATTCATAGATTCATAGATTCATAGATTCATAGATTCATAGATTCATAGATTCATAGATTCATAGATTCATAGATTCATAGATTCATAGATTCATAGATTCTCGAGTTCTATGCTTCATAGATTCATAGATCCTCGAGTTCTATGCTTCATAGATTCATAGATCCTCGAGTTCTATGCTTCATAGATTCATAGATCCTCAAGTTCTAGCTTTATAGATTCATAGATCCTCGAGTTCTATGCTTCATAGATTCATAGATCCTCAAGTTCTATGCCTTCTAGATTCATAGATCCTTGAATTATATGCTACCTAAACTCATAGATTCCTGAGTTCTATGCCTCCTAAATTCATAGATCCTCGAATTATATGCTTCATAGATTCATAGATTCTCAAGTTCTATGACTCCTAGATTCATAAATCCCCCGATTCTCAGCTTCCTAATATCATAGATACCCAAGTTCTATGCTTCTCAAATTCATAAATCCTCTACTTCTATGTTACCCAAATTCATAGATCCTCGAGTTCTATGATTCATACTGAACTATGAACTGTCTCACCCGAAGAATGATTATTTCCAATTATGTCACTTCCGATCAACTCATTATCAGTAAATTATTTGCATATCAAACGCCACTCCCTGACGTGAAATGTCAAAAAAAGCACTTTTTTGTTTGTTCCGGAAAATCCGAAAAAAAGTTTCAACACAAATCTCTCCTCCCTATCCACCCTGTTGTTTTATGTATATACCCAGATTTCCGTATTTTCCGTATATTGTCCTTGTTTTTTCGTGTTCTGCTGTTCTCTTGTGTGCAAATATATTTGTATATATACAAACACGGTTTTCCGGGGCGTACCTGTCCCACTGGACAATTGAATCGAGAGAAAAGGAAGGAGGTAAATTGAAAAACAGATGTTGTTGATATTCGACTTGAATTTCTTGATCATGTTCGGTTGAGAGTCGTGATTTTTGGCGACCGAAATAGGTTTAGAACCAGCACCTTGTGCTGGTTAATTTTAGGTTTAACTATATTTTTCTTGTATCTAGCTGACTTTTAGGAAAATTTTGTCAAAGTATCCATGAAGTTTTTAGATCTTTTCTAGAAAAAATTCATAAAACTCGGTTGAACATAAATCTAAAGAAGCTGATGAAGTATTTTTTGATAAAATTTAAATATTTTGTCTTGGGTTTCACCGCAAGATAGGTTACCTCTGTGAATTTGTTCGTTATATTTTACTATAAATCTTTCAAAATCCTGGTTGGAGTCTTGAAACGCATGGATAAAAATTATTGAAAAAATCTGAAAAGGTTCCACATTCTCTCAATTTTTGAAAAAAAAAAACATCAGAAAGTCTCATTTTGGATCTCGAAACGCTAAGTTATTTTAGTTTTTTTCCCGGCTACGGTCTCTCAAGTTAAAAAAACTGAAAATCTGAAATTTGCAAAAAAAATCAACATTTCTGAAAATTTTCAAAAAATTTATTTTGAGTCTCATCACGATTGGATACTGTTCTTTTCAATTTTCATGAAGATCACTAGTTTTCGAAATTTTGACTGAAATTACTTTCAAAAAGTGAAAAATCTGAAAAATTCGAATTTTTTTGAAAAAAACTTTTCAAGTGTTTTTTTCAAAAATTCCTGGAAAATTCCAAAAAGTCTTTTTTGTGTCTCGTAACGCTTTGGATACTGTAGTTTTCGATTTTTGATGTTTTTAAAATTTCCAAATTCTTCCTCAAGTGTTCTTGTTCTCTCAGAAAAAAGTCCAAAAAATCAAAATTCGTTTTTTCCTCAAAATTCACCAAATATTCAAGTCATTGCTCCTCTCTCACGTGTGCCTCCTCGATTTTTGAACGTTTTATTCCTCTTCGCCCCTAAAAACGCCTCTATATTGATAAGAACTAAACAAATGTTGAATGTGACAAACGCGCCAAAAGCACCTCTTTCTTCTTTTTTGTCTTGTGTTTTGTTTTTTCAAAGTATCAGGATTACAACTCTTTTTTTTTCATATAACAAGTACATATGTGTGTCAATATTTGAGCACAAAGCTACGCAAAACCACTATTTTTTAGCTTTTTGGTGTGAGATTTTTTTTGCGCCACCCACTGAGTTCTATGATTCTACGGTTCTATGAACCATAGAACTCGCGGTTCTATGAACCTATGAAATTCTATGGAAATTTTTATACCGATTCTATGAAAGTATCAGTTCTATGACTTTTAGTGGATTCTATGAATTCTATGAATCATATTTATCAGTTCTATGAATCCAAACGTTCAATTCTATGAGCCATAGATCTCGAAATTTTTGATCTATAAATCATATATTCGAGGATCTATGTATCTATGGAACAATAAAGTTATAGACTTCTGGTTCAGACAAATCTATGGTTCTATGCATTTTTTAATGAATAAGCAAATATAGTTCTATGCACTTGAACTTTCCTGGATCTATGGAATTCTATGAAATCAAACACCTATGAATTCTATGATCCATAGTTCTGTTATGAAAAATTCTATGGATCTATGCATCAAACTTTTTGAGTTCTATGGATTCAAGATGGAACGTTGAAAGGTTCTATGATTCCGTTTTTTCAAATTCCATGAATTCGTACTTCTATGATACTAACAACTATGATTCTTCGATTTTATGGTTCTATGATTCTATGGTTCTATGATTCTATGATTCTTCGATTCTATGGTTCTATGATTCTATGGTTCTATGATTCTGTGGTTCTATGGTTCTATGATTCTATGCTTCTCAATGCCGTCCGCTTGAATTTTATTCCTCCTCCTCTTCCACTTCAAACATCTCATTTCCTCATTTCCCCCGGTTTTTTGTCGGCAACATTTTGACGTTTTTTCTTTTTTTCTCAAATGCGATCAAAACCATGTGTATCTGTCAAACACTCCCCCACCGAATCAAATCGAATTTCACTTTTCACTGATTAGATTATTCAAATTTACCACTCCCTAGTAGAAGTGTGTAATAACGCCTTTTGTTCAGTTTTACATCTATGAACCTTTAGTATTTTATGGTTCTATGGTAGTATTATTCTATGATACTAAAGATCTATGATTTTATGAATATATATTCCTGAAGTTCTATGATTTTGTTATCCTGAACTGGAGTTCTATGACTGCTATTCAATAATCCTAAAGTTCTATGAGCAATTCTATGATTCTATGCTATTATTATTTTATAATCAGAAAGTTTTATGATTTTATGATTCTATGAATCTATGATCCTGAAGTTCTATGATAATATAATTTTTTGATCCTCAAATTCTATGGTTCTCTGAAACTGGTTTCATGATTCTATGCTACTTCTTATTACTCAGTGATTTGAAAATTCTATGTTGCATAGATTTCATAGAACTTACTTTTTTTTCATATCCATAGAACATCATATCGTTCTAAGATTCTATGCATAAGAGCTGGAAAAACTATACAACATTTCCTCGTATCCACTTTTCTCGTCCTCTCCAAATGTCCCATAAATATCATGATAATAGGCGGTGATTTGAAAAATGAGCATTACACCCTTCCTCAACGTCAAGTGGTCACAACTTCTTGGCAATTGTAATCTAGATTGAGGATCTATGGATTTATGGGTCTATGATTTTCGAGGTGTAGGTAGATTCTATGAATCTATGTATATATAGAATCATAGAACCATAGAATCAACTAGAAAACCGGTACCATTCTGTGCCCCTCCAACCAAATTTGTTTATTAAATTGCCCAAAACTTATAAACTTTTTGCCTTATGTTCTTCAACATATTTACACTTCTTTCGCACTTTTTCGTGAAATTTCCAAAGTGTTTTGCAAATATTCCATGCTTTCCAAAAAGTTCCATTATATCTTCTTGAGCCTAATCCTAATCTGAGAAGGAGGTACTTGAGATGTTTCGCAAAACGGACTAATTAGACGAGTGTCAGATTTTTGGAGGCAAAGGTTCTTTGCAAAAATAATGAGTTCTATGAATCTATGATTTTTGAAACTTTTACTTCCGGAGTAGTGTGATTCTATGATTCTGTGGCTTTATTGTTCGTTGGTTCTATGGTTCTATGCTTGAAAACCAATTTCTGAATGAGAAAGTATAATTCTATGAACATGAACTTTCTTGATTCTATGAAATTCTATGACATCAATTACTAATAAATTCTATGATTCTATGGACTTTTTTTTCAAAATTTATCTTTTCATTTTGTGAAATTCTATGGATCTATGGTTCAAAATTTTTGGATTCTATGGACTCGCTAGATGGAATGTTACCAGGCTCTATGATTCAGAATTCTCAAATTCTATGATACTTAAGACTAAAATTCTATGGTTCTATGGTTCTATGATTCTATGGTTCTATGGTTCTATGATTCTATGATTCTATGGTTCTATGATTCTATGATTCTATGATTCTATGGTTCTATGGTTCTATGGTTCTCTAGTTCTATAGTTCTATGGTTCTATGGTTCTATGGTTCTATGGTTCTATGGTTCTATGGTTCTATGATTCTATGCTCCTATTCCTTCATGAATCTAAACCTATGCCCTCTCAAAACTTTTCTCATAGCTCTATTTTCTTGGCAATTGAACACTCTCCCCCCCCCCTCAAAATCGCAGCTTATTAGAGAGTGAAGAGGTTTTTTTTCTGCATCGCTATTTTTTTCCAACCAAATTTTTTGTTTTGTTGTAGTATCACTTTAGTATCCCCATGGATTATATACTCGGCTTAGGTCATCATATTTGTGTTGTCTGCGCGTCTCTTTTTTTTGCCGAGGAGCAAACAAGAATATAATCAGAGACGTTTTTTTGTTGGACACCAAATATCGCTTTTCGTTGAAAATAAAAACATTTTTTTTTGAAAAAAAAACATGACACTAAAAAAATCTTTGACCGAGAAATGGTATCAAATTAGTGAATCTAATTAGAAAATGGAATGATTTATTGTGATATCGCAACGGCGCCTGACGGTGTAATATCAAATCGCGCCATGTTGATAGAACATTAGTTTAGTTAAACATTTTTTTTGTCATAGAACCTGCCATAGGACCATAGAATCCCGCATAGATTTATAGAACTTTTCATAGATCCATAGAACCTCGCGTCATAGGTTTGTAAAACTTTCCATAGAATTGACATATTTTCATAAAGCATCCCACATGTCCATAGAATTTCTCATAGAATAAAAAATCGTTTTTCTTCACGAAACCAATTCATAGAATCTGCTATAGAACCGTCCATAGAATCTTTCATAGATTCACTAAACTTAGGGACAATTCATAAAGTTTTCATCCATAGAACCTCATAAATTCATAGAACTTTTTTCATAGAACCATAGAACCTCCCATAGATTCATAGAATTTCCGTCGAGATCCATAGAACCTTTCATAGATCTATGAAACTATTCAAAAGTTGGAAAAATCCTTCTCCATAGAACTTCTCATAGAATCATAGAACCTGCCATAGAATTTTTCATAGATCCTCTCATGGGTTCATAGAATCTTTCACAGACTTATAAAACGTACCACAGATTCCTCAAGCTTCCCCTATATCTTCAGAAATATATCCATAGAACCTCCCATGGATTTATAGAACCTTCCATAGAACCATCCTTCCCCATATCACCACCGAAAATCTTGCAAATATCAATTCATTCAAAATCTATGGCTCTCCAATGCCCAATTCCTTCCCCTCCACTCCATCTCCTCAAAAAACGTCTCCTTCTTCTCTCAAAAAAAGTTGCGCTTTTTGTGCTCACAAAAAGAGCAACATTTCCGGCTCGCAAGTGTTCCCCTTTTTGTGTCATTTACACAAAAAAATGTGTTCGAAATAATTTTGTTGTGTCTCGGCGGGGCCGACGATTTTTTGTTTTGTTCATCACATTTTGTGACGTAAAAACAATATTTTGATTAGAAAAACCACTTGAATTTGGAAAAAAATAGTGTTGCTCTGCCAACCAGTTATCGGCCCACACACATTTTTTGATCGTGAGACCAAATTCCTTAACCTTGATCAAACACATATATTTACGTTCATTTTTGATGATATCATCATTTCGATGAATCTATGAATCTATGAATCTATGAATCTATGAATCTATGAATCTATGAATCTATGAATCTATGAATCTATAAATCTATGAATCTATGAATCTATGAATCTATGAATCTATGAATCTATGAATCTATGAATCTATGAATCAGTTCCAACCCCACTAATCAGGTTTTTTTCCATTACTCACTTTTCCTCTTCCTTTGTTTAGTGTTCCTCTATCTATTCATCTATAATAATTCATTATTTCAGACAACGTCATATCACACAATTCTCATTCCTAGGCGAACAATTAATTCTGAGTGGTGAGTTGTTTCTTGTGTTGTAATAATTTGAATCATCATAATTTGGTGTAATATTTGCTCAGAGACACTTGATGTTTTTTGCGTTATATAACCGTAGTATCATAGTATCGTGGATTCATAGATTCATAGATTCATAGATTCATAGATTCATAGATTCATAGATTCATAGTTTCATAGATTCATAGATTCATAGATTCATAGATTCATAGATTCATAGATTCATAGATTCATAGATTCATAGATTCATAGATTCATAGATTCATAGATTCATAGATTCATAGATTCATAGATTCATAGATTCATAGATTCATAGATTCATAGATTCATAGATTCATAGATTCATAGATTCATAGATTCATAGATTCATAGATTCATAGATTCATAGATTCATAGATTCATAGATTCATAGATTCATAGATTCATAGATTCATAGATTCATAGATTCATAGATTCATAGATTCATAGATTCATAGATTCATAGATTCATAGATTCATAGATTCATAGATTCATAGATTCATAGATTCATAGATTCATAGATTCATAGATTCATAGATTCATAGATTCATAGATTCATAGATTCATAGATTCATAGATTCATAGATTCATAGAACCATCGAACTATAGTTGATTAGAAATCGTACACTAACCATCGTAATAACTATATATACCATAAACTGGATATTCGTCGCCTTAAAAACTTCATAAAAGTAAAAGTTGTGTCGGTTTTTTCCTTTTTTGAGGTCATTTGAACACCTACTCCTTCTTCGTTTTTCACCAAAAAAACTTTTTCTCACATTCATAGGTTTAGGTTTAACTACTTCCGTTTTTTGTTGCCAAAACTGTTCTTGTTTGGGTGTATTATCAAATTGGAAAAAGAAAAAAATTGAGAGAGAAGAACGGTGTGTGTCGGATTACATTCAAAAATCGACCAATCAAAAGTAGTAGTTTTGCAAAAACCGGCGCTACTTTTTTGATAATATTTTTTTCATTTCAAGGCTGATGTAATATGGTCTCATTTACAATTATCTTCTGTTATTGAACCAGTGTCTGCGCCTTTACTACAGTAGGCACTTTGGATTACTGTATTAAAGACGCATGGTTCAAATTTTTTTTGTTATTTTCGAATTGTGTGAATCGAAAAATGTTCACACTATCTTGAAGTACAACTTTTTTTTTTTTGTAATTTTTAATTTACTCGTATACTTGCTTCAGAACCACTGTGTAAGCCTTTAATACAGTAGTCAAGTTGGCTTACTGTATTAAAAGCACATACCTCCAAGAAGTTGTTGTTTTGATATACTTCTAGGTCAAATTACTTGATTTTTATAAGACTGAAAATTGGAACTTAAAAAAGGAAGGCTTCAATTTTTTGAATTTCTTTTGCAAATATTTTCGATGGTTTTTTAGGTTTATGTTTGTTCGGCTATTTAGGCTTAGGTTTAGTGACCTTTTTTAGGTTTAGGTTCAATCATCTAGTTAGGTTTAGGTTTAGCCGCTATATAATTTTTTTTTGAAAGAAAATTTTTTTAAAACTTTTTAAAACAAATTTTAAAACTTATCTAAGTACCTTATTTGTAGTATCACAATAAATTTTCAAAAAAAACTAGTTAGTGTCTTCCTTCTAAAGTTCAAAACTATCAAATTCGAACAGCTGTATAACAGATGAATCTTATGCGCAAAAAATGGATCTATGAAATAAAAAGCCCAATTGAGCTTTCACAGCTCAAAAACGTCATATCGACCTTTTTTTTTCAAAAAAAAGAAAGAGTTCAATTAGATATCGTTGCGCGCCAAAGATAGGATATCCATAAATATTTATCGAACTTCTTATCCATATCAATTACCACACCCTCCATAGATATGCGTAGGAGGAGGCCCCCAAAGCTTTCCGTTATCCACATCATTCGACCACTAAAGATCATTTTTCGGGGCTCTCTTCCCTCTCTCGTCCCCGCGCAAAATGTTTATTTTCACATTCTAAACCGTTCTCACACAAGACGCGAGGACGGAGAGAGGCTCCGCCCCCTTCACTTTTGGGGATGGTGTTGCTCACTTTTGTTACATTTCGCCATCTCGAAACTTATCTAACACTATCATATTTTCAGAACACATTACAAAAGATGAGATTAATAGCATCAACAAGTATCTTGACATTATTTATGATTATTTCGACGACGCGGGCGCTACAATGTTATGATTGTTATGGTACTGGACCGGATCATAAGGAATGTACGCAACAAAGGACATGTCATGGGGTGGCTTGTATGATTTGTAAGTTGATTCTTTTTTTATTTGGGGTAAAGTCTAGCGTTTTGGAAATTCCTGAAAATGTCTGAAAATGTATCTACCGTATTTACTCGATTAGAGCGACACTGCAAACACTGCCGGAAAATGAGCATATCTCGCAATCTAGACGAGCTATCAAAGAGTAGTCAACTGCAAATTTGTAGCTCATAACTTCCTCTACAAGATTGCTGTTGACAAATTTTGGATAACTGTCCTAGATTCCAAGATACTGTCGTTCTCCGGCAGCGTTTGCAGTGCCGCTCTATTTGAGGAAGTACGGTAATTTGTCTGAAACTCAGTTTTCATAGTGTCCTAGAGACATGCGTCTTTAGTACAGTAACCCGTTTAAAGCACTATTATAGGTTACTGTAAAATTTAAAATATGATATCAGTTTATTCAAAAAAAGGTCTGAAATTCGGAAAATTATCTGAAAATTGTCTAGAATTGAAAGTATCTGTAGTCCCCTAGAGATATGCGCCTTTAAATACAGTAACCCGTTTTTAACATTGTTTTGGGGTACTGTATGGTTTTAAGAAAAACTTGCATTTTTATGAACCACTGATATGATAGCTATTTATTTTGATTTTGTCCGATATTTTCAGTTGATTGGACTTTCTAGACACATGCGCCTTTAAGACAGTATACCAGCATACTGTATTAAATGTGCAGGTACGGATTTCTAGGCCATCACCGAAAAATATCACTCTTTTTTCCAAAAAAAAATCAAAATTTTTCAGTCGACGCTGGTGACAACAAAACTGCTTCAGCATTCTGTCTACTTGCCATGAAAGGTAACAAAAAAAAATCTGTACAAAATTTTTTCAACTTGAATTTTTTGCAGGACACAAAATGGAGGAGGCGAAAGATGGTTGCTGGTTGGAGCCAGATGGCAAAGGAAAACACTGCATGTGTTTCACCGATTATTGCAATAAACTTCATGATCGAAGGAATAATGATGAAGGTGAGGATTCAAAAATATTTTTTTTTGGATAAAAAATGCAAGAGCGCTCCATTGGCAAAAAAGTTTGTGATCTACCGTTTTGAAACATGAATCGTGGTAGATCAAAAAATCTGGAAATTTTCGTGGATTCGGACATTGAAAAATTGCAAAAAAAAAGGTCTAGATTTTCTTTAAAAGTTTTGAATTTGACATGTTTCAAAATCGTCCCCGCGCTATTTTTCCAAGTCATCCCAGCGCTCAAGTGCCTGACTTAACCTAAACCTAAGACAGGAAGGAGCCAATATTGAGAAAAATTACTTCTATAGGAAAAAGTTGAAAATAAAATTCCCGAATAAAGTTAAGTCTAAGTTGAATAAGCTGGAACTAAACCTCAATTGAAGGAGCTGGAGCTAAACCTAAGTTGAAGAAACTGGTGCTAAACCTAAGTTGTAGGAACTGAAGCTAAGCCTAAGTTGAAGGAACTGGAATTAAACCTAGCTGAAGAAACTGGAGCTAAACCTTAAAAGAAGAACTTGAACTAAATCTAAGATAAAAAAACTGAAGCTAAACCTAAATTGAAGAAACTGGAGCTAAACCTAACTAGAAAGAACTCAGGATGAACCTAAGTTACAGCGATTGAAGTTAAACCTAAATAGTAGGAACTTCCTGTGAAATCCCAAAAAGTAATAAGCTACTGTCTTTAAGATTTTTTTTTGATCTACCGATTTTTCAAATCTATTTCAATCCCAAAAAATCCCAAAAACGGCTGCGCGCCAACGTGCAAACTTCTATTTACCTGCTCCTTTCAAAAGTTGCTCTCCATCTCACACAATCTTTGCTATCAGTCCAAACAGGAAACAGTTGCGTAGTTTTTGACGAAAAAAACGACTGTATCTTTTTGGGATGGGGAACATCGAGCAATTGCGTCAGCGCCTTGTGCTCCGTTGAGTCTCGCACACACAAATTAGCCTTCCTTGCTCTGCGAGCCCGACAGATACAAACATTTTTTCCTGCGCAAGCAGTTTACACACAAAACAATAGACTGTTTGGCGCGGCTGATGTCACTTTTTAATGAAAAAAAAATTAGTCATTCCAGTTGACCCAATGGCTCCACTCCTACCCACTGCCGAATTCCTCAAACAGAATCCGTTGGTGGATTATGATGCACCTAATTTGGGTGATTATGTGGATGATGGTGCACACCCGGCACCCAAACATGTTCTTTTCCCATCGGCTGATAAGCAGGATATGAAGACGGCTGGTGGAAGTGATGATGAGGATGGTGAGTGGTTTGGAAATGTCGAATTTTTAAAAAATTATGGTTCACAGATCCATAGAATCTATCATATAGCCATAGAATATACCATAGATCCATAGAATCTACCACAGATCCATAGAATATACCGTAGATTCATAGCATTTCTTATAGATTCATAAAAAATACCATAGATACTGAAAACGTTGCATGGATCCATAGATCCTGTCATAGGTTCATAGAACTTTTAATGGACCCACAGAAGGTGGCATAGATTCATAAAAACTCACAGTATATACATATAACCTACATACTTTCATGGATTCAACAATAGTTGCGTAGAATTCTATTCAACCATAAAACCTGTCAAAGATACATAAAACGTTCCATTGATTCATAGAACCTTTCATAGATATGAAAAATTTTCCATAGATTCTTAGAACTATCATGAATATAAAGAACGTTCTGAATATCCATAAAATTATCAATGGATTCATAGAACCTTCCATAGATCCATAGAATCTTGAAAAAAAAATCTCCAAAAATTTCCAGACCTCGTCGCTGTCGGATTCGAAGACTATGAGCAAGCTGAAGAGAAAAAACGGACAAAATCCACGACAACAACCACTCGATCACCATCCGAAGGAGTTGTCCTACCTGACGATCATAACTTATCTGATGAAATCGAAGCTGAAAAAGAGTTGGATGCCCAAGAAGCAGCTAGGCGGCCAGTGTCAAGAGTACAGGAAAATAGAGTATGTCTTCATAGATTCATAGATTCATAGATTCATAGATTCATAGATTCATAGATTCATAGATTCATAGATTCATAGATTCATAGATTCATAGATTCATAGATTCATAGATTCATAGATTCATAGATTCATAGATTCATAGATTCATAGATTCATAGATTCATAGATTCATAGATTCATAGATTCATAGATTCATAGATTCATAGATTCATAGATTCATAGATTCATAGATTCATAGATTCATAGATTCATAGATTCATAGATTCATAGATTCATAGATTCATAGATTCATAGATTCATAGATTCATAGATTCATAGATTCATAGATTCATAGATTCATAGATTCATATTTCCAGGAAATCCCAACCGAAACATCATCAAGTCACTACAAACCCCCATCCTGGGTGCTATTCGTCTTCCCAATGGCCGCCTCATGGGCTCGATTCTGGAGTGGCATCTAAATTATTTGTGTATTTTTTCCTATATTCGCTTCAATTCCCCCACAATTTTGATCTCTAGGTCTGTTAGAAGAGTTTTTTTGCATATATACAATAAGACATATTGTGACAACAATAAGGGTCCCATATTGCGTTCAAAAGGCAAAGAAAATAATACTATTTCCATTCCTTGTAGTTTTTGTAGTCTTGGATATATCCATTTGTATATTATTATCGAGCCATTATCTTCCCACACAATGAAAATATGTATTATTTGCATTTTTTGTCTTTCCCCAACATTTTACATCCCCCAAACGCAATAAAGTTATGAACTATTTGAAACATTGTCAATTTTGTTTCTATGGAAAATTCTATGAATCTATAGGAAATCGTATGAATCTATGGAACATTCAGTGGATCTATGGAAGAGTCTATGAATCTATGGAAGGTTCTATGGATCTAAGGAAGATTCTATGAACACATAGAAAGTTCTATGGATCTATGATAAGTTCTATGGATCTATGGAAGATTCCATGAACCTATGAGAGATTCTATGAATCTATGAAAGATTCTATAAATCTATGGAAGGTTCTATGAAGCTTTGTGAGATTCTGAGATTCTATGAACCTATGAGAGGTTCTTCAGATTTCCCGGAAGTTTTATGGATCTAAAGAAGGTTTTGTAGATCTATGGGAGATTCTATGAATCTATGAGAAATTCTGTGGCTCTTTGTAAAATTCTATGGATCTATGGAAGGTTCTATGGGTCTATGACAGATATTGTGGATCTATGAAAGAGTCAATAAAATCTATGGCAAGTTCTGTGGATCTGACCGAGGCTCTCTGGATCTATGAATCAGGTTCTATGGACGTGTAAGAAATTCTATGGGCTAAAATGACATTAAAAAAAAATATTTTTTGAGTTTTCCCAAAATTTCTCAAATTTATATTTTCAACAATTCTTCAATTTCAGAATTTTCCCAAAATTTCATAAACTTCTACATATGACCATTGGAACGCGGAACAAAAATCAATGCAATTTTAGGTTTGTTTGTTATTCACATGTATACATGTCTATCAATTAATTATCAACCCCCCCCCTTCTTGTGCTCCTCTATTATCATCAAAAGATAAGGAAACAAGGGTTGATTGACTACAATGTTTACTATATTCTGTCTCCTTCACATTGTGACTAGATACCAATCATGAGAATCATAACAATATTTCTATTATTAATACTATTTTGGCAGCAGACAAATGGATTTAAAGTGTTATTCTATCTAAATGCAATTGGTAAAAGTCACCTTGACTTTGCCGATTCGTTGATTGACAGTTTAGTTGGTGAAGGGCATCAAGTGGTGAGTTGGACGATTTTTTTTGGTTTAGGGGGTATATTTTTGTGAAAATAAGAAAGATGAGGTGATAATTTGTTGGAAAAGTGTCTGAAAGTTCAAGACAGAAACGTTTGAAATTTTTCATGAAAACATGGTGCATCTACCGAAAAATCCGAAAAATTTATAATTTTGTTGAAAAAGTGTGGGAAAATGCAAGTTTAAAAAACTTGGAAGTCGGCCATTTTTTAATGTGGGACCCAAAAAAAACCTTTTTTTTTCTAAACCTAAATACTAACTTATCTAAAGTAAATTTTCATGAAAACGATAAAGTTGAAGTCATAATTTGCTAGATACAGGTGTCTGAAAATGAAAAAAAAAGGAAAATCTGAAAGTTTTTCACAATAACATGGTGCATCTTTCCAGAAAAATGTTTTTTTTGCTAAACCTATATAGTATCTGTCATGAAATTCAAAATTGAGAAATTTCTCGCCCCCTCTCACAAAAATATGCTAACATATTTCAAATTCTCAAAATAATTTCATATCTGATTTGAATAATTCCAGTAAAAAACTTCGGAGAAACATCAGGAAACATGAAACCGAAAAATCAGGTTTATGGATAGAAAAACAGTACTTTGTATTGAATACAGCAACTTTGCTGAAATTATACTGTAGAATTTAGTAGAAGACTACTGTAGCTGGGTACTGTATTTTCAGCCAAACATGGTGTAAGGACACTTTTAACTTTTGTTCTGAAAAAAAACTTTCAACTTCAAAACATCAAAAAAAATTTCAAACTTCAAAATCTAACTTTCCCAAAAATAGGTGTTAAACCTAACTATCTTAAATACTGGAGCAAAACCTAAATACATACCTGTAGGATCTAATAATCGCCCGAATGAACGACAAAGCAAAAGGATTCGGCAAAAACAAGGCGACTCGAAAATACAGCTTTGGATTCGAGCATGCCAGTCCATGGAGCAACAGCACTCACCTGCTTAACCCATTTATCACGACACCGTTTGCATTCGGTGGATTTCGACCATTTATTGAAGTTGGGAATCGACTTTGTCAAAGTAAATTTTTTTTGAAAATTTGAAACATCTGAAAATTTGCAGTGGGCTTGGAAGACGAAACTCTACCAAAATTCATCAGCGATGCGAAATATGATGTTGGTATCGTGTCGGTTTTTGATTTTTGTGGCGTCGGGATCCTGAAGGCTTTTGGAATTCCATCAATCACAACATTCAGTCCGATTCCAATGTTACCGATACAATTGATTAGTATCGGACTTCCGAATCTAGCTTCCCAATATACACGTATCCCGTATCTAGTTTCATATCAACATAAAAAAATTTCAGCGGTATTCTCAAAACGAGATTTGACAACTTTCACTGGAAAATTCTGGAACTTGCTCAGTTGGGGATATAGCAATTGGGTGGAGATTCCAGAAACTCGAGCTCAACAAATCGAGCTGTTCCGAACCAAATTTGGAGACACTTTTGATTTGATGGAAGCTGTCAAAAGTGTTGATGTATCATTTGTGAATTCGAATGAGATAATGGAGAAGCCTCGACCGATACATCATAGAATACAGTATATTGGTGGTATCAATCTAAGGGATCCAAAACCGGTCAACGAGGAGTTTGATAGATTATTGTCACAATCTACCAAGGGAACTATCATATTCAGTTTTGGTACACAGGTAGATATACTGATAACTGATAATCCTTATCACTTAGGTTTAGGTGCCAAGTGAGGTCTACCCTCGATATGCAGTCCGCAATTTCGTCACTATATTCAAAAAGTATCACGACTACACATTCCTATGGAAATATGATATTCAAGAAGGAGAGGAGAAACTATTTGCAGATGCACATAATGTATTCACATTGGATTGGTTACCACAAACTGATTTATTATGTATATATACTGATATGATAACAAGTAGTTGATAATGATAATATCAGATGATCCGCGGGTGATTGGTTTCATATCCCATGTCGGCCTCAATTCCTTCAATGAAGCGTCATACGCTGGTAAACCTATTGTTGCGATTCCATTGTTCGCTGATCAGCCACATAATGCTGAAAATGGAGTGTTGCGGGGTACGACATATTTGTTGGATAAGACTGATTTGAATGAGGATAGTATTGATAAGGGTATCAGTGCTATTATCAATGATCCGAGGTAAGATACAGTACTCTGATCCGGTGGTACGGTCATTTTCAGCTACCGTGAAACTTCCCAAATCTTGAGCAAGATGTTGACTGAAAATCCAAGTCAGCCAAAAGACAGGTTCGTCAAGTGGGTAGAATTTGCAGCTGCTAACCCTGGTCTCCACAAGGTATCACTAAACCTAAGCTAAACCTAAACCCAACTCTCCCCCAGATATTCGAGCTCCCTGGTGCAACAATGAGTGTATTCGAGTACTACTGTATCGATGTGATCACCCTGATATCACTTATCACTATCATATCAGCCTTATCAATCTATTATGTAGTGATTTTTACACTGAACTCGATGAGGTTGAAACGAAAACAAGATTGATCTCAAAATTGTTTTTCATTTTTTCTTATCATACTTTTTTTGGGTACAAGTATGTACATATATACACAACTTTTTTTCATTCACCAATAAATATATTGTCTCAATGTTGGTATTTTTCCTCATTTTTTCACAACTTCCAAGTTTCACCACTTCCCTTCAAGTCCTATTTTTCACCATCATATTTGGTCGAAGTCACCTTGATTTCGCTGATTCTCTCATCAACACTTTGGTTGATTCTGGGCATACTGTAGTAGGTCAAACTTTTCCTAAACCTAAAAATGTTATACTCCTTCAGGATTTGGTGATATCCCGTATCAATGATAATGCAAGAGGGAATGGCAAAAATCAGGCTGAGAGAGTATATACGATCGAGTTTACAGTAACCTCCGACTACAGTAGTTCTACAGTAATCCTAAATATTCTCAGAATGGAAGTACCTGGGGAAATGCCTCACACTTGACGGATCCGTTCAAAAAACGAGTCCAAACCTATGGTTCATTCCGGGAGTATAGTGTCATTGGAAACGATCTATGTCAAAGTAACCCAACTACCGTAGTCCTACAGTATCCCAGATAGTTACAGTATCCTTGAATGATGATCAATTATTTGATTTCTTATCAGTCAAGAGATATGATATTGCAATTGTTAGTAGTTTCGACTACTGTATCCTTGGTATCGTCCAACAAATCGGAATACCATCGATTGCTACAATGAGTGCAGTTCCCCTTTTACCAATTCAGGCGGTATCTATGGGTTTACCCAACTTGGCATCAATATATACCCGTATATATCCTTATCAATGATATCATATCACTTATCAACATTTCAGCATTATTCCTCGATGGGCATGTCAAATCTCTTTCCGGTAAAATGTGGAATCTACTCGATTGGACGTATCTCAATTTTGTTCAAATACCAGAGATCAAGAGTCAACAATTGAGAATGTTTGAGAAAAAATATGGGAGTGGATTTGATATTGATAAACTGATGAGATCAGTTGATATCAGTTTTATCAATTCGAATGAGATAATGGAGATGGCTCGACCGATTCATGATGGTATCAAGTATATTGGTGGTATCAACCTAAGGGATCCTAAACCGTTGAATGAGCAGTTTGATAGATTATTGTCACAATCTACCAAGGGAACTATCATATTCAGTTTTGGTACACAGGTAGATATACTGATAACTGATAATCCTTATCACTTAGGTTTAGGTGCCAAGTGAGGTCTACCCTCGATATGCAGTCCGCAATTTCGTCACTATATTCAAAAAGTATCACGACTACACATTCCTATGGAAATATGATATTCAAGAAGGAGAGGAGAAACTATTTGCAGATGCACATAATGTATTCACATTGGATTGGTTACCACAAACTGATTTATTATGTATATATACTGATATGATAACAAGTTGATAATGATAATATCAGATGATCCGCGGATGATTGGTTTCATATCCCATGTCGGCCTCAACTCATTCAATGAAGCATCATACGCTGGTAAGCCTATTGTTGCAATTCCATTGTTCGCTGATCAGCCGCATAATGCTGAAAATGGAGTGTTGCGGGGTACGACATATTTGTTGGATAAGACTGATTTGAATGAGGATAGTATTGATAAGGGTATCAGTGCTATTATCAATGATCCGAGGTAACTACAGTAGTCTGATCCGAAGGTACGGCCATTTTCAGCTACCGTAAGAATGCTGCAATCCTAAGTAAGATGCTAAACGAAAAGCCAAGTCAACCAAAAGACCGATTCGTCAAGTGGGTGGAATTTGCAGCTGCTAATCCTGGTCTCCATAAGGTTGGAGCTAATCCTATACCTAAACCTATCTTAATCCTATCTCAGATATTCGAGCTCCCTGGAGCCCGCATGAGTGTATTCGAGTTCTACTGTATCGATGTAATCCTATCAATGATATTTGCTCCAATTTTTGCGACATTTGGAGCACTTTTTCTGATCACAAGGAAATTTCACATGAAATAATTACTTTTTATCACGTTTTTTCTTGATAATTTTTTTTCTCACACCTCGTCTTGGATTGAAACTATAGACTGAAATTGAGAATTTTTTGATCTACTTCCTCCAAATTCTAAAAATATCATTTTTTTTTTCAAAAAAAATTTTTTATGGTTGACTTGCTCAGCTGTCTGAAAATTTTCACGAAAGTTGCAAAAATAAACGGTAGATCACAACTAATTTTGTTTGATCTACCAAAACAAAGGTACGGTAGATCAAACAAAAGAGTACGGTAGATCAAATATTAGTCACCTTTTGAGAAAAAGTACAAAAATAGTCTGCCCAAATTTTCCGCCTCACTGACTTTCCAAAACTATTGAGATCAAAAAGACGTGTGCTAGATATGCCATTTTCCCACAGTCATGAGTAACAACATCACCTGACTCTATCCATATCTTATCATTTTTATCAGAAACCACTATCACCCCGTATCATGGCTGTGATAAATCCGGACATTGAGCTATTGATAATTGGTATCATCTACTCATTGTTATCAATTATCATCATCCCTATCTATATCATTATCATATATGTAAGCCTATCATATCACTGATAAACTGATAAAATGATAATTAAAGGCATTACATGTAAAAGATGAAACTCGTGGAAATATCTCATATAAATTGATGAACATGATCAATTGTTGTGATGTTTCCCAAGCTGTCTGCCATTTTTTGACCGGAATTTTCCTCATTTTCCCATTCTTTTTGGATAATTTGGATGTTTTTGTGAGAGTAAGTTACATATATACAAATATATCATAACTTATCTAACACAGATAATTGGGTGTACTGCCAACAGTCTCTGGCTCGCTGCCTTCCCTATCATGGCCATTTTAGCCTGTACCCGCATATCAATCGCCTTTTTCAAGTCAGAATTATCCAAATGGAACTTGATATTAAAGATATCACTCCTTATCAGTTTAATCTACATCTTATCAATTTGGTTGATAGGGTGTATCACCCAAAATTTCATGTTGATTCCACCATATTGGACCTACGATGAGACGGTTAGATTTGCCACTTTACTGGCTAAAATGGAGACATGGTTATGTTTTCCAACCCTCGGCTTATCATTCTTATCATATCTACTAGTATGCTTCAGTATCATTGGGGTAAATCCTTATCACCTTATCAACTGATAACAAGAATTTATTTTCAGCGGAGACGTTCAGCGGTATCAGCTCACAATTACAAGCTGGAAATTGCTATCATCACTCAAGCATTCATATTGACAACTTACATGGCTGTATTGATATTGTTATGGCATAATGCAGGTGGGCTTAACTACATGGGTGCATCAAATAGTGTCTTTCAGATAAGTGGTTCAAAATGACAAATGTGACATTTGCAACTCTTAACTGTGTATGGATATGTTTCTCACACCTCAATTCGGGATTGTTGATCACTTTTAATAGGTACGGTAGTTATTACGAGATACTGTAGTTCACTGTAGTTACTGTAGTATACTGTAGTTACTGTAGTAGTATATAGTTACTGTAGTCTACTGTAGTCTTCTATAGTTATTGTAGTATAGTGGTGTAGTTACTGTTTTTCACTATGGTAAAGTACTGTAGTATAGTAATGCTGGTACTGTAGTATGATATTGTAGTCTACTGTAGTCTACTATAGTATATTGTAGTACACTATATTGTACCATAGTCTACTGTAGTATACTGTAGCATACTGTAGTTTACTGTAGTATAAAATTGTAGTTACTGTATCCTACTGTAAGCTACTGTAGTCTGTTGTTGTTACTGTAGTACAGTGCTTCAGTCTACTATAGTATTTGTGGTATACTGTAACTTAGTACTATAGTATAGTTATGTTGTTACTGTGGTATAATATTGAAGTTACTGTATCTTACTGTAGGATCTATGGTATACTTTACTTATTGTAGTATACTGTAGCAACTTTTTTGCAGTGGAGTCCGCCGCCAAGTCCTCCGAATCCTGCTCGGCAGAAACAACCTCCGAAAATCGCGCCTCGCCCCACACCACTTCAGCTCAAATATGATAGTGACAGCCACACAAGGCACATTTTGAGGGTAAAGCAAAAAAAGTGAGATAAAAGGGGTATAATCAAATTTCAGAAAACTCAAGTATATTTTGGATAGCAATTCAAACTACACTACCTACTTTTTCGTATTTTAATAAATATTTTCTTACTCATTTTTTTGACATAAAATGATTATGATAAATCCGGACACTGAACTATTGATAATTGGTATCATCTATTCATTGTTATCAATTATCATCATCCCTATCTATATCATTATCATATATGTAAGCCTATCATATCACTGATAAATTGATAAAATGATAAATATAGGCATTACATGTAAAAGATGAAACTCGTGGAAATATTTCATATAAATTGATGAACATGATCAATTGTTGTGATGTTTCCCAAGCTGTCTGCCATTTTTTAACCGGAATTTTCCTCATTTTCCCATTCTTTTTGGATAATTTGGACACTTTTGTGAGAGTAAGTTACATATATACAAATATATAATAACTTATCTAACACAGATAATTGGGTGTACTGCCAACAGTCTCTGGCTCGCTGCCTTCCCTATCATGGCCATTTTAGCCTGTACCCGCATATCAATCGCCTTTTTCAAGTCAGAATTATCAAAATGGAACTTGATATTGAAAATATCACTCTTTATCAGTTTGATCTACATCTTATCAATTTGGTTGATAGGGTGTATCACCCAAAATTTCATGTTAAATCCACCATTTTGGACCTACGATGACACTATCGAATATGCCACTTTATTCGCTGATATGGAATCATATCTATGTTTTCCAACTTTGGCCTTATCATTCTTATCATATCTTTTGGTGGTGTTTAGTATAGTTTTGGTGAGTGATATCTTGTAAAAAGATGTTGAAAGATCAGCCACGGGGTTTGTGTGTCTATAATTATATGTTACATGCGTCATAGTTGGTACCTGAGAAAAATTTTCAGCGTAAACAAGGAACCGTATCCAAGCAACATTACAAATTTGAAATCGCTATCATCACTCAAGCATTCATATTGACAACCTACATGGCGGTTTTGATCCTTTTATGGCATAATGCAGGTGGGTGCCGTAACTATATGGGTGGTCTACAGTAGTAGATGCGCCCATGGGGTACTGTAGTTTTCTGTAGAAGATACTGTACCTTACTGCCAGAGATACTGTAGTCCTCTGTAGGGAATACTGTACTTCATGAATGGTATACAGTAGTATCTTTCAGACAAGTGGTTCAAAATGACAAATGTGACATTTGCAACACTTCACTGCTTCTGGATATGTTTCTCACATCTCAATTCGGGATTGTTGATTACTTTTAATAGGTACGGTAGTTAGTAGAGTATACTGTAGTGTACTGTAGATCATACTGTAGTACTATTTAATACTGTAATATTAGAAAAGTATAATGTGGTTTCTCAACCAGCTAAAAATTTTCCTGCACTAGATACTCCACTGTGGTATACTGTGATTACTGTCGTAAACTATGATTACTGTAGCATACTGTAGTGTACAGTAGTCGACTGTAGTTCTATATATCATACCGTAATACTGTAGACTATACAGTAGTTTTTCAACCAACTATAAATTTTATGATACTGGAATTTACTGCAGTTCAAAACAGTATACTGTAGCATACTGTAACATTCTTTAGTGAGCTTCAGTATACTGTAGCATACTGTAACATTCTTTAGTGAGCTTCAGTATACTGTAGTTACTGTTGTATACTGTACTTTATTTTCAGTGGTGTCCGCCGCCAAGTCTTCCAAATCCTCCTCGGAAGGGAAAAACTCCAAAAAACCAAGGTTGCATCAATCAGCTCAAATGCTAATGCCCCAGCCCGGAACTTATTTGGGTAAAAAGTTCAACATAGGTTTAGCAATTGATAACTTTTTTTCAGAAATGGAAGTTCAACCTCAATGTGTTGTGGATAGAGATCAAACTACTAACATAAATAAATAAATATGTTTTATTTTGGATATAATAAAAGTTTATTTGATTGTGACTTGTAGATTGGGTATATGAATCAAACCTTGTTTTATATTTTCAGAAATCAGAATAGAAAATATTTTGCAGCTCGCATTCAGAAGAAAAACGTTACATATTTTTGAAAATTGGAAAAAAATCTCGATTTCTCAGAAAAAACTTATTTGCTTTTTTGGAAGTGTGCTTTCCTGAGATATCTGGGAAAAATTGAAAGTCAAAAACTGATAGATCAAAAAAGATTACGGTAGTTCAAAAAAAGTACCGGTAGATCAAAAATGTATCATTAGATTTTTTAAAAAAGTTATGGTAGTTTTTCAAAAAAGTGCCGATAAATCAAAAAGGTACCGGTAGATCGAAGAAGGTACCGGTAGATAAAAAATGGAAGCGGTAGATCAAAAAAAGTTACGGTAGATCAAAAAATCCCAATCCATTTCCGTATTTGTAGAAACATATTTTGTGCTCAAACATTCAAACACCTAACTATAATCGAATATTTCAAAAATCAACAACCTCGGAATGAAAGTCAAACTATAAAACATTGTTGATATTTTTGGATGTTAATCGAGTTTGAGATTTGGTATAAATATTGAAAAGAGAGATCCTTTCAGAGATCTGGTACATGTTCATACTATAGACAAGTTTATGGTAGGTTATGATTTTGGAGGTCTAGGGTTACTGTAGTTGTAATGATCTACCGCAGTTTTGACTGGATATTCAGTTTCTGAACCATTGAGTATACTGTACCATGAGATGTTGAAAGGCTGATGATTGCGGTAGCTTAAGACTAGCCAAACTACAGTATGCTTTACAAGTTTCCATGAATCTTACGGTAGATAGTATACGAAGTTACAGTATACAGTTTTCTGGCTTATGGTAGCCGAATCATTGCAAAGTTACAGTAGTTTTACTGTACTAGATCATTATTACGGTAGTAGATAAGTATAACCTCTACTATCTCTTGGATACTGTACCTCTACCGTAATCCACTTTCCTCTGGACCTACAATGATACGGTAGAAACTGACTAGCTTAACTACAGTATGATCTACCAGATTCCAGTAAAGATTACGGTAGGTGAATTAGTACAGTACCCTACAAGGGTACTGTACCTCTACTGTAATTTACTCTCCTCGAGACCTACAAAATTCTCAAAAAGTGTATCTTTTGGAGCATTATCTGACTAAACTTTGCTCTAACCTGATATCAACCATGACCAACACTTTCCTCGAAATTCATCGCTTCAATGACTATATTCTGACCGATACGGAAATAATGACAAGTCACATTATGTCTCGTCTTTTTTTTTTGTTTATCATGTACATATCATGTATCTATATATATTACTTCATTTTTTGTATATACGTCGTATATATGCAAAAAACGGCTCTGTTCCTATATTTGAATTAATTTTTTGGTCAAGAGAAAGCAAAATATTTACGTGGATATCCCGAAAAAAAAGTAATTATCAAACTCCACTCAATCTAGGCTCCGAAAAAGTGGGTGTACTTTTGGCCCGCCATATATTTTCCCACCATCCACCAAATCCACCAAAGACTTGATATCATTCTTATTATCAGCATAGATCATGGTTGTTGCCACCAACTCGACTTCCCTCTTCCTCGTCATCAATGACACCAAAATGGTGATAATTGGCGCATCCTACTGTATCAGCTCGTTTCCCCTGATTCCATTGTATTTGATTGTGATGATGGTACTCCAAAATTTTCAAAAAAATTTGAAATCCAAGATTTTCAGGCTATATACAAAACAGATGTCCGGAAGAAAAATATGTCATATAAATTGATGAATCTTATCAATTTTTTCGAGATGGGCCAAGCGATTTGCCATTTTTTGACTTTTCCGATTTTGATTTTTCCGGTGATGCAGACAAGATTGGAGGTGTTGATAAGGGTGAGTCTTATCAGTGATATGATATCAATAAGTGATAAATTACAAGATACACCTGGGACTACTTACGCTTAGGTTTAACTTTTATCCAGAAAAATTTTGACAGCTGCTACTTAGGATTAGGCTCAACTAATCTAGTGATAAGGCCTTATCAGTAAAACTATTTCTTATCACTGATAATTTAGAGACACAAGATACGACATGATACAGAATATAAGTTTAGGTTTAGCTCCTTTCATCGAGTATACTTAGGTTTAGGTTTAGCCATCCTACTTTCAAATGTCCTTATCAGTGATAAGATATCACTAATTGATAATCCACAAAATGTACCAATTTAGGTTTAGGTTTAACTATCCATCTTTGAGTCGAGATTTATTTCAATGATATCCTGCTTGATATATCTGGACTACTATTATTCTTAGGTTTAGGTCCATCCTCATATTGTGATAATCACTTATCAGTATCAAGCTATCAGTATCAAGTACCTATAAAATCAAAAAGACAAAATAAGTATCCTTGTCGCTTAGGTTTAGATCCATCTTCCAACAACACATATCAGTCTTATATCAGTAAATCAGAACGTTGATATTTTGATAAACCTAGCTTATCAGTGATATCAGAAAATCAGAACAATGATATTTTGATAAACCTATTCTTAGCTTACTTCGTTTTTTTACTTCAACCGCAACAAAAACATGCTTCACACCATACATCAGATTTTGTCTTTCTCACGTAAATCAGTAGATCAAAAATCCCATGTCCCTCAACTAGTAGATCAAAAACACGCCAAAAGTAGATCAACAAATGGAACCAGTTTTTTGATCTATTACAACAAAAAAATTTTAGATCTTGGGATGTATCATCAACACGTTTTGGATCGGCGAAATCCCAGTTATGGCAATCCTCGCAGTCACTAGAATATTGATATTCACCAATTTTATCAAAACTGATAAGACACCATTATTGATTAAAGTTAGTGATAAGATGGCTGATAATAAAGTAATCAGTATATCAGGTGATATTGACAATACTATTGGCATGGATATCATTCGTATTATTGGCCGGTTGTATCACTCAAAATTTCGCGTTTATTTCACCATCATGGGGTTACGATGAGGAGGTACCGTATGCCAATACTTTTCAACTTTTGGAGTTGGCACTCAGTTTTCCATGTATCGCTATTTCCTATATCAGCTATATTGGTATCACTTATCTAATTGTTAGGGTGGGTGATCTACCGTACCTTTTGATCTACCAAAAAAATTTTCAGCGAAAAAAAGTGCTCAGCTCAAAATCATCCCAAAAAAGTGAGATCGCTATCATGATACAGTACACTTTTGTCACCCTATATATGACCATTTTGATCATTTTTTGGCATTTAGGAGGTACAGTAATCCGGTATACTGTATGTAGATCAAATTTCAGACAAGTGGATGAACATGAGTGATATCAATACTCAGGCAATTATCAACGTGGCATGGATATCTTGCTCCTACATGAATCCGGTTCTACTGTTGATTTTGAACAAGTATATATATTTTTTTAAAAAAAATTTTGGTAGATCAAAAAAATTTTCAGCCAAATCCGCGAAGAATGTAAATACCTATTTATCAATCGGAATTGCCGCAGATCCCAGCTGATAACAGTGACAACGAATGTCAAATCAGTGATGGAATAGGCCCCGCCCACTTTTCGCGCCTATATACTAGTTATATCAACTTATCATTGTATCAACCAAATGATCTTCCTATTTCTGTTAGCTTTTATCACTCAAGCTTTATCAATAAACTATTCTCGTGATCATGTTAACACTGATTGCTTATCACCACCTGATAGTGGAACATGGCCGTGTGATGCGACTCCAGCACTTAGGGTTAGATAAGTTTTTGGTTTTTTAGGCTTAGGTTTAGGTTTATAGTATCATATGGATCATAAAATTGAAACTTGCTTGGCCTTTTATTACACGGGATGTGGAGGGAATGCCAACAATTTTGAAACATCGATACATTGCATGGAGAAATGTATACCAAGTTGGTTTATACTTATCAGTTATCACTTATCAGTTTTATCAGTTGATCATGTAAGCTGTCCAGTTGGTAGTCCGATCGGCGAAACGAGAAATGATAAGGAGATATGCGAAAGTGATGAGGATTGCGATGAGGATTGGTATTGTAATGTGAATCAGAATTTTGGCATGTGTTGTGATAAGGAGATAAGAGGTTTGGTGATAAAAAAACATTGATTTTTGATTATCATAAATCTTCAAGGTTCCATAGATAGGAATCTCATAACCCATAGAATTTGGAGCTTCCATAGAACTTCAGCTTGACATATCATATATCAAAAAAGTCATAGATTTGAATTCATAGAACCTTATTACCTAACATAGAATCTAATAGGATTCCAGTTTTTTCATACATCTGAAAATCATGGATCTATGGAATTCCTTAAATTCCTGTTTGCGAGCCCATAGAATCATCATAGAACCATAGAACCATAGAAACATAGAACCATAGAACCATAGAATCATAGAACCATAGAATCATAGAACCATAGAATCATAGAACCATAGAACCATAGAACCATAGAACCATAGAACCATAGAACCATAGAACCATAGAACCATAGAACCATAGAACCATAGAACCATAGAACCATAGAACCATAGAACCATAGAACCATAGAACCATAGAACCATAGAACCATAGAACCATAGAACCATAGATCCATATAACCAAAATATTTTTAGACTCGGTTCACGAAAACTATAACCCGACTTGTGAAAATGGCCGGAAAATCGTTGAGCACCATGCTCGAGGAATATCATCACCGTTGATCGGCAAAAATTGCAGCTCAAATTTTTGCCCGATCGGATCCGTTTGTAGTGAGGGACGATACTTTGCCACGTGTTGTTTGTAATCATATTCAGTTTATTTTTGCATAAATTATCAATTTATCATGATGATCAGTGGTTAGACATGCGGAACGGATATGCATGGAAAATTTTTCGTTTTTTTTTGTCAAAGTTTTTTTTTCGACTTTTGAATATTGTATAGTTTTTTTTTAAAGTTTGATATGTCAAAATGTGAAAAAAAAATTCACTGTACTTTTGGGATACTGTATTTCAAATTTGATCTACTTTCCACAATCTACAGTAGTTAGATTATGGTAGATCAAAATGTCGGCATAGTTCACTTGAATTTCTACAGTATCTAGACAGGATACTGTATTTCACCTACCGTAATCCACTGGAATTTTTCCAAGCTACCGTGTTTTTTTTATTCTCTGACATTTTTTTGGTTATTGCTTCTGACATATTTTTGATCGTTGTTACTACAGTAATCCTACAAAATACCTACAGAAGTTCATTTGAGTACTTTTTTGACCTACCTACCGTAACCGGACAATCTGAAAAGTACCGTACTCTTCGACTATTCTAGTAGAGTACTGTACCTTAACGAAATCCAGAGAAAAGTTTTTGATCTACCCTCTGCAACTATAGTAATCTACAGTAACCCAGATTTCTCACAACTCAACCGCACTTGACGATTTTCAAATAAAAAAAAAAAACTTTCAGTCAACTATTTTCATCATGTTGTTCTTCGAAATAATTTGTGACATTCACCATTTTTCTCGTGTTTTCCCTCATTTACCCATGACTGCACTTTCACGATACGTCGACAAAACCCCAAAATTGTTCAGATCTTCTGTTTTGGACCTTGTATGAGAAATCCAGTCATTCCAGCCCCATGTGTTACACTACTATATCATAGTTTCTTGGAATTGTGTGTAGAATTCCCACGGATCTTATCGCTGAGTTATCAGTTGTTATCATATCAACCACTTTTATCATGACTAACACCCCACTTTTCCTTATCACTGATAACACTGAAATGATTGTTATTGGTGCATCCTATGGTATCATATCATTCCCACTGATACCCCTATTTGCAATTGTTATGATGGTAGTTTCAGATATTTTCAGAAAAATTTCAGAATTTGCAGGCCCTGCATCGGAAAGATCAACGAAAACCAAATATGACATTCAAATTGATGAATCTTATCAATTTTTTCGAAGTCAGCCAGTCGATTTGTCATTTTTTGACATCGCCTATTTTGATATTTCCGGAGATGCAGATTAGGTTTCAAGTTTTGATAAGGGTAGGTCAAATATTCTTATCAGTGATATGTTATCACTTGGTGAGTTTAGGTTTAGGTTTAACTAACTTACTACTGTCTTGGCAGTCTCCAAGATAAATCAACTGATATTTTGGATTTAGGTTTAACTTTTGTAGTGATAACTCCTTATCAGTAATAAGATATCAGTAGATATGAGTTGTAAGAGTATCAAATAAGGTTTAGGTTTAGCTACTTTACAGGACTTTTGCGGTAAATCTGATGGAAAATGAGGACTTGTTAGGTTTGAAAATAGGTTTAATGTTTGTAGTTATAACTTCTTACCAGTGATAAGATATCACTAGATATAAGCTCAAAAATTATCATTGGCTTAGGTTTAGGTTTAACTAATTTCCTGCAAGTGATATTTTAGGTTTAGCTTATACGACTAACTACTAGATGTGATAATTTCTTATCAGTGATAATATATCAACTGATAACACTGATAAATATTTTCCAGGTAATCGGCTGTACAATCAACACCTTCTGGATAGCAAGTCTCCCAATTATGACAATTCTCGCCGTCACTCGAATCATGATATTCACCAGTTTTATCAAAACTGAGAAAACACCATTGATAGTTAAAGTTGGTGATTAAATGATAACAAAATACTTATCAATTTATCAGATTATCTTGACACTAGTATTATCATGGATATCATTTGTGCTAGTGGCTGGTTGTATCACCCAAAATTTCGGCTTCTTCGATGTATATTGGGACTATGTTGATGTCGAATATTCGGAAATTTTTCGATTTTTCGAGTTGATTTTGAGTTTTCCATGTTTGGCGTTATCATATATCAGTTATATCAGTATCACTTATCTGATTGTTAGGGTATATACTGACAATATTTATATCAACCCTGCAAAAAAAAATTTCAGCGAAAAAAAGTGCTCAGCTCAAAATCCTCCCAAAAAAGTGAGATCGCTATCATGATACAGTACACTTTTGTCACCCTATATATTACCGTATTCCTACTACTGTGGCATGCAGGAAGTATACTACCCTGGTATACTGTACCTAAACCTAAGCTTCCAGGCAAGTACCTGGACTTGTCGGATATCATATGGCAAGCGCTGATTAATGGCATGTGGATATCCTGCTCATATATGAATCCAGTCTTGTTGTTGTTATTGAATAAGTGAGTCAGAATAGATATGAAAAATATCTAGAAAATTTTTCAGCCAAATCCGAGATGAATGCAAAAGTTTATTGGGCAGTATCAAGGATTGTAAAAAGAGCACAAAAGCCACTGGATCATCGAATATTAGGTCGATCAAATAATTTGATATCTTATCAGTTGTTATCAGTGATAAAATATTTTGACTTGTTGTTTTTGCAAAAAAGTAATTATTTTCTGTTGATTCTCAGAATCAAAGTCGGACCAGAAAGTTTTTGATATATATCCTTATCAGTATCCATATCAGTCATATCAGATGACCAACCAAACTTCCATATTTCTTATCAATCCTGATAAGGATCAAATTATCATTGGCATATTCTACTGCCTTTTAGCTTTTCCATTATTACCATTATTTGGTATAGTTATGACGGTAGATACATAATCTTAAAGGTCAAAAAAAATTCGAAAAATTTTAGGCTATATACATCGCAGATAGACGAAGATCAAATTTGTCATATAAATTGATGAATATGATTAATTTTTTCGAAGTCAGTCAGGCGATTGGCCATTTTTTCACTTCACCTATTTTGATATTTCCTGAGATGCAAACAAGGTTTCAAGTGTTGATAAGGGTAGGTCAAATAATTTTATCAGTGATATGTTATCACTAGTTGATAATTTAAAAGAAGTACTTAGGTTTAGGTTTATCATTACCTATCTAACTTGGAACTTTTTGACAGCTGCCACTTAGGATTAGATCCAGCTTTTGTTTAGTGATAACTTCCTTATCAGTGATAACACTTATCACGAAAATAATATTTAGGTTTAGGTTTGAATATCTTACCGAGGATTCCATTTAGGCTAAGGTTTAACTCCTTCCATTGATTATCAGTTGTATCACTTTATCAAGGCTTTTAGTGATATTTTCTTATCACTGATACCTTATCACTATTCCAGTGTATCGGTTGTATGATGAACACCGTCTGGATCGCTGATCTTCCAGTTATGTCAATCCTTGCCATCACCAGAATATTGATATTCAAAAATATCATCAAAACTGATAAAATTCCAGTGATAACAAAAGTAAGAGTCTTATCACCTCATCATATCACACTATATCAGATAATCTTATCAATAACCATGTCCTGGATATCATTCGTCCTGCTCGCCGGATGTATCACCCAAAATTTTGGCTTCTTCTCCGTTTCATGGGACTACGATCATGCGATTCCGTATGCCACAACTTTTCAACTTTTGGAGATTGCTCTAAGTTTTCCATGTATCATTATTTCATATATCAGCTATATTTCCATATATTTTTGCACAAAAAACTGCAAAGCTCTAAATCCTCCCAAAAAAGTGAGATCGCTATCATGATACAGTACACTTTTGTCACCCTATATATTACCGTATTCCTCCTACTGTGGCATTGTGGAAGTACAGTACCCCTATCCATCTACTGGAGCTAAACCTAAATATTGTAGGTAGATACCTGGACATGTCTGGAATCCTATGTCAGACGCTGATCAATGCCTATTGGATATCCTGCTCATTTATGAATCCAGTATTACTGTTGGTGCTCAATACGTAGGATTTTGATCTACCCGAAAAATTTGATCTACCAAAATATTTTCCAGCCAACTCCGCGATGAGTGCAAACTTCTACTTGGTCTATACCGAGAAAGGAAAACTAGCCTCTTGGTATCAGTATCAACGAATGTGAAATCAGTTGTGCATTAAGCCACGCCCACTTTTTATCATTATCACCTGCACTGATAATTCTTTCCTATCTGACATAAAAATATTTTTTTCTTATCAGCCAAAAAAAGGTTCTGATCAGTCAGAATATCCGAGCTTTTCCCCCACTTTTTTCATAACTTTCATATCAGAAATGGTCAAAAACGCCACCCTATTCCTTATCAATGATAACACCCAAATTATCATCATTGGTATATCATACTGTATCATATCATTTCCATTGATACCATTATTTGTTATTGTTATGATGGTAGATTCATAATTTTCAGGAAATTTTTATATCAACAAGTTTCAGGCCCTACATCGAGTTGATCGCCGAAAACCGAATATGTCGTATAAATTGATGAATATGATCAATTTTTTCGAGTTTTGTCAAGTGACTTGCCATTTTTTGACATCGCCTATTTTGATATTTCCGGAAATGCAAATTAGGTTTAAGGTTTTGATAAGGGTGGGTTTCAGCTATCATTAGGGATTCTTATCAGCTATCATTAGGGATTATTTAGGTTTAGGTTTAACTCATCTGAGAATCAGAGGTTCAACTCCTTCTAATAAATTCCATAGGTTTAACTCCTGCTCCTAAATTCCATAGGTTTAACTCCTTCTCCTAAGTTTCATGGGTTTAACTCTTTCGCCTTAAAAGTATAGGCTTAACTCCATCTCTTTAATTGTATAGGTTTAGCTCCTTCACCTAAATTTCATAGGTTTAGCTCCTTCGTCCTAGAAGAATAGGTTTAGCTCCTTCTCCTAAATAGTATAGGTTTAACTCCTTCCGTTGATAACTCATCAGTTGTATCGCAAAATGTGAAAAATCCACATTTTCAAGTGGTATTTAGGTTTAGTGATAGGTTAAACTATTTTAGTGATATCAATAATCAACAATCTTATCAGTGATACCTTATCGCTATTCCAGTGTATCGGCTGTTTCATCAACACAGTATGGATAGCAGATCTCCCAATTATGACAATCCTTGCAATGAGCAGGATACTGATATTCAAAAATCTTATCAAAACTGATACGACACCATTGATAGTTAAAGTTGGTGATAAAATGATAATAAAATACTGATCAATTTATCAGATTATCTTATCAATAGTATTATCATGGATATCATTTGTCCTGCTTGCTGGATGTATCACCCAAAATTTCGGCTTCTTCGATGTCTCATGGGACTACGATCATGTGATACCGTATGCCAATACTTTTCAACTTTTGGAGATTGCTCTAAGTTTTCCATGCTTGGCGTTATCATATATCAGTTATATGATTATCACTTATTTGATTGTTAGGGTATATATAGCTGACAATATTTGTATCAAGCCTGCAAAAAATATTTGCAGCGAAAAAAAGTGTCCAACTCCAAATCCTCCCAAAAAAATGAGATTGCTATCATGATACAGTACACTTTTGTCACTTTTTATATCACCATGTTCCTACTACTGTGGCATTTTGGAAGTACAGTACCCTTGGTATACTGTACCTAAATCTGAATATTATAGGTAGATACCTGGATATGACTGATATCAATAGTCAAGCAATGATTAATTTGATTTGGATCTCGTGCTCATATATGAATCCAGTATTGTTGTTGTTATTGAATAAGTGAGTTTTTTTTGACGAAATATATTCACACGGAACTGATAAAAGTCTGATAAAATAATTTCTCAGCCAAATCAGAGATGAATGCAAAAATATGATGGGAATGGAGAGGGATCGAAAAACCAGCATGTTTGTAACTGTATCGACGAATGTGAAGTCTGTGGTGAGATAGGGATTTATCAGTTATCAACATTATCAAGTTATCATAGTATATCAAGATATCAGCATTGATAAAGGTTCATTGATTTTTGTGGTTTTGGTGAGGGAGTTTTTTACTGATAAAATGATGAAAAAACTATAATTTCAGCCATCCAAGTAGCTGCTAAGCCACGCCCCTTTTTATCATATCATTTTATCAATAAACTATTTTCAGTATGTTTTGCTCATCACTTGACAAGAATATGGCAAATTATTATAGTTAGTCATAGGTTTAGGTTTACAGATATGACATGAAATTTGTTATCAGTTGTCTTATCAAGCATTATCCAAGATTGTGAGAATAAAAGTCCTGATTCCCTTTTTATCATATCAGTTTATCATATATTCCTAACTCTTATCACTTTATCAATAATTTTTTTTTCAATATCTCATTATCACTGATTACTTATCACTATCACCAGAATTACATAATCCAGGATCCTGACATTTAGGCTTAGATTTAAGAATACAGATACCATATCAATATCGTTATCAGTAACATTATAACCAAAAAAATCAAAAAATTTTATATATTCCCAAAAGTGTTCCGAAAAACAGAAAAAGTATTTGCCACCTTTTTCTATTCCTCCGTTTCCATATAAAATGCCTCTTCCTGCTTCCCATATTTTGCATATATGGCGTCGAATTTCACAATCTTCAACGTTCTGACGTCATCGATTTTCCTGGCGCCTGATCGGTGTAAGGAACCGGTGGATCCGGGGGTTGGGAGTGGACCCAAGGTGTTGATGGTGGGTTTGGACTTCTAGGATAGGTTTAGCAGGGTTAGATTTAGGTTTACTGGAAAAATAGGTTCCCAAAAATTTTTCTCGATCAAAATTTCCAGAAATTTAATAATTTCTGACTTATCTAACATGACTGCTGTCCTAAAAAGTTTGTTATCCGAAAATGGCACCCGACCTATTTTTTAGAATTTCTAGGCTAGGTTTAGAAGGGTTTAGGTTTAGGTTTATCGAAAAATAACCAATGAGGTCCTTGATCCTATCCAGATTAGGTTTAGCGAAAACTGATACATAGGGCCTCCAAAGTGGGGATCCATTTCCAAAAAAATACATCTTGATTGGCCTATCTAAGCACAAGGAATCGAAAATCCACAATTTTTCGCAAAAATTTCTTCTAGGATAGGTTTAACCAGGTTAGGATTAGGTTTAGTGAAATATTAGGTCTTTAAAATTTTTCCGGACCAAATTTTCCAAAAATTCCAGTATTTTTTCACTTATCTAAACACTAGGAAACCAAACTTTCCATAAAAACTTCAGTTCAACTTCGACACGACCCTCGGCATGTGCCTCAACTTCTACTACAACGGTCAAGCTGGAAATGACAACCGATTCTTTGATTTATACTCTTGCCTGGATACTTGCACTGATAGTGAGTTATTGCGTCAAAGTGTTTGCACACAACTTTTGCAGAATACGCAAAACGATGTCCTTTGGGAAATAATCCGATTTCATTCGTCAAGTGTACTACTCATAAAAATTGCCACGATGAGAAAGTGTACTACTGTAGTGTTCAAGGGGTTTGTTGTAAGAATACGGATTTGGGTGAGTACCGTAGTATCTACAGTACCTTGATCCAAGGGAAAAGTACCGTAGTGTCTACAGTAGGATCTACAGTAACTTGAGCCTAGGCAAAAGTACTGTAGTATCTACATTAGGATCTATAGTACCTTGACCCGAGGAAAAAGTACTGTAGTATCTACAGTACTCCACTTTCAGAGGAGGCAAAAAAAGCTTTCAACCCTACTTGCTCATCACCGATTCGTTTTCACTATCGAGGCACGATGAGACTACTGATCGGCAAAAGTTGTGATATTCCATTTTGCCCGGAGGATTCGAAATGTTTGACTAATCCATTTTTTGCGTATTGTTGTAAAAATGAATAAAAAGGATGGTGGTTATCATATCAGTTACGGATAAAAGAGCTGATAAACAACTATGAGTACATAAGTGATACGAATTTGATGATATGATAAGGATACCAGACATAATGTTTTGATTTAGGTTTAGGTCCTGCAAGTCACCTTGTTTGGTTATTTTTGTGTCAAACAACCTTGAAGTTAAACGACCTTGTTATCACTTATCAGTTTATCAGTATTTATTAATCTAAATACAACAAGTAGCGAAATAAGTTCCTTCGATACACTTTGCATCCTTTGGACAATGCTTTGATTTGCAATTCTTTCCTAGTCTAGTAGTTGGAATCCCACCATCAATTGTCTTCATCACCTTCTTGCCTTTTGGACATTTTGGGTTGTAATCCTTATCGACTTTATCGCGGATCTTTGAATCGCAACAGATTCCGGTATGGGATCCGAAGTTACAGTATCCGCTTGATCCACATTCCTTATCGATTTGATTGGTGCAGGATTCTGGCTTTTTGAGGGGTTTGCTGCCAGCTGGGCAGTTGATGTGGTCAACTGAAACATGAATCTAGGAATCATAGAACTCTAAGATCTATGAATCTACAGCAAAACTGACTCCGTCCAGAGCTTATAGGAATCAACACATTCACACCTAGTCATACAGTATTGAAGGCGATATGGTGAGCTTTGTCTCCACGTAAACCACAATAACGATGATCGTCGGATGGTAAACCGCCATCTTCTAAGCTACAGAGCGGGGACGTCACGTATGAATTACCTTTACATACGAGGCCGTGAACCCAAACACGGCATGGTCGAGACTCGAACTCGAACCCTTAACTGTACGTATCTGTCGCTTATTAGACGGGCGTTTATACCACTCGGCTATCATGCACATACGCACACACGTTCTAAATGTTGGTGAGGAGAATGGTGTGTGGTCAGTTGGATACGCCACGTCAGAATTTGTTTTGACCTAGCGCACTGTTGTAGATTTACGGTAAACAACAAGCGCGCGTATAACGGAGCGTCGTACTCACTATTTTTTCGTAAAATTGTAGATTCCGAATTTTACAGAATTATAGATTTCAAGTTTTATTGAACCATAGATTTTGAACTTCATAATATCTATGTATCTATGAATCTATGAATCTATGACCTACTTGGCAAGCATTCCTTCCAACATTGTGAATCTGAATCAAATCGATTCTCATTTCCACCACATCCAGTATACTCAAAAGCGAGACATGTCATTGTAGCAGCATCAAAATGGTACTGTAACATTTCAACTACAGTAATCCGCAACCTATAGTACTCCTACCTTGATACTCGGTTTATCTCCCTTACATGGTTTTCCCATATCCAACGGCTTGGAACAATGTGGTGCAACATCACCACCAATGACACCAGCCACCAAAACCAACGAAAAAATAACAACTTGCATGTTTGTTGATTTCTGCAGATCTACCTGTTTTTATATTCGGTGAATCTGGTTCCCGGTGTTATCAGTTGGAATTGATAAGATAATACCGCACGGCCTGAATTTGGATGGAGGAAGTATCAAGAAAACAACACTCGATTTGTACAAGGTGAACTTGAGTACCTAAACCTAAATTAAAACTCCAGGGTTACTGTAGGATTACTGTAGATATTTACTACGGTATCTAGACCCTCTTTTTTGCAGCAGACACATTTAACAATCTTTTCAGTTTTTCTGAAATCAAAGTTTGCTCTAGCAAGTTGTGGATAAAAAATTGTCATCTTCTTCGAAAAATATTTATGTCTGCAAACACCACGACGCAATCATTCGCCTCATTTTTTAACATTAGCAACAAAAATATCTTCTTACAACGATTAATTGAAAAACCGTTTACACAAAGGGTGTTGAATAGAGAATGTTTTTCAATAAAAATGTATTTATCCTTCTGTTAATTGTATTTATACTCGCCCATCTGCCAGGTTTAAGAGATCACGTCTACAGTAGAATCGATCGTTTGGTAAATCTTTACTTTCATGTATTCATGTTCTCGGAGTATTTTAGGTTCAATACATAACTGATCAAGCAGTTTTTCTTGCCATTGTCTTTGGTTTTTTGGTTTATGTAGGTGCCCCACCTCATTTGGCTGCTGGAATAACAGCATTAACTGCTTATAGAATGTTGTTTTGAATAAAATTTTTATCATGAGCAATGCTCCGCCCTTCATCCCATTTAGTCGACGTTGCATAACAAAAGGTGTGAGAATAAAGTTGAGTTATACTCATTCTACCTAGCAACCAATTTCAACATGCTGAATCGTGATATTCTTTTCTATCTTGCAATTGCACTTTTGGTTCTCCTCCTTGCCACAATCATCGGCAGCCTTAGTATTCCAACATGTATCCGTGATGTCATCAGAAACGCAGCTGCTAAGATTTTCAAGCTCTTGGCTGAGCATTTCTCGAGCAACAAGGACACAACAACGACGATGGCGATCGACGATGTATCTTCTAAAATAGAATTGCTGAATTAATTCATGCTACACTTCTTATCGTTACAATAAAAGTCAAAAATGTTTCTAAGTGTCAAGCAAATTTGAAAAAGGAGACGATTTTTGAAGAATAAAACTTCTTTATTTATTGTAATAATCCGTTTTTGAACGGTGAAAATCGAATAGGATAATCCTACCGATGGACCGATATTCCGTTAGTTTTTTAATTCAACATCAAAGAATAATATATATGGAAAGCAATACGAAAAGAGCAAAAGAGTAGTACAACGGTCTACATTCCCAGGATTTCCCATACGAATCGGGTTTTGTGGATGCAAAAGTCTCTCGACACGAAGAGCTGTGTTGATATGTGTGTCTGTAAAAAGTACAGTAACGGTTTACTGTATCAGCTCATCAAATTCCCATTTTTCTTCCAGATATTTCGCTGACCTAAATGAAATCATTTCAAAATGAAATCATTCAGCTAAAAAAGTACGATTTTCAAAAATATATATCTACTAAACTTTTTTTTCTTCGAATTCCCATCTCATAAAAAGAACATTACATCGATTTCTCATTCCATACAATATAAAAACAATACACTTTCCACATTCCTTCGCTCTTTTCCTACTTTTCCTCTTCAAATTCTCTATATTTATCGACTAAAACAATGAATCGCCGGAGAAATGTAATATACTAAACCTAATCCTATAATAAAAAAATTATTCAGCGATCATCCAACTCCAGAAGCTCCATCAACATCATTTGGTTCCTGTTCAACCTCATCATCGATGTTCTCTCGGTTGTTGTCACCGTTTTAGCCGCCATTCTCTCCATCATTGGCAAAATATTGGGCTCAGCGAGAAGAAACTAATCGTTATTTGAATATACATTGATAATAAATGTTTGCATTGTTATTTTTTCTTGCACCGAAAATGTTATGCGTCATTCGGATTTCTCAGTGCCTCCCTCCTCTTTTACTACCAAACCACCAAAAATCACGCGCGTCGAGTCATTTGTCATTGTTTCGACAGGCTTTCGACAGCTTTCTCATTTGAATATTTTTCTTTTTTATCAGCTCATTTTACCGTATTTCTCTGCTAAAAACGCTGATTTTTTTGTTTTGAATAATTTAATAAAGGTGTACGGTAGACCTGCGAAATTCTGCAAACACACCGGCGCGAGCGCGCATGAACTAGTTCAAATTTGCGATTTTTGTTGAACTTCGAAAATCGTAATTTAGTTCACGTTTATTGCTCACCATATTTTTCGAATCAGCTCATTATTTATTTTTCGAAATCTTCCGAAAAACATGAAAAAGAAGGTGGAACAACGGAAGAATCGGCCAGCGCCAACCTCATCGACTAGCGAGGACTCGACGGAGCCCAAATTTCAAGGGTGCGCTGTTCCGGATCCTATAATTTGTTCAATGCGTAAGTCTTTTAGCTTGTTTAATGAAAAATAATTGAAAATTTTATAGAAAAGACAGATGTAAGTGATGACGATGGTGTCGTAATGACTTGCACCAACGAAGCATGTCAAATCGACAAAACAATACATCGCGCTTGTTTCGATCTGTTCGAGAAGAGTTTGGTTCAACGTCTTGGATCAATGGGTGAGGTTTACAATCGTTTTTGTCATCATGTTATAATTTATAGGCAGCGCCCGTGGGTGGACAATCTCACAAAGACAAAATAATTTGTGGGAGAAGAAAGGTTGGGGACTCATCGGGAAATATTGCCGATGCCATTGTGGACATGGATTGATGGCGTTGGATAAGGTTGCCGTGTATGAAAAACAGGTATTTTATAGAAAAAATTTTTTTTAATATGCAAAAGAACCGCTGAACTTTTCCGTCCACGGGTCCTACCTTTCGAGGGTTTGGAGTGATTTTTAGCCGGGTTAATGGTCCCAAGTTCCCAAAATTTGTAACTTTACCTCATTTTTCCCCGGAAAGAGAACATTTCTCGCAAAAAACCTATTTTTTTATCGAATACGGGTCCCACTTCATCAATTTTTTCCTGAAAACCATGGGTCCCGCTTTTTTGCCAAAATGAAAATTCTCTATCTATGAAAATACACTTTTTGCACTTTCGGAGTGATTTTGAAACGGGAATGGGTCCAGATTTTCCCAAAAATTGTAATTTTATCTTCTTTTTACGCCGGAAAGAGAGAATTTTTCACAATATATCCATTTTTTGTCGAATTTTTCCCCTAAAAACCTCGGGTGC
The DNA here is from genome assembly GCA_963573275.1 of Caenorhabditis uteleia. Taxonomy (NCBI): domain Eukaryota; kingdom Metazoa; phylum Nematoda; class Chromadorea; order Rhabditida; family Rhabditidae; genus Caenorhabditis; species Caenorhabditis uteleia. The sequence continues at coordinate 19,905,531 of OY752137.1, forward strand.
CGCTTTTTTTGCCGAAAATAAAATATTCTACCTATAAAAACACGATACATTTTTCAGAAAGCCCTTCAAAAGCAAAAAAAGTTGAAGAAGCACAAGGCTAGCGCACTACCACAACTACAATTTGTATCAAAAGCGTCGGCATATACAGCGGAAGATATAGAGAAAAAACGGATGGATTCGCCGCAAAATACGTCGAGTAGATCGAGAAATTTCTCGGAAATGTCCAATTGTTCGATAAGAAGTGGTGCGACTTTCACGATTCATGAGGTTTGATTCAGTTGTGCCTACTAGAATAATAAAGGATTTTTGTAGAATTCTGTCTATGGCGAGTCGAATGGCAAATATCGTAATAGTGACTTCACACTTCCAAGTGATGATGAAGAGGTATATATAGATATTTTGAATCAATAATCAATCAATATATACAGGAAGTCATTCCGGCACCAATGCCACCAAAACAATCTCGATCATATGCATCAACGATTCGAGCCGAAATGGATGGAGCGAAGAAATCAATGTCGCTTAATGAGATTCACGAAGATAGTGGATTCGAATCGTCACATTTGATGCATTGTAATAATAAGGATGAGATTGATTTGATAACGGAATATGAGGAGCAGAATGAGGATGAATATGAGGAGCAACCACAACATAATAATGAACATTTTGGGTTTATTTCACCGATTTCGTATGATCGTGAGTTGTTTTTTTTTTGATTTGAAAAATATTGATTCATAAATTCTCGGTTTCTATGTTTCCTAGATTCGTTGAATCTATAGAATCCATAGAATCATAGATACATTAAAGCCACGAAAAATAGAAGCGTAAATTAAAAGCGAAGATTCATAGATTCATAGAACCTTGAGTTCTATGATTCGTAAATTCATAGATTCATAGGTTTATAAATCCATAGATTCATAGAATCATAGATCCTTGATTCATAGATGCATAAATTTTCATAGAATTTTCCGTATTCAATCATAGAATCAAAGTTTAAGGTCCATAGAATTCATAGAATCCGCTGATATTAGTCGTCGATCTTCATAGAATTCCGTATTTGGAAGATTTCATAAATTTTCATAAAACGAATAGCTTTGATTCATAGAATCGGTATAAGAAATTTCATAGATTTGAATTTTATGATTCATATATCCAAGGATTCCATAGAATTGAGGATTCTGCCTCATAGAACTTGATAGAACCAGCAATCAGGATTCATTGAAATTCATAGAGCTGAAAGTTTCTGATTCATAGAATTGAGATTTTCCGATGCAAAGAATTTCATAGATCCGGTCATAGATCTATTCATAGATCCATATAATCCTTATGTTTTTTCCAGCAATGACATCCGCTCCATGGACAGAACGATACGATCCATCAAAATCAATGGATCAATTGCGTCGAGTCACGCCAACAATGCTTCTCGCTCATCCACCAGGGTTGGCGCCACCAATCCCACCACCACCACCACAACGATCATTAATCACTGGTGTATTGACATCAACACCACGAACCACCCGCAAAAATGGCATTCGATCGATGATGATGGCGGCGTCGTCGTTTGGCGACGAGATTGGCGAGCGAAAACGAAGTTTCATCGAGTTTGCCGCTCAACCGCCGATTCGATCGTTTTTCGATACGGACAAGATTGATGCGATGATGATGGGTGATAGGGAATGTAAGTATTTTTCTGATCAGCTTGATATACTTGATATGCTTATAGATATCGAGCCAATCGACTCATCAGCATACAATTGGAACGTCTGGACTGGACAAGGATTCAACATTGGCGAAAAGCTCAAATATATGCCATGAAATATTTGGCATATATATACATATTTATCAGATATCCTCGAATCAACCTAAATATAATCATACATCTTATCACTGATAATTATAATAACGCTATTTTTTTTTTAGAAATTCTCTTCATATGCATCCAACCACCACAGAAAATTATTATAGATATGTTTTACTTATGTCCCTTTTTCCCATTATTTTTTTTGCCTTTTTTTGCCCTCCCAAATATTTCTTTCAATCTACCCCCAAAGAAGCAAAAATGTGCCTTTTTTCATGTAGTTATAGTATTATTATTCATAATTCTCGACCCCGTTTTTCCCCAAATCATGCTTCTTTTCTTCTTTTTTTTTGTGTAGAAATATCAATGAATTCATATCTTTTGTAGATTTTTTTATATTTTTCTCGGGCTACTCAATATTGACCAGAATGTACATAATTTAGAATGGAAAAAGAATGGGCTAAAGCGATACACGAAAAAAAGTGGAATTTTTTATTTTGTATGCCTCAACAACAAGCATCCTCATCGAGTGTATCGTCGGCCTCCTCGCCGGAATCGTCCTCGTTGTAACGGCATCGCGGTTGACGATTCTCCTTGTTGATGATCGAACGAACGCGACGTGGTGTGAAGATGAGCTTGAGGCGGAATGCGTCACCACCGTTGAGGTAGTAGCTGGAAAAGGAAAATTTGGTGGTTTTATTGATTTGAAGTGGATTTTTACCGAATAAGACGCTTCTGACGAATGAAACCGAGATTACTGTAGAGACGTTGTGCATTCTTATTGCTCACTTCGGTTTCTAGCACGATTTCATCACAGCCTTTTGCTTGCATTGCGTCGAGTGCGCGACGGACCAAACGGGAACCTGGAATGAAATCTATAGTTTTAAGTTTCTAGAAATGAAGGAATCTATGAATTTTTCGCATCTTTGAATCTATGAATCTACAGCAAAACTGACCCCGTCCAGAGCTTATAGGAATCAACACATTCACCCCTAGTCATACAGTATTGAAGGCGATATGGTGAGCGTTTGTCTCCACGTAAACCACAATAACGATGATCGTCGGATGGTAAACCGCCATCTTCTAAGCTACAGAGCGGGGACGTCACGTATGAATTACCTTTACATACGAGGCCGTGAACCCAAACACGGCATGGTCGAGACTCGAACTCGAACCCTTAACTGTACGTATCTGTCGCTTATTAGACGGGCGTTTATACCACTCGGCTATCATGCACATACGCACACACATTCTAAATGTGGGTGACAAGAGCGAGTGGTCCCGCACGCATAGTTTGATGGGGTATTTCTTGCGTATAATCTATCTATGAATACACAAGTCTAAGATATCAGTTCTATGCAGATTGAAGACAACGGATTTTATGACTTTTATGAGTATTTATTAGTTCTATGAACTATTAGGTAAAAATTTATGAAATTTCCATCAAACATAGATTCTAATATTCTAAGTGCTATGGAGCATAGATCTTAAAATTCTGAATCCCTGGATCTATGCTGATGAATCCCAATCTCAACGGTTCTGTGCTTTCCTCAAATCTCCAAAATTTCGATTATATGGAAGTGAAATTCGATGAAAATTTATGTTCGAAATTCTATGAAACATAAAAATCGTAATTCTGAATTCTATGAATCTATGCATTTCCAATTCTATGATTCTTAATCTCAACGGTTCTTTGCTCCCTCAAATCCACAAAAAAACTTACCAATCCCCTGTCGCCGACACGACTCATCAACAGCCAACATCGCCAAATATCCCTTCTTCCGATCGAACATATCTCTCTCAACTTTGCACAAAACCGCACCAATGTACACATTGCTAATGGTGTCGAACGCCAAGAAACAGTATTCCGGCCAATTGTGCAAGAAGTAACGATAGGTGTAGATGGAGTACGGCTCACTGAGATCTTTGGTGATTAGACGCATTATATCACCGATTTGTGACTCGTCTTGCTGAAAATTTTTCGGGTTTTTTGGTATTTTTAGACTGTGGAATTTTTTGAAAATTGTGTCAGACGTTCGTGTGGCTTTGAAAAACACCAGACAAAAATTTCAGTCATTATTTTGGAGAGTTTACAGCTGGTTATGGTCTGAAATCCTCCCGAAACGTCTAAATTTCGTTTTAAGCCTTTTTTAAACCACATTTTAGGTCATAACTCCTCTCAAGCTTCGAAATGATGGCTGAAATTTTTTTCTGGTACATTTTAGACAGACACGAACGTCTGACACAATTTTTTTCGAAAAATTTCAAAATGGGGACCCTACACACTTCCACATATAGAATCCCGCGGAAAATGTTCGTAGATGGGTCCCACTTTATGAGATTTTGGGTTTTTTGGGCCGATTCATGGGTCTAAATTTTCCAAAAAATTGTATCTTTACCTCTTTTTCTGTCAGAAAAAGAGAATTTTTTCGCAAAAGACACATTTTTTTTGTCGAACACGGGTCCCACTTTATCAATTTTTCTCTAAAAACCACGGGTCCCTCTTTTTTGCCGAAAATTGAGTATTCTACCTATGAAAATACGATAACTTTTTCAGAAAGCCCTTCAAAAGCAGAAGAAGTTGAAGAAGCACAAAGCTAGAGCACTACCACAGCTTTAATTTGTATCAAAAGTGTCGGCATAAACAGCGGAAGATATGGAGAAAAAAAGGATGGATTCGCCGCAAAATACGTCGAGTAGATCGAGAAATTTATGTACTTTCCAGACAATGACGAGCGTCTTACACAATTTTCACATAATTCCAAATTGGACCCCAAACACACTTCCCTTGTAAGAAAAACTAACCTTATACGGAACAATGCGAATATTCTGAAACTCGTCATTCTTCGCCTCATCCTGACTAATCATATGTTGACAATGCGGCCATTTCGACGCTTCCGGCACTGATTCCTCAACACTATTTTTCTCAATAATCGTCGCCTCTGTCGATGTGCCAGCCATTTGAAGGCATCGTCGCAGCGTCGCCATTGTCGCATCCAAACTGCTCATTCCATCGTTTTGTGTTGGTGGCGCATCGAATTTTTGACCGGCGTTTTTTTGCACTCCAATCGCCATTTCTGCAATTTAACGCGAATCAATGAAAGGACAAATTGATAAGATAATGCTTTTTCGAAGAAGAGATGATAACTGATGTTCAATCTTTGGATCAGAGCTGTGCGGAACCCGGAACCCGGAATTCCGCGTTCCGGGTTCCGTGCCTTTTTAGGGGTTCCGAGTTCCGGATTCCGGGTTCCGAGAAAAAAAATTTGATTCCGTGTTCCGGGTTCCGGGTTCCGCAATTTCTTTCTCAGGTTCCGAGTTCCGGATTCCGGATTCCGCAGTTTTTAATTTGGATCCGGGTTTTTGAAACACTAATGAATTGGTTGAAAAATGAGTTTTTTGTAGTTATGCGTCCGGCTAGTTCGTTAAAAATTGTCATTTTACTCGTCCCGGTCGCACAATTCACTTTTTTTCAACGATGGTTCTCGAAAATTTTCTTAAAAATTCGAATTTTGAAATTTCGTGTACCGAGTTCCGGGTTCCGTGAATTTTTTTCTCGATTCCGTGTTCCGGATTCCGGATTCCGGAAAAAATTATTTCGGTTCCGAGTTCCGGGTTCCGGGTTCCGGATTACCAAATTCACGGTTCCGCACAGCTCTGCTTTGGATATATACACATGTGTTGTGATACGAAAACGTGGGGGTCGGTCTCGAAACGAATTGTCATCATATCATCCTGACCACTATACACTTTTTCTATCTATCTCTTCTGCGAAGGTCACATGAAACATTTGGTCGCGTACTTTGTGCTTTAAATTGAAAAAGTGTATACTATTTACACATCTAAACCTAATCCTATGTTATAATAAAGTACTACAGTAATCAGCTTATCAAAAAAAAGTACAGTATCATGCGACTCTCTTTGTTCCTGCCCTCGATCGAGAAATGATAACAAAAATAGGAGAAGAGATGGAAAATGTGGGCAAATGAAGTCGAAATGAACTATCAATCTATGGAATGATATGAAATTGGCGAAAAGTGGGAGGAGTCGAAATAGAGACAACGTTGGGGGGAATACCCGATGGAACAACTGCCCTCCAATATATTGATGTATATTGGAGGGAGCTATCTCTATCTAGTATCACGTGAATGAAACATGGTTGAAATGTATTGCTCTTTGGAGGTGTGCCTAGTACGAACGGCGTCGATCATGGGGTGCACGGCATGTCATGTGTCTTTTGGAAGCTTTTTTTTTTTGAAATTGGTTTTATTATTGGTTGGAGACCATTGCACGCTATCCTAGCCTGAAAAAGCGCCAACAAAATTGTGTCTCGATTTTATTTTTGAATTCGTGTTTTCGCGCCACGTTAGATGGAGCGCGTTTGCATTTTTCGACAAATTAGCACTGAAATGGAAGTTTCGTTTTTGATTCAACTCGAATTGCAAGAAAACTAGACTGTTTATCACAAAATTTGGAGCTTGGCGCTCTAGCCACATTCTCTGGGAACATTTTAAGACTTGGCCCGACTCTGTAGGTGCTAAACTCAGGGAGGTGAACTGTTTTGAAAATTATGTATCAAAAAAGCTCTTCATGGAAATTCTCAATTTTCGTCACGAATAGAGGTTTTTATAAAATGAGAGCTATCACAAAACAAAATATAGACTAAATAAAAGCTTTTTCAGAGTTTTTACTTTTATAACTGCCGAAATAAAGCCGCAATGACGAAATTTGCAGATTTCCAGCAATATCGCTGAAAAAACAGCTATATATTCGCGAATAGAGCTTTTTCCAAATGGATATAATTTTGAGACGTAGTTTTGAAACACATAAACATAAAACTGTCGAGTTGAAGCACGAAAGCAGCGAAAAAACTGATTTTCACACAGGGAAAAATTATGTTCGATTTTTCAACGAACGGCAGAACGCTTTTCAGGCATTTTTCATGGACATTTCTGTTCTAAGTAGATGATATGCTTTCAGTGAGCAAGTTTACTCATTATTTTGGTTAATTTTAAGAGCTGAAACGAAGAACCGACGTTTTTCAGCACCTCCGTCTTACAGAAGCTCAATCGCACTTAAGAAATACGTTTTTCGAAAACTTTTAAAATAATGTGACTCTATTCAGTTTAAACTTGTTTATTTTCATCAAATTATTTTTTTCCAATACGAGTACAGCGTATTTCAGCCGTTTTAAATTCGCAAAAGTCATAGTGACGAGAGAGTGTGTGTAGCGAGGAGTGCGTTTCTCTGGCGTCCTGCCGGGCGCTTTTCTAGTGCTGCAGCTTGCGCGTTTCGCGATTTTTTCAACCCTAGGATAGCGTGCATTGTTCGAATTTTTGTAGTTTGTGGAATGGTTTGGAGTCGACTTTGCACCCGAAAAAGGTTTAGAAACGGAAATAGATTGTTTTTTAAACTGAAATTGAACCAAAGAGCGTATTTTTTTCAGTAAAAAACGAGTATTTTGACGAAAAATGAGCTCTATCTAGCTTTAAAAGGACAACATCTAACAACATCATTTCAGACGAAGTTTTCAGTTTTTTTCAGGCAAGTTTCTTTTTGGTCTCACCGCAAAGAAAATAGTCTACTTTGTACTTTTACAGCTCCTGAAGCTAGAATTCTACCTGTTTTTTTTCAAAGTTTTTTAAAATCGGTCTCTAAGCAAAAATAGAGCTGTTTCAAGCATTTTTATTTTGAAAATTCGAATCAAGACAGATAAAACCTATCTACCTTCACGTTGATGGCTCGAGCACCGAAATCTCGGCTCATTTTCTTCCAAAGCGTTTTATTTTTTAGTGGAAGCTAAAACAATTTTTTTTCAAGTGGTTTCTATAGAAAAAACATCGATGAACGTACTTAAAATGAAAGGAATTGTGCTATTTTTGTCTCACAACTGAAGTTTTTGGTTTATTTCATCTCAAACTGCTTCAATTTGTTTCTCAGGGGAAAATGAGCATTTTGCATTTCTGCATTTCGGTGCAACTAAACTTTTTCACGGTTTATTTTCAGCGATAAGACAACAGTTTTTGTTCCGAGTTCTTTTTAATATAGTCTGACAGCAGGATATGGCTGTTTTTAGTGTTTATAAAGTAAAAAATGGGGAAAAATGCGAATTTAACCGGAAGAAACTGCGAAAAACATGAATTTTTCAGGTAACATGGTAGAAAACAGTGCCGATTTGACAAAACTGATTTAAATAACCGGCATTTCGAGGGATTTTACCACAAAAGTTCACTAGGGTCCGGCAGAAAACAATAAAAACTTCCTTATTTCGAAATACTTGGAGCAAAGCACATTTCACTGATAAAAAAGCTGTAATTTCGGTTCAAAAAAACTTTTCATGGCTCGAATTTTCCGTGATAAGACGGAATATTTTGTAGACTATAATTCTACAGTATGGTCCGACAACCGTTCCTTTTGTACTTTTTAGCCTTGATCAAAAAAACGGCAGACAAATATACCTAATATGATCTTCAGACCATGTGTTTTTTTGTATTTATCATCATTTTTCAATTGTCATACACACACAAAAATATGGCAACTAGATACACATCATTCTAATCAAATTATCCATTTGATAGTGATTAGAATAGAAATCTTCTTCGTTTTTTTGCATATAAAACACTCACCCGTTGTTGAATTTGGCGATATAGCGGCCATTTTCTGATGATACGAAATTGTAAAGTTTTTTTTTCTTGGGGAAAAGGGAAATATGTTGAAGAATGGGACACAACCTTATCAGTGATTATTATAAGAAGAAAAGGGGGTATCAACCAACCAAAACATTTATGTATTTTGGAGGAAATATGAAACAGCATGGTAACAACAAATTGATTATAACGAAAGGATTGCATTAAAAAGAAGGCATTAATTGATTATCATTCGAGAAAAAAGTGGAAAGTATATCAAGGGATCGGTGTAAAATATTAGAATTGATTAGAATTTGGTGAGCACCAAATCCTCCAAAAGTTGGCGTTGTCCTTCGTCGAGTTTGGCAAACTTCTTGCGCATTTTTCGGTCTCTCTCTTCTTCTGATAAGTCGCGGTATCTGCAAATTTGTCGAGGTGTCAATCAATTTCGCAGGTTGGTTTGATAACGAACGTCACCACCGATTGATATAATTTTAGATTTTTGGGAAACTGGTTTTACACGAATGGTGCCAAATCATATGATTTTTCTCTTTTGATCGAGATCATAACTTGGAAAAATGGTATGATAACACTTTTGAGGGGTTATAATTTTTGAAAAGGCGCTTTGTGAAAAAGTGTTATTAAAAAGTTGTCCTTCGTTGATTTTTTTACTTATGAAACCGAAAATGTATTTCCAAAAAGTGAAAAAACCGAAGCTTTTCGGCTTTAAACTCCATTTTTAGAGGATTTTCAGCACTGAAAAAGTTGAAAAGCAGCTTTCTAGCAAATTTTCACTTCTTTCGAGCTCGTTTGAACATTTTTTTTGTGAAATGATCTTTAAAATTGATAATTTTTACAGATTTATATCGAAAACTACTAGGAATATTTTTGATAAGGATCGAAATAGTTGGATTTTGGGCATTTTCCGCCATTTTGAACTTATAATTAATGAAAAACTCACTTGTCCGCCTTGGTTGAGGCCCATATGTCGTACGCAGTAACCGGCTCTTTCTTTACACGTTTCACTGGTGTTCTTCCAGTTGTATCCTTTTTATCGAACTGAAAAATATCAAAAATTACTCAAAATAAAGAAAAAACCCTTTACCTTCTTGTTCATCGCCTTGATCTTTGCCTCAACTGCGCATCGTTGAGCAATCGTCAACTCTGGGTGATTTTTCAAGAAGTTGCTCAGTCCTTCAACGTAGTCTTTCTGAAAATAGCCTTGTTTAATGCCAAAGTCTGATGAACTACCTCGAGTTGAACATGCTCCTTTTGCAAATTGTTCTGGAACTCGGAACTTTCTCTCTTCATTTTTTCGAACATATTCTGAAAAGAAAATTAATTAATAAAAATGGATGAAATTTGGAATTTACCGCCATTTCCGAGAACTTCATCTTCAAATCCTTCTTCTTGAGGTACAGTTGAATGATTTTTGGTGGCACTTGTGGGAAATCATCGAATAATTCCAATGATTTGTCGGATTGCAGGTATTTTCCGAGTATTCTAAGGATTTTCGATGAAAAACAATGTAATAGGGGAAGAAACTTACTTTGAACCATCAGCAACCTCCAAATTCTTGATCTTCATTGCGGTTTTGAAGTATCTTTTGAAATCGGCGACGAATAATCTGAAAGTGAATGTTTTATAGAATTATTTGAGGAAGAAACATACGTAACATCGACCAGCTCGGTTTCTTCACGCTTTTCTACCCATTCGGTGGCAATCTTCTCCAAATGATTCACAGTTGAAGATTGGTTTAGTGCCAAACTATCCAAATGACTTGTGAACGACTGAATTTACATTTTTAATGATTTAATTGATGAAAAAACATGAATACCTCAATTAGAGATAGCATTTTATCCGGTGGGTAGGTGTATGGCCCATCGGTTGGATGCAAGGTTTCATCATCGTTAGTTTCTTCGTCTGTATCCTAAAAATTTTTATATTTTTGAAAATGAGTAGAACTTACCGAGCTTGACGGCTCCTTCTTCACAATTTTCTCACTGGCTCTACGTTTTCCCATTTTCTGCAATAAATACGTTATTTTACGGCAAAAATACGATGGAAATAGTTTTAAAAATTGATTTTTTATATTTTATAGTTAATTTGGTCGAAAATTTAGACATAACAGTGTCCAAAAAAAAGAAAAAAGTGAAAAGAAAATCAATTTTCCTGCAAAGTTGGCTAGTTGCCAAGTTGTAAATAGGGCGCGTTTGCATTATGCTAAACCTAAATTGCAGTGTTTTGAGCCATTTTCAAGGTTTTTTTCAACGATTTCAATACTGTATTGTAGATCAAAACTTGATTTTCTTGAATTGTCAACAAATTAGAAGAAAAATTTATCAAAATATGTGAAAAACATAACTGAATAGAGGATAGGAAAGGAGAAAAAGAGATGAGAAGTGTTTTGGCCAAAAGTTGGGGGCCAAGAATAACTGAAGAGACAGTGAAAGCTGAATATTCCTAAATATGTTGATATTGTTTTTCGTTTCAAATCACAAGATGAAAAAGAATTGTTTGGAGAGAGAGAGACAGGGAGAGGTTTAGGTTTAGTGGGGGGAGAAGTTTTTAGGCACCTTTGTCGACCGGAACTTGAAAATTATTGTTGTAGAAGGGAAAAAGGGTGGTTTTTAGCGTTTTTTGCGCTCAAAAACACCCAAAAACAATCATAAAAACTCGTAAAGTTTAGTTTAGAGAATATAAACCTAAAAAGTAAGCGACAGGTAAAAATGACAGGAAAAAAACTAAAAAGTTAGGTATATATTGGGGTATATCTAGCCATAAGCGAAACATTGCGGAAAGTGTTTTGCAAGAATGAAAGATGGGCAAATATGAAAAAATGCAAAAATGGATATATTGTGACCAGGGAGAGTTATCCGATTGAAAATTAGAAGGCTGGGATGACACAATAGGCTTCCAATGCGGAGAGGAGCAAGTACATGAGCCATAATCCGCAGAAGAACAATGCTGTTGCCCACTGGAAAAATATAATGTTAGGTTTAGGTATCTATGGTTCTATGGATCTATGCACCATAGAACTTGAAGATCTATGAATTTCTATGGATCAAAAAAGTCAAATCCATGAAATTTCTTATGCCGATTCTAGGAATCAAAACTATCAGTTCTATGGTATTCTATGAGATTCTATGAGCTCAAAATGTCAACTCTAAGGAAATTAATGACTACGACTAACAAATTCTATGAATCAGATTTATCAGTTTTATGAAATTCTATGACCTCAAATGTTGATTCTATGAATCCATCCGTTAAATTCTATGACAACTTAGCATCTTTTATCAATCATAGATTCAAAAAATTGAAGTTCTATGGAGCATGGATCTCAAAATTTCGAATTCTGTGAAAATAAACCTATGATGCTATGATTTTAAGATTCTATGGCTCTAAGGTTCTATGATTCTATGATTGAGGGTATTTATGAAATTAAGAATTGAGGAGTTTTTGAATCTATGGATCTATGAATCAATGAATCTTGGATTCTATGGATCTACGGTTCTACGATTCTATGGTTCTATGGTTCTATGGTTCCATGATTCTATGGACCTATGGTTCTATGGTTCTATGGTTCTATGGTTCTATGGTTCTATGGTTCTATGGTTCTATGGTTCTATGGTTCTATGGTTCTATGGTTCTATGGTTCTATGGTTCTATGGTTCCATGATTCTATAAGTCTACAAATACTTACCCGAAGACCAACTGGACCTCCCAATTCACCACCGATCGATTTGCTACGACGCAGCACAAGAACAGCGATACACAAAAGTGCTTCAACGCAGAAGATCAACACAGAGAAACCAAGGTTTCCTGGATCGACCAAGAACTTTGTTCCTTGATTCCAATGGTAGATAGCAGCCATCGACCAAGCGATACCAATACCAAGGAACACATTGACAGCATTCGATCCAGTCACATTTCCAACAGCGTTATCAGCATATTTATCTTGAACAGCTGATACCTTCGAGGCGAATGTATCCGGTACAGATGTTCCCAAAGCGACGAATGAGATGGCAGTCACAGCATCCTTCAATCCAACCCAACAACCGAATTGTGACGCCAAGTCACCAACCACGGCAGTCAAGACACCAATCATGAAGATAGCCACAACGAATGTCGCCCATCCACCAAAGTAGTCGGTTGGTGGGATGGTGGCAAAAGTAACCTTCCATGGTACAGTCAAAATGTGCATGATATAGTCCATCAATGTTGGTTGTTGTGGTTCCTTGTCGTCATCACCACCTTCACTTCCTTCCTCATCATCATCGTCATCATCGCCAGCTGAGACGATGAGTGCCTCGGCGAATTGTTCTCTCCATGATGATGTACCGAGCATGATGCGGGTGTTGGCGTTCTTGATCATTCGGTCGACGATGCCCTGGAAGGATTAGGTTTAGCTCCAGATGGTAAACTAGGACTATACGTTTAGCTCCATCTAGGCTATCAGTAGCTTCCTAAGCCAATTTTAAAATCTAGGTTTAGTTCCAGAGTAGAAATTATAAGCTTAGGTTTTTTTCAGTTGAAAATTAAAAGTTTATCTTCAAAAGTGAAACTAGAAATTTAGGTTTAGCTTAAAACAACCATTTGGAAGCATAGGTTTAGCTTCAGAACACAATTTAGAAGCTTAGGTTTAACTCCAGAAGAGAAAGCTAGAAATTAGGTTTAGCTCCAGAAAACTATCTAGAAGTTTAGGCTTAGCTCCAGTAGAAAAATAAATTTTTAGGTTTAGCTTCTAAAGACGATTTATAAACTTAGGTTTAGCTCCAGCAAAGAAAGCTAAAAATTTAGGTTTTGCTCCAGAAAACGATCTAGCTGTTTAGGTTTAGCTCCAGAAGACAAGCTTATAGTTTAGGTTTAGCTCCATCTCGTCTTACCTGGAATTCCTTGGATTCTCTAATAGTAATCTGGCACTTTGTGAATTCACCCAATCTTGGTTTTCCCATCTCGGCAATCTCCAATTGTGATGGTGTCAATGCGGTGATCACCTCATCATCTCCTAAAAATCAACTTTTTTTTGAAATCCGATGTTTTGATGATAAGAAAAAGGTAAAAACAGTAGTGCAGCCAGATTTTTGATTAGATACGTTTTGAAATATTGAAGCAGTTTTGTTGTTAGATATAAAAAGTTGGATCATGCGTTTCTATGAAAATATCATGCAAAAATATATATGACTATACCGCCTTTCATTCCGGCGATCCATGAGCCAAGACGATTACGAAAACGGCTGGTGAGGTGCGGTGAGTTGGAGTGCGAGCGGGACGGATCGGCGGATGGTTGCAGGAGGTCCACACTGGCGGCACGGGTGGTCTTTTCCGGTACAAGTTGGGTGGCTGTATGGGGTTGGTGTGATTTGGTGAAGGGGAAAGGGTGGGTATAGAGGATGTGGTGGAACTTATTAGGACCAAAGGGGGTGGAATCATAGGTTTACGAAAAAAATGAATCGAACAACATCACCTACCCTGATCCGTTGTCGAATCCTTGGATTCCGACGCAACCGATGATCCCCTCTTCCGCTCCATTCGACGTTGGAATCTCTCTTGGACTTTTGACAAATCTTAAGATAGGGGGTAACATAGATAGACAAACACGATAATGATATATGTGTGTAGGTGCAAAATGTAAAAGAAGCACAACACAACATATTTGGTCCTTACGATAATATCAAAGTGATGATTAATGGTGATCAGGGTGATAAAGGCGCTGATAAAATGACTCACCATTCATCTTCTTCGCCCAAATTGGTGGTGATAGCTCGATATAGAAGTAGTCGTTTCTCTCATATTGTTCAGTGTCAATGATACCCAACTCGATGAATGCCCTAAAAAATATCGGTCAATCAACCTGAAAATTTTCCACAAGCTATCCATACTCTGTCTGATTATCCTCAAATACAATTTCACCTTCCTTCGATTCGAAATGTTTCTCGCCGACGGCAGTACCTTCGAGAGTTCTGTAAGTATATTTGGGTTGGTCTCCCCGCAAATGTGGTGTATCAAATCAAATAGTATATATCTCAAGCATCGTGTCAACAAACCGACTGACGCACTTACCTGAATGGAATGACGACCTTTCCACGAGCGCCCGAATGACGCTGCATCTTCAAGCTCAAATGTCCGCAATTCTCGACGATTTGGAAGTGATCATGCTCGAAACCGAAGACACCAGCATGGTCATCATCAAGAATCATGATGGTTGCAGTAGCTGGCATTTCGAGTTGTGCGACTGGAAGACCACCGATACGGGATGGATCGAGGATAAGACCATCCTTGGTGCGAACACGCAAGTTACGCAAATGAAGGTAAAAATGCTCGTCCTCTTCGAATACATCGTCATCAACCACTTCAATGTTGATCTTCTGATGCTTGTCTTCTGGGTAGAATGTCAATGTTCCTTTCACTGGGGCGTAATCGCTTCCAGCGTTTGCTGTTCCATCTTCAGTGTAGTAATCAACCATTACTGTGAGCCCATCTGGTCCTCCATCTCTGCAAGGAAACCGAAATGAATCTATGAATCTATGAATCTATGAATCTATGAATCTATGAATCTATGAATCTATGAATCTATGAATCTATGAATCTATGAATCTATGAATCTATGAATCTATGAATCTATGAATCTATGAATCTATGAATCTATGAATCTATGAATCTATGAATCTATGAATCTATGAATCTATGAATCTATGAATCTATGAATCTATGAATCTATGAATCTATGAATCTATGAATCTATGAATCTATGAATCTATGAATCTATGAATCTATGAATCTATGAATCTATGAATCTATGAATCTATGAATCTATGAATCTATGAATCTATGAATCTATGAATCTATGAATCTATGAATCTATGAATCTATGAATCTATGAATCTATGAATCTATGAATCTATGAATCTATGAATCTATGAATCTATGAATCTATGAATCTATGAATCTATGAATCTATGAATCTATGAATCTATGAATCTATGAATCTATGAATCTATGAATCTATGAATCTATGAATCTATGAATCTATGAATCTATGAATCTATGAATCTATGAATCTATGAATCTATGAATCTATGAATCTATGAATCTATGAATCTATGAATCTATGAATCTATGAATCTATGAATCTATGAATCTATGAATCTATGAATCTATGAATCTATGAACCAACCTTCCAACAACAACATTGAAACTTCCAACATTCTCCAACACAGTATAATGAGCCGGATCGAAGAAAATCTTGCAAGTGTTATCGCGGACTTGTTTCTCTTGTGCCTGTACCAACTGAAATATAAAATCATGGGCCCTAGTAAGGTGGTTAGTCCTGTATTGGTCACATCAGATACGTTTCGTGTATTTTAGGTTTGAAATATAGTGTCATGCTATTTGATAGGTGATAAGTTTGCTCAAACCATATGCGAACTCACTGCATCAAGAGCCTTGTTGTGCTCCTTATCGATACGCTTCTTAACAATGTCACCTCCACCGATCAAACGACGTGTTGCTTGCACACGGTAGAAGGCTCGCGATTTTGGTCCTCTGCAAATCAACAGTTGAACTCAAAGCCTTCCTGAGGATCCTACCTTGAGATCATTTCATATTCAGCTTGCTTCTGAAGCTCGGTCGGTGTGATATGTGGATTCTGTTTTCTAATCTCTCTCATCAACTCGATGAACTCCTGTCTATGCTCTTCGAACGCCTTGACTGCTGGATCGACACCACCTTGTTGTGTTCCATTCTCCAACATCTTCATCTCCTCAGCCTCTGTTGCGATCATTTGTCCGTGGGAGCCCCTTCTATATCTATGTGGCAAGAAGCGGTTCTGAATATAGGTTTATACTAGTTTTCCCACTGTGTATCTACCTGAATAATCTTGATATCAGCCATCCAAGCGGTGAACACGGTCAATGGGAAGAAGATGAATGTCAACACACCCTCCCAGATCTCGATCTCTCCGGGTGAGAAGAAGGCGAGAATCAAGTAGAGCCATACATAGGCAAAGATGGACCATGTAGCGGTGACGCAGAACACATCCAAATGCTTCTGACGACGGATTTCACCTTTTGGAATGACAACAACGCAAATGGCGATGATCATGAAGAGATTGAAGGCGGCGGAACCGACGATGGTGTTCGGTCCGAGGTCTCCGGCTTCGAAGCCTCTAGCGATGACCTATATATATATAAACATATTTACCAAACTCTAACAGAGTACACCTACCTCAATAATCGAAAGAAGAATTTCGGGAGCCGACGATCCAAGTGCCATCAATGTCAAATTCGAAACGGTATCATTCCAAATGCGCACCTGCACCGACATCGGATCGAGTCCCGGTCGTTTCACTACAATCGTTCGTTCCATTGACGTGATCACCTCGATCGAGCTCATGAATCGATCGGCGACGATGGAGATTCCCAAAAACATGTAGGCGATGACGAAGAAGTAGAGCACACCGCGAATGATTCGATCGCTTGTCGTCAAGTCGAGGAATGGTCGCCTGCAACGTTATATCGATCATATCTCAAAATCTAGAAGATCTATCAAAAAGTTGTCAACTGCAAATTTGTAGATCAAAACTTTTTCTACAATATTGCTCTTGACAACTTTTTGATAACTCCACTAGATTCCGAGATATAGTCATTTTTCGGGATTCGAGGTAATGCGGTAAGTTTTGTATATTTCTATTGATCTTATCTCGAAATCTAGAAGAGGTATGAAAAAGTGGTCAACTGCAAATTTGTAGATCAAAATTTTTTCTACAGTTTTGCTCTTGACAACTTTTTGAGAACTTCACTAGATTCTGAGATATATTCGAGGATATGCGATAAGTTTTGCATATGTTATTTTCCCCAGATGTTTCAATTATTTCGCTCAAAGTTTTCTCACATCACTTTTTCACAAAATGACGCGAGAAACCTATGTACATTAAAGATTACAACGTTCAAAAAGAGTTCAACACTCACCAAATCGGCACAACGAGGCCATCGATGCAGTTACGGGTGGCGTCGGCGGCCGAGCAATTACTACCGGCGTCTGTTAGGCCGCATACGGCCACCAATACGGCTACTGCTAGCCAACACCCTAATCGAGTCATTCAACTGTAAGGTTTTTTTTTGATTTCAAAAGAAAACTAGAGTAAACGATGAAGAAGGCGAGATATTTGTGGAACAGGTGTTAGCTTACGGAGGAGCACACAAAGGGGAGGGGTCATTAATATGTAGGGGCACGAGAAATGACAGAGAGAGAGGGAGAAAGATGGGGGAAAAACCAAAATAACAAAATAAAGTGACAAGAATTGAGAGGAGGGATGGGAACATTACGTTAATTGTTTGCTGAATCTATGGAGCTGGAAGGAGGAGGAGATTTTTTTGGGTTGCACTTTTTGGAGATCTATGAACGTAGATTCTGAGAATGACGCTTTGTGGATCTATGTTTCTAAGGATTTGAAAATATGAGGTTCTATGAATTCTATGGATCTATGATTTTATGAATTTGATATTCTGGAAATAATAGTTCTATTTTTTATCGATATTCTGAGGAAGATCTATGGAAATATGATTCTATGATAAGGTACTTTAATGATTCTATGATCAATAAATTCTATGATTCTATGCTCAACGAATTCCATGATTCTATGATCCACAAATTCTATGATTCTATGGTCATCAAATTATACGATTCTATGATCGAGTGGTTCTATGAACCGTAAGTCAGAGTCTGATAATTGCAGGTATATACAGATCTATGAATCTATAGTTCTATGATTGAGAAGTTCTATGAATCTATGAATCTATGAATCTATGAATCTATGAATCTATGAATCTATGAATCTATGAATCTATGAATCTATGAATCTATGAATCTATGAATCTATGAATCTATGAATCTATGAATCTATGAATCTATGAATCTATGAATCTATGAATCTATGAATCTATGAATCTATGAATCTATGAATCTATGAATCTATGAATCTATGAATCTATGAATCTATGAATCTATGAATCTATGAATCTATGAATCTATGAATCTATGAATCTATGAATCTATGAATCTATGAATCTATGAATCTATGAATCTATGAATCTATGAATCTATGAATCTATGAATCTATGAATCTATGAATCTATGAATCTATGAATCTATGAATCTATGAATCTATGAATCTATGAATCTATGAATCTATGAATCTATGAATCTATGAATCTATGAATCAATGTCATTCTGCAGATCTCATGTAACTAGTAATTCTGCAAAATAACTCCCTGACGACACAAAACATCCATAGATCTCAAGTTTCTTTCCTCTCGATCCAGGGTCCGTCACCAAAAGGTCAAAGAAACATATCAGTGGCCGGGATCCCGGTGCCCATTCTCCACGTAGTATCTTCCCAAAGAAAATGAGGAAATAATATCTATCTAATTCGACCAAAGAATTGGAATCTTTTCCTATCTATCTTCAAACAAGAGAAGAAAGAGAGAGTAAAACATTGAATGACAAGGAAAAACGATGGGGGGAGAATGAAGGCACAAAAAAAAATTATTTGAAAGCAAAAGATAAAAATTTGAGAGAAAGAGGGGAGGGGAGATTTGACAAGTGTAATGATTCGGGAGGGGAAGAAGGAAGAACAATTCTCACATCAGTGGTTTAGGTTTAGCTCCTTCCTTCCCGTAGGCAGGCCCTATGGGTGCACTATGAAGGATTTTTGTGGAGAGATAAGAGGGGGGAACGGTCTATGCAAGCACTTGAACTTTATCAGTCGGGGGATTCGGGCGTACAAGAGGGGTTTACAACATTTTCTGGCTACTGTAGTACGATGGATGGTAGGATATGCGATCAAAGACTGGTAGATGGTGGGCGGTGTTCTTCAAAAGAAATTTTGGGATGGATCTATGGAACTATAGTTGATTTTGGATTCTATGGAATCTACGGTTTTGATAACAGATATTCTATGGTTGAAGTTTGATAGTTCTACGGTTTTGAAGGTGGTTCTATGGATTCTATGATTTTTCTATCAGAGGATCTATGAATGATATCTGATAGTTCTATGATTCTGGAAGAGTCATTTTCATAGAATCCATAGAATCTATGATTTTGATACCAGAGGTTCTATGAACGGAATATCTTAATTCTATGATTTTGAGAAACTTGATTCTATGGTATCTATGAAACTTGATGTGCAAAAAAAGAGAATCTATGGTTCTATAATTTTGAGATTTGTGATTCTATGATAGTAGGAGTATCATAGTTCTATGGGATCTATGGAACAAGAAAATCTATGTATCTAGGATTTTCTGATTCTATGATAGTTGGAGCTTCATAGATCTATGATTCTATGAAACTTGAACAGTTGGTTCTATGAAATCTATGGAAGACACAAATCAAAATTCCAAGATTCTATGATTTATAGTTTTGCGACACATGGTTCTATGATTCTTTGAATTTCGTAAGATCTATGGATCTATGAATCTACAGTTCTATGGTCTCGAAAATCTGTTTTCTTGCAAAAAAAAAACATATGTATATACAATACCTTAAATACTCGAAAAAACATATTTTACGTGGGTAGTGACCACGAAAAACACAAAACTGAGAGACTAATCGGATTAATACATGTATCAACCAACCAGTCGAGTAAAAAACTTTCAAAGGCTCACCCAAATAAAAAAAAATTATTTGGCATCAGAACAGAAGGATAGGGAGTAGGAGAAGAAAATCTAAATGCGGTAGTAAATTGAGTAAATAAAACAAGTGGGGAAGGGGAAAAAAGTGAGGGAGAAGCTTCTCTCTCCTCCCTATCATTATTAATCCTTTTCGTCACCACACCACACTACCAATATATATATATATATATCAAATATATAATATCAGGAAGGAGAAGGACACAAAAATATAATGGATGGATTTGGCCCCGATTGTTTCTCACAACTATTGAATATCTAGGAGGGTGGATAGAGATGTAATATCCTATTTCGGAGGGTTGAGATTTGTACTAATTCGTTTTTTTGATGATTTTTTTGACAAGTCATAGAATTTTGAGGTTCTATGATATTTCACTCTATCAACTCAGGTTCTATGGAAGATAAGATTCTATGATTTAAAATCTATAGTTCTATGATACTTTCTACTGAGTTCTATGGATCTAATTGTGATTCTATGAAATTCTATGATTCTGATCTTTCAATTCTATGAAAATAAGTCGATCTAAAATTCCAGTTCTATGAAGTTCTATGGAATACAAGTTCTATGGAGTATAGATTCTATGAATAATTCCGTAGGTTCTATGAAGTTCTATGAATCAGAATCTTCAGTTCTATGGAATTTTATGAGTCTATATGACTGATTCTATGAAATTCTATGGATCAAGTTTTTGAGTTCTATGAAATTCTATGACTATGATCACAGGATTCTATGAGGTTCTATGAATCAAAAAAACTCAATTCTATGGAATTTTTCATACCAGTTCTATGAATCAATGCTAACAGTTCTATGCGATTCTATGAAATTCTATGAATCAGAGTTGCCAATTCTATGAAATTCTATGATCTCAAACTGTTGATCCTATGATTGTTCTATGATTCCAAAATTTAATTCTATGGAACCCCTATCTCTTGATATCATAG
This sequence comes from Caenorhabditis uteleia, assembly GCA_963573275.1. Lineage (NCBI taxonomy): Eukaryota > Metazoa > Nematoda > Chromadorea > Rhabditida > Rhabditidae > Caenorhabditis > Caenorhabditis uteleia. The sequence continues at coordinate 19,926,584 of OY752137.1, forward strand.
AATCAAGTTTTCGAAGTTCTATGAAGCATAGATCCTAGAATCTATGATTCTATGGACCTATGATTCTACGATTCTATGAATCCACAAAAAAAACTCAAAGGGCATCCCTCTCTCCCAAATGCCACTAGTAAAACAGTTAACCTGAGATTTGTGTGTGAGTGGCAGTGGTAGGCAACAATTGCCTCATCCTACTATTTGTACTCACTCATCCTCCCTCACTTGAGATTTTTGTTCGGGAAGAGAGCTAAGGCGTAGATCAAATTGATCAATTGGGACGAAAGGAAGGAGTTGGATGCAATTATGTATGTATATAGGCAAATCTAACGGAGCCAACAAGGAAAACGACACTCATCCATTATATGTGTTTTCTTCCCCTCCCCAATTTCACCTGAGGGCATCGGGTTACATCGGGACATATCTTTTCTCTCTCGTTTTTCTTGTTGTTCACTCAAATTGCTCCGCTTCTTACCTTTTTGTTTTTTTTTGTTTTTTTTAATGATGAGTGGAGGAGGTGACATGTTAAGTGGACGCTGGTGATGAGTATCTTTTGTCTTGGTGATCCTATGTTCTAGGTTCTATGGCCATAGAATTTGTGGTTTCTATGGTTTGATCAAAACTTATATAAGTGTTAGTTATGATTCTATGATCCTACTTTGACAAATTCCATGCTTCTATGGATTTTGAGTTCTATGAATTTTCTGACATCAGATAAGTTTGATATTTTCGAGTTCTATGTATCTATGGTACGATATCATAGTTCTATGAAGTTTTATGAAGTTCTATGGATCTATGATATGATTTTTATGTTCTATGGAACTCTATAGATCTATGATGTTATATTCTAGTTTCATGAAGTTCTATGCAGTTTTATGGTACGATACTCTAGTTCTATGAAGTTCTATGGATCTATGAACGTGTATCTATGATTTACAAAGTGTTGGGGAATTCTATGGATATATGAGTGTATTTTTATGTTCTATGAAGTTCTATGAACCTCAGTTCTATGCAAGTAAGAAGAGTTCTATGAAGTTCTATGGATTCATGGTTTAGTATCTATGCTTCCTGACGTTCTATGAAAATTAGTTGAAAAATGAAAAATTCTATGAAATTCCGTGGATCTATGTATTGATATCTTTGATTCTATGGTTCTATGACTGACAAAAATTGGCATCTACGGAATTCTATGGACCTCGAAAACTCAAGGATCTATGACTCCACCAAAGTTCTATGGAATTTGAATCATACTATGATCGTCAGGTTCTATGAAAATCTATGATTCCAAAAAAAAAAAACAAGGTTCTATGATACATATCAAGCTCTATGATAAGGTTCTATGAAACAAATAGGATTCTATGAATCAACAATAAAACAAAACTCCATAGATTCAAGAAAACTGAATCAATGGAAGGACCTCACCGTTCGCCGTTCGTGTTCGAATTGCCAACTGCCAACTGTTGCAGAAAAGTTCTAGTACATGGCAACAAAATCTGGCGGAGGAGCCCGGGGTGGGAGGCCAGCGGAGCTCAGAAAAGTGGGCGGAGTCTCATAGGCATTTGACACTCGAAACAAGTACTTGTGAATAAGATGGGGGCAAATTGCAAAGAGAGATGAGACTGTAGGGGCTCGGCGGAGCCAGCAACTGAATAGGCAGCACAAAAAAAGTACAGTGATTTTGCGTGGGGTGAGAAATGGAAGGGAAGGATTTGATCAAATAGTTGAGCTTTTTCGGGTAGAGGATTGGTCAATTTGTTTGATTTTGATATCAACCCTATACTTGATATTTTTGGGAGGGGAGGATGAGATCGAATTATCAGGTTTTGCAGGATAGGTTTAGACGTCATTGAAGTTTTTTTTTTGCAAATCTATGGAGGTAAGTTCTATGGGGTTCTATGGAGTTCAAATTCTATGGTATCCAGGTTCTATGACAGGAATATCAAGGAACTAAAAAGTCTGAAAATCAAATTCTATGGATCTATGAAACTATGATCCACGAAATATCATAGAAATAGGATTCTATGGACCTGGTATTCTATTAATCTGAGATTTTGGAAAACTTGAATCTATGAAAAATTGAAATTCTATGGATGTCGAAATCTATCAAATTAACAAATCTCGTGAGGGAGGTTCTATGGATCTATGATTCTATGGCTCATAGATTTTGAAGGATCTATGGATTTATGATTCTATGGAACATAGATTTTGAGAGGTCTATGGATCTATAAAGTTGACAGACTAAGTTACTGAATTCTATGGTTCTATGGATTTCAAATTACAAATTCTATGATTTTACGAGGTCGAAACTTTGACGATCTATGGATCTCAAGTTTTGAATTCTATGATTCTATGAACTTCAAAGTTAGAAGATTCTATGATTCTATGGATCCAAATTCTATGAAATCATCAAAAAATCTATGCCTCAAAACAGCAAACAACAAATCCGAGACAAAAAGTGAGTGATGCATAGATAATCATATGAATCCGTCTCAATCCATGATCCGATTACAACTCGGAACACTTTCACTCGGGTAAAAAAAGAAAAGGAAGAAAATGGAAAAAAAGAGGAGGGCAGAACCAGAAAGAAAAAATATATCACATAAAAAATGCATCGAAAAGAAAAAAAAGTAGAAGAGGCCCTTTCAGTAGTATGGGGGTCCCAAAATGTTTAGGACCTCCCCTCTATAATTGCACTGTTTTTTTTCGTCTTACCAACTCCAAAAACAAAGAAAAACACAAAAAAACGTCTCGGGGTCCCCGTTGGGGGCCCGGGTTGTCGACAACTTTGGTTTTTTGTTGTTGTGACCTGAAAATATGGACAAAACCTTATTGGAAAAACAACGGGTTGATGAAGAAAAAACGGGAGGAGAAAAAAATTGAAAATGAGATGGATATGATGAAAAATAACAAAGTTGGCAGGAGAAGGGGGAGGTATTAAATATAGGTTTAGGTATATATAGGTTAGGCTTAGGTTTAAGTTAAGGCTGGAGTATAGGCTTAGGTTCAGGATACATATTTAGGCTTAAGTTCTGGAACGATACATAGGCTTAAGTTTAGGGACAGATATGGTCTTAGGTTAAGGGGCAAGAATAGGTTTAGGTTCAGTGATCGGTATATCAAGATGTTTAGTTATGCTTAGGATAGGTTTTGCTCTAAGTATATGGTATATATAGGCTGAAAAGTATATGGTATATATGGGCCCAATAGTATATGGTATAGGCCAAACATATTCTACTGGTGCAGGCTAAAGTTTAGGTTTAGGATAGGTTTAGCTCCAGGCATATATATATATATTTTTTTTTTTAGGCTTTGAGATTTTCAGACACTATGCTCAAATGTTTTCAAAATTCAGAATCCTGAGCCATTTGGTATCCTAAAATAGGGTCCCTGAAATTCGGGACCCACAGAATTTGGAGTCCCCAAAATTTTGAGCTCCGCCCAAAATTTTCACACAAATCGCAACAATTGAGCAAACTTCCAATCGGTCATGATCCAGTTTGATACACCACACTTATCTAAGCACTTGTAAACGGTGTGAGCCATATCTGACCGATCAGAGCCATATCAAGCTTTTGGTATAATCCCTAGAAGCATAGAATCATAAAGTTCTATGCAACATAGATCATAGAATCATTTGACGAAAACGATGAAGCAAAAAAAAAATCCATCACAATGTTTGGGAACAAAGTGTGTCAGAATTAGCTCCCGATGTCGATCTCACTCTCTATCTATCTCTATCTAGCCACACGTTTTCTCATCCTAATCCTAAACATTTTCATTTGCCTCATAGATATGTTGGCTCTTTCTCTCTCACACACTTTTTCTCAGATATATACACACACCAAATGACAATCGGCAACATTCTCATTGAAAAGTGATTAAGATTTGTTGGATGGGGTAGATAGATATGTTGTATAATTGAAACAATATGGATACACAAAAGTTGTCTGATGGACAAAAAACAATGGAAACGGACTGCTAATTTGATTGGAAATATTGGAACAATATGGGGATGGAGATGACTGGAACTAATTAGGGGATTAGAAGATCATGAGATGGATCAATGATTCTATGAGGGGGATCATAGATTCATAGATTCATAGATTCATAGATTCATAGATTCATAGATTCATAGATTCATAGATTCATAGATTCATAGATTCATAGATTCATAGATTCATAGATTCATAGATTCATAGATTCATAGATTCATAGATTCATAGATTCATAGATTCATAGATTCATAGATTCATAGATTCATAGATTCATAGATTCATAGATTCATAGATTCATAGATTCATAGATTCATAGATTCATAGATTCATAGATCCTCGAGTTCTATGCTTCATAGATCCTCAAATTCTATGCTCCATAGATCCTCGAATTCTATGCTTCATAGATCCCAAGTTCTATGATCCATAGAACTTACCTAACAAGCTTCACAGTTCTACACTTTTTTGTGTCGTTTCCCAAAATACCCATCCCGAAAGTAGATCACTTTCAAGTATCAACACATCTTTCAAAAATCGACGACTCAAATCATAACACAGCCCCAACAACCACCAAATTCACAATTTTCAACAATCAAAAAGCCTTTGGGTTGGTACTTGAGAAATGGCAGAAAATCTGTACATACCTTGTACACTACTACTACTATTTGTCCAACTACTACAGTAATTTGGAAGGTAGTTGGTTGGATAGAGCAAATCTCCAAACACTTGAAGTTGTTTCGCCGTGAAGGCAAACGAGTGGTAGGGTAGATAGGGGGAAAGATAAGTTGTTACGATTTTATGGGGAAATGTTAGTTGAGGAAACGGGGGATTTAGGGTATATATATATCACCTGCCTTTTTATGGTGACTTTATGAATAAAAGTGCGAATATATATATATGAATATGTGTAGCATTTGGATACATCTCGAGGGAATTATTGTGATTCATATAGTTGATTAATGGTGAGGGTTTTGGTGAGTTTTTTTTGTTGGGGGTTTTATGAAGTTATATGAATTTAAAAAATCTAAGAAAATTCTATGGCATGAATTTTGTATCTATGAAATTCTATGGATAGAGTTTTATAATAAAAAGTGTTGGTTCGATGGAAATTCTATGATATGAGTTTTAGATGTATGAAAAATCTATGGATGCAAATTTTGAATCTATGAAATTCTATGGATCGAATTGAGATTCTATGAAAATGTTATGGTTGAAAAATTGGGATCTATGAAAATTCTATGGATGGCAATTTTGGATCTATGGAAGTTCTTTGGATAAAAGTAAAGATCTATGGAACTTCTATGGTTGAAAAGTTGGAATCTATGGAAATTCTATGACATGAGTTCTGGATCTATGAAAATTCTATGGATGGAATTGAGGATTTATGTAAATTTTATGATTAAAATGTTGTTTCTATGGAAGTTCTATGGAATGAATTTGGATCTATGGGAATTCCATGAAGTAATATGCGGATCTGTGAAATTTTTCTAGTCGAACATTCGGTTCTATGAAAGTTCTATGGTACGAATTTTGAATATATCAAGTTCTATGAGCAATAATTATAAATCTGTGATAATTCTATGTGTCATATTTTCAAATCTATGGAAAATTAATTGATGGATATTTGAATCTATGAAGATTCTATGATTGAAAATTAGAATGCTTAGAAATTTTGCGGATCAAAGTTTGGGGATATGGAAATTCTATGGTCTACAACTTGAGCCTATGATAATTCTATGGAGCAATATTTTGAATCTATGAAATTCTATGGATACACCTGTGGAACTATGAAAGTCATATAGATAGAATATTGGATATATGAAGTTCTATGGCTATATCTATGCTAATTCTATGGTTCTATGAATCTATATTCTTTAAAAAAAATTATGAAAACTCTTACACAAGAAAGCGAAAAACTATACGAAAAACATCTCCATGCAATTAAAACCAAGCTCAACTCTTTTGCTTCGTTCTTTTCTTTTTGGCATTTCACGTGAGAAATTTTCCATTTTCTTATTTTTTTGAGCTGTGCAAAAAAAAACGTCAAAACATAACACAAAAGTCATTAAAAGTGACATTTTCGGTGAATGTTTGACACACGTGAGTCAAGAGGAAAAACAAGTTGCAAGTTGGAACAGGAAGTATCTATGGATCTATGGATCTATGGATCTATGGAAACATAGAACCATAGATCCATAGAACCATAGAATCATCGAACCATAGAACCATAGAAGTCTTCTTATGGTCACTTTGAACTTATATGAATGTGCTCAAAATTTTTCACAGTTAAATAATTCCGGAAATCTGGATTAAAAACCGCTAGTTTGAACCTCATATCCTTCCGGTCTTTTTGCCAAGAAGGAAATGGAAAAGTTAAATTTTTTTGTGTCCGTCCTCGTCACATTTTTGAATAATTCAAAAAGTGTCCGTTTTGGAGGCATCGAATTGCCGGGTGTCCTAAGCCTTTTGGGAGGAGGAGGAGGAGCTGGATTATGTTAATGAGCCAACTTCGACTCTAGTTGATTCTATGGTTCTATGGTACTATGGTTCTATGGTACTATGGTTCTATGGTTCTATGATTCTATGATTCTGTGGTTCTATGGTTCTATGGTTCTATGGTTCTATGGTTCTATGGTTCTATGGTTCTATGGTTCTGTGGTTCTATGGTTCTATGGTTCTATGGTTCTATGGTTCTTTGGTTCTATGGTTCTATGGTTCTATGGTTCTATGGTTCTATGGTTCTATGGTTCTATGGTTCTATGGTTCTATGGTTCTATGGTTCTATGGTTCTATGGCTCTAAGAATTCTATGGTTGTATGGTTATATGAAATGACGAATATGAAGTTATAGATCTATGCATCTATGATTATTCTATGATAAGTTAATTCTATGGACCAGAAAAATGGTATCTATGGAATTTCATAGATCTAATATTTTCATATCTATGAAAAAGCTTGAATCCTAGAAAATTGTATGCTATGCAGGGAGGTTCTATGGATTGAAATCTATGAATATTTAGATCTATGACAGTTCAATCTGAAGTTCTATGGAATCTCGAAATTCAATGAATGGTATCTATGGAAACTTGAAGTTCTATGATAATCAATATTCAAGTTCTATGCTACTTTCCAAAAATTTAAACGAAAAAAAAAACGCAAAATATCCAGATCTATGACAAATCCCGAACGATTTAAAAACATAAGCGATCCCCAGAATAACATCCTCCTCCACTTCCTAACTTTAGAATACATTAGCCATGAGAGAAAAAAAATAAGACGCTTTTGGAAAAAAAAAACATAGAATTGCTAATGAAAAAGTGCACCCAAAAAGACTAAAGAGTGAGTGGAGTTTTAACAAAAAAAAAACAGAAACAAAAACAAAACTGTGGAAAATCCAATTATATTTTTTTTCGTTTCAGCAAAAAAAAAATAACTGGAAAAATTGAATTTCTTCGTTTCTTTTTTTGGTGTGTCAGCACCCTGTGAAGCGTGATATGTGTTGTTTTTATGTTTCGGTGGGGTGCCTTATCTCAATTTCAACTTTTTCTGTCGATTCCCTGGGGATTGTATCCTGTGACACTAGGATAAAGGAAGGATTGGAAGGACAAGTGGATTATTGGGTACACTTTGGGGAGGGAAGGTGGATACACCAAATTGGGTGGGTGGGAATTGGATTGGTGTAATTTTAGGGTGTTGATATGGAATTTTCAGCGAAAAAAACATGAAAATTTTCAGATGAAGGATGAAATTTTTTTCAGAAAATTCTCGATCAAGACTGAAAATTTGGAATATCATAAGTCATGGGTGCTTGAAGTACCATTATTCTGGGTGCTTGAAGTACCATGGGTGCCTTAACTACTATCAGCGATATATAGTATAAATTTCCAAACTGTTAACTCCAAAATGGTGCATGTGTAGTTCATGCACCCATATCTTGTGTGCTCATATTATATAGGTGTCTATATACTACCATCAACCTAATGGGTGCCTGAAGTACAATGGGTGCCTTAACCACTATCAAAAATATACTAAAAGTTTCGACCTTCAAATATAATCAGGTATATTTCATGCACCCAAAATTTGAGGGCTCATATTTTTTATGTCTATAATTTTTTTTGAAAAAAAGAGTGGGGTGTTTAATACCATAAACCTAATGGGTGCCTGAACTACTATAAAATTGGGAGCTTGAAGTATCATAACAACAATGGGGGCTTTAACTACTATCAATGGTATGTATACAAAATCATAGGCTGCTTACAATTTTTAGGTCATATGTATTTCAAGCACCCATATTTTGGGAGGTTCATAATTTATGGGTGCTTATAATATTAGGCTGCATGGGTGCCTCAAGTACTATAAAAACCATAGTTTCAATTTCAGTGGGTGTCTCAAGTATCATTCAATTTTTGGGTGCCTTCACTACTATCAGGGGTATATTTGCAAAATGAGGTGCCTATAATTTGGGTGCTCCAAGTACGGGGTGCCTATATTTCATTGGATCAGTGAAGATCAAAGGTCATTGGTGCACCACCACCAAAAATGGTGCTACCCAAAAATCATGTAAAACAACAAAAAATTTTCAGGGCCGGATATCTCAATCTCAAGAACATGGGCTCCGCCGGGCTCATTTTAATTTCAGTCGATGCACCATGGTGCACATCTCTTCCGTCCTCCTTAAGCCCCTCAATTTTTTTGTGGACCCCTCGTCCCCGAAACATCTCAAATGACGATGATGGGACATTGATGAGATGTTGCCAAGGAATTGAAATGGGAGAAAACGAATACACACACAAACACGCGAGATGGAAATTTAAGAGAGCACTTTATTTTTATTTATGGAGCGAATACGCCTTTTTTTTTTTGGTGGGATGGCGATCATTTTATTCGATGGGCCAAGGATCTTTGGCCCCTTTTTTATTTGAAGTGAGGGTGATTTATTTGGAATTCTATGATATATTGGGTGGTTCTATGAAGTTCTATGGTGCTGGAATGTGAAGTTCTATGGAAAAGTTCAGGTTCTATGAAAAAATATAACTTCGATTTTTTGTATCTATGCAGTTCTATGGAGCAAAGAAGATTGAATCAAAATTCTACGATCTATGAGTAGGTTCTATGGAGGTTTGACGGATCTATGAAATTCTATGATTCAAAATATGGGAGTTATGAAGATCTATGAAAAGGATATCAGGTTCTATGAAAAAATCAGTAGCGGTTTTTTGGATCTGTGAAGTTTTATGGAGCAATGGTGATTTATTTTAAGTTCTATGAGAAGGTTCTATGAAGTTTTGAATCTATGAAAGTTCAAGATGACAACAATGAAGTTCTATGGGATATCGCGTTCTATGAAAAAAATCAGTGTGGATTTTTGGATCCATGATATTCTATGCAGGCTCTATGATCCTGGTGAAAGCTATTTTGAACTATCATCAGGTTCTATGAAAAAAAATTAACAATGGGGAAAAGTTCGATGGAAAAAAATCAAAATAAGATTTATGGTTCTCTGGAATTCTATGTTTCTAAAAGAAAGTTCTATGGTATACTGTCAGGTTCTATGAATAGTCAGACTAGGATCTATGGAGCGACAGGATCAAAATGTAGATTCTATGGATCTTAAGAGAAGTTTTATGGATATCTATGGGATTCTATGATATTGAAAAAGAGTTTTGTCAAATTCTATGCTATACCATCAGGTTCTATGGTTATTCAAAATTGGATCTATGGAATACTAAAACCTAACTGGTAGTTCTATGAATTTTGATGTTCACTTCTATGAAGTTCTATGATTCTGCAACTATGCTGATATTTATGAAACTGTTAGTTCTATGAAGTTCTATGGAAACCGGAAAAAAGGTTCTATGAAGATCTATGACCCTTTAAAAAAGCATCATCATAATAAAAAAAGCATCAAGAAAAAAAGGCGTGAAACACAACGAAAAAAAATGTAAATTCCAATTCCTCCTCCACCTACTCAAAGCTCCTAATTGTATAATTTAAAATGGGAAAAGCGCGTCGAAGAGGACAAAAAGGCGTCGGGAGAAGGAACATGACGAGTATCTCTGCCACCCTCTGCTCTCACACCATTTCATGGGTGTAAAATTTCACCAAAATGGCATGTTTGGGTGGAGAATGATGAATGAGGGCCGCGCACATCTGGACGGATGCACCATGGGGTTTGTTTTGTTGTTGATAAGGAATAAATAAGGAGCAGAAGTTCAAGAAAAATGACAAAACTTTCTTGAAATTATGAAACTTTGCGAAATCACTTTCAGAGAAAAGTATTTCAGTAACTCGTAATTCAAATGATTTGAGAAAACTTTTTTTTTTGAAAAGTACCCACACATCTCGAAAATTTAGTGGAAATAACTGGAAATCATCAGTTTAACATTGTAAGACTAAAGTCCAAAGTTTTTTAATAGCATTTTCAAATGAGTTTCACAAAAACTTTTGTGCTGAAAATTTTTGATTTCAGAAATTTGTAACAAATTTTTTTTCTAAGAAAACATTTTGAAAATCATTCCAAAAGGCACAAAATCTTTGATTGAATTGTCTGAAAATATCTGAAATTCAATAATTTCGATTGTCAAAAAAATTGTCAAATTTCAGATAAGTTTCAGACAAAAAATCATCATGAAAAAAATATTATGACTCGAAAAAATTTCAGTCAAAGATTATATTTCTCTAAAAATATCTCTCCCTATCTTCAAAAATGCAAAAACATTTCCGAGTTCAAAAAATCAAACTTTTTTTTTCTAAAAAAGTTGTGGTATCAGAAAAAAAAATTTCAAGTGAAAAATTTTTTTTTGATGTTGAGGCAAAGCAAAAAACTCAAAAATTGTATCCAATTTCAGTCAAAAAACTACAAACACAAAGTGATAAAAAGTGCGTGTTACGTAAAAGGCAACAACAACATGACATAATAGAAAATGAGTATATAGGGACGAAAAAAAGGAGACGATAATCCAATTGAGTCTATCCTTTTAGATGAGCATCATCCTTCCTTTTTTTGCTCCAAAAAATGTATCATCATCAATTTTTTAAGGAAGGAGCTCTTCGAGCAAGACAAGAAAAAAGAGGGGAGTGATAACACACTCTCTCACTTTTACACACTATTTCGTTTTGGTTGTTATGACAACATCTCGAAAATCTGATCATGCGCTTACGCTTGAATATAAAGCTTTTATCCCGTTGTTTTGGGTCCCGCATGGAATTGATATGTTCTATGATTCTATGGTTCTATGGTTCTATGGTTCTATGGTTCTATGGTCCCATATTCCCTTGTTTTGGGTCCCCCATGGAAGATTCGTTCCTGATATGCTACTGATATGGACTGATAACCTTGTGATATGCATGACTTATCAGCTAAACCGTGGGAAATGGTATTGATGTTTTGTGGATTATTTTGGGATTTTTGTGTGTAGTGTGTATGAGTGGGAAAATATTTTGTCATGGGAAAATTTTGCGATAGATCAAAAAATTAGGTGGAAAAAATTTGTTGCAAAATTTTTTTCAGAAAAAAACTACAATTCTGAGAAGACGAACCATTCTGATAACCAAAACTGGTATTTAGCTAATATTGACATAAGACATGTATACTAGACAACAAACAATTTTTTGAGGGAAAAAATATGGGAATGAAGGAATAAATATGGTCAGGTTGGACAAATAAACAACTTTTCCAGGATTGTCAGGAAATTCAACTTATCAGTGATAATGATAATATAATGATAATTGAAAAAAATGGGGTAGCGTAAAAAATATGGGAAAAAACGTTTCGATTTCAAATATAGGCAATTGAAAAAAAGGGTATCATGAGCAGCTAATCCTAAACAAATGTGGAGAAAATGGAAGGAAGAGAAATTGTGAATGGACAGGAATGAAAAAGGTAGGAATAGGCGGGAAAGATATTGTAAAACAAAAATAGGTTTTTTGAACACATATGTGTGGAATTGTATCTGAGCAGATGAGCAGGTGTGTACCATGGTGTATTTTGACATTTTGAGACTATTTTATGGTTCAAAAATGGATGCATCACATTTTATCAAAATCGGAAAAGACAGCTGTTCAAAAAAAAGCCGGTTCTCATCGATGAGCAGGTTTAGACCGAATTTGACACCATGGTGCATCGACTAAGGTTGGAAATAAGTAAGTAAGAGCTTTTTTTAAAAATAAGATTGAGATACATTTTCCTTCTTTCTCTACATCCCTGCTGCAGGAAGAACGGTTTTTTTTTCAAAAAAAAAGTGGATTTATCTTCAAGATTCTCCTCCTTGGAGTTCTATGATCTATGAAGAGGTTCTATGGAGATTCATATCTATGTAAGTTCTATGAAAGTACAAAAGGTTCTATGCAAAAATATCCTTGTAATTTTTTCTCCTATTCTATCATCCTGATACAAGTTCCATATCTTTCGACCAAAGTTTGAAAACAGAACGGGTCTCCAAGACGTCAATTATATTTTTTGACATGGATAATAAAGTATCTAGCTGATAAATATAGGTATAGATAATTTGATATTTCCAACATTATTTTTCCAGGTATTCTCTCAATTTTCAGGTTTTCGAATTCAAACTATATTCTTCAACTATTTTTGAAGAAAAGATCAAAAAATCGAAATTCAGTCTGAAATCCATTTTTCTAGAATGACCTTCATTTGAATGAGATGTAGTCATTTTTGGCTGAAAATATGGGTGAACATTTTATGACATGTATTTTTTATAGCAATTATTTTTTTTGATTTATTAAAGTTCCGAGCTACACTCAAAAGTTTAGATTGACCGATGAAAGCAATTTCCGTGATAATTCGAATTTTTAAAGATTTTGTGTTTTTTTTTCCATTTGATACTCAGCTTGGTACGCAGCCAATTTATTAGATAGTATACTAATTCGTTACTCAGCCAAATAATTAGGTACGCAGCTAATTAGATAGTGTCATTTGTTAATTAGGTGAAAAATGCATACTCACCTTATCTCATTAGAAACGCAGTCAACCCATTTGATACTCAGCCGTCTTGGTACGCAGCCAAATTAGATAGTCAGTTAACACATTTGAAACTCAGTCTAAAAGTATGGTACGCAGCCAATTAGATAGTCCCATTTGTTGATTAGTCGAAAAAACGCATACTCAGTAATTCAGATTCATCTCATTAGATAATTAGACAACGCATTTAATACTCAGTCACCTTGGTACGCAACCAAATAAATTGTCAATAAATACATTTGATACTCAGTGAAGTTTTTATGCCCATTTTATTCATTTGTTACTCAGCCAACTTGGTACGCAGCCAAATCGATAGTCAGTTAACATATTTGATACTCAGCTAAATTTTGTATACCCACACCATTCATTTGTTACTCAGCCGAAATATTTTATAAAACTTCAACTCATTTGATACTCAGCCAACTTAGTAAGCAGTCAATTTGCAACTCATTTGATACTCAGCCAACTTAGTAAGCAGTCAATTTGCAACTCATTTGATACTCAGCCAACTTAGTAAGCAGTCAATTTGCAACTCATTTGATACTCAGTCAACACAGTTCATACCACAATTTCGATGTTGTCACACCGTGAGAATCCCCCAACATCATCATCATCAAAAACATGTCACAAGTTTCGGTAGATCAAAAAATTATGTACCATGACTCAAAGCATTGTTGTGTGTTTTTCTTTTCGAAAGGTGTTCTCATTAGCCAACTAAACACATTTTTTTCGTTTTCGAAAAAATTTCAAGAATACCATATATCTATTTTCTGATCTACGCACTATGATCACGCTTCACCAAACCGTGGCCGAGTCTGACTAATTTTTTGTTGACGCCAACTTTTTTTTTTGATGTCTCAAAAAAAAATTTCTGCAACTTTCTGAAAAAAAAAAGTTTGCCAGCACTATTCATTTCTAACTAATGATGCCAACTTTTTTTGCATGCACACCACTTTTTTCCCACCGAAATGTTGCCATTTTTTCAGAGCAGTCATCTGACACACGCGACACCCCAATATCCCGCCTCTCTTTTCTTTTTTCGACCAAATATTCAATCACACCAATATTTTTTTTGGCTCCAAGAAAAGAATGTCAGCTCTACCGGCATACGGTAATTGCAATTTATTGGATCCGAGTCGTTACCCTATCAATATCACCATATTTATTGCTCAGTTGATATATGTGACATTCGCTATGACACTATTCATAGTGATAATTCGAGCATTGTTGAAAAATTATCGAAAAAGTGGACGAGGCGTGTTGAGTGATGTGTTCTTCAAATTGTACATTTTCGATGGATCATTGGTAAGTATACTGTAGTAGATCAATATTTGATCTACCTATGGGTGCTTGAAGTATACTGTAGAAGAGTAGTGTAGTTCGAGCACCCATAGATCACTTGATTTGGGTGCTCATATTATTATCGGTTTTAGGAACCTTAAAATTTTGATCTACCATGTCTTGACCTACCATATTATGATCTACCGTAGTTTGACCTACCTTTGTTTTATCTACCAAATTTTGACCAACCCTGCTTTGATCTACCATATTTTTTCTTACGGCAGATAAAAACATGTTTGACCTACCATAGTTTGATCTACTATGTTTTGGTCTATCGTAGTTTGATCTACCGTAGTTTTACATACCAAGTTTTTATTTACCATGTTTGACCTACGGTAGATTAGAACATGTTTTGGCCTACCATGTCATGACTATAGTGTAATCTACTATGTTTTGATCTACCGTAGTTTGATCTACTGTAGTTTGATCTACCGTAGTTTGATCTACCGTAGTTTGATCTACTATGTTTTGACCTACCATGTTTTGATCTGCCACTGGGAACCTTAACTACAGTTTCACAAGGTACTGTAGTTCATGCACCCATCAAAGATCACCGTTTGAGATTTTTTGGCATCTAAAATTAGGTTTAGCGCAAAAAAATTTGACCTACTCTATCATGTGATCTACCACATTTCTTTGTCTGCCATGACGTGCGGCATGCAGACTCATAAAATCTAATGTATTCTTTTGAAAACCACCAAATCAAGCGGTAGATCAAAACAATCTACCAACTACGGTAGATCAAAAAACGTTTTTTTTTCCAGAGCATCCTAATCCTCTCCCTCGACTACATCTTCTCTCGCCCACTCATCTATATCAACCCACTCTGCTCAATATTCCGCAACTTGTTCCCCACACCCTCATATATCCTCACACCATATCTCACCATATTCAACCACCTTCAATTCGCCAAAGTTCTATCAATGATACTTCTCGCCACCAATAGATTCACCTGTATCGTATTCCATGGAAGTCATAAATCTCATTGGGCGAAATGGACATACACATGGATGATAGGTACAGTAACCCTACCAATATTGTTTGTGCTCCAATTGGCGGTGGCTCGAGCGAGCATTGATGCATATGATGGGGAAGTTATATTGGGTTATGAACGGGTTTGGCCCTTTTTGAAGACCACTTATTTCAAGTTGGGTGTCAATATTTTTGCGTTTTTCTATGTACTGATAACAAGTATTATCACATACCGAAAGATGAGAATGATGAAGTTTAACAAGAATCGATTGGATCAGACGTTGACGAAGACAACTTTTGTTATTTGTTTTGTGTTTACTTGCAATATTATTATGCAGGTGAGGTATAGAATCATAGAATCATATATTCGTAGTATCATAGAATCATGGGATCATAGGCCCATAGAATCATAGAATTATAGAAGCATAGAAGCATAGAATCATAGAATCATAGATTTGTTGTTTCATAGATACTCAAGTTGTATGATTCCTGAATCATAGATCTATAAAAATCCATAGATACCAGTTTTCGAGTCCATAGAACTATCATAGAATTTGTTTCACTTAGAATAACCATAGAACCATAGATCTATGACTTCACACTCGTCATTTCATAGCACCATAAAACCATAGAATCATAGAATTATAGAATCTTAGAATCTTAGAATCCTAGAACCATAGAACCATAGAACCATAGAACCATAGAACCATAGAACCATAGAACCATAGAACCATAGAACCATAGAACCATAGAACCATAGAACCATAGAACCATAGATTCATAGATTCATAAAACCAAATTTCCAGGCAATCCTTGCAATCGTCTCCACCGAAACCCTCGTCAAAAATATCAACATTGGAAGTGCAACCAAAAAAATCGAATTCTTCTGTAACGACCTCTACCTCACATGGTAGATCAAAAGTTACTGTACCTGAAAATAACTGTAATTTCAGCTCACCATTCGTGCTCCTTCTAGCCGGCTCAATTCGAAAACAAATCTTCGGAACAACAGTTACACAAGCGCCTATCAAGACGGTTTCGGAGAAATCGATCTCGACCATGTGATCCTATTTATCTAACATGAATTATGTAGATTTAGAGACAGAATTATCGATTTTAGAGATGATTTATGTATTTTTATTTTGTAGAAAAATATTTATTATTCACAAAGTATGTGCTGTTATTGTATGATGTCCCGGATGAATTGATGGTGTTCTTGAAGCTTGTTTCGCGTTTTTGACCCAGAATTTCAGGGATTGTCGCAGTTTTTTGTCGATTATGATTAGGACGATTGGACCGCTGAAAAATATATTCATTTTTTAAGAGAATTGAGGTACCCAAAATAGAAAAAATTTTTGAAATTCCAAAAAAAGAATTTTTCGTTATAATTTATTGTCAAAAAAATTTACAAGGTAACAAAAAAATGTCTGAAAATCTTGAACTTCAAAAAAATATAGAATTCTGAAATTTCAAAACCTCAAAAAAAAACAGGTAATCTTTCGTGATTCTATGGAGCTTTAGATGAATAATTGAAAGTTCAATGAAGTGGTTCTATGGAAATATTTATTGTTCTATGAATTCTATGGAATGGAATTATTTATAGTTCTATGGATTCTATGGGTTGTATCATAGAAGGAAATCATAGATCTTGTATGGATACAAAAACTGGAAATCTATGAAACTGGCAAATGTCGTTGTCTATGGTTCCATGATTCTATAGTTCTATGGTTCTATGGTTCTATGGTTCTATGGTTCTATGGTTCTATGGTTCTATGGTTCTTTGGTTCTATGGTTCTATGGTTCTATGGTTCTATGGATCTATGGATCTATGGATCTATGGCTCTATGGTTCTATGCTCATATAGTTGTATATTTATATAGTTAGATCTATGGTTCTATGGTTCTATGGTTCTATGGTTTTATGGTTTTATGATTCTATAGTTCTATGGTTCTATGATTCTATGCTTCTACACCCCCAACCAACCTCAACATATAAAAATCATTCGAAACCTGTGTCGCCCCCAACACAACAGCCACCGTAACCGGATACTTCTCCACAAATGCATCAGTCACAAAAAGATAAATAATCTGAAGTATCAAGAACAACAAAAAACCGACTGATACAAAAACAGTCGCTGCATTCATAGATCTTTCAACTGTTTTCATATTTTTCGAAAGTTTCGATAATTTTGAAGTTGTCACAATATTCGAATAAATGATAAATATCAATGATGGAAATGTGACCAATAATCTTCCATAAGTCGTCCGAGCCCATGGATATTTGTGCTCATAGAGCACCACACCATTCCCATTATATGCCACCAACCAAGTTTTGGCGATCGCCACCGGCCACATGAGTATCATTGGTATCGCTATTATAGCGACTAATATTTTTCCAATATGCTCATTCCATAGCTGAAATTTTCCATTTTTGTCATGCTCCAAATGCTCCAAAGAGCCCACTATTTTATGGAAAACCGGATTATTAACAGATGTATATCGATTGATACTCATTGTGGCGGTTGATAGGACTTTTGCACATTGACATGAGTAGTATAGGTATAAATATGGTGTGAGGTAATATTCCTCGGCTTTGAAATAATTGGTGAGAAATTCGCAGAGAGGGAGAATGTAGGAGATCAGGCGTTGAAGGGAGAAGTCGAGGAAGAGGAAGAGAAGGCTCTGGAATGGGAGATATGGTCTGGTTGATCTCTGGTTCTATGGATCTATGATCAATGGTCTAGAAGATCTGTAGATCTATGGTTTTGAAAACAAATGGATCTATGAATTCAAGGTTTCGATGTTCTATAAACTTATGAATTTTGGATCTTTTGATCTACCAGATTTTTAAATCCAAAGTTTTGTAGTTCTATGGATCTATGAATCAATGGTCTAAAAGATCTGTAAATCTATGATTTTGAGATTCTATGGATCTATGAATTTAAAGCTTTGATATTCTATGCATCTATGAGTTTGGTATAGTTTGATTTTTCAGATTTACGAATCAACAGTTTCGCTGTTCTATGGATCTATGAATTTGATGTTCTGCAAATCTATGGGTCGATGATCTATGGATCGACGAATGTATGATATAAGGGTTCTATGATTCGACTTGTTTTAAGTTTGAAAGTTTTGTAATTCTATGATCCTACAGATGCCTAGATTTTCAGATTCTATGGAGACATTATTTCACTATCAGAGACCTACCATTCTATGAAACTAAGGATCGATGACTTTTAGTTCTCAGAATTCTATGGATCTATGACTTTGAGTTTCTATACTTAAGGAATCTGGTTTTTGATTTCATAGATCTACAAATATAAAGTATCATGTTTTTATAGTTCTATGATCTCCAAGTTCTATGATCGTTAGTTCTATGGCCATAGAATTTAGTTTTTGTCTTATTCTATGCTTCTGATGTTCATGTAATTACTATCCAAAAGTTCTAAGGTTCTATGATTTATTTCTACAAGATTCTGTGGTTTCTAAGATTCTATGAATCTATGGATCTATGAATCTATGTATTTATGGTTCTATGGAATCTACAATTCTATGATCCAAACTCACCACCACCCCATCAACAATGTAAATGGTAAAAAACGAGTCTGAATATTTATTCCTCTTCCGATTCAATATCATCACCATAAAATGAATATACAAAACACCAAATGGTACAACATACAGTACCTGGATACAGTATTTCAGATACTGTATCCAGTTAGCTTGGTGTGAATCGCAAGTGTACATTCTTGCAATTACATCAGAAGCCATATATAAGAATGGAAGTGAAAATAAATGAGGGAGAAGGAGTAATAATAATAATTAGTAAAACCAACGAAGCATAGAATGGCACAGAACTACACCAAGCTTGATACTTCACGAAATGGCATGTGAAACAACTGAAGTCACGTCATATGATACAATCGCTTTCCTCCAAAATTTCAAGCCGTTCCTTTGCTTCTTATCAATGATCAGCAGGACTATCGGACCACTCAGCATATAAAAATCATTCGATAGTAGTCCAAATATCCTCATCATATAGTCCAATATAGGATACTCCAAAAGTAGTTGCTCCGTGAAGAATATATATACCATTTGCATGAATAATGTTAATATGAATCCACAACATAGATACAAAGTCGCAATATTCATCGACCTTTCAAATGGTTTCAGGTTTTTTCCCAACTTGCTTAACCTGGATGTTGTCACAATATTACAGTATACCACTATCACCAGGGATGGTACGGTAAGTATCAATCTGGTGTACGAGGTACGGAACCATTTGAATATATGGTCATACTGTATGCCTACAGTACTCTTGTATGCCAGGATCCAAGTGTTGGAGAATAGTAGGGGAAGGAGTAGCAGGATAGGGAGGAGGATGATGGATAGGGTTATCTTTGGAAGATGGACCGCCCAAAGGACTTTGTGGAATATTGGATATTTGACGGCGGTGTAGCGGTTGATAGTCAGGGATAGGGTGGATAGGATTTTGAAGTGTTGGCAGAAATAGTAGGTATATAGGAATGGGGTTAGGTAGTATTCGGGAGTGGAGAAGTGGGATTTGAAGAATTCGCAGATGGTGGGGGAGTAGGAGGCGAGACGGGGGAAGGTGAAGTCGAGGAGGAGGTAGAGGATGCTCTGAAAAGAAGATCTATAGATTTGGGATCTATGGATCTATGAATCTGAGGTTCTACGGACCTGGAGATATATTAACCTAAGGATCGATAGAGTTATTTGATCGTTAGGATCTATGAGCCTGGTGATTTACATATCTATGGATCTATGGATCTACAGATCTATGGATTCATGGATCTATGGATCTATGGATCTATGGATCTAAGAAGCTATAAATCTACAGATCTATGAATCAAGGGATCTACAGATCCAACGATCTATGGATCTATGAATCTATGAATCTACAGATCTATGGATTCATGGATCTACAAAACTATGGACCTTCAGATATATGGATCTATGTATCCAAGAATCTATGAATCTATGGATCTACAAATCTACAGATCTCTGAATCTAGGGATCTACAGATCTATGAACCTATGGATCTACAGATCTATGAATCTATGAACCTGACGTTTTATGGATTCCAAAATCTCTGAATCTGAATATCTATGAATCCAAGAATCGATGAATCTAAGGATCTATGGATATATGAACCGAAAGATCTATGATTCTATGACTCACCACTATCCCATCAAAAATATAAATCGTAAAAAATGCATCACTATACGTCTTCCTATGACTTATAATGATATATATAAAATGAATATATAGAACTGCAAACGGTATAACATAACCAACTTGGATACAGTATTTCAGATACTGTAAATAATCAGGATCACCAGAATCGCACGTAATATGATTAGGATCAAATGTTTGTGGCACTGACATATTCGTAGTAATGTGAAGTGAAGGGTGAAGTATCTAGAGGGTGTGGGCTGTCACGGAGACGGCGCTTTTTCGGCGAGGTGCTCGTTGACGGAAGATGATGACGCTTCTGATACGCTTGTCGACGATAAGGAGGACTATTGGACCGCTGGAAGGATTCTATCGTTCTATGGTTCTATGATTCTATAGCTCTATGATTCTACAGTTCTATGGTTCTATGGTTTTCAGAAAATCGAAATTGCCCAAAACCAAAATTTCTTGGAAACGAAAATTTTGAATTTTCAGAAATCGGGAAGTTTTGAAAATTCTAAACCTCAAAAAAAAGGTAAACCTTTATGTGATTCTATGAAAAACTTGGAATGAATAATTGGAAGTTCTATGGTGGTTCTATGGAGAGATTTGAAGTTCTATGGAACAATTCTATGAGTTTGTTGAATCATAGATTTGGTTAAATAATTTGATTTATAGTAGCATAGAACTGGCATAGAAATCAGAAACAAGAAGGCTATGGTTTCATGATTCTATGGTTCTATGGTTCTATGCTTCTATGGTTCTATGGTTCTATGGTTCTATGGTTTTATGGTTCTATGGTTCTATGGTTCTATGATAACCTGAAATTCTATGACGATCAATATTCAAGTTCTATGCATACATTGATTCTATGCTTCTATGCTTCTATGCTTCTATGCTTCTATGCTTCTATGCTTCTATGGCTCTATGGTTTTATGGTACTATGATTCTATGCTTCCATCCCTCACCTCAACATATAAAAATCATTCGCACACTGTTGTAATATCAAAATCAAATCCTCCAAAAACGGAAACATCTCCCTCATCGGTGCACTTATCCCCAAATATCCCAACTGCAATATCAACACGAATATAAACCCAATCGACACAAATATAGCTGATATTGTCATCGATCTCTCCACTGGTCTCATATTACTTCCCATCTTTGATAATTTCGAGCTAGTGATAATATTCGAATATATGATAAACACCAAAGATGGGCATGTGATAATGAGGCGGGTGTATGTTGTTCGATACTTAATTTTTTAGAGTATTAGATAAGTTTTCGAAAGTTGAATATACCCATGAAAAAATATGCTCGTAGTCTATGAACGCGGTACTTTCAATCGCGGTTAGATGAGTTTTGGCGATCATGACTGGAAGGAGAAGGATGCCGGGAAGGAGGAGGATTGGGGCGATTATTTTGGAGAGATGGTTGGACCAGATCTGGAAAAAGTTGAAATTATATTGCTATTCGAAGATCTATGAGGTTCTATGTTGTTTCTGAAGATTCTATGAGATTCTATGGGGCTCTACAAAAATCTATGAAGCGATATTCGGTTTGAGAATTTCTATGCGGCTTCTGGAGGTTCTATGAAGTTCTATGAGGCTTTAAAAAATTTATGAAAGGATATTTGGATAATGAAGTTCTATGGCTTCAATATGGTTCTATGAAGCTCTACGAAGTTCTATGGTAGGTTCTATGCGAGGTTCTATAAAGGTTCTATGAAATTCTATGCTAGGTTCTATGAAGGTTCTATGAAGGCCCCATGATCTTCTATTAAATTCTATGCGGTTTATCGTGGTTCTATGAGTAGTTCTACACAGTTCTATGAAAACCTATGAAGTTCTATGCTCGGCTCTATGAAGGTTCTATGAATTTCTATGAAAATCTATGAAGTTTTATGAAATTCTATGAAATTATACAAAGTTCTATTTTGTTCCGATCATTTGGGAATTTCAGTTCTATGGAGTTCTATGGATGGATCTATGAAATTCTATGGAGGGATCTATGGAGTTCTATGTGATTCTATGAAGTTTTATGAAATTCTATGAAGTTCTATGGTTTCTATGAAAGCTTATGGATCAATATTTGGTTCTATGCCGTTCTATGAAGTTCTACGCCCCTACCACTCGATGCGCCACCAAACAATTCACTCTAGTATATCGATTCACACTCATCGCCAGTGTGGTGAGTGTCTTTGACAATTGACACCAATAGAATACCACCAAATATGGTGTCAACCAATATTCCTCCTTCCCAAATATCCGTGTCAATTCCACACATGCCGGGTATATATACGAAATCATTCGATTGAACGGCAAATCTATGCATAGAAATGTCAAGCTCTAAAAAACATGTTTGGGTTACTGTAGTTGTCAAGGTACAGTATACCACTATCCCATCAACAATGTAAATGGTAAAAAAGGAATCTCGGAATAATTCCTTATCAGTTTTCTTCCTGATGATTGATATGATAAACCATAGATATAAAACACTGAATGGTAGTATATAGGCAAGTTGTACCAAATATTTGAGCACTTGAATCCACGTGGATTGACCAGAATAGCATTCTGTAGTTGTGATATCGGAGATACTACTCGCCATCTTTTTTTGGTCTCGAAATGACTGATTTTCGCGAATCATTGAACCATGTTAGACTAGATAGAGTTGATTCGAAAAGTGCAGACTTTTGCAAAGAGAAGGAGAAAAGTGTCTTTGCAAATATGAGCGACGGCGAATGTGCGGTTCCATGGTGTAGCGGTTAGCACTCAGGACTTTGAATCCTGCGACCCGAGTTCAAATCTCGGTGGAACCTATCGCTTTTTGTTGAGGAGCTTCGATTTGATTTTTCGCTGATTTCAGGATTCTATGGATATTTTTTGGGTATATATGGTTTTGTGAATATTCTGGAAGTTTCTGATATGTGAAATCAAAGTTCTATGGATCTCGAAATCCTATAATTCTATGAATCTGAAATTCTATGCTTCTATGGTTCTCTAATTCTATGATCAATCGGTTCTAAGTTTTTCTGATCTATGAATAATTTGATTCTATGCTCATAGAACTTCATTTTTTTCAGTTCTATGATCCAAATTTCGTGATTTTTGTGATTTTTTGTGACTCTTCACTTTTCGTGATTTGATTCTACAATCTATAGTTCCAGGATTCTATGGTCCAGACAAATTTCTAATTCTATGATCCATAAATTCTATTGTTTATAAATTCTATGCCTATATAATTCTATGTTAGTTCTATGATCTAAATTTTCTGAGGATTTTTGATTCTATGATCTATATTCCAGGATTCTATGGTACTAATTGTCAGCGCTAACAGTTCTCGAATTCTATGGTCCATCGGTTCTATGATTCCTCGATTCTATGCCCATGGAGCTCTATGATAATTTCCAGTTCTATGATTTTTTGCAGCATCCTTGAGTTTAAAATTCTATATTTTCTTCTTTTCCGATTCTATGGTATTTACAGTTCTATGATATATGCTCTATGAATCTATGATCATAGATTTCTAGATTTTTCATGTTCTACGACTGCTCATTCAAGATTCCATGATCTATGCATCTAGGATTCTATGATTCTATGATCCCAAGTCCAAACCTAAACCTATCCTCCTCCCACCACCTAACTTCAGTTCCTTATCAGTCAATCTCCGAACACCCCACAAAAACTGTACAGTATTAGTGTTCTGAGCCGTCGGGAAAACAACAGCGCGCCTCGTCCTTTTTCTCTCTCCTCATGTATAATATGTACAAATACACAAAAGAGAGAGAGAGACACTACATTTCTCTCTCAACACAAATGTTTTCCCCATCTTCTTCCCGTGTGGGCGCCGGTCGAACACACCGACACCCTCCTCGATTCACACACTCTCTCGCCTTTTTTGCATTCTCGGGTCACTTTTTCATTAGAGAGAAAATTTTTGTTGGAAGAAAGAAAGAATCGACCGAGCTTTCGCAATATTTTTATCAATTGATAACTCTTTTTTTTGTTTGATTCGAAACTGGTTTGTTTTTGGCAATTATGTTAGGTGTCAATCATGTTTTGTATAGTTTTGCAGTTTTTTGGTACATTTTATTTCATTATATGTGTAGGTAGTATAGGACATGAATCATAGAATCATTCAACCATGGAACCTATGAATCTATGAATCTATGAATCTATGAATCTATGAATCTATGAATCTATGAATCTATGAATCTATGAATCTATGAATCTATGAATCTATGAATCTATGAATCTATGAATCTATGAATCTATGAATCTATGAATCTATGAATCTATGAATCTATGAATCTATGAATCTATGAATCTATGAATCTATGAATCTATGAATCTATGAATCTATGAATCTATGAATCTATGAATCTATGAATCTATGAATCTATGAATCTATGAATCTATGAATCTATGAATCTATGAATCTATGAATCTATGAATCTATGAATCTATGAATCTATGAATCTATGAATCTATGAATCTATGAATCTATGAATCTATGAATCTATGAATCTATGAATCTATGAATCTATGAATCTATGAATCTATGAATCTATGAATCTATGAATCTATGAATCTATGAATCTATGAATCTATGAATCTATGAATCTATGAATCTATGAATCTATGAATCTATGAATCTATGAATCTATGAATCTATGAATCTATGAATCTATGAATCTATGAATCTATGAATCTATGAATCTATGAATCTATGAATCTATGAATCTATGAATCTATGAATCTATGAATCTATGAATCTATGAATCTATGAATCTATGAATCTATGAATCTATGAATCTATGAATCTATGAATATGTTGTTATTGACACCCCGTCCTCCCCAATTTATCATAATCCCTCTCTTTTCCCATTCCACCTCATATTGCAATACAACTCACATTTCCACCTATCGATTTTCTAGGGCTTGATAATGGATCGTGATAAGCGTCGAAGTGCGGAAGACGAAAAAGAGCTCGACCGAAAAATCGCCCTCATCCGGGAAAAAAACCAGCAAATTGAGCAGCGTTCAAAGGTACAGTAACCCTTTATCTACAGTAATCCTATAGAAAAATTCCAGGAGATTGAAGAAGATCGTGCGAAAAACGATGATTCATTTGTTGCAAAACCACCACCAAAACAACAACAATCTCCCGCAAAACCATCTCAACAATCTCGACAACAATCTCGCAAACCACCAACAACCTCGGACAATAATAAGTGGAGTCGAGAGTGGGATAAGGGGAAGACACCCGCTGAGACATGGAGGGAGAATGTACCATCGATGGATTTGAAGGGGAAGCTGGCTGGGCAAAAGGGTGCTAACACCAATAAGGGTGGTGCACCCACCAAGGGTGTTGGTGGCAACCACAATCGTAAGAAGGTTGGTCCCGTGGTGGTTCCACCGAGACTTGAGGGACGAGTCACATTCTCGCCGGAGAAGGCGAAACAGGTGGGGCAGGCGGCAAATGTGAAGGAAAAAGGTGTCGGGTTACAGCAGTCACCGCCGCAAGGGGCGACACCAAAGGAGAAACAGGTGAAGTTGCACCATGGCGAGAAGAAGAAGAAGGAGATGGTGGTGATTGTCGAGTTGGAGGGGGAGAAGGAGAAGAAGGACAAAAGGAAGAGCCGGCCACGACGGGAGAACGATAAGTATGCCTGTCGGAAGGTGATGTCGAAATTGGTCGAGTCGGTCTGTTGGATGGAGAGATTGGAGAAGAGGAAGGCGAAGAAGGAACAGGAGGTGGGTGGATATGATATTTGAGATTTTTTGATCTATGGATTTTTGAAGTTCTATGATAGGGGATTCTATGAACCTTCATAGAATCATAGATTTCAATATTTTTAAAACTGTGGTAGTTGATTCTATGCGCCCGAAAATTCATAGAACCATAGATTGCGAAAATATTTCCATAGAATACCATAGAACCATAGATATCGATATTTTTGTTCATAGATACCATAGATTCATAGAATTTTATGATCTATGAAGCTTGGGTTCTATGATCTATGAACTTATATAACAATAAATTCTATCCATAGAATTTCATAGAACCATAGATCTTCCTGAAAACTACCATAGAATCATAGATGCGAGTTCTATGTTCTACAAAAACCAAGATTCTGTGAATTCCTTTGCTGCTGAAGATTCTATGATCCATAGAATCATAGAATGCCTCAATTCTATGTTCTACAAAAACCAAGATTCTGTGAATTCCTTTGCTGCTGAAGATTCTATGATCCATAGAATCATAGAATGCCTCAATGATTCTATGATCTATGATTTTCAAAAAGTTATTTTGATATAAAAAATTTATTGAGGCTTAAAAAATGGAACAATATTTTTTCAATAAACATCAAAATTTTTAGGCTTATAATTTTTTTTTCAGGAAGAAGCTGAAAAGCACACAAAAATCACTGAAGCTCCGAAAGAGCTCATGATTTCTGATGTCACTCCAGTAGTGGTTAAGAGCTCGGAAGTTGCTCCAGAGCAAGTCAAGGTTCCAGAAAATGCTTCAATTGATGCCAAAGCTCCAGAAGCTCCTAAGGAAGATGTCAAAGAGCCCGAAGATGCTCCGAAAGCGGTATCAGCTCCAGAAACTGCTCCAGAATCCACCCCACCACCAAAAAAGTCACCAATAATCGAGGATGACAATCAAAATGTGATCGAGTTGGTTCGCGAGAAGACTGTCACATTGACAATGTCCCAAGTTGTCGAGTAATATTTTTTTCCATGAAAAAAATTCTAATTTATTTTTTCAATTTATTTTTGAAAAAAAAGTCAAAAAAAATTCTAGTGTGCTATGCTCTTTTTTCTGTGATGATGTATCAGTTTTATGAATTTTGTCCAATGTGTGTGTAAATAAAAAAGGTATACTGTAGTCGACAGTTGTCACCTTCTTGCTTTCCTCGAGCCGCCTCGAGCCCGACGGCGGCTCGTCTCAGTTTTCAAACCGCAAAAAAAATGCAAGCTACCGCCAGTTTTCATCATTTTACACCGTAAGTTGTATAGTTGTGCCTTATTGATTTTTGGTAGATCAAAACTTTTGATCTACCGTACCAGAGCCCTGACCTACAGTAGGACGGAAAGTAGATCAGAAAAAATCCGCGAATTTAGCAGTCATGACAACACCCGATACAGTGAGGATCAAATTGCATGTATTTGTGATCTACTCACGAATGATATCCGAAAACTGAGCCAATTTGTGTGGATTACATTGGAACGGGAAGATATGAGAAGTAATCAGCACTTGTTGAAAGCGCAGGCTTGTATTGCATATCACTCGAATAACTATAAGGTGAGTTTTTGAGCCAGTGGAAAAAAATTTGTGTATAAATCTTCTGGAGCAACTTTTGGTATCAGAAATTAGTGAAAAAAATTGTGGAAAAAATTTTTGTTGAAGAGGTTTTTTCTAAAAAAATTTTTCCCACCTTCCAAATGTTTTTGATCTACCGACATAATTTATTGAAGAAAATTTGAAAACTTGTGTTTTTTTTTGTCTTGGCAGATCGATTCATTTTTTTGATATTTTTTCCAGATCTAAAGATTTGATCGATTTTTGTCCAGTGAAAATTTATTTTCAAACAGTTCGAAATATCCAAAAATCTGAAATTTTTTTTGATTTCCCGACATATCTCTAAGCTTACTGTACTTTCATATATTTCGAATTCCATATAATTTCAGATATTTTTTCGGTGAATATATTTTTCCGATGTTTTGAGTATTTTTTGGCTGAAATTTTTTTTTCACTTGAAATATTTGATATTTTCATACTTTTGGAAAATTATTTTTCATATTAGATAAGTTGATATTTTTTTGAAAACGCTAGTTTGAAGTCTTGGAAATTCGAAGAAAATCCATATATTATTTGAAGAAAATTTCCAACCTGAAAAGTTCATAGATCCGCCAGACTACAGGTTCTATGAGTCATAGAACCTTAGATTCTATGAATCATAGAATTTCATCATAGAACCATAGATCTATGACGTATTTTTCTCAAAAATCATAGAATTTTCCAGGAGCTCTACCGCCTCATCGAAACCCACCATTTCTCCACCATCCACCATCCAATCCTCCAAGAATACTGGCTAAACGCCCACTACCACGATGCCGAAAAATCGCGAGGTCGACAGCTGGGTGCAGTTGGCAAGTACCGTATCCGACGGAAATATCCGCTGCCTCGAACGATTTGGGATGGCGAGGAGACGAGTTATTGTTTTCGTGACAAGTCGAGGGTACTGTTGAGGGAGTGGTACTGTAGGAATTCGTATCCGACACCGAGGGAGAAACGCGATTTGGCGGAGAAGACGCATTTGACGGTGACGCAGGTGTCCAATTGGTTCAAGAATCGACGGCAGAGGGATAGGGCGGGCGATGGAAAGTGAGTGGGGAAATGGGGGAGACGCAGAGATATTGAGCTGACATTTTGGATCTTGCTTAGATAAGTTTTGATGATTTTGTATCCGGAGCAGATCTATGATAATTCATAGTTCTATGAATTTCCAGAGATATGCAAGTTCTATGAAATATAGTTCTGAGGATCTATGAATCAATCGTGGTTCTATGATATTTAGTTATCTGGATAGCCATAGAATTTCAGAATCTTCAATTCCTATGGTAGGTTCTATGACATTCTATGCTCCAGATTTTTGAAAAAAAATTAATTCTCTGATTTTTAGGAGTGGAAAATTTTTGGATCTATGAAACTCTATGATTAAAACTTACTCAAAGTTTTTGATTCTATGAAATTATATGCTTCAGATCTACGAAAAAATTTTTGGTTCATTGATTTTCATGAGCACAGATCTATGGAAAATTGTTCAGTTCTATGAAATTCTATGCTCTATATATATGAGCAACTTTCCGAATCTATAAAATTCTATGTTCTGGTTCTATGAAAAATCTGGGATTCTATGAAATTCTATGCTCTAAATATATGAAAAATTTTCGGTTCTATGAAGTTCTACGCTCAAATCTTTTAAAAAATTTATGATTCTATGATACCTAGTTTTATGAAAATCTGTCAGTTTAATGATATATTTTTATCAGATATATGAAAAATATTCAGTTCTATGAATTTCGATATACTCGATTCTATGCCTCAAAAATTCCAATTTTTCCAGAGACCCTCTCCATTCCAAAGATGGTGCATCCGAAGAAGAAGACCTCAAATCCACCACCAAATCCACCACCAAACTACAGTACCCCACTGATCTATCATATCCGACACTCCCCAATTTCTACACAATGGTCAATTATCCCGGATTCCCGGCTCAGCCGCCAAACAATTCCTATCAAAATCTATGAATCCCTTACATATATATAAATAATTATCATTCATCATTCTGGAACAAAAATATATTTTCGGGAGAGAGGAGCAGCCAGCATTTCCCTCAATTTCCTCCACAAAGAGAAATAGTGTGTAAATATAGGAGAGTGAGTGGGAAAAAGTGGATGTGAAATATGATATTGGCACCACTTCCATTTTGGACTACTGTAAGCGTTTCAAGACCACTATCCATAGTGGGGTCCATTTGGCCAAATACATATGGCAATGAAATGCAAACAATGAACAGATGATGATAAGTTATGTAGTACATGGAGGGGAGTATCTTAGTGACAGATGTCATTAGTCACTTGTACTAACAAACAAGTCATGTTGACAGGTGTAGTTGTCACTTTGATGATGGGTCGGGAAGGAAGAGATGTCATAGATTCATAGATTCATAGATTCATAGATGTCATAGATGTCATAGATTCATAGATTCATAGATTCATAGATGTCATAGATGTCATAGATTCATAGATTCATAGATTCATAGATTCATAGATTCATAGATTCATAGATTCATAGATTCATAGATTCATAGATTCATAGATGTCATAGATTCATAGATTCATAGATTCATAGATGTCATAGATTCATAGATTCATAGATTCATAGATTCATAGATTCATAGATTCATAGATTCATAGATTCATAGATTCATAGATTCATAGATGTCATAGATTCATAGATTCATAGATTCATAGATGTCATAGATTCATAGATTCATAGATTCATAGATGTCATAGATTCATAGATTCATAGATTCATAGATGTCATAGATTCATAGATTCATAGATTCATAGATGTCATAGATTCATAGATTCATAGATTCATAGATGTCATAGATTCATAGATTCATAGATTCATAGATTCATAGATTCATAGATTCATAGATTCATAGATTCATAGATTCATAGATTCATATATTCATAGATTCATAGATTCATAGATTCATATATTCATAGATTCATAGATTCATAGATTCATAGATTCATAGATTCATAGATTCATAGATTCATAGATTCATAGATTCATAGATTCATAGATTCATAGATTCATAGATTCATAGATTCATAGATTCATAGATTCATAGATTCATAGATTCATAGATTCATAGATTCATAGATTCATAGATTCATAGATTCATAGATTCATAGATTCATAGATTCATAGATTCATAGATTCATAGATTCATAGATTCATAGATTCATAGATTCATAGATTCATAGATTCATAGATTCATAGATTCATAGATTCATAGATTCATAGATTCATAGATTCATAGATTCATAGATTCATAGATTCATAGATTCATAGATTCATAGATTCATAGATTCATAGATTCATAGATTCATAGATTCATAGATTCATAGATTCATAGATTCATAGATTCATAGATTCATAGATTCATAGATTCATAGATTCATAGATTCATAGATTCATAGATTCATAGATTCATAGATTCATAGATTCATAGATTCATAGATTCATAGATTCATAGATTCATAGATTCATAGATTCATAGATTCATAGATTCATAGATTCATAGATTCATAGATTCATAGATTCATAGATTCATAGATTCATAGATTCATAGATTCATAGATTCATAGATTCATAGATTCATAAATTCATAGATTTATAGATTTATAGAGTCATAGATTCATAGATCCTCGAGTTCTATGTTCATAGATTCATAGATCCACCAATTGACCTTACTCACCTTCTGTTGTTTATAAACTCACCGCCATTATATAACATTTGTCTCCAATTTTTTATGCGTTCCCTTCCCAATTTATATATATAAACATTTGGTGGGAATTGTGTACACCAATCCGAAACCGATGAGATACATGCCATTAAACCAATACTTTTTATAATGATTTTATGAAACATTTGGGGCGAGGAACATGTGGAAGCGGTGAATGTTCAATCGAAAATCGGGGGGTGGTTTTGCGGCAACCGGGGCGGCGGGGCATCGGATTACAGGTGTAAATTGGTGCAATGACATGGGTGTAAATTGGTGTAATATGGTAGATTCTTTTTGTAGTTCTATGGAACTTTGAATGAATGATTGGAAGTTCTATGGTTGATTCTATGGAGGTATGGATAGTTCTATGGAATGGTTCTCTGCCATAGAACTAGTGAACTGTTTTGACTTTGGTTGCATAGAACTAGCATAGAACTTCATTTGTATGGTTTCATAGAACTAAGAATAAACGAAATTCTATGAAAAGTGAGCGATGGTTCTATGGTTGTACAATTCTATGATTCTATGATTCTAAGATTCTATGGTTCTATGGTTTTATGGCTCTATGATTCTATGGTTCTATGGTTTTATGGTTTTATGGTTCTATGATTCTATGGTTCAATGGTTCTATGGTTCTATGTTTCTATGATTCTAGGGTGCTATGCTTCTGATTCTATGGTTCTATGGTTCTATGGTTCTATGGTTCTATGGTTCTATGGTTCTATGGTTCTATGGTTCTATGGTTCTATGGTTCTATGATTCTATGGTTCTATTGTTCTATGCTTCTATGCTTCTATGCTTCTATGGTTCTATGCTTATATGCTTCTATGAATCTATGAATCTATGATTCTATGATTCTATGATTCTATGATTCTATGATTCTATGATTCTATGATTCAATGATTCTATGATTCTATGATTCTATGATTCTATGATTCTATGGTTCTATGGTTCTATGGTTCTATGTTTCTATGGTTCTATGGTTCTATGCTCCATCATCAAATCTTAACATGACAATATTTTTGCAGCTCACCAATCATATCGCCCATCAACTCGACTGATCGGCTGTCACCCCCCAGCCATCAGAATATTTCACTGACATGACAAGAGCAACTCATCACTCCAAGGTGTCATTCGAGCAAATCTCGATCCGATCTGATTTCGAAAACTTCCAGTTCGAAACAAAGACTCGTATCGAGTCTAGTGTGTTGATTGAAAATAGATATCTTCGGAGGGCAGGGTATATACAGGTGTGTAAATTGATATTCCTTCAAGGAAAACTTCTTCATTTTCACCCGCACAAACTGAAACATGAGATAACCCACCCAATAAAATTTTCCACATGTTTCGATAATTCTTATCAAAACCTAATCCTAAATATAGGTAGTACAGTACCACCTTAAAGCTGACAATAGGGGACAAAAGGGGCGGAGCCAACGTCGGCAGGAGGTGGAGTGAAGAAGCCGGGATGTAAGGGGGGAGGAAGGAGGAGAGGGGGAAGGAAAGAGCACACACTCACTCTATCCTGAGAGCACCCCACAACCACCAACCCAAACAACATTGCGGACCTGTGCTCCGGGAGCTAAACCTATATATTGGGGAACGATGCAAGGTTACAACACCACACAGACGTCGCTATCGTAAGTTTTCTTCTCCGGAAAAAAATTATAGGAGGATGGATGGATGGATGGATGGAAAATTGATATATTGGGTTTCGGGTTACGATCCTCCCCTCCCTCCTCCTCCTAATTTTTTATATATTTTGGTAATTGTATACGTGGCGGGAGGCTATCCTATTCCTACCCGACCGCCCTCTCCCCTCAATACTACCTAGGCGGGGCTCCGTGTCTCCCATTTCAAATACTAAAACCAACCCCTCCGAAGGCGCCATCATCATCATTTTCATTGATAGTTTTTTTTGTTGGCGCCCAGTGCCATGTTTTGATTATTTGATGTTTTTAGGTTTAGCTCCATCCACCAGTTCCTTCCAGTAGGTTTAGCTTCATCCATCCAATCATCTATGAATTGCTGGTTACTGTCACTGGTTCTATGAAAATTCTATGTTCATAGAACTTCGAGATTGTTATCACTTGTCAATATTTTCGATTCTATGGTCATAGATCTTCAATATCAATAGTGGATATCAACCTTCCTATGAGGTTCTATGATCATAGAACCTGATTTTACAGTCATAGAAATTTCAAATTCTATGCCTGAAATCTATGAAAAAAATTTCGATTCTATGATCATGTTTCCAAGATTCTATGACCATAGAACTATCACCATTCTGAGATCTATGTCAGCTTGTGGTTCTATGCTTATAGAATTACTAACTATCAGAATCTATGAAAGTTCTATGGTCGAAGGCTTGATTCGCAGATAGGTTTTATGAAATTTCAAGCTAGATTCTATGCGCATAGAATATAAGGATCTATGAATTTCTATGGACATGTGATTTCAAGGTTCTATGGGCATACAACTATAGCATTCCTTGGATCTATGGAACTATTAGATTCTACGACCATATCTATGACCATAATCTACAGTAATACAAGTTCTATGATCTACCTGATTCTGAAATCCATAGAATTTTGAAATTTGACAAATTCCTTCAAAATCCAATATCACCCGACATGAAGTTCCCCTCTCCCTCGAACACAAATTTCGCCGCCGCGTCTCACCTGTCCATCAACTCATCATCATTTTGACGTCACCAGTTGTCATATTTCCCCTCTCCATCCCTAAACCTAAACCTAAACCTCAATTTTTGCCATTCAGTACAACATCCTCCTACACCGAACAAGAAATCGTCTGCATTTGCGAGTCATTGTTCAATGAAGGCCTCCAAACGCATCGAATCGAGCAATTGGTGAGTGAGGGGGGTACGGTAGCCGGCTTGTTTGTGCTCATTGTGCAAACATTGGGGGTCCATTAAGGAAGAAAGACAGATGTTGCTTGAAATATATTTTGAAATTTTGTAGGCAAGCTTCATATATAGCCTACCACCATGCTATCAATGCACCGAATCGGTACGAAAGGGACAGGCTTTGGTGTTTTTCGTGAATCAAAGTTGGAAGAATTTGTATCAGTGAGTCACTTAAAAATGTTTCGTATATACCCAAAAATATTATTCCAGACTTTTGGAGTCCCGCCCATTTTCAGTGCATAATCACCAAGTGTTACAGCAATTATGGCTTGACGCGCATTACGCTGAGGTAATATTTGTTTGATTTAGGATTAAGTGGGTATATACCACAATATTTTGGATTATGGATATATATGTAATAGTTGACTTTTATATATAGGCAGAGAAAACCAAGGAAAGAGACCTCGGGGCAGTGTGCAAGTATCGCATTCGCAAGAAGAATCCGTTCCCGAAAACGATTTGGGATGGCGAGGAGACGAATTATTGTTTTAAGGTATATATCCAAATTCAATATTCATTAAAATAGGTTTAATTCCAGTCAAAATCGCGGAACGTCCTACGAGACGCCTACCACAAATGTCCATACCCGTCGGTGGAGGATAAACGGAATTTGGCGATGAAAACGGATTTGTCGATTATTCAAGTGTCGAATTGGTTTAAGAATAAGAGGCAGAGGGAGAGAGCGGCGAGTGGGAACCCGGATAGGTTAGTTGGATTGGGGCATAGAATTGGGGTCATAGAATCATAGAACCTCGGTTTCCTGGGTCCATAGAATCGTTGGATTGGGTATCAAGTGGTCATAGAATTTTAAAATTCAAGTTCCTTGAGGTCATAGAATCATAGAATTCGAGTAACTTGGGTCCATAGAATCATAGAATCAAAATTATTTAGGGTCATGAAATCATTGGACTTGGGTATACTAAGTTCATAGAATCGGAGAATCCGCATTTTTCGAGACCATAGAATCATAGAATGGACGATATTTGGAACCATAGAATCATAGAATTTCGAATTTCCTGGATTCATAGAATCATAGAACTCGGATACCTTGATACTGTTGAAACATAGATTTCAAATTGTTTGAAACCATAGAACCATAGAATTCAGTGTTCTTGGAGCCATAGAATTGAAGATGATGACAATCATAGAACCATAGATCCATAGAACTAGCGAACCATAGAACCAAAAAATCAAGTTCTATGATTTTTATAAGCTTCAAATTTTATTTCCCAAAATATTCTTTTAGTTTATGTGAAGCTATGTCAATGTTATGTCAAGTTATACCATGAATCTCAAAATAATTTCTAGTTATGACAAAATTATTTCGAAATAAATCATTTAACCTCAAAATTTTCCAAGGCTCGAAATATATCAACCCATAAAATGCTATAAAATGTTATGCTCATTACCGTACCACCCATAACTTTCCTAGATATTCAAACACCTTTTCTCTCCTTCCGTCCTCGCGCGGTGTGAATCTATGTACATACAACAAATGTCTAGTGGCTTTTGACACGCAGCTGGGTGGAGAATACAGTACCTCCCCCAATAAACAATACCCATTGTTCTATATACCCAAAACTTCTTTGAAGGGGCTTCAACTCAACAAATATATTCTTGTAGAAATTCCGCTCGATCGAATGATAGTGACGATGGATCATCGGGTTGCGAATCAAAACCACCATTGGGCATTGATAGTCCCGCACCGGCACCGGTGCCCACCCATTTCGAGTTGTCACCATACACCTATCAAACACCATATTTTCCGCCATATGATATTTCGTACATTCAAAACATTCAAAACTTGTGAATCCATTTTTTGATCGTATTTTTTTTGCTTTAACTTATCAGTATTTTTTGTCGTT
Organism: Caenorhabditis uteleia; assembly: GCA_963573275.1. Lineage (NCBI taxonomy): Eukaryota > Metazoa > Nematoda > Chromadorea > Rhabditida > Rhabditidae > Caenorhabditis > Caenorhabditis uteleia. The sequence goes on from OY752137.1 coordinate 19,962,937, forward strand.
TAATAAATGATCTTGTATGTGTTGTGTTGGGTATATATATATAGGATTACGTAAGTTATTGGGGATATCATGGTCATTGGTATGGGGGAGGGGGATTGCGTGGAGGGAGGTCCGAATTGCGTCAGACACACAACAGTCGGAAATATTAGGATAGTTGATGGGGGAAGGGGAGTATATATGTTTTAAATAGAGGTAAGTGGTGGATAAAGAAGTTACAGTATCCTTAGAAGTTAGGTGGTAGATCACAAAATTACAGTAATCCAAAAAGTAGATGGTAGATCAAGAAGATACAGTAACCCAAAAAGGTAGATATCAGATCAAAAAACTAAAGCAAATACAGAAGTTTAGAAGGTCGATAACAAAATTACAGTAACCCAAATTGTCAGATGGTAGATCACAATGTTGCAGTATCCTGAAAAGTTATACGGTAGATCAAAAAATACAGTATCCCGAAAAGTTTGATGGTAGATCACAAAATTACAGTAATCCAAAAAGTAGATGGTAGATCATGAAACTTCAGTAACCCAAAATGTTATATGATAGATCATGAAATGACAGTAGCCCAAAATGGTAGATCACTACAGTAATCCAAAAAATAAATGGTAGATCAAGAAGATACAGTAACCCAAAAAGTAAGTAGATACTAGATTATGAAACTACAGTAATCACTAAAATCCAGGAGATTGATCACAAGACTAGATTAACGGAAAATTGATACAGTAGATCACAGCTACAGTAGTCAAAAAAAAAGTTAGATGGTAGGTCATGAATCTACAGTAACCATAACTTGAGAGGTAGATCACAAGGATAAAGTAATCCAAACTATAATTTTTCAGGTATATCCATAGAATTTAGGTTTAGTGTTAGCATAGAACCTAAAGTTTTCACCACTTGATTTTCTATGATTGAGAAATTCTGTGACCATAGAATTCATATTTCCTCGAAAAGTTATGTTTCCAGATGTGTTAATATACCTAACATTGATATTACGTAATGGGTCGAGAGGGATACTCGGCAAATAAATATGGAATCATTTTGGGGGTAGGTAAACGGAAGGAATACTAACTAACAAAGGAAACAACAGGAAGGATTGGGAGTGTATATAGGAGAAATAAGGGGTTTTCGGGATATTTTTTCATAGATATAAAAGACTGACAATATACATTATTTTGGAATTGAAAAATACAGACTACAATAATACAAAACTATCGTCGTTTTATTTTATAAAAATAGTAACTATGAACTGTGCATTATTGGTTTCATAAAAATTTGATTTTCAATTTTATTCGAGCTACCTAATCCACATTGAACCACCGTGAAAGTTTAAAAAAATGTAGATCGAAATATGCTCTTTGTTTCAAAATAAATTTTTTTTTTCTGATTCATGATAGTCATACAATATAATTATCATTTCAGAACTTCACACACCCTGGGTTACTGTTTTATATTGTAGTCTGCGTATACTTGGTTTACTGTATATTTACATATTTTGGTTACTGTAGCTCCTATCCTCGATGTGCTGTACATCGCATAAAAACATTACTGTAGATGACATACCTAGGCTGTTTATATTTGGGTTACTGTATCTTATGAGCTTGGATTACTGTAGTGGAACAATTCCAATTAGTAAATTTCATAAGTTGACATATTGGGTTTTGTGTAGATCACCTACATAGATTACTGTAGCTTTCATCTAGGGCAATTGTAACTAACGCAGTTGGGTTACTGTAGATTAATGTATTTCAAAACTACTTGGACTTTTGTAAAAAATGCACTATTGAATCCAAATGATTTTTTTTAAAGTTTCTGAATCGAATTTGTACTTTATTCTAGCAAAAAAAAAAAAATGAAAATTCCACAAAATTATCCATTCGAAATCCTCTTGTGACAATATTTCTCAAAATCCACACCATGTTGTTGCTCTTTTTTCATCAATGATTTTCGAAATTGCTCTATCTTTAAATTCATTTTTTCCATTTTTTTTTCATAAAAATTTGATGTACCTGTTTTTTAGTCAATCCAGTTTTCCGAGCCATCTCCTCCGTCCCAACAATCATCCACCCACCTTGCAAATAAATATTTATGAGGTATTTGACAATTGGTTGCTGAAAAAGTTGATCAGTTATTATGTCTGCGTCTCTCTTTTTACACGCTCTCTAACCAAAAAAAAAACTCACTGCAAATTTATGATGTTTGAACGGGTTTGGGGAAGGTTTGACACTAGAACTTGATACTTTTTCCACTTTTTGGTAAACTGGCACAGCAAATGGACTTCGCTGAAACTACAGTATTTTGATCTACCATATGATCTACTACAGTATACCTCATCTTCATCGTCACATCCACCACGAATTTCCATTGCTTCCTCGTATGTCAATTTTCGTTTTTTGTTGAATTCATTTTCCATTATTTGAGCATTGTTGTATAATTGATTCATTTCTTTTTTGTTTTCATAGGTGAATTTGGAAGTGACGATCATTCTGGAAATTAGGAGATTTATGAAGTTCTATGAAGTTCTATGGAAGGATCTATCGAGTTCTATGAAGATCTATGGAAAATTCTATAGAATTCTATGCAAGGATCTATGATATTCTGTAGAACGCCCCATGATATTCTATAGAAGGATCTATGTAAGGATCTAAGAGGTTCTATGGAAGGATCTATAAAGGTCTTTGGAAGGATCTATGGGATTCTATGCAGGAATCTATGATGTTCTATGAAAGGATATATGGAATGCTACGGAAGGATCTATGAGGTTCTATAGAAGGATCATGAGGGCCTATGGAGAGATTTATGAAGTTCTATGGAAGGAACTATAAAGTTCTATGGAAAAATCTATGAAATGCTATGGAAGGATCTATTAAGTTCTATGAAAGGATCTATGATGTTCTATAGAAGGATTTATGAGATTCTATGGAGCGATCTATGAAATTCTATGGAAGGATCTACGGAACGCTAAACAAGGATCTATGAGGTCCTATGAGAGTATCATGAAAGTCTATGGAAGGATCTATGCAAATCTATGAAGGATCTATGATGTTTTATGAAAGGATCTCTGTGAATCTATGAAGGTGTTAGTGGTTCTATGATTGGATCTATGTAAGGCTATTCATGAATCTATGGATGATCACAAACCTAGTTATCGGTGTCTACATATGTGTGGTAGTGAGTTCTATGAAATCTATGAAGTTATATGCATAGATCTATGATTCTTTATTTTAAAACTTTTTTATGATTAGATCTATGGATATATCTATTCATGAATCTACAATGTTCTATGCATAGATCTGTTAATTGATCCAAGTACTATGTCTTGAATTATTAAATTCTATGAATCCTATTTTCTGTATCTATGACTTGACATGGAACTTACAGCAAGGTACTTCAAGTTCTATGATGTTGTATGAAATTCTATGTTCTCTTTACCTCATCACTTCCACTGGCTGATACTTCAAATATTCGAAATATATTCTCAACATCACAAAACTTTCATCTGTGTAATTTTTCACCATTTCGAGGAATTCTTTCTGAAAATCCCATTATTTTTCCAAAATATAGGTTTAACAAAAACTCACAATTTTCCCAAAACTCGAAAAATCATTTTTCCTAGCATCATCCAACAGAAATTTGCTGATACATATCAATTCATCAATGGAATATTTGAGCTCCGGAATTTCATCACCATATCCAGAATCTACAGAAAATGTTGGGGAAATGGCGTCGGACATGGTGCACATTGTGGGTGAATAAGAATTGGTGCAATAGTCATGGATGGAAGAGCCGGTTGCGTAATGGTGGAGCTTCTGGTGCATCACGCCTACTTGTTGGGTGGATGAGGCAATGGCGAAAGATGGTTGGGTGTGAGCTTGGTGGGGATGGTGAAGGTCATACATTAGGGGTCCTATACCAAAAATGGGTTGATCCGTCGTATATACCATGAAAGGTACCGCCCCAAATACATGATATGCGGCACATGAAATAACATAATGGTACTATATATGAATGTTAGACCCCCTGCTGTGATTTTGGGTAGGTCGATTCACCACTTTGTACCAAAAAGTATTGTCGATCCGATATATCAAAATGTGATATTTCAATGATTCATGGTATATAAAATTGCTTGATAGGTCATAGATCTGGCAAGGTTGGCACATATCTGTAAAAATGGTGGAACTTCTGGTACATCACGCCTACTTGTTGGGTAGATTTGGGTAGATACAGTTGGGTTGATACTTGTTGGACCTTATAAAATTGTAATCGCTTCATTCTCACCATTCTGATACGATTTGAAATATATGCTTTCCTCTTTTTTTGATTACATCATATCTTGGAACCGTCTGCTGAATATATCAACGATCAGAAAACCAAAAAGTCGATTACGTCAACGCATAGGTGAGATACACCATACACCTTATTCGCCAGAAGTTAGATTCACCAGATGGGGTTCACCAATTGCGTAATGATTTTCGAATCTTTGAGGAGCTCATTTGAATCTACCTGAGCAAATTTTTTGGAGTCTGAATTTTTGTTTCACTCAAACACATCAATATATACCGAACTGAAAAAAAAGGTGTTGGTCCTGGACATCTAAAATTATCAAACATAGATATTCATGATTCTTCATTTATTTTCTTCGATCTGGTTAGTCTTATCAATCAATAACTGAATATAGTGAACTGATAATCTAGATTTTCACAATATTTTCATTATGATGCAATTACTGTACCCTCCTGCTCCACATATCAACCAGCATATCAAGCAGAAACCCTATTGCGTCAATGCATGGTCATGCTGCACGATGTGCACCAGAAGCCTCCACTTGCGCAATGCGCCTTCCAGATATCAACTACAGCCAAAATTTTCTAATGGTCCCCCTCGATTTAGAATTGGGGGACTAACAGACTATATTCTCGATAACACAACATTGAGCGAGATGAAAGACGCCGCCTTAAGTACAGGATATACGGTATATAAGAAATTTCTATATCAGCAGATATGGATATTTGGAGTCATACTGTGCATGGCTTGAAAGGAGCATGCCGATAGATCATATACGTGTAAGTACCCTTGATAGTGGTGTCTGATCATGATGAGGAAAATTTGAAACAATGATGGTTCTGATACAGTAACACAAGCATATCAGATGGTGTTCAGAGGTATCAGTTTATCATACCATATGAAAGAAATATGTCATTGATACGGCTCTTTGGGGAACCCTTGGACTATCCACTGAACATAATATGCTTATCAGCCGTATTAGTTCATCAAACCGTATCAAGGGACTATGGGTTGACATTGTCCTTTGGCCGAATCGTGACCTATTTATCCATGAGAGTACTGTAGGAGGCGGCCCACACCTACCTGCACCTACCTATCGCATTATTTATTTCCGACTTGCCTCGACAAAATGACTACCCGACTTCGTCGAGTTCTTCTTCGTTTTGTACGTCTTGCAAACAACAACAATACTTGTCCTGTCAGAATCAACGATACTTATGTAAGCCTTATCTTTTGAGTTTTGTTTTGTTTTTTTGTATATATATATACATATATATCATTATCATCTATCAAACTTCAGAAGGAAATAAACAAAAAGGCCGCGCACTTGACAAGTCAGGATTTGATACTGCTTGAAGCGGCACATTCCTTTTATTATTGGAGGCCACATGAAGAAATCGAGTCGATCATTTTGAGATCAAATTCATATCCGTTTAGAATTGGGACTGAGCTCAGAGTAATTTTTCGAAAAAGTGCAATGAGACACGTAAGTTTTTATTTGATCTAACACAAAAGGGTTCTCACCTCAAAGGGGAGGGGGTTATATACGGTAGATCAAAAATGCATGATTTCAGAATCATCCCACCACTCTCCCACCGTCACTAGAAGTTCTTAGAGATCTAAGCGAATCGGAGAAAGCCTACATTCGGGAACTCTACAAAGTACGCTATTATGAAAAATTCTCAGGTGCTCAAATTTATTCCTGGACGCTGAAATTTTACGCATGTCATTCTGATGTAAGATGCTTCGTTCAGGAATTGTATGACAATCGACCAAAATTCTTGGTTAGAGATATTTTGGGTTGGAAGTAGACACTTGATTTTCCCAGATAATTTTCGCAATATATGTATATATGTAATATATTTTGTATAACAATACCCCACATTCAGCTTCGTGAGTTCCTAATAATTTTTTAATTTACCTTTATTGTATCCTGATATTCTGATTTGTGACCTTTTGATATATGTTTTTTGATTTTCGTCACTTCTGTATAAATAAACCTATAATGCATATGGTGTATTGCCAAAACTTCAAACACTCACGATATTTTTTGTACAGTAACAATTTTCCACATATGGTAATTCCGGTGCTCAACCTAACTCGGCACAATCTTTCACATTCGGCATGTCGAGCCATCATTTCGAATTTCCTTCCTATACAGTGTGTAAAATGTTTATATCCCTCCATCACTAAACCTAAACAATCGGCCTTTTCTTTGTGATGACAAGATGTCATGGTGCATTGACAGCAAAGTGCGGTATTTCTTTTCAGAACTTCTTCCACATCTGGATGGCTTTTTTAAACCTAAACCTAAAGGATCGGCATCTCCTTTGGTTTTTACTATCTCCTAATTGTTTATTATTATTGAGAAACTATTCCGGTCCCTCGTTTTTCTGAGATGTATCCTATGGTTGTTCGATTAGGGACCTGCCAATCTGACATCACTTCTGACCTGTCAGAATATCTAGTTACCGTGCTTCGTCAATCCAATAAATGTATTTCCAACATAGATCTAGTTACAATTTCCCCAGGTGTGACCACCCTGATTGCGCAACCGATCAGAACCCATTGCTCTCTCCATAGAGGTACACTATCTATGACGTTGAGAGGTGGAGATGTTGGAGTAATCAATACTCTTACAACAATTTGAATATATGCAAATCGTAAATAACTTATTTTGATAACAGAACATTGTGCGAGATGAAAGAAACCGCCTCAAGTACAGGATATAAGGTATATCAGAAAAATGTATATCACCAGATCCATGGATTTTTGGAGTCAAGCTGTGAATGACATAGAAAGGAGCATGCCGATGAACCATACGTACAATATTCTGAGCAGATCGCCATTCTAGTACCCCCCAATAATGTCGGCGGATATATTTTGATGCGGGAACACCTGAATCGCCGCGGGGGCTCTTTTTGCTCTTTTTGGCGGTAGGAGTACGGTAGCATGTCTATTTGGGAATGACCTATGTGTTAGATAATGGCTTAAGACATGAGGAAAATCAGAGATGTGAAGCCTGATAAGGTGATAATGATAAACGTCATTTTTTGTTGTGATCTTAAAATTCCACGGGTATATCAACGTTCCTTGCTGATATTGATAGCCGAAAAATTTTTTATCATCAGAAATCAGGATAGCATATTCATAATCTATCAATTTTGTCCTTTTGAGTTGGTTTATTGATAGCAATATAAGTGATAAGGATAAGTGATAGGGAATATATGTAGGTAAATAAATGAGAAAGTATTAGAAAAACATTTGATAAGTAGATGAGAAAATAGGAATTATCTGAGTATTGATAATAATCCATGGAAGACGATGACTAGAAATATATTCAGCAAATAGAAATAAAATACAACAAGATAGATTTTTTTGACATTAGATGAATTTTTTTTGAAAAAGGCGAAGTTATCCAGATAAACATATGTACAAATGACTAGAAAACGATTCAGCAAATAAGTTTTCAAAAAAACAGCAAGAGGGACGTTGTTGAAACAGTTGATATATGTTGATATATGACAATATTCTACAGAAAAGTAAAATGAGATAGGTTTTTTGAAAAATGGAGTTATTTGAATGAAAATAACCACCTTGCATATATACAAAAGACTAGAAAAGATTCAGCAAATAAGAATAAAATACAACAAGGTAGAAATTTTTGATATACAAAAATGTTCTACAGAAAAGTAAAATTAGATAAGTTTTTGAAAAAGTGGTTATCTGAATGAAACTAACCACCTACAATATATACAAATGACTAGAACAAGATTCAGCGAATAAGGATAAAATACAACAAGAGAGACATTGTTGATATATAATTAGATAAGTTTTTGAAATACGGAAGCTATCTGAGTGCTGATATAATTTCACTAGATAAACATAAATGACTTGGATTTTCAGCGAAATATAGGTTAAAAGAAAGAAAAAAGTTATTGATAATACCATGGAATCGACGCAACAGTCTCTTCAATTTTAGGCGAGATGTCCAAGATATCGTTGATCAGGAAGAATGGTCTGGTATCGTATAACCATCTAGCGAATGTTTCAACTTCAGATTCTTTGGCTTGATACTTTTGGCAATAAAATTGAATGCTTGATCTTGATATAGGCAAAAAATCTTGTTGATACTCCATTGTGATTTCCTCCCGGAATTTTGGATTCTGCACGACATCGAGATGTTTTTCGAGTTGTGGTGGCAATTTTTCGCTGAGTCCCTGTGAAAACATTTCAGAATTTTTTCCAAATATTCAAAAATTGATCTACCTCTCGTCTAGCCGACATTCGATAAAAGTAGGTCAAAAGCTTGTAGAATCGCCATGGATATGCATAACATCTTCCAATAATGCTTGATATGGTTGCATTCGATTGTCCAGATTGGAAGGCCCAGCCAGCTTCGATAACAGTCACTTGACCATTGCTCAGATAAGTTTTCAACTCGATCAGGTGTTCCTGAAAAATTTTATATTTAGAAAAAAATATTTCAATATTAAACTTACATAATTTCTTTGAATAAAGAAGATATGTGAATTAGGACACATAACAAGAGAGACAAAGTATTCATAGGTATTCTCTGCGTGTTGCTGCATATTGGTGATGAATATAGTAGCTGGTAGTAGATTGTACCAAATGATATACATATATACTTATGGAAATGAAGGTCCGCCCATTTAACAGTATCCAGAGGTGCCACTGACCTCGTAGCTTGTATCTAGTTACCGTGCTGTCAATCAACTGGTTATTTCCAAACTATCTAGTTACAAGTTTCCCAGGTGTGACCACCCTGATTGCGCAATAGCTCAGACCTATTGCTCTCTCCAAAAAGCCACTCTATCTATAACATTGGGCGATGGAGATGTTGGGAATATAGATACTATTGGAATAATAGATATGCAATTTGTGACTAAAAACTTATCTGAAAAGCAACTACAATGGTGTTGATAATGGATCCTTATCATCTTATCAATGATGATTATCAATGGAATCGAATATATTGGAGCTCTTGCAAAATCTGATATTTTGAGAAAAATCATCAAGCTGATAGAAACTTATCATCTTATCAGTGATAAACGAAAAAGCGATCAAAAAGCTTACTTGGGTAGAACTTATCTAACGAGAGTATGAAGGAAATTTCCATTTTTGGATACGGTAGTAGCACATGATAAGCTCTTATCACCTTATCAGTGATAACAAAAAATCCTATCGAAAGATCAATTCACTTGGAAAAAAACTTATCTAACTCGAGAATGAGATTTTTTTCGAATATCCTTACCCTTATCACCTTATCACCTTATCACTATTATCCAACAAATCAGCCACACCATTCCAATAGGTAGTACTTAGAGTTGAACACCTTTGGTTACTGTAGACCTTACCTCAATGGGCGGTACCTTGATTTCGATGGATAGTCCGTATAAAAGGGGAGACCAGGCGATACCAGGTACTATTCCACTATGTGCACCACCATGGAACAATATATGGATATGTACCTACACGCCGAAGCCGCTTATGAGAGATTCGTCTTCCTTGTGATGTGTCCTCACTCAGATGTATTCTTTCTACATAACTTATATGTAAGTTTTTTTCATAAAACTTTTTTAGTTGAGATAAAAATTTTTTCAGCTCGAGCTCCACGGCTTGAAAGAATGGCTGTGTCGCGGGCAAATTGCGGTGATCGAGGCTGGTTGGGCCTTCCGAACATTCCAACCAACAGCCAGAATCGGCAGTATAATTGGATACTGTCACGGCTATCCGTACCGGTTATTCAGAATGCTAACATTTTTCTATTCGATGTCGGCTAGACGAGAGGTAGATGAATTTTTTATGAAAAAAAATTAATCAGAAATTTTTTTCAGGGTATCAGCGAAATTGTACCACCACAACTGGAAAAGTACCTGAAAATCGAGCACAATGAAAAATTCCTTAATGAAATCACTGAAGAGTTTAAGGAAGGCTTCAAACCGATTCCGAGGGATAGGATCCAATTTTATAGTCAAAAGTACCAGGCCAAAGAACTTGATGTAAGGAGATTCTGCCAATGGCTGTATATTAATAGACCTGGGTTCTTGATTCTCGATGTCTTGAACATCAGAATGGAAAATAAGGTTAGAGTTCCGCAAATCCCATGGTACTATCAATAAAATTTTGTCCTTTTTACTCTTCATTCCGCTGAAATTTCTAGTCATTTATGTATATATGATGTTGTATTATCCCTAGCTGGATATTTCCATGAGAGCTTCCCTAACGTATCTACCATTACTCTTCTGTAGAAAATGTTTGGTTTCACTAATTCACAAGTTTCTATTATTGTATTTCATTATCATTTGCTGAATCTTTTCCTAGTCAATGTATATATACTATTATTACATTCTTTCAAATACTTATCTATGGTTACTCGCCTACTTGCACAAGTCAAGAAAATCTCTCTTTTATTGTATTCTATCCTCATCTGCTGAATATATTTCTAGTCATTCAGTTTCCTTTATTATCATCAATATTCGAATAACTCCATTTTTATTATCTACGTATTTACCTATCTATATACTTATCTATAAATCCCCTTTTTTCTATTTTATGCTATTCCAACTTTTTGAACTTATCTTATATTGTTTATTTTTCACTTGTTATGTATATATTCCATTTAATTATCAATAAACCAACAAAAAAAATTCGTCGATGAAGAACAATAGAAAAAGATTCTCGATGATAAGATTTTTATCAGCTATCAATGTCAGTAAGATGCGTTTGGATGCCAGAAAAATGTTTGATCAAAAGATGTCGCTTATCAGAGCGGTATCACGGGTAGCCTATATATGTTTTTCTTCATTCTCCAAAATACTTGTCAAACACATCAACCATTAGACAAAAAAGCATGCGACAACACACCCTCCTACCGAAAAATGCACCTCCCGCAGTGATTCACATATTCCCGCATCAAAATATATCCGCCGACATTATTGGGGGTACTTGGCTGGCTATCTGCTCATGAATGGCGAATTCATAACACCTATGGTTTGTTATGGTCATGAAGAGGGGTGGAATAATATGGAAACTATACAGATTGTGGATATGCACCTTATCATGAAAGTTCATAATTTACAACCCCTGATGCTTTCATTTTCCTGTTTTCTGCCCCAATAGTGTACCACATCTGGTACGGCGGTCCATCTTTTCAAGTCTCCTTCCTATACAGTATGCAAAGTGTTTATATTTTTCCATTCTTCAACCTAAACAATTGGCAGCCTCTTTCCGGTGTCAAGATGTCATGGTGAATCGACACAAAGTTGCGGTATCTCTTTCCAGAACTTTTCCACATCTGGATAAACAATCCGGAGCTAAACCTAAATCAACGCAGTCCTTCACATCTGTCATGCCGGTTCTCGTTTCAAGTCTCCTTTCTTTACAGTATGCCAAATCAAATGTTTATATCCTTCCATCTCTAAACCTAAACAATCGGCAGTTCCTTTGTGATGACAAGATGTGTGTGCGGTATCTCTTTTCAGCTTTCCTTCCACATCTGGAAAATGTTTATACGACTTTTCTAAACCTAAACCTAAAGGATCGGAAGCTTCTTTGACTTTCACCATTTCCTAATTGTTTATTGTTCACTCTGTCTTGTTTTTTGAGCTAGGGATGTATCCTATTGCAGTTGATAAATTTCCTGATTTGACATGACCTCAAATCTTGTCACAATATCTAGTTACAATTTCCTCGATGTGAATCCAGGTTGTTGCGCAATATTTTCTGGCCATCCTGCTCCTCCTTCCTATAGCTACAGTATCCCTCACAATGTTCGATGACGACCTCGAAAAAGAAACAAAAGGCCAAAATATTTTCACTTTTTTTTCTGATTTGAATAACAACTAGGGAATAGTTGTTTTCAATAAGAACAAAAGATTTTCGATATGTTGTGCGAAAAAAACTTCTGGTTACTGTAGTGGAATATTCGAATCTTGACCCACAACCAAATCAGATATACCATTTCCATATATGATGACGTATGACAATCACCTGTTGGGGGGTGTAAAATGCATGGAATTCAAAGAAATATCTGCCGATGATATTAGAGGGGAGGAGGGGAGGAGGGGAGGAGGATGGGTACTTGGAATCGATCGATGATCCATATAAGGTATATCTACCTTATATCTACTGACAATGAGATATATACTCTGTATCTACTGATAGGGACGTTGGAAGTTATGAGTACGGTTATTGTAGTTTTTGTAGTCTACAGTATCCTACACTGTACTGTAAACATTTTTTGAATATTAAATTTATAGAGGTAGTCAAAAATGCATCTTGGAATTTGATCGCACTCAGCGGTTGTGGTCCATACACAAGTTATCTCGAGCCAAAGTGGAATCGCTAAACATAAACAATCGGCAGTTCCCTTATGATGACAAGATTTACGATGACAAGATATGCGGCATGGTGCATCGACACAAAGTTGCGGTATTTCCTTTCAGAACTTCTTCCACATCTGGATCAACATTCCGGAGCTAAGCCTATTTTTCACATCTGGTATGGCGGTGTTGTTCCTTTAAGTTGTATTTCTTAACTATAACACATCTGTGCACTGTTTACAACTGCCCATCGCTCAACCTAAACTATCGGCAGTTGCTTTGTCACTTTTGATTTGTGATGACAGAAAAGTGCGGTATCTCTTTTCAGCTTTCCTTCCACATGTGGATCGCTATTCTAAACCTAAACCTAAGTTATCGGCACCTGCTTTGACTTTTACAATCTCAGATTTGTTTATCATCAATTCCCGAAAAATCCCGATTTCAAATAAAGTTTGCGCGCTCAACTGACCTTAAGCCTACAGTACCCCTTCTGCAAATATATGACGCAAAAATTTGTACTCTACGAAAAAAATATTTGAATAAAATCAAAGAAGTCGCCGCCGCAAAAAATCGGGGCGTATGAGTAACAACTGTCATGGGTGGGCCGGGCAAAAAATCTCCACTTTTGGTTTTTGTTTGGATACAGGTTAGTCGCAGTCGGGAAAAAGAAAATGGTGAGGAACGTCCGGTACCAAATCTACTGTGCTTCTATCGTTGATGAAACTACTAACATTGATACTGTTAATTATTTAGCGGTGAGTTATTGTCTTTTTATCAGTTGATTAAAATCTACCGTATCCGCCGAGCATAGTAGATTACAAAATCTACCATGTGTTATAGTAGTCATACGGTAGATCAAAATACTTTTTTAAATTACCATATGCTACAGTAGCCATACGGTAAATCACAATCATTTTCAGAATACCATAGGTTACGGTGATCCTACGTTAAAACACAAATTTGTTCGAATTTCCATTTGTTACAGTAGTCATACGGTAGATTACAAATTTCACTATTTCCTACGGTAGTAATAGGTATATCATGAAAATTCACTATGCCCTACGGTAGTTCTACGGTAGATCACAATATTTTCTAGATTTTATCCTAGGTTATCATGCCCATCAGAAATTTCAAAAAAAAATTGACAAAAAATGTTTCAGAACTATCTATGGGAAAACAAGCGTTACTTGAACGAAGAAATGCGAGTAGTGGTTCGGGCTGGTTTCAATCATCGGATCACAAAGAATCACAGAAGAGTTGTGAGAATGATCGAATCTCGTGACAGCTATGCACATGGTACAGGCACAACGTTGAGGAAGATTTTTGAGGCTAGTGCCAGACGGGAGGTATGTTGTTTTTTGAGTGGTTGGTTGATATTGAAACCATTTTTACATATTTTATGGTCGAAAAACATTATCTTTAGTGATCTACAGTAAACTACAGTAGGCTGTATCTAAACTACAGTACCCCATATAGCTCTTTTTGTGGGTTCTAAAAGCTGAAATTTATTCGAAACGTCAGAGTCTTTCTCAAACCTCAAATAACTTGATATTTTCAAAAATAGTCTTTTAATGTGGTTTGTGTTCAGCCTACTGTAGTTTACTGTAGATCACTTCAACTGTAGCCGATAAGAAAATGTGACAATTTTTCCAGGGCCTCCCCACAACTCTCCCTACATGCCTGGTAACCCTCCGTGGCCTATCCGACGAACAAAAACGCACCATGAGAGACAACTACGGTGGTCGCAACTTCACACCATTCAATGTCACTCAAACGATTGACATGAAAGAAAAGTTCGATGCAAGTTTACAAGAAGTCGAGGCGTATTGTCAATATCTGTATGCAAATCGCCCAAAGTTTCTCATTCGCGATATTTTGGGACTTCGGTCGAATAGAAGAATCGCAGTTAGAAGAGCAGTTGGTGATAATTGATAAGATTATTTGATAACTTTTTTTTCTTAAATTGATAATTGATAAGATTTAGCACAACTTGTTCCTTATTCGTTAAATTTGTTTTACTCTTTTTTTGTCTTTTATCTTAAAAATCGATTTTTTTGAATTCAAATAAAAATAAATTTCATGAAAAGAGTGAATTCGCTGACAAAGAAAGGAGCTAAACCTAAATCTCAAAATCTTATCGTGGAAAAATTGTGGAAAAAGCATTTTTCTGAACAGATTGTCCTCGTGATTCTCATGATAAAAGTTCATATTCCTGACTGGAGCTAAACCCAAACGATGAAGGAAGAATGGAGTTGAACCTAAACCTCAAGATCTTATCTAATGTGAAAAAACTTCAGTTTATTGAATTGTGTGGATTTGTGAATTTCATGATAAGAGTTTATTTTCTGTGTAGCGGAGTATGGAGCTAAACCTAAACATCAAGATCTTATCTAATGAGGAAGAAGCTTTTTTTCTGAACAGATTCATCTCGTGATTTTCGTGATAAAAGTGCATTCTCCCGGTTGGAGTTAAACCTAACAAAGTGCAACCCAACAAAAATTTGGTAATGTGCAACATTACTTCCCTATAAATGTGTGAGAAAGTGAAACCATGGAGGTCACGGATGTTATTGAAAATGGTTGCGTCCACCATTTTTTTGTCTCTTCTCGCTAGAGGAAAAAAACGGTTTTGCTACATTATTTGAAGATTAAATTTATATGAAATATAAATTCTTGTGAATGAAAAAATAATTGTCTCTCTGAGAAATGTGTAACACTGAGTCAATGTATTACATAGATTTCCCCCTTTCTGCACAGTTTGATGGGAAGAAATATGTGTTGCCTATAACTTTAATGAGTTTTTCTATATTTTCTGATATGTATTCATTA
Organism: Caenorhabditis uteleia; assembly: GCA_963573275.1. NCBI lineage: Eukaryota > Metazoa > Nematoda > Chromadorea > Rhabditida > Rhabditidae > Caenorhabditis > Caenorhabditis uteleia. The sequence continues at coordinate 19,978,388 of OY752137.1, forward strand.
ATATATTGTATCATTGATATCCTGCCTATATTTTCTTCGAACCATTTCTATTGATTCAAAAATTTCTGGGATTTGTGTGTTATATCTGTGATAATTCCAAAAGTATCATAAAGTTCAAATTGTCAAAGTTATAACATTTGAATTTGTAGTCGTTAACCAAAATCAGTTTTCCATAAATTTATTGCCATAACTTTTTATGTGTTTTATTGGCTCATTTCATGGACCTCCATAGAACTTCATAGAATTTCATAATACTTCATAGAATTTTATAGAATTTTATAGAACTCGATAGAATTTTCAAAGAATTTTATGGAATTTCATAAAACTTGGTAAAAATTACTTTTATTGTCTTTTCATGGATATCAACTTTTGTCAGAATTATCACAGTTTTACTCTTTTATAGTCCTATAACTATCCCATAACTTTTATCAAGCCATCATATCATCATATCAAACAGCTTATACTTTCACTATATTCAATACATTTGATACTCAAATCAACACCCATCTCTTTGTCCTTCTCTTGTGTGAACATATCTCTCAACCAGTCTACCAATCCTTTTCACCATTTCACCCTTCTTCACCAATGTCTACAAAACTTTTCTGCGCCCGCCATCTGCCATTTTCTGACAAAAGATTTTCATTCAGATCAACCACACTTCATTTGCACAATGAGCCAAAGTTTTGAAGAAATGTTCTTCGAAATCCAATCCACTACTTTGTACTATGAATTAGTGTCGGATGAGCCGAAACCATTGGCTAACGATTTGATGAAACGAGCTGTAAGTCTGAAAATGTCTGAAAAATTTGGGAATTGAATTTTTCAGAAGTTCTTATTGGCTCACTTAAATAATATCATGCCACATGTAAATTCTACAACAATGATCGAAAGTTATAACATTCTTTGTGCCGCGTATTTCTACAAAACTCACAATCATCCGGAAGTGGTCAGGTATGTATGAGCATAGAATTTCTTAGAACTTCATATATTTGGTCATAGAACCCTATATACATTGAGCCAGTCAAACAGTCGCATTCATATATAGAAATACTCATAGATTCTCATCGAACTTCATAGCACTTCGTAAATCCGTTCATAGAACTTCATAGATCCGTTCATAAAAATTCATAGATACGATCATACCACCTCTATATACATAGATCCAGTCGTAGAATTGCATTCATCCATAGAATCCCATAGAATTTCTGATAGAATTGCACAGAACTCCATAGAATTTCGTAGACCACATAGAACTTCATAGATCCGTTCATAAAAATTCATATATACGATCAGAGTATCTCTACATGTATACATAGATCCAGTCAAACAGGTGGATTCATCCATAGAGCATTGCAAGCTACAACGACTCTTCACGAAGAGTTTCATCGCCTACGTAAGTAATTAGGGAAAAATGTTGGTAGATTACAAAAAAAATTTTCAGAAGGAGATGAAACTTCATCGCGGGCTCAATCAGGAGGAGCGCGATTATCTGACATCTTGTGTCGTATTTCCGGATACAATCTATCCCATGGAGGATGTAAGTGCCGATAAATTGGATGTGCTCCGTGGCTTCTCGACGGAGAGATTGAATATGGCGGTTACGAATGCTGATATCCACAAGCTGGTAACTGAAACGAAACTTGACGCGACTACAGTAAGCCACTACAGTACCCTGATAAGAAAATGATAAGATAACATTTCAGATAATCCAACATTTGCGGATTCTTCTCGAGAGAGCTCGGGATCTTGTTGTTATTTAATATCAAACTTAGCCTCTTTTTTGTATCATTGTTGTTTTGAAAAAAAGTTGAACCTACATGAGTCTATTTGTTAGTTCTTATTGTTTTATCTCAATTGTTATTTTCACAAAATAAACTGTTATATTGTCTGATTGCGCGAAAGTGAACCGTCCAGCAAATAGGCTCCGCCCACTGCTTCGGCCATCTCGGGTGGACATTGGTCCCCGCATATTCATAACAGATACACATTTGTACAAACTATGTCCTACTACCACCCGAGCCAATTGGCAAAACTATTGACTGATGACAATCGTGATTGGAGTGGATATAGAATTGATGCTGTAAGTGATAAGGTGATAAGAATAGTGATAATAAATTATATGTTTCAGGAGAACTATTTTCTGAGCAACAAAGGGAAGATTAATTGGAATGAGGATGAGGTGGTCCTGAATGCAGCACTCTCTTACAGGAATGATAGTTTTCCGGTTTTCGAGAGGTATGTGAGTTGAGGCGTGGCTTACTCTAACAGCTTTAAAAAAAACTGCAGACGAGACTAGTTTTGAAGGCGCATAGTTGGTGCAAAATGACAACTTGAAGGCGCAGATTGTGTACAGTTTTGCTGGCGCATAGTTCTTGCAAAAGAGCAATTAGGAGTGAAGATATTCTTTGACGCATAGTTTGTGCAGTCGATGAGTTTGTGCAATAGTTGAGTTTATGCAATTAGGTAAAGTGATGACGCATAGTTGGTGAAAATGTGTAGTTTGAAGGTGCTAATCTTGTGCAACTTTCGAAGGCACATATTTTGTGCGGCTGTTAAAACTAGCATTCACTGACTTGAAGGCGCAAAGTTTGTAAGCCGGGATTCGCAAGTTTTAAAGGCGCAGACTTGGTGTTTTTGCTAGGTGTAGTAATTAAACGACGTGAAAGCGCAAAATTGGTGCAAACCTAGGTCATGCATGTTTTGAAGGCGCAGACATGGTGCAGCTTAAAACTTTCATGGCGCAAAATTAGTGCGCGAATTATGCACAGTGTTGACGCATATTATGTTATATAGCAAATTTCAATGTCCCATATTTATTTCTGAAAATCATGAAAATACTCATCTAGTCCGGTTTTTTCAGATTCGTTGGAAGTTGCATCTTCCACATTGAAGACAACATCAAATATATCAAAGATCTCTTCTACAAGAAAAAAGTTCAGCATGTAAGATCCTTGATCAATAAATCAGAGAAATATCCCAACTTTTCAGGCCAAATTGCATAATATCAAATTGATTCAGACAGATCTTGCTATCTATCCTGATTGCCTTAAATGGGACAAGAATATGTCGAAAAGGTGCCGACAATTCGTCAAAGAACATCTGGCCAAAGAAAGGGCTGGTAATGCATATCAGCATGATTTTCACCGGCTGAAACAGCTTACAGGAAAATCGAAACTTGAGGTGTGCTGAAATTCCCAAAATATACATAACTGTAATTATTATTTTTTAGATGAGAGACATTTTGTATAGAATGAGATACAAAAAGGAGAAGGAGACCGAAGAGCACAAAGAAGACATGCGAAAACGGAATAAAAATGCAGGCAAAGCAAGGAATATTTTTGGGGAAAGACTGTATAGCAGAAATAGTCCAAAATCTAGCAGTGTCGAAGTTCCAGTTGTGGATCAAGTAGATGATTACGTATTGATGGATCTCTAATAGAACTGTGTTATTTTTGTGTCTCCATGTTTTTTTTAGTTAACTACCTAACATTCGGTAGTTTTTTATGTAGTCTTCAAATTCATTTTCCCGTTAAAAATGCTCCATGAGCCCCGTTTCTGTTCAGAAATGTGAAATGCCAATTTCAGCCCAATCCGAAACTTCGGTAATCCAATTTTTCTGACTTCCAACCCGTATTGTTTCCTTTTCTGATGTGTTTTCATCATGTTTTATATCACTGTATTTCGTAGTATGACTTGACATTCTCAAAATCTGATCTTACCAAAAATCTGAGTTACCCAAAAAGATGACTTCCTCATTAGTTCCCAAATCTCCCTTCCTAATTTCTCTCAATTATTATCGACCACTTTCCCTGTATGATCTTTTTTCGCCCCTATTCACTGTCTCACTCATTTATAATCGTCAAGACTGCCCAAAAGTGTGTCACTATCTATCTTCTTTGTGTTTTTTGTATTTTTTTGACTTTCATTTTCTATATCATTATATATCTCCACATTTTTTCTGTTCAGAAAGTTTCTGAAAATCCTGCAATTTTGAATGTACATTTTGGAACTTCCAGTTTTTTTCCTTATTTTAGTCCATATATCCACTTTCTTATCCTATATATAGTATTGCATTTGAATTTTTTTCTAATTTTTGAAATAAAGTCGTAAATGTATTACCAGTTTTTCAAAATCTTCTACAAGTCTCCAAAAACCAAAAAAAAACCTACAACATCTGTCCCCCCCCCTTCTCTCTCCACAAAACCGTGTCATATAAGGTCGGTATCACATATTTAATGGTCTTTCTCTTTTTTTGCGACACATGTGTCCTCTCCATCTCTAGCCCCTCTCATCATCACACACTATCTCACCCATCTTCCTGTGTTCGCGCGCCAACACTGTCCATCTTTTCCATTCAAACCACACCACAACTATGGCTTTGATATACTGGGTGATACTCGTTATTGCGGTTTTGGGCTACGAATGGCTCCAAACCCGCAATTTCGGGACCGTCCAGATCAAGCTGGTGCCGGACCCGGAGGACACCTTCAATATACCCAAGGAGAAAAGGATTCGTAAGTTTTTAAACATGTTTAATCTAAACCTAAACCTATTTTTTTCAGAATTTATAAACCTCGAATATAATATGAAGGAGAGCCTGAAATTCAAGTACTTTACTTGTAATTTCCAGGCATCTCTCTTCAAGTGGGGAGTACTCCCACTTGGGAAGAGAATCAAGGCACCGACCAAGCCGCCAAAGGTCATCGTCCACATTTTATGTGGCAAGGAGAATGGAAGGTGAGTATTTATGAATCTATGAATCTATGAATCTATGAATCTATGAATCTATGAATCTATGAATCTATGAATCTATGAATCTATGAATCTATGAATCTATGAATCTATGAATCTATGAATTTATGAATCTATGAATCTATGAATCTATGAATCTATGAATCTATGAATCTATGAATCTATGAATCTATGAATCTATGAATCTATGACTTGATGTTTTTTTTCAGGAGATCGATCCAAGTGACATGGTTTAATAATGGAACCTTTTCATACGAGGCAAAACACTTTGAACCAGGCCGGATTGGGTTCCATGAAGGAACAGTAATGAATTTCTATTATGAGTAATTTAGTAACTTTTTTGTTCCTACGTTTGATATTTTTGCTGATATTTCCAGTAAGTTATTCGTCTAGTACTCTCTCATATGATATTTTCTCACAGTGTTTCAATCTCTAACTTTCTTCATGTTTCAAAAAATGTTTCTTCTCCCCTGATTTTCTCCGATTTATATTTTGCTCACCCTTCTTCGAAATCTCATATATCCATTAATTTCCGCTCTCTCGATTTCTATCAAATTTTGTTTTTTTCTTTTGTTGTTTCAATAAATCTTGTCAACCAATATCATACACATTTATCATAAATTTCTTCACCCTCTCTCTCACTCAACAAAAAAAATGAGTAGAGGCACACCTTCCTTCACTAGCCATGCCCTTTTCATTTGCAAATAGACACACATACCAGACGGCTCCTCTTTTTGTCTCCCCTTTTTCTGTTCATAAGGGGCTTGGTGACAGATGTGCGCGTTAAAAAAAATAGGCGATGAAAAATTATAGGTGTAGGTTTAGCTATATATCTACATAAGTTTAATACTTGTAAATGTATATATGCCTTCTCAAGCATGGCGACTGCATGGTGTCATATCACCCACATATGACACCTCATTAAAATACACCATTGGCACCCAACACATTATATTCATCGCATACATTTTTCGTTTTTGGCAAAATCTAGTCTTTCTCAGTTGCCAGTTGCTTACATAAATTTGTGTTGATACGCTGGGTTGTTCGTAGATCTGTAGATATGGGTTTTCACGTAGATACGAGCATACTTGTAGTATTCTTTTTTTTCGGATTCCGATTTTTGTAAATAGGATTCCTGGACATGATTCCTGGACCGATTCCTGGACCATAGGTTTAACTTTATCCTCAGATTTAAAAGTAGTCCTGACTAGGTTTTTAGAAAAGTACCTATGGAAGTATCCAGGAGGTAATCGATAGCCCGAAGTCTAGGAAACGTCATCATACTACGAAACAATTCATATTTTTTCTCATATCGCATGCCAGCCCCCTCAAATATGGAATCATTTCCTTTTTCATTTTTCCGTGTCATTTTTCCATTTCCTATCGTTGATAAATACACCTTTGTCAGATAAAACAAATCAACAAGTTTGTGAAATGATGTCATTACAAGAACGTGAACAACTATTAGAAGAACGAGTTGCAATGCTCGCCCGTCAGATTCAAGACCTATTTGATCAACGTCTCAGTGATCCGACAATAGGTGCTCCACCGGAATGTATAGTTAGATTGGTATGGACTTGTGATAAGAGAACTTGTATCATTTGATAATTTTCAGAAGGAGTTAATGGTTAAAATCGGACCTCTTTTCAAATCTCCTTCAATGGCATTGAAGTTCGAGATATTGTTGTTAGTATTTGAAAACGATGTCAAAGGAGCTTTGAAGTAAGTTTTTTTTGTCAGATATCATATTTTTGATCACCTGAAATTTTAGAAAGTTGGATTGTTCCTTTGTCTTCGAATACACTGATGATGACTTGAGGGAGTTTAGAAAAACGATTGATATTATTGAAGAGACCAACGCCCTGCACCCATATGAGCTGCCGGAGGATGAATACTGGTGCGGACGAAAGGTGAGATTTTTAATAACACCAGCATTGCATTTTTGATTTTCTTACATGCGCCAAAATTGCGCCATTGGCTTTTTTTACTAGCATCAACTTTGCGCCTTTGACATTTGCTGACACCAAAGTTACGCAATTGTCTTTTTGAAATGCACTCATTTTGCGCAAAGATTTTTTGAAAATGCACCAACTTTGCGCCTTTCACTGTTTTAAATTCACAAACTTTACGTGCAGTATGTCTTCGTATTCCCACAATAGCGAGCTTCCAAACAAAATTATCGCATTTGAGTGCACCAAATTCGTGCCTTCACAATCTTAAAATGCACCATATTTGCGCCTTCAAAACTTTAACTTTCCAGTTCTCTGTAAATGACATTCTTGATGTTCATTCTTTTTTCAAAATTGATCCATATCCGTCGGACGAAGACCTTCAAACATTGACTGATGCTATGAACCTTGCCGATGGTCAACCACTGATACATTTCAACCAGGTACCATAGATTCGGCTCTCCTAAAGTTCAAAGCAACTTGGACTGAAAAAAGGACCGGCCACCAAATTGACACTATAAACTCAACTATATTCAGGCCAACGGTCCTCTAAACTTTAGGAAAGTCATAAATTATCTATTAATTTTTTTCTGATATCGTCGGTTTCCAGATCAAGGACTTATTTATCAGCCTACGTGTCCGTCAAAACATCATGGCGGTTTGTATGGATCAGCCACCATTGTTCTTGGATAATGCGACTATTCAGTTGCAAGGGCGAATTCGAGTTCAAGAAGAAGACTGAAAATTGTTGCCAATATCATAATTTTTTGGGTACTATTATTGATGATTCTTTGTTTATTTGACTAAAATTTTTTTCCAATCTCGATAGGATAAATGCTTTTCTGGTAGATCATACATCATCACCGGGTACTGTAGCTTACTGTAATTGTGCAGAAATGTGTCAGATATTCTTGAATCCATTCTTGGTGTCTACAAAAACCGCAGGAGCCCTTTCGATCCGATTTGATACAGTATACCTACTTCTTTAGGATACTGTATCAAAGGCACATACGTCGTCCTCTCCTTTTTTAACCGAAACAACATTTTGGTTTTCAGGAAAAAATTTATTTGATATGTCATATCATATTTTTCTTTTATTTCCATTTCACATTATTTTCCCATAAATTTTCTCATTTCTTTTTCTACCAAAGAAACGGAAAAACACACGCACACACACACAGTTTACAATCAAATATTCCATCCCTATCATTCAACCGATTTTCAATTATATCAACAATTTGCGAAATGCAACAACAGCAACCGATAATTGTGCAATTTGATGCCGTCAAGGAAGACGTCGTGGATCATTTTGAATATTTGTTTATTCAACGGCTTCACCTCCCCAGCTTCACATTGTCGAATGAGGAAATCAGAGATTTGGTGAATATTTGATAATATTGTCTTTGAATCATCACTTTTTTACAGGATCAATCTCTGAAAGCAATCGAAAAATCGATCCATCCAGGATTCACGGTGAAATATTTGATCCTGATTCTGGTTTTCAAAAATGATGTGGAAAGGGCCTACAGGTTAGTTTTTTTTTCAACACTATGTATTTTCAAAAATACTGATATTTTAGAAATCTGGACAATGGGTTCTTGATGCCTAAAAATTTACCAATGTTTGAGCAAGTGCTGAAAATCGTCCAAGACTCTGCTGAAATGAACAATTACAGCCCAAATGAGGAATACTGTGGAAGACGGGTGAGTTTTTGCACCAAGTTTGCGCCATGGAGATTAGATCTGTTGCACCAAGTTTGCGTTAAGTAGATTAAAGCTTTTGTACCAAATTTGCACCAAGAAGAGATGTTGCTTTTGCACCATAATTGCGCCAAGAAGAATTGTTGATTTTGCACCAAGTTTGCGCCAAGTAAAAGTATGGTTTTGCACCACGTTTGCGCCAAGGCGAGTGAGAGCTTTTGCACCAAATTTGTGCCAATAAAAATGAAATTTTCTGCACCAAAACTGCGCCAGTCTCACAGTTTTTGCTTCTAATTTTTTCCAAAAGTGACACTTCTAAACTGCACCAAAATAGCGCCTTCAACTTGCACCAACTTTGTGTCAATCAACATTCTTTTTTCAGTTCCAACTGCGTGAACTCCTCCAACTCTATAGTCATCTTCATAAAGACAACAATCCGGGTAGAAGACCCATCAAAAGAATCATCGATGAGTTAAATGGTGATGTTGGAGTTGGTGAAAAAGTGGAGAAGAAGATGGTAGGTCAATACGTTGAATATATTGATTTTTGAAATTTTTTAGATCACCCGCTTTTTCAAGAAACATAGAGATTATCAGAAATGGAAACTGGATCAAATGGGACTTACAGCTATCCCATCTGCTCCAACACCAGATGAGCTCAGGAGGAGACCGATGCTCTTCCTGGAACAGCAACAGCTGGGAGAGACTAGTGCGTCAACAACTACACCCATTGCACCAAATGCACCGCTTGCGCCAAATGCATCAATTGCACCAAATGGAACAATTGCACTAAATGCACCAATTGCACCAGTTGCGCCAAATGCACCAATTGCACCAATTGCGCCAAATGCACCAATTGCACCGAATGCACCAATTTCACCAAATGCACCAACTGAGCCGACACCACCATCTCCCATTACTCCTACTGTTGTTCGCCCGCAGCTCAGCCAAGAGCACATGGAAGTTCAGAAGCAACTTGTGGAACTTAATGAGAAGCGTAAACGGAAGTTGGCAGAACAGCAAAATGTAAGTTTTAGGTTATTTTGAATTTTGCTAACTAGTGTGTTTTCAGGCCAAACGAGCAAAAAACACTGGTGATCAATCTTTGGTGCAACAACAATCTCAACAACTTACTGGACAACAAATGACTCAACAATCTGGACAACAACAATCTGATACCAGGGCTGGACAACAAGGACAAGCTCAACCAACGCAACAACATGATTTTCCTATTCCGGCAATGCTTCAATTCTACATGAGCCAACTGGCATCATTGCAACAACAATTTGGTCGAACTCCCCAACAACCTATTCAACAATCAGGCATTTTTGGTCGAACAGTTCAACAACCCGACAAACAACCAAGTATTGTTGATGAACTATTTCAACCATCTCTCCAACAACCTGATATTGTTGGTGGTTCATCCCCACCACCTCTCAAACAATCTCAACCACCTGTTCAACAACATGGTGTTGTTGGTGTACCAACTCAGCAATCTTGTCAACAACCTGGTAGAGTTGTCCGACTTTCTCAACCACCTGTTCAACAACCTGATATTGTTGGTGAACAAACTCGACAACTTGTCCAACAACAAAATATTGTTGGTAAACCACCTCACCCATCTGCTCAAAAACCTGATGTTGTTGGTCGACCATCTCCACTATCTCCTCAACAATCTGGTATTTTTGGTCAACCATATCAACAACCATCTGAACAACCTCTCCAACAACCTCGACCACATGTTATCCGACCAATTCCTCAACGCAAGCCTTGGAAGGAGAATAATTGATATTTAGGATGTACAATTTTTTATTTTGGGTTATCAATTTTCTGGGTTACAGTTTTGGATAGATCAATAAAATATTATGGTCACATTCACATATCAATTAATATCTTTCATATTTTTCTGTGCGCGCGTCCATAAAAATATGAATTTCTATTGTACAAATACACCTCACAATCATCATTTTGTCAATCTATTCGTCCAAAATGGAATATAGATTTTTATCTCCACCGTACCGCTACATGTGCCAAAACGTTCAAGAAACGTTGCAATCTATATATGAAAAACGTCTTGAAAATCCATGGACAATCGCATCACCGGAAACTGTCAAGCTCTTGGTAGATCATAATTCTTATCAATATTTTTTTAATCAGTTTTTTTCTTTCAGTACTTTCAACTGAATATTGTAAGGCCAATGATCACGCCGGAATGGCTGTTTAAGTTCAACATATTGTTACTCATTTTGGGAAACAAAATAAAAGATGCTGTTAGGTTAGTTTCATAATTATACCGTATTTCCTCGATTTGAGCGGCACTGCAAACGCTGCCGTATAATGCTCATATCTCGAAATCTGAAAGAGCTATAAAAAAGTATTCAATTGCAAATTTGTAGATCGTACTTTTTTCTACAAGATTGCTGTTGACACCTTTTTGATAGGAGTACTAGATTCCGAGATATGATCAATGTTGTAGAGCATGGTATAAAAAACAGTTTTCGTTTTCTGTCCACAGTAAACTACAGTAGGCTGCTTTAAAACTACAGTACCCCAGAACAGTAGATTTTGAAAATATAAAAGGTTATTTGAAGTTTTAGAAAAATTTTTGACTGTATGAAATTCATTTTAGTATATAGGGGTACTGTAGTTTGAGAATGGGAGTACTGTAGTTTCTATTCAGCCTACTGTGAGTTACTGTAGATCACTCCGTGGCACATAATGAAAACATGATCCACCAGCCGCTATATCTGATTCTGTAATTTCTCGATCAAAGAATATGTAGAAAAGACTTGCTTCAAAATATCTGGAATTTCAGCCACCTGATATATTCGTTTCACCTCCCAAACACCGATCCTCAAAACTATCGGAATGTTATCAAAATGATACGTGAAGCAGCCAATATAGCCGAATACGACTCGAAGACGGAAATCGGTGGCAGAATGGTAAATTTTTTTGGAATCAAACATTAATACACCAATTGTCTTTCAGTTTTCATTCGAGGAAATTTTGAAACTACATGTATTCTATCATGACGAACATTGCACATGTGACATTACTTTCACAAGATATGTTGAGGAACTAAATGAGCAACGAGTAGATCAACATGTCATAACTGCCGATCAAGTATATCCGAAGCTTACGAAGTTTGAAAAAATAAAATTTTCAGATCCGTGGATTTTTCCAATCGCTTCATGATCAGCAGATGGAGCTTCTTCGGCAGATCAACCTGAATACGGCTCAAAACTCCGGTGATCAGCCATCAGCAGCTCCACAAGATGATGCGACCGTCTTGCCAACTTCCGGAGTCGTTCCTCAAAAAACACTTGTGCAAACAAACGGAATATTCCATCCACCAATGGCTCCAGCCGATTTGCAAGAGGCTTTAACAAATGAGATTCGGGATACTGAGCCGACTCAGAGGAAGAGAGTGAGACGATCGGTTTTGGCTGCTCGACGACAGGCTGAACGACAAGAGAAAAAGTTGACGCAACAATTTGATTTACGAATGACTCAGCCACCAATCGCACCAAATAGCCAACAAACCCACCAACCAGTTTTACAAGTTTGTGCACAACACCCATCTCTCGGCGCCCACCAACAACCACCATTCGTACAACGTTCGATTTTTCCGCAACAGGTGGTCAACAACAATGGACAACAATACCACCAGCTTCCACAATTTGTCAACAATATGATTGTACATCAACAACAACAACAACCATGACCACCAGCAAACAATATCAACAATCAACAACAAGCCCTGCAACAACAAATCAACACTCCACAATTATTGAACAATATTGGGAGACAGTATCAAGTTCCACAAAAATCTATGGCCAATAATGCTCCGAAAAATCAACATAAATAGTTTGATTGTTGTTTCTTTCTTCTGAAACTATCTAATCTTTTTTACTAAGTTTTCATAGTACTTTTTCTTGTTCTATTTCAATTTGCATCATTTTTCGTTTCTATCTGTTCTTATTCTAGTATACTGAAGGTATCGAATGAAGTAACAAATCTAAACAATTTATTGTACACCAAAATTGAGTGAAGTTTTTGGGAACTCTTGAAAACTTGAAAAAACATTGTTTTGTTTCAATAGATAATTGTTCTGAAACCCTTCGCAATATGGAGGTGCTCTTGTTTCAGATTTTTTTTTCATAACATGACTATTTCGTTCAATCCCTTGATACATATAATTATCAAATCTAAAGATCAATCGATAATCCACCCTCGCTATCATTTTAATCTTGATAATGCGGTAAACATCTGTCAAAATGTGTCATTTACAATCGAAGTGTGTAACCACCTGTCGGTATCCTTACAGTATACTGATCTTATCTGAGGACGGAGCCCACTGATACGCGCCTTTGAATTGACCTCTGATGCGCGCCTAAAAATGGGTATATATGGACGCATCTTGATCCAAATTTATCAGTCTCACATCTTCTGTGCTCAGCAATCGGTCGTATCCGTTTGCTCTTCCTTCTACCCAACACCAACCAATCAATTGCTACTATGTCTGCTGACAGCTCCTACTACGCTGATCAATCCGAATCTGAGAGCTCTGCCATCTCTCCATCACCAATCGTCTCTCCAATGTCAAGCAGAAGCTCAACACCATGCGACTCGGAACGAGAGATCAACCACGAGTTAATCATGTCTCCGGGATACACCGGCACTGATTCTCCACTCCGACCATACAGCTTCTGCTCCAACTGTGGTCAGAATCCAAGCTTCAACTGCCCAATCCGGATGGAGGTGCTCGAGGCGTTTCCAAGAGAATTGGAGCCATCGGACACCGAGGAGAGCGCATCAACTTGGTCGTCTCCGGAAATCGCAGTCAGCTACAACCCCAACATTCAAATGTGCATCGACCATCCAGTTATTCCACGGAGGAGTAGCGCTTGCAGGAGATTGGACTTCTCAGCCCTAGTTGCCGATCCATCTGAACCATCGACATCATCAGGATCATCTACTCTAACACCGGCTTATACAAAGCGACAAGCTAGCCGGCTCCACACTCATCCGAAGAAGTCCAAATATTGAGTGATCGATTCGAAAAGGGTCCTCAAAAAATACACATAATCCAAAAATACTATTCTTTATCCCCGGTCCTCATTTTTCTGTTCCCCCCCGTGATATTCAGCTTGCACATCCAGACATTTCCGACTGTTTGCACTGAATATCATTGTTCTACAATTGCTCACCTCCGCGTGGTGTAGAATGGGTTCTGGTTGATCTGGAATCTTATAATGTTATTACTGATAAAAGATAACATGTTAGATATCATCAACTTGCCAACGAGCAAATAAATTCTTTTAAATCCCTATATTTCCAATAAAGTTATTTATCTAACAATGATATCATATCAATACCAAGAATGGGTAGCGCCTAAACCAAAGAAATGCTTCTTTCCGCAACTGATAACAATCGATCTGTGCTCTAGGCAAAGTTTTTATGTTAGATAAGCAATTTTGGTAATTGAATTGGAATATCAAGAGTTCAAATCATAAAAAACGACGAAATGCTGACAATATTCAGGCGGTTGACGCCCTGTCTATCGCTATATAAACCCCTTTTCTTCTTCTCTCGGCTCTCGCCCTTCAAGCCTATACCGCACCAACTGGAAAGATTTGCGAAGACCACTGATCAACCAGCTGCTGCCATCTATCCAGGTCAAGATTGTAGATGGACAGTTCTTGTACCACAAGGAAAGTATGCCAAAGTGGAGGCGAAGGGATATATCGGGAATGGTCGATATGCTATTGAAGCATTCTATGGATTTGAATATACTGATGCATCGCAGGAGAAGAATCTAGTGCCTTACTATCTACTTGCTCCAAAGTTTGCACTTCGTCTTTTTACCGATCTTAATTCTACAGATACCTACTCTTTCAAGATCACATGGTTTGACTGTGAGTTTCTTATATTCTATCAAGATTAGACCACAATATCATCTAGTCATATTGTTAATTGACTCAAAATGAAGCTACTAGTTGATTTTCAGACAAATCGATCTCAAAATCAGAGAGTAATTATGACCTGATTATACGGCATTTTTAGTCTATATCCACTGAATCTTCCATTGTTTATGAAGGTTGTTGACATTGTTAAAGGGATTCAATCACAATATCCTCTAGTCATATTGTATATTGACTCCAGATGAAGCTACTAGTTGATTTTCAGACAAATCGCTCTCAAATTCATAGAGTTAATATATCCCGAACATAGGGCCTTTTCAGTGTATATCCATTGAATTTCCCAAATGTTTATGAAGGTTGTTGATATTGTTAAAGGGATTCAATCACAACATCCTCTAGTCATATTGTTTATTGACTCGAGATGAAGCTACTAGTTGGTTTTCAGACAAATCGCTCTCAAATTCATAGAGTTAATATATCCTGAACATAGGGCCTTTTCAGTGTATATCCATTGAATTTCCCAAATGTTTATGGAGGTTGTTGATATTGTTAAAGGGATTCAATCACAATATCCTCTAGTCACATTGTTTATTGACTCGAGATGAAGCTACTAGTTGATTTTCAGACAAATCGCTCTCAAATTCATAGAGTTAATATATCCTGAACATAGGGCATTTTCAGTGTATATCCATTGAATGTTCCATTGTTTATGAAGGTTGTTGATATTGTTAAAGCCATTCAATCACAATATCCTCTAGTCATATTGTTTATTGACTCGAGATGAAGCTACTAGTTGATTTTCAGACAAATCGCTCTCAAATTCATAGAGTTAATATATCCTGAACATAGGGCCTTTTCAGTGTATATCCATTGAATTTCCCAAATGTTTATGAAGGTTGTTGATATTGTTAAAGGGATTCAATCACAACATCCTCTAGTCATATTGTTTATTGACTCGAGATGAAGCTACTAGTTGGTTTTCAGACAAATCGCTCTCAAATTCATAGAGTTAATATATCCTGAACATAGGGCCTTTTCAGTGTATATCCATTGAATTTCCCAAATGTTTATGGAGGTTGTTGATATTGTTAAAGGGATTCAATCACAATATCCTCTAGTCACATTGTTTATTGACTCGAGATGAAGCTACTAGTTGATTTTCAGACAAATCGCTCTCAAATTCATAGAGTTAATATATCCTGAACATAGGGCATTTTCAGTGTATATCCATTGAATGTTCCATTGTTTATGAAGGTTGTTGATATTGTTAAAGCCATTCAATCACAATATCCTCTAGTCATATTGTTTATTGACTCGAGATGAAGCTACTAGTTGATTTTCAGACAAATCGCTCTCAAATTCATAGAGTTAATATATCCCGAACATAGGGCATTTTCAGTATATATCCACTGAATCTTCCATTGTTTATGAAGGTTGTTGATATTGTTAAAGGGATTCAATTACAATATCCTCTAGTCACATTGTTTATTGACTCGAGATGAAGCTACTAGTTGATTTTCAGACAAATCGCTCTCAAATTCATAGAGTTAATATATCCCGAACATAGGGCATTTTCAGTGTATATCCATTGAATTTCCCAATTGTTTATGAAGGTTGTTGATATTGTTAAAGGGATTCAATCACAATATCCTCTAGTCATATTGTTTATTGACTCGAGATGAAGCTACTAGTTGATTTTCAGACAAATCGCTCTCAAATTCATAGAGTTAATATATCCCGAACATAGGGCATTTTCAGTGTATATCCATTGAATTTCCCAATTGTTTATGAAGGTTGTTGATATTGTTAAAGGGATTCAATCACAATATCCTCTAGTCATATTGTTTATTGACTCGAGATGAAGCTACTAGTTGATTTTCAGACAAATCGCTCTCAAATTCATAGAGTTAATATATCCTGAACATAGGGCATTTTCAGTGTATATCCATTGAATTTCCCAATTGTTTATGAAGGTTGTTGATATTGTTAAAGGGATTCAATCACAATATCCTCTAGTCATATTGTTTATTGACTCGAGATGAAGCTACTAGTTGATTTTCAGACAAATCGCTCTCAAATTCATAGAGTTAATATATCCCGAACATAGGGCATTTTCAGTGTATATCCATTGAATTTCCCAATTGTTTATGAAGGTTGTTGATATTGTTAAAGGGATTCAATCACAATATCCTCTAGTCATATTGTTTATTGACTCGAGATGAAGCTACTAGTTGATTTTCAGACAAATCGCTCTCAAATTCATAGAGTTAATATATCCCGAACATAGGGCATTTTCAGTGTATATCCATTGAATTTCCCAATTGTTTATGAAGGTTGTTGATATTGTTAAAGGGATTCAATCACAACATCCTCTAGTCATATTGTTTATTGACTCGAGATGAAGCTACTAGTTGATTTTCAGACAAATCGCTCTCAAATTCATAGAGTTAATATATCCTGAACATAGGGCATTTTCAGTGTATATCCATTGAATTTCCCAATTGCTCACCGCAAAACGCGCGCTCTCAATACAAAAACAAATTGAATTACAAACCAAATTTATTCAAAAAAAAAAATATCACACAATTGATGGGGTGGTGGATACATCGAGTTTTTTTGGTGGTTGTATGTATTGGGTTGTGCATTGTTTTGGTGGTGGGACTGTTTGGGAACGGGGCATCTATTTGGCGTACGATTTCGAGTAGCTCTCCGCTTTCTTGTACGTGTACTTGCCAGTCGCCTTTGGTGGTGGTGGTGGTGGCGGTGGTGGCGCCGCTTTGGCTGGTGGCGGTTTCGCTGGTGATACGGGCGGCTTCTTGCCAAACAGCTCATCATCGATATCGACGTCAAGGTCCGTGTTCTTGTGATTTCCAATCGCATCAACGGGTACGAATGCCGACTTGTCCGCCATATTTGCCTTTTTTCTGCAAAAATACAGTTAGATATAATATACTGTACCGACAGTATTCTTTTATTAGTAGCTTGGTACCCTACAGTAATCCACGTAATACTATATCATCATGGTGAAACTACAGTACCGATAGACTATTGTGATCCTTGTAACAGCCTATAGTAACTACAGTAGTCCTACAGCATACTGTACCTGCCATATCTATTGACTACTACCGAACGCTACAGCATCCTATAACATACGCGATACCGTAGTCAAATTACAGTATCCTAGAGTTACTAGATCATTCTACAGTATGTCAAATCTGCGAAACGCTACAGTACTCCCATATTTGCACCGCAACATATTGCAGTTTGACTACAGTATTCTACAGTACCCCATGGTAACTACATACCTCCTACTATCCAGTAACATACAGTAGTTCCTCTAGTATACTACAGTATTCTACCGCATGTCACGACATACCATTACATACAGTAATACAAAATACAGTATGATACAGTACGCTATGGCAACTATAGTAACACACAGCAGTCCATATGCTACAGTATACCACAGCGCACCATAACACACAGTAGTCCATGTACTACAGTATACCACAGTACCCCGGCGCACCACCGCTCATCCTCAACTAACCTGTGTGGTACAGTGGGCTTCCGAAATGTGCAGAATGACAATTGTAGGAATGGGAATGACACTTCTTGACTCAATGACTCATATTTATACCCATCCTTGGTGACCCGACCCATATTTGTTATCTGATTGGAATACGTGTCACACGTCACGTCAACCTATATACCATCTTTTTTTGGATATTGGGAAAAATGTTCACGCGACAATAAAATCTGGATTTTGTTCAAATCAAAATACCGAGATAGTGTCGTAGAATAAGGTGTATTGTGTGCATACACTTATTGCCGCAAAGTTGCGTACAGGGCAATGTAATTGACGACAGATAAAACCATAAATGCACACAATACACCTCATCCTACGACACTTTGTTGAAGTTGAAAGCTGGGTTACTGTAGATGTTTTGGAGAAGATTTTCGAGAGAAGTGTATGCACATAATGCAACATATTCTACGACACTTGACTACAAATTGCAAATTCGAATATTCTCATGGAATTTTTTGGTAAAAGTGAGTACACTGTTGACGACAGTTTTTCAAGAAGTGTTTTCACACAATACATCATATTTTACGACACTTTTCAGGAACATCATTTTCGAGGAAAAGCGTATGCATATAATACACCATATTTGACGACAAATAACGAGAATAAGTGTATGCAGTGTAGGCACCTGATTTCATGACAAATTTTCTCAGGACGACCAATCGCAAAAAAAAACATTTTTTCAACTTACCGTATCTCTAGGAGAAGCACGCTACAACTCGTATTTAGCCACAAAAAACGTTTTTTTTTCTGCTTTTCTTGCGGCTACGGTAAGAAAAAAACGTTTTTTTCTCAATGTAGCACGATTGCATACACTTTTGTCGTCCTGATTTTTTGAATGGATCCATTTTACATGCCAAAACTATGGCTAGGAATAGAGCAAGTGCGCTCGTGGGTCTCGATACGTTTTTTCACTTCGGGTACTGTATTTACGCTCAAAACAAATATTCGAAACTCAAAAGTTTCAAGTTTCTGGGAACGCCGAATAATACCAACCATATCAAATCGAAAACAGGCTGATCTACATATGAAATATTTATTGAATAGGAAAAGTATATGGTAGATATAGGGGGATTTGTTGTGATCATTGCTGTTGTCTTCTTCATCCGACAAGGATATTGTCCATCTTCCTCAGTCCTATATATCGATAATTCCTCATATCCTTTGATTCACTCGATCCACAATATGATCCATCATAATCGATCGATCCTGCCTTGTTATGATGCTATTGCTTGTCATATGGTTGTTGATCCGTCCAATCTTGGTGCTCGACATGTTTCCAACCACAATTTATGACCAATACAGTATGCAGGTGTTATCTGAAAAATATATGGATTTTTCCAAACTATATGAATTATAAACCTACATATTATTTTTCTCGTTTGTTTTATTGTATCAAAAATGTTGATATATTTGCTCTTCCTCTTTCCAATTGCGCAAAATCATCGTTGTCTGAAAAGTGTATGATTGGATGATGAGTCATGTTGATTTTTGACCTACCGGCTATCATATAAAGCCGTAGTGATGTGTATCATCAAAAATTGTCGTCGCGAAAAAATATAATTATGTTGATTTTTGCCATTTGTGACGAGTATTATAAGTGCCAAACTAACGGCTAGGAATGAAGCAAGTGCGCTCCTGGGTCTCGACGCGCTTTCATATTTCGAAAAATTATTTTGAACGTAAATACAGTAGTCGAACTGCAAAAACGTATCGAGACCCTGGAGCGCACTTGCTATATTCCTAGCCGTTGTTTTGGCACGTATAATATGTACCTTTATCTTACACAGGTATTACAGACTGTGTAAAGAAACTCTACGCAGTCTGAAATACCTATGTCTGAAACATTAGAGTTTGAGTTTCCTGTTATTTTTACATCCATGTTTTGACTCTTCACCATACATTTTATATTTCACACCATATCCATATATTCTCCATTATATTCATCCCTGATACACCATATTTTAGATTTTACACCATGATACATTTAGTTCCAGATTTTCTTTACACCCTTTTTTGATTTTCACCATACCCATATATTTTCGTTTTCCACACAGCACATTTTTTGATTTTTACCATATTTTCCTTTATACAACGTTTTACACTTTACACAACATTCAAAGTTTCGCACCAAGTTTCCCATGAATCATATTTTTTGATTTGGCACCATATATTTTTATCCACCATATTTTTCACACCATTTCCCTTATACACAATATTTTTGATTTCACACTCATTTTTTGTACCCACCAAGTTTCACATACAACACATTTTTATTTTTAATATTTCACCATATTTTAACTACACCATAGTTTCCCATACACCACACATCTTAACCCTTATACACCAAGTTTTAGACTTTTTTCACACCATGTTTTCATACACCACTCTTTAGATTTTTTCAGAATTTTTATTTGCACCATACTTCCACACCATGCCTTTTATAGTCCAGATGTTGAATTTTACGCCATATTTCAATTTTCGCACCAAGCTTCCACCATTGTTCCACTCTTTTCATAGGCCAAGTTTCAGATTTTTTTCTCACTATATTTTGATTTTCACCATTTTCATATATTTTCGCTTTCCACACAGCACATTCTTGAGTTTACACTATATTTTCCATCCATCATATTTTTATATCCCTTATCCACCAAGTTTTACCTCTTACTTTATATTTTAAGTATCATCATTTGTCCCGTCAATCATATTTCTTGATTTGACACCACATATTTTTCATCCACCATATTTTTCACACCATTTCCCTTATACACAATATTTTTGATTTCACACCATTTTTGGTACCTACCAAGTTTTCCCATTTTTTCAATATTTTTTCATATTTTTCACACTATATCCTTTATACACCTTTAAAAAAAAACTTCACACCATATTTTTCATGCATCATATTTTTCAATATTTCCGATTTCACAAACTTTATCCGATACACCATTTTAATTTCATCATAGTTTTCCATACACAACATTTTTTTTACTTTTCACATTATTTTCCATTCACCATTTTTTACACCACTTTTTACTTCACACCATTAGTTTTCGTACACCCCACTCATTCGGTTGTTTCCCCATGCTTTTCATCACCATATTACATTCAATACCAGTTATAGTCCAGATTTTACATTTTACACCATTATTTAGGTTTAACACCAAATTTTTCATACACCATATTTTCCATTTTTCACACTCTTGTTGCTATTTTCCCAAACACCTCCACTGATCGATTGATCAGCACCATATCATATAAGTTACCATCTGTTATACCTATTCTTCCTTTGATATTTTTGTCTTACAATATTTCCTTTCAAAATTTTTCTTCCAGTTGAACCTGTGAACTTTGCAGTTAATTCCAATTTGTTCTACTTCTGCCCATTTTCTTGAGAATCAATTTTTGCTGGATTTCTGAAATAAATCATTCGATCATGTTGTATGCATCAGAATAGATACCCAAAATCACCAGTTGTGGCTTCATTCTGTTTTTCAATCGATCAATGATTTCCTTGATCGACCATGTTGCTCCTAGAGCTCGAGCGCACCTTCCAAGATCAAACATATCTGCAACTTGATACTTAGATAAGTTATGAGAATTGATATATTTACCATAAGCTGCGATATCCACTTTATTCCTTCCCCGACATCCATCTCCATCCTCATTGTTCACAATTGTTGCAACTCTCAGTTGTTCTATCGTTATCACTTATCACTATCACTCGATCAACTTCTGAAATTCAATACTTCTTCATATATCATCAATTCAATATACCTACCATCTAGTCCATATCCCTCTATTCCTACTGACATTCCATCGTACCAATCCAAGTTATCCACGTCTCCAAACTGGAAGTTGAGCCATATTCATCTTGCTCCACCATCTGCTATCAAGTCCCTGATTCTTCGTCTCCTTCATCTTTTCTTCTCTTTCAATCCCTCTGTTCCATCTGAAAATTCTTATATTTCCATAACATCTGTTCACGTAATGAAGTTTACTACTGTAGTCAAAACCCGAAATTAATGGAAAAAACATTGCGTCTTTCTGATAATTTATGTTGATCCGTTTTGATAGGTTTCAAAAATTTCAAAAAAGATACTGTATACGAAATCGACATCTTCCTGATGTCATGTGTTTGGAATTCGATTCCCGAGGAACACGTATGTCAAAGTAATAATGACAAAAAACTAATCGGACTTTGTGGGATCGAACCTATGGTATCTCGCATACCAGTCAGCGCCTTGTACCACTAGGACACGCGCGCCCACTACAAAAACTACAATGTCGACGTCGAAAACCTTGGATTGTAGTTTTTGTAGTCTCGAAAACCTTGGATTGTAGTCTTTGTAGTGTGCGCGAGTGTCCTAGTGGTACAAGGCGCTTGACAAGCGGAAGGTCACGGGTTCAATCCCCACGGAGGTAAGAAGGTTTTTGCAAACATATTTTTTGATGGGGAATTGATTTTCTACATTGGCAGAAGTGTAAATGTTTACCAAATTGAACTTTGTGGTCTACTGTAGTCAACAAAGTGTATGTGGACTAGGTGTTCATGCACAACTAATGTAACAAGTCTAATTTCTCATTCGTGCAAAATCAGCAAGTTTTAGACCTGATTTTCTGTCTCACTAATAATTTTTGATCTATAAAGGTCAAAATGCAAAATGCAAAATGGCTCGAAGTATGAAAAAAGTATGTCTGATAAAACGCGTTTTTATGTCCTAAAACTACGGTTTTAAAGGAGCATAGCTCTATTTGTCACCAAATTTTTTCACTTCTCCGTATAATTCTTGTTTTTTGCCCTTCGATCTAAAACTCACCAATTTCATTTTCCAAATTGTGTCATTTATCCTTGTTCGCCACTTCACAATGTTCATCAAGTGCACCTTCCAAGACTGAAAACATCTGCAATTTGATACTTAGATAAGTTATAAAAAGTGATCTATTTACCATAAGCAGCAACATCAACTCTCTTTTCTTCACCGACATCCATCTCCATCCTCATTGTTCACAATTGTTGCAGTTCTTAGTTGTATCACTCGATCAACTCCTGAAATTCCATACTTCTTGATACATCATCCATCCAATATTCCTACCATCTAGTCCATTTCCCTCTATTCCTACCGACATTCCATCGTATCAATCCATATTTTTGTAGTTTTCCATGTCGCCAAAAGGTCAGTTGAGCCATATCCGGCCAGGAAGTCGGCAATTTCCATCAAGAACCACCTCTGTAATCTGTTGTTCAGATAATTTGGATGAAATTATATCCTCGCCATGCTTGACACTATTCGAAATTGTTGTTATCTCTCATGATATCAGTTGATATCATTTTATCACTCCATCTTGTCCAGTCATCAATTGATCAACATCTGAAACATTTATTGTTCAGAATTGTTGCAATTTTTCCCGTTCTTCTCTCACCTATCGCATAAATCAATATTGTTACCACTACCAATGTTTGTTATCTTATCACTATCACTCGATAAAGTTCTGAAATTTGATATTTCTTCATACATCATCAATTCGATATGCCTACCATCTAGTCCATTTCCCTTTATTCCTTCTGACATTCCATCGTATCAATCCAAGTTGTCCACATCTCCAAACTCCAAGTTGAGCCATATCAATTGTATCCAGTCCCGCCATATCCACTTCTTCATGTGTTTTGTCAAATGCAACTGCTGATTCTTGTCGTTGTACTGATCCATCTCCATCTGCAGTACCTCCATTTCATCTGAACATGCATTCCAGTTATATCAACTTTTTTCTTTTCTATCCTCACCATCTAGTCCATATCCCTCTATTCCTACCGACATTCCATCGTATCAATCCATTTCTCTCATCCCCTCCATCTCTCCACCATTGTTGACTATCCACCAACCTATAATACAAAAATAAATACTCAATAATCCATCCAAATATCGATCGAATCCAGCCAAGAAGTTGTTTGTCCCTTGGTTGTCATCTTATCCTCCTAGGTCGCTGATCGCATCTGAAAATATCAATATCAATATATTTTGTATCACATTTTCTACTCACCTCCCTCGTCGATATCCATCCATCATTCATGGTGCATCGGACGTCTTCTCAACCGGTTTATCTTAATATCTAACCTAGTTGAGCGGTACCTTACCTAATTTCTACCTAATTTCTACCTTTACCTAATTTTTCTAAACCTAACACTTAACTCAATTTTTTTGTCCAGTTGGACCTAAACCTAAACCTATACTTAATCCTAATTTAAATCCCCAGGACCTAATAAAAAGCGAGGATAAACGAGGTGAGAAATGGGACGAACACAACACAAAAAAAGCGGAACAAATGAGAAATGGGACAAAGGACAAGCAAAACGGGTTAAACGGAACAAATGAGAAATGGGACGGCACAAACAAAGGTTAAATATTGACAAATGAGAAATGGGACGGACAAAGTGGTACAGAAAAAGTGGGGGAGAAATGAAAAAGGGGAATAAAAAATGACAGTAACAAATTGGTTTTTGGCATCTTTTCTTGCTTTTTTATGTCTTTTTTTCGACTTTTTTTAATGGCTCTCCTCTTTTTTTTTTGATTATTTTTTTTGGTTGTTTTTTGTCTTATTGTTGATCACCACAATCACTGGGTCCACCACCACACTGCCACGTGTGTTTTTGCCACAGGACCTTCAAAAAAAAAACGGTTTATATCGTTCTACAAATGTCAAACATACCTCCAAGAGGCCAAGTTGACCCATTTTCCCTCGAAATATTTGGGAGTAGTTTTGCCACGAGACCTACAAAAAATATCACATTTATATGAATCCACAAGTTTCAAATATACCTTCAGAAGGTCAAGTTAAACCTACTTCCCTCGATATATTTGGGAATAAGTCGCCACTGACTGCTGCTGCTGCTTCTTTTTTGTTGGCCGGGTTTTTTCCGGCATCTTCTTTTTTTTCTTCGTTTTTTGTTGCTTCTTTTTTTGATTCTTCTTGTTGATTTGATATTTTTCCTTTGATTCTTCTTCCATGTCATTTTTCCTCGATTCTTCTTGGCTTGAAGGTATTGCCCAATGCTGAGCTCACTCCCTGATTGAGCCATGGTGGCCGGTTTTTTCCGACATCTTTTCCTCTATCTTCTACTTTTCGTCTTCCTCGATTCGTATCCATCTTTGCTTCCATACATATTGGCTTGAATCATTTTCCTCTCGATTCTTCCTCGATACCATCTTTCCACTTTTGATTCTTCATTTCGTCTTCCGACGATCCAAATCCAGCTTCTTGTTGATATCCTTGGCTCGAAGGTATTGCTCTTTTTTCGAGCTCACTCCCAGATTGAGCCGTATTGGCCGGTTTTTTCCGACATCTTTTCTTTTTTCTTCTTTTTCTTTTGTTTGAAGCAGCTTTTCAACAGTCGTTGTGGCATTTTGTGGATCTGAAATATCATAACTATATATTGATCAAATATTGAGTTATATACCTTCAAGAGATCCAAGTTTGGCTGACCATGTTGGTCATTATCAGAGCATCAATGATACAGGCTGAAAATATATCAAGTTATATTGGAGTATGTTATCAATTTATCACCTCTGATAACAGCATGTTTCCTCGATTTGACAGAATAAGTACAGTAGTATTGATCAAATTGAACAATCTGAAAATGATATAATTGATTATCAGTTGATATCACTGATAAGGACTTACATAATATTTACATGCTGGAAATCTTCATGATCGAAGCTTCATGTCGCTTCTGGTTTGGATATTGGCACTATCCGGTTGTGGCAAAGTAGCTGATACACGATGTTTGATACAAACAAATACATGATCTGAAAATAAAGGATAATCATTGATAATGATAATGATAACAACTTACTGATATGCTACATGAAATCATTCGAGATACCATTGGTGTAGTGGTATTGGTGGCAGATATTGGTATTCTGAAAATATGAAAATTATCATAAGTCTACTGTAGTGATAATATCAGACACTGATATCACTGATATACTATTATACCTATGATCAGACTTGTACTATTTTGCACTCCCAAAAATCGAAAACTTTGGTAGATCAAAAATCATACTGTAGTTGTGATATCAGTCACTGATATCACTGATATGCTATGATATCAATGATCAGACTTGCATTATTTAGCATTTTCAGAAGTCAAAAATTTTGGTAGATCAAAAAAATACGAAACCTACTGTAGTCATACTATCAGCCACTGATCACACTGATATGCTATCATCCCAATAATCAGACTTGCAAAAAAATTGTACTTAACATGTTTCTAGACCCGAAATTTTTTTTGATCAACCAAAACTTTTTTGTAGTCTGAGATCAATTTGATTTGTCATCATCTTTTCCTCATTCCATCTCTCATTTCCCTCTTTTTCTTTCTTTTAATATTTTTTCAGGTAATTTTATCATTAATTTAATATTATATGGTCTACGGTGAGTCTTAAATGTTTTAAATAAACTTTTTTGCCAGGACTTATCAATTTTTATCATTTATCAGCGATGGCACTATTTAAAAGGGTTGAGAGCACCAAAATCCCCTAGCTCCATGATATTGAGCATAAATTGGCACTGTGTAATTAAGGGTCGATATTATATAAATCCCCTATGCTCAATGTTTATGAGCAAAAATGTGACAATATCAGTGAGTCCTTTTTTTCCCAGTTTGTTGCAGGCATTATCATTATTTATCACTTGGGTGATATGGTCTACTCGAGAGCACGAATGGGTGGATATTATCGTCAATTTTCTATTCCCATGTGCATGTTTTTCTGCTCATTCGGCCTCGAGTAGATCCATAACTTTCAATATGTCTCACCTTACGAACTTCCAATGATGCACAATTGGTGGTGATGTGTATCAGTCGATTGTTCTGATTTGCCGATCCATCGTTGAGTTTTTGAGGGATACTGAAATTACATGAATCAGAGCAGTCGAAGTTATTGCAATCTTACCTTTCTGATCAGCAGACTGATATGGGTGGTGAACTGATATAGTGATACCAATGGGAATATTGAACTGAAAAAAAGGATAATGGGATATTGAACAAGATATTGATAAAAACTTACACATGAAGGGAATTGAAGGAACAAGAAAATTGACAATTTTTTCAGCTGATATCATCCTATTCTTCCTTCCTTCTGTTCATCCGAGCAACTCGCTTTGGTCTGCTCTTCCCATTGTGGTGCTTCTTGGTCGATATGCAGTTGTTGTGGTGCTGATGTTTCTTGAGCTTTGATAGCTGCGTTTTTCACATCTTGACCTTCACTCCTTATTTTTTGCATTGAGCTCCTTGGTGCTATCGACTTGTGGCCAGTTGATCAATCTGGGGACACATCGTCGTTCTACCGGCTCCAACTGTGTTGTAGTGCGAGTGGCACAATATCCAACAAATACAGTGTCTGGAAAAAATGATAAGTACTGATAACGATAGTGATAACAACTTACATGTAAATTACAGGAGTTCATTGGGCAGATTGCAGTTGTTACAGACAAAAAATGCAGGCTTCGAATCCACGTAGATCTCCATAGTCGAAAATTTCAGCAACTTCTTGAGTCGAATGCTTCTCCACAGTGTTCCATGATTTGTTGCTCCTTTATCAACAATCAGTAGTCGTTGGAATTCGCTCATTTTGTCCTTCTTTGACTCGTCTACTTCATAAATCCTCATTTCAGCAGTGCAAATAGCGCTGTTTTCCTTCTCGAACTTGAAATCCTTTGATAGTCTGGGATGAGTCGAATCTTTTTAGGCTTAGGTCCATCTTATGTTCCTGATCATCTCATATCCGATTTGGTGGGATCCTTGTGCCATTTCATGTTCTCTGATCCACTTGATCCTCGAAATATTCCATTCCATATCCATCCTAATCAATTGACATCCTCTGATTGTCTCCCTTGTTGATCATCTGGTTGTTGTTCCATCCGATCCACCCATTGTTGCTCACCAGGTGGTTGGCATGCTTACAGAAACGATCGATAACCAATACAGATTCTTTGAAACAGATGTTATGTGACAGAATGTGAACATTGTCTGAAAAATGAATAATTGGGATATTGGAAATGATAGTGATAACAACTTACACATGAATAGACAGGAAAAATGCATTTTTTCAGCTGTTTTCCATCCATTCTTCCTTCTATTCATCCGAACAACTCGGTATTCCTTCATGTAATGCTCCTTTTTTGATATGCAGTGTTTGGTGCTGATGTTGAATGTTGATTACTTCTTGAGCTGCGATAACGGTGCTTTTCACATCTTGACACTTTATCTTTTCATCACTTGCATCTATTTGAGCCATCTGGTGATGCTGACATGGGTCCAGTTGATCAATCTGGGGACACATCGTCGTTCTACCGGCTCCAACTGTGTAGTGCGAGTGGCACAATATCCAACAAATACAGTGTCTGGAAAAAATGATAAGTATTGATAATGATAGTGATAACAACTTACTGATATGCTACAGGAGTCCATTACAGATTGAAGTTGTACAGATGAAATATTACATACTTCGAATCCATGTAGACGCAAAGGACCATCTTCAACATTGAGAAGTTCAGCATCTCCTCGTATCGATTGCTTCTCCACTTCCTCTTTGATATGGTGCTCCTTCCTCGATTGTCAGTGATGGAACTTGCTCATATTGTTCTTCTTCCAGTCGTATTCTCTTCCTTATTCCTCGTTCAAATAGTGCACATATCGATGTGCTCCTCTTCGAACATCCTTTGGCAATTTGGTATGAGTCGACTCTTCTCTAGCTCCATCCAATCCATTTCTTCAATATCCTTCGATTGTGGCGTGATCCTTGTACTTGTTGTATTTGCCAATGTTGTCTCCTTCTTCTGACCAGGACATCGACTTGATTCATTGCTGATCCTCCGTTGATAGCCTCATTGCCTCCCTTGCCCGCCATATGGTTGTTGATTCATCCATGTTGTTGCAAATCAGATGGTTGGCATGATTTCAAGACCATCAGGTGACAACTGAAAAAATATAGATAATTTCAAACTATATCCATTATAGACCTACATAGTATTCGGTTTGATAACTTCATCTTATCAATCCATTGATAAGTGTGCTCTTCTTCTCATCAAGTGCACATCTTTGAGCTCATTGGTGATGTTAACAAGTTTCCAGTCGATCAAGCTGCTCACTTCGTCCTTCTACCGGCTCCAACGGTTGTATAACAAATACAAGAACTGAAAATATATGATAAGTATTGATAATGATAGTGATAACAACTTACATATCAGTTACACGAGTAGTTTTGACAGATTGAATTGGTACAGGTGTAAAAGTACAGAAATCCAATCTATGAAGACATGAAGAGTTGGTGTACAATTGATAGAGATACAATTATGGTACATGATCTACTCGATGTCTTCTGAAGCTCGAATGCTTCTCGATGGCTGAAATTACAAAATGTTAGTTTTTTAGGCTTATAAAGTTATCAAAACACTTTTTTGATCTTCCCACTTTTCATCAAAAATTGTCATGTTAGACTTGTTTGTATAGTTTGTGAACTTGATCTATTCCAAATTTTATTCCTTGTTTATAGGTTTAGCTCCTTCCTCCCCTCTTTTCCTATCCTAGCGTACCTAGGATTAGCTCTTTCCTTCCTTCCACCCCATATACTAGTGCCCTTAGGTTTAGCTCCATCTTTCCCTATCCTACTCTCCTTAGGTTTAGCTCCATTCCCCAACTATTCAAATCACAAAATGCTAGATTTTTAAGCACAAAATCTATCAAAGCATGTTTATGATCTACCAAAAACATTTTTTTGACCTACCAAAATATTTTTTTGATCTATTCCCAATTTTCCAAATTTTCCTCAATTTCGCCGATTTTCACGAAAAACATGACAATATAGACTTGCTAGGAATAATGTTGAATTTGATCTGCGCAAAAACTTGACCTATTCGAACATTTTTTTTCGTTGATATTTGTCATCCAAAATTTCGAATGTTCATTTGTCCATTTTTCCCCCCTCCCTCGCCCGTCCCTCCTCTATATTATTCGGTTTTCAGCCGAAATTTATGGAAAAATGTGAGTTTTTTTGACTGAAATTTTGAATATATAATTTTTTTGCAGGGATTATCCTGGTTCGAGCAATGGAAAATGGTTTTCCATCGATTTTCGATGGATTTTCGACGAAAAACGAAGAATTTTGGCAATTTATCGATTTTTATCGAAATATTTATATCAAGGTTTGAGTTTTTTGAATGTTTGTGTTGTTTATTGATCTACCCGGGTCTGAGCAAGCATTGGAATGCAGTCTCCCCTAGTGAAGCAGTGCTTTCTCTGCTTGTTCCAGTCCTGGGTAGGATCAACCTTTTCTTTGTCTTGTTTTGTCTGGACTTTTTTCTGTTGGACTTTTTTGTATTTGAGTTTAGCCTAACTGTATTCCTTAGGCTAAACTCCTTCCTCCTCCTTCTCTTTTCTTATATGTATAGATTTAGCTCCTTCCCTTCCCTCCTTCCTTCTCTCACTCCTCATGGTAGTGTTATTAGGTTTAGCTCCATCCCTTTCTCCTTCCTCATCCTAGGGCTCTTAGGTTTAGCTCCATCCCTCAACTAACCTTGATAGCCAATGATGATGGTCCTTTGTATGTGATCCATAAAAGCGATCCATTGTAAGTGATCCACAATTCCAAATCCTTTCGAACTTGTTGTTGATTGTGTAGAAATTTAACGTCTGATTCCTGAGTTGGAACTGCGCGGCCCGGGCCTTGCACGACGTAGGTTCAATTACCCAAGAACTCTTTCGTTTTTTTGTTGGTACAACTGAAAAAAACCAAATTAGTTTCATAATATTTTGATAAGTCAGTTGTTACCTATGCTATGTAGTCGAATGATTGTGCGATCATATACAACACATGCAAGTATCATATTTCCGGCGATCACGAGTGTTCACATCAAATAGAATTTCGATGTTGATTGATAAAATTGTTGATATTGTTGATAATATCGTAGAATCTGATAGTGATTCT
This sequence comes from Caenorhabditis uteleia, assembly GCA_963573275.1. Lineage (NCBI taxonomy): Eukaryota > Metazoa > Nematoda > Chromadorea > Rhabditida > Rhabditidae > Caenorhabditis > Caenorhabditis uteleia. Next base: position 20,009,278 of record OY752137.1, read on the forward strand.
AATCTTGTTGCGATTGCGAAGCCTGCAAGAAAAAATTCTTTTGAAAAGTCTTTTGATAATCCTAAAACTTACAATCTTAGAACTCGATGTTCCTTGATGATCGGAGCTCGTACATCTTTCGTTGTTCTCCTTTCCTTTCTTTGTTGGTGGAGCAGTATCCATATCATCCTCCGATTCCAACCGTCTCCTCACAACACTTCGAACGTTGACATTGCGAGTTGCCAGTCCTGTCGTGGTGGATCGTCTCCATTGTCCTTGATGACTCGGTCCTGGTTGATCCATCACTCTCTTCGATGGTCCAGCTTCCTCATCGCTCTCCATCCTTCGTCGTCGAGTGATGTTGCTTGTTGGTGTTGGTGGCATAGCAATCGAACCAACCAAATCCATGGATCCAACTGACAATGATGATGATGCAGATGGTGGAGATGGTGATCCTGTTGGCGCTTGAGCTGGTGATCCAACGATGCTTCCTCGAGTTGAACGACGATGTTGCGAAGGTGTAGCTGGTGCTACCCTTGGTGCTGGTGCAGCAACAACCGACGCCAACCGAGTACTTCTCCTTCTCGATCCATGCAACAACTCCATTGTGGCCTTGATCTTCAAGTTGGTCGCCGTGTGGTCCCGTCCTGATGTGCGTCGAGAACCAATCCATGTGCCAGGTCCAGGTGGTGGTGCGAACATCAAAGCATATGATCTATGGACTGATGACTGCTGGCGAATGTAAGGTCCAACTACGGTAACCATGTGATGTCGAACGGCCTTCAACCACGCAACCAACTCCCGACGAATGGAATCCGAGTCGAAACTGTACTCCAAACCAATCTTCTTCTTGCCAGACAACCAACCTCGGACATGTTGCATCGTGAAAAACGAGCAGTTGAAGAAGTCCGACTGCCTGAGGTGGTAGTCCTTCCGTGCATATCTGAGCTTGATGTTGACGGTTGCATCGACCAACAAGGACAAATGCTGGGTGGCCATCTGTTTCACTCTAGACTTCCGATTGGCTGATTGCTCGTAGGTGGTCGAGTCGTACAAAATGCCAATTCCCGTGTCGATTGCAACGAAAGCCACCGTCCAATGATTGCGATAAAGGAACGGGGCAACGATGGTCTTCGGGTCCTTTCCACGAACTGATTGTGCAAGAAGTTCGTCCCTTGTGTGATCAACTCCTTCAATCGCGAATGGGCGAATCAAAATCAAATCGTCTTGGCGATTGGCTTCATCAATGATCTTGAGAAGTCCAGCAAAGAGGGCATCTCGCGTGACATACCGCTCCTCGTCCTTTCGTCCATTCTTCCTCGTCGCCTCCAACCATTCCCGATCCGGTAATGCAGTGATGACATCTGGATTGAACTTGAAGCTGCCGGCATATAACTCCATCAACAGTGTCATGGAAAATCTTTGTGGGTCAAAGATTCTCGCCAGTTGAGCTTGTGTCTCCAACTGCTCCTGTTGCCTTACTGCTCCGCGAGTGGTCCTGCCTTCGACTCCTTCTCCATCTCCAACGGCTTCCTCCTCAACTCCTCGTCGTCGTCGTCGTCCTCCACCGAGAAGCTCCATCTCCACTCCGACTCCAGCTGCTCCATCAGGGCACTGAGCCAACTCCAACTCCTCTACACCACGACTCGCCTCCTTCTTCTCCTCAGCTTCACCTGTAAGAATACTATTTTAAAACCCGTTCTATTTTTTTGATTGAAAGAAACTAACCACTGGCTCCACTGTCTCCGCCGACTTGAAGGGCTGCCACGAGATCCATTGCTAGCTTGATGTTGTTGCTCGTGCGCCGGATCCGTCCTTCTTCGTCGACGTCGAACGCTGGAATGCGTACTGTCTCCTCCGCTGGTTTCGCCACCAGGCTGGCCTGCTCCTCCGCTTGATCCCCCTCGATCGCAATAAAGATTTTGGTCTCAGTTGGCTTTGGGCTGACGCCGGAAAGGTCAGATAGGATTCCCGCAGCTTCCTGAGAACCATGGTGGCCTCGCCCCGAAGGACTATACACCTCCGCCGAGAGTGCGTGATCGCAAGACATCTGCAAAAACAACATTTGTTATATTTGATTGAGGTTCAAAGTGCAAGTTCTATATGCGAAGTACGGTACATAATAACGAAGACGTAACGGAAAAGAAGCGGAAAAAAGGCGAAGAAGGAGCTAAACCTAAATGGGAGGATGTGGGAAACGAAACGCGCGATTTATCGGGATTCAACCGCTTGGGAATCAACCGAGGTATCAATATGTTGGTGGAAGCTAAACCTGCGGCGCAGAAGGATAAATTTCGGGTACAGGGAGTCAAGATGGAGCTAAACCTAATGAATGCAAGGAACTGGGAATCGCGCAAGTTCATCGGGGTTCACCAAACCAAGAAAAATTGTGAATCAACCGAGATGAGATGTACCAACTTGGACCTCTCCAATTGAATGGAGCCAAACCTAAAGCGCGGAAGGATGGACTTTTGGAGGAAGTAGTGGGGATGGAGATAAACCTATGCAGTTCGGAGAACTGTAAATTGTGCAATTTTTCTGGAATTCGCCAGAGAAAAAGCTGCATTTTGACATGATATGTCTATATTTGTGTTTATTGTAGGGATGGAGCTAAACCTAAGACAGGGTAGGAGGGAAAAACCTCGAATTTTATGATTTTCAGCAATTTTTTTGCAACATTTTGGCAAATATTCAAAACTTGAATTAGGTTTTGATAAGATGAACCGATTTGGTTCCTATATTTTTTGTGAAGACTAGAAAACAAAATTCAAGCAAAAAGCTGGAGCTAAACCTAATCCTTCAGGTATATGTTGTTGAACGATCAACAGTGACTTGATATCAAGGAAACTATCCGAATAAAAGCTGTGAGCCAAGCCGCTATTGTAAACTTTTGGGATCTAATTATCGTTTTTCTAACATTTTTGGTTTTGTAGTAGCAGCTTATATTCGGAGAGCTACCGTGCAAACCTAAACATTTCGGAGTTGTTGGAGCTAAACCTAAGGAGCCAGAATTGATGAGCCTAAGCCAGAAACGCAAAAGTATCGTGTTTTTATCATATTGGTGGAATATTTGAACACATTTTGACGTTAAAATGTGAAAGTATAGCAAAATTTCTGTGAATTTTGATGTATAATCAGAACTAATTCTTATTTTGGAAAGAAGAAGTAGGAATGGAGCTAAACCTATGCAGTTAAAAAGCCTCAAAATCATGAAAATCACTCAAATTTTGCCAATCCATAAAATATTTCTGATATGAAATGTCAAAACCTAAACATTTGACTACTGTTTGGAGCTAAACCTAAAGCAGAGAAGGAGTGAAAAAGTCATCCGATTTTATTTTACTTGTAGAACTGTTATGTTGTGAGGGAAAGAGTATGAACCTTTTCTTAAAATTTTTCAAAGACTGGAAAGCCAAGACCTGGAGCTAAACCTAAATGTTCAGGTATACGACATCAGAGTTTCCTAAGAAGTCTCAAATAAACAGCTTCTCCGCCCTGACTCAGAAAAACTGTCAACTGATTAGCAAAACCTTGCTAAACCAGAACATTTGGATGTTGTTGGAGCTAAACCTAAGGAAAAGTTGAAGTACTACAGTTGGGTTGCGAAATCAGTATATTACACAGCTGTAGTATTTTGATGCTAATTACCAACACTTTTTGAAGCCTAGAAAACCAAATCCATGAAAACGGCTGGAGTTAAACCTAAAAAGTTCAGGAAGCTTGAAATTGTTGCTTTTTTCTAGGTATGTGTAAACAACACTGATAATAAATAATAATAAAAAATGTGAGATAGGGACATATTGGAAAAATAAAAAAGGTATAATAATGTTGAAAAAGGAAAACAAAAACTGTTTCTCGGTTGTTGAACCAGAGGAACTTGATAAATCGAAACTTTTGGGAGTAGCTGGAGCTAAACCTAAAGTTCAAGAATTGATAAACCTAGTAGGTGAACCAAAACTGCAAAATTTCATGGTCTTTTTGAACTTTTCGAACAATAAAATTTAATGATTTTCAGAAAGATTTTTGTTGGTATTCAAAACTAGTCCTCACTATAAAGCTGTGTTTTTGATATAGTCCAACTTTCACAAGATACAAAAACGATTAATTAAGATTTGAAAAGTTTCAAGTACCGTAGTACTTTTTCAACAAAATCTAACCATGAAAATCTTTTTTGATACTTTGAAAATTGTTGTCTGAAGCTAAACCTAAATTGTAAGGAAATGTCTTACTTGAAATGATAAAACTCATAGGAATGAACATTTTACAGTATTTGGCTAGAAATTTGAGGAACATCACTCATCCAAATTTTCAGGAACTAAACCTATCCTTTTTTTTTGAATATTTTGAATAAATATTTTGAAGTTTTAACGCCGTTTTGTCAAAACAGTGAAACTCGTAAAAGCAGTTTCTTGGCAAAAAAAATTGTTTTTTTCGATTTCTAGAAGTTGGGAAACTAAGGAGTTGAAGAAAAATTTCAAAGAAAGATGTCAAAATTTTTCACAAAAAGTTCATTTTCAGGCGATTTTGGCTCGAAATATAGTAAATTTTCGAGGCATCGTAAGTTTTGGATGTAATAAAACATGCCAAGTATGATAAACTTCAAATGAAACCGAAGATAAGCTCTGCTTCTCCAAACGTTGATAATATTCGGTGATAGTCGACCACATCCATGATTTGTCGATTCTCTGAAAGTACGCAATGAAGCGTGTCGCATTTAAGCGAGTTATAAAAGTACATAAAACGAAATAAAATGGAAAATATATTAATAAAATTATTAAACGCGTATTTCGAGCCAAACTGGGCTCAAGAAATTACAGATTATACAACTTACAGTAAACTACAGTAGGCTAGGCCAAAACTACAGTACATCATTTTGATAAATTATAGAAATTAATGGTGCTCCTGATGCAATTTTCGCAAGTTTTGGGTCCTGCAACAAAAAGAATTCATTTTGAGTACTGTAACGTTAGATTTTGGTCTCGAAACGAAAAAGTCTACAGCTGCAGAGTCCCTTTTTATGAAAATACGAATTTTTCAGATCTCATGGCGAAACTCACTAATATTAATGGGGTCCCGCAGCGAAACTATTTTTTTCGAATCTTTTAAATATATGAGAATTGGGTCTCACAACGAATATATGAAATTTCAGGTCCCTAACACTAAATTCACATATTCCGGGTTCCGCAGAAAGAAATTATTTATTTTGAGTACTGTAACGTTAGATTTGGGTCCCACAACAAAAGTACAAAATTTTCAGGTCCTGTAGAAATAGGGTCCCGCACCGAAAAATGTCTACTTGGAGTACTGTATCCTCAGCTTGGAGTCTCACAACAAAAGTTCTATTTTTTTGGGGTCTAAATACGGAATTTCAAGCTTCGAACATTATCAAATGGCTTCAAAAACAATATTTTTCGCATTTTGGGGTACTGTAGTTTGGGTTCAGGTTACTGTAGATTACTGTGGAGTGCGCGCTCTCAGATATCCAAAAAAAAAAGTTTTCTATGTTTTCAATCAAGCTCTACATCATAGCATAGCTGCCGTTTTCAATTTGCAGCTTTTATTCAGATAGCTACAGTATGAGCCTCAACATCTTGAAGTTGTTGGAGCTTAACCTAAGGTGCAAGGATTTATGAACCACGGACAAAACCGCAAAAATATTATCTACTTACTAAATGAAGAATTAATTGGATACTTTTCTTCATTAAAATGCCAAAATTCTGTGAATTTTGATGAAAAAATTGATATATTTCTAATCATTCTCGTTTTGGAAAGTAGAAGGAAATGGAGCTAAACCTAATTGCAGATAAACAACCTGGAAATCATGCAAATCAAAAAAAACTGTGCATTTCCTGTCGCGAAATCTCAGACTCTACTGTTTGGAGCTAAACCTAAATTTTCTCATCGTTCTGATATGAGGAAAGAAAACACATTTTCTATTTTCATAATCTTTTCATAAACCATGACAATTTTTGACACCTAGAAAATCATTGACAAAAATGACTGAAGGTAAACCTAAACTTTATGGGAATTTTAGTTTGGAAGTATTGAAACTATACATCCGACAGTATATGGCTCAAAATTTGAGATGCAACACTCATCCACAAGTTTACAAGAGTTGAACCTAATATATTATCACTAATTTTAATCAATAAAGTCTGACTTTGAAAGTTTTGGCAGAAACTTTAAAAAACTGGGAACTATGGTGCAGGATAAGACAAAAAGTTTTTGAAATAGAAATAATTCAAAAATCAAAAAAAAAATTCAGGGATTTTCGTCATTTTTGAGCAAAATCGGAGCTTCTTCGACCCCCAAATCGATGAGATATGAAAATGATGGATGTTAGACCAAAACAGCGAAGCTCATATAAGTAGGTTCTTGGCAAAACAATTTTTTGGTTTTCAGAGACAAGTTGTGCAACTATGAGTTATACAGGTTCCTAGGACAAGAAAGCTCATTTTCGGTCGATTTTGGTTCGAAATATGATAGATGTTTGGTCGATACTCTACCTATCAGATTTTTTGTGTTTCTATCAGTTATGAAAAGTGAAGGATGGAGATAAAAAAACATAAAATGTAAAATACCGTATTATACCACACTGTCCCTTGCCTTGCTCGGACTTTGTTAGTTTTGCGCTCTTTTGTCCGATGTTTCCACACAAAACTGTTCGGGTCGGCAGGTTGTGTAGTTGTTGACCACGTAGTTATGGTTGTACTTGTTTAACAATCCGAAAAATACGACCACCCCAAGAAAAAAGATAATATTTTGGATATTCGACGGAAAAATGACTGATATTCCAGCTTCTCAGTCTCAACAATAAATAAGGTTACTGTAGTAGGGTTACTGTAGTAGGGTTACTGTAGGAGGGTTACTGTAGGTATACTGTATCAATAGTGATGGAAAAAGTTGAAAATGAGACGAGTAAAAGTGAAGAACTCGAGATTGAATATCAACTGACCCTCTCCAGGTCATCTATAAAAGGATCACACCTCATCTCCATCCACCCTGCTCCATCCACCCTCCATCCCGAAAGGGTGGGTGGATTGGTGTGTGGTGTCAAACATTGCCCCTATCCACTGGTCGCATCCACCAGTGGATATTGGATCGATAACGAGCTCAAAAGACGTGAGAATGGATACAATATCATCAAAAGTAGGAGATAGGCAGGAAAATTGGAGGAAATTATTGATTTTCAGGCATTTTCAGGCAAATATTGGCAAGTTGTGAGGCAAAATAACACGATTCTGATGAGATTTGTGTGTAGATTCCGAATTTCCATGTGCAGTTTTGATATATCAAAAGAGTTACAGTAACAATTCTACTTTTTCAGGCAAAAAACATCGATTTTCAGCATAAATAGGGGAAATGAGAAAAGGTTTGCAGATTTATTGGGATGTGGTTTGAGCAAAAGTGGGTGGAGAAGCTGGTATAAATCCAGTAAATCATCAATCTATTAAATTATGTTTGAACAATGCCATTATAGGTATCAACTTCATTGTGCACATTGATTCAACAGTGCTCAATTTTAGACAACCTGCTCTGCAACTTTTTCTACTTCCACAATTGCCTTTGAAGCTGTTTAGGATCAACTTTCTGTGACTTAGGTTTACCTCCAGGTTTTAGGTTTAGCTCGCAGTTTTGATATACCAGAGCTGTTACAGTGAAAAATCTAGTTTTTCAGGCAGAAAACATCAATTTTCCACTTGGAAAACGGCAAAACGAGCAAATTTTTGGGCTGTAGGCCCAGCAAAAGTGAGCGGAAACTGCCGCAAGGCGATCGAAGTCTGAAACAATAAGATGGGTCCGTTTGGATTCCAGTAAAACATCAATCCACCAAATTATGCTTGAGCAATGTCCAATATAGGTATCAACTTCAGTGTGCACATCGATTCAAAATATTGTTGTAATTTATCCTGTCTCATTTTTCCCTATATTTTTCATATCAGCATTTCGGTCCTTCTTTTGATCTGATAGCTATCAAATCTATACAATTTTTTCAAAATTCTATAATCGTCAGTTTCAGGCAAGACTGATACAAACCAATTTTTATGTCAAAACCGATTCGACGATAATATTTTTTACACTCAAGGTTATCAGAGCTTGATCTCCCTTCATTGCTCCCGGAGCGATATCACAAGTTTCAGACATAGTTTCAGCATCCGAATCATACAATCAATTGTCAGCACATCTTTTATTTGTATTATAAAATCATAAAAAGTCAAATTGAAGTCATAAATTGATAATTGTTACCTCATTAGCGGACAATTCTTGCTGTTTAGGATTAACTTCATGAACCCATTGTGCCTTAGGTTCACCTCCATCTACTCCCAAAGTCTTAGGTTTAGCTCCTTCTGTCATCTCAAAACTCCTAGATTTTTTCTGTTTCATTGATATTTTATAGTTCTATTCATTATTTCATGTTCAATCATATTATAGTCCTATTTTCTCTTTTATCAAAATATTTTTGAACTATCGTATTTACCAGTAGGAAAAGAAAAATAAAAACATCAAACTTATTTAGGTTTACCTCCATCTACTCCCAAAGTATTAGGTTTAGCTCCTTCTATCAGCTGAAAACTTCCATTTTTCCTGTTTCAGTGTGATTTTTTAGAAAAAAATATCAAATTTATTCGAGTGATCCTTGAATTCATAATAAAACAAAATGACTAGATCCATAATATATACACACAACAAAACAAAATAATTGATATCAGATTCCTATACTTCACTGCCCTCCGAATCAATCGACATATCCAATAAACTACACAACTCCTTCAGTCGATCCTTCAATTTCGGCATATCCGCCAACTTCGCCTCGATTTGATGTTTTTCATCACTATATGATACTCGTTCACCTGATGTTGACTCATTCAGATTCTTCAACTGATATCCACCTTCACCATCATACTGTAGCAGGTGGGTGTGGAATCTCCTGAAAGTACAGTAACCTTATCTACCAAGGTAGATCAAAAACCTACCATAAGCTTGGTCGATGGGTTACTGTCAATAATGTAATATCTGCATCCTTGATAGCTTGATAGATGTTTCCCTCCACATCGATCGACACAGCTGATGTGCACTCATCGAGCAGGGCGTATTTAGGTCTGAACTCTGGGTTACTGTAGGTGGTAGATCACTATAACCAACCTATGGTAGAACACTCTGAATAATGTATATACAATGTATATTGTATATAATTCAAATTTATTGATTTTAATAGAAATATACACAAGATATTTATTATCACAACTTCGATTTGTTGCTCTTCTTCTCCACAAACTTCTTGGCTCCTTTCACACTCTCCGCCAAAACTGCACAACTTTCAAATTCCTTGTCAAAGCTTTCCTCTAAACTATGATCCATCGAATAGTACATTGATGCTCGATCCATGAGCATACATTGTTCCGGGTGGCTCATTATATTCTCCGCCAGGTCCACGGCAGCCTCAAGTGTCTTCCCATCCTCCACCACCCTGTTCACCAATCCCATTGGTGCGCCTCCTCAGATTTGACTTCTCTTCCAGTTAGGATCATATCAAGGGCTCTGCCGGCTCCAATGATCCTTGTTAGGCGTACTGTACCACCATCGATGAGAGGGACACCAACTTTTCGGCAGAAGACACCAAGCTTGGCGGATTTTGAGCAGATTCGAATATCAGCTGAAAATTAAATCTATGAATCTATGAATCTATGAATCTATGAATCTATGAATCTATGAATCTATGAATCTATGAATCTATGAATCTATGAATCTATGAATCTATGAATCTATGAATCTATGAATCTATGAATCTATGAATCTATGAATCTATGAATCTATGAATCTATGAATCTATGAATCTATGAATCTATGAATCTATGAATCTATGAATCTATGAATCTATGAATCTATGAATCTATGAATCTATGAATCTATGAATCTATGAATCTATGAATCTATGAATCTATGAATCTATGAATCTATGAATCTATGAATCTATGAATCTATGAATCTATGAATCTATGAATCTATGAATCTATGAATCTATGAATCTATGAATCTATGAATCTATGAATCTATGAATCTATGAATCTATGAATCTATGAATCTATGAATCTATGAATCTATGAATCTATGAATCTATGAATCTATGAATCTATGAATCTATGAATCTATGAATCTATGAATCTATGAATCTATGAATCTATGAATCTATGAATCTATGAATCTATGAATCTATGAATCTATGAATCTATGAATCTATGAATCTATGAATCTATGAATCTATGAATCTATGAATCTATGAATCTATGAATCTATGAATCTACCTACCCATCAATGCCAACTCCAACCCTCCAGCCACTGCATATCCCTCAATCGCTGCAATCAACGGTTTCTTGATCGGCATGATTGTCGGGCCCATATACCGGTACTTGTCGAAAAATGATGGATCAACTTGACCAAATGACTTTTCAGACACACTTTGAAGATCGTATCCCGCACAGAATGAGTCGCCTTCCCCTCGGAGGATCGCAATTTTCAGATGATCATCTTGATTGAATTTTCCAAAAGCTTGAATCAATTAAAGTGCTGTTGGATGATTGACACAATTTTTCTTCGCTGGTCGATTGATGGTGATGATGAAGATTGAGTTGTTGTGGAGGTGGGTTTTGACTGGAAAAGTGAACTTTAATTTTCATATAGTGACGTGCGCCTTTAATACAGTATGTCGATTTTGGTATACTGTTTTGAAGGCACATGCCAAAAAATAATGTGCTTTGCTTGACCGATATTTAAAAAATTTTTTCAAGTTTCTAGGAACTCCTGAGAATTTGAAAAACATTTTTCAAACTTCTAGGAACTCCTGAAAACTTGAAAAAACATTTTCAAATTTCTAGGAACTCCTGAAAACTTGAAAAACTTTTTTCAAATTTCTAGGAACTCCTGAAAACTTGAAAAAGTTTTTTCAAATTTCTAGGAACTCCTGAAAACTTGAAAAAACATTTTCAAATTTCTAGGAACTCCTGAAAACTTGAAAAACATTTTTCAAATTTCTAGGAACTCCTGAAAACTTGAAAAAGTTTTTTCAAATTTCTTGGAACTCCTGAAAACTTGAAAAACATTTTTCAAATTTCTAGGAACTCCTGAGAATTTGAAAAACATTTTTCAAATTTCTAGGAACTCCTGAAAACTTGAAAAACTTTTTTCAAATTTCTAGGAACTCCTGAAAACTTGAAAAACATTTTTCAAATTTCTAGGAACTCCTGAAAACTTGAAAAAGTGTTTTCAAATTTCTAGGAACTCCTGAAAACTTGAAAAAACTTTTTCAAATTTCTAGGAACTCCTGAAAACTTGAAAAACATTTTTCAAATTTCTAGGAACTCCTGAAAACTTGAAAAACATTTTTCAAATTTCTAGGAACTCCTGAAAACTTGAAAAAGTGCTTTCAAATTTCTAGGAACTCCTGAAAACTTGAAAAAGTGTTTTCAAATTTCTAGGAACTCCTGAAAACTTGAAAAACATTTTTCAAATTTCTAGGAACTCCTGAAAACTTGAAAAAGTGCTTTCAAATTTCTAGGAACTCCTGAAAACTTGAAAAAGTGTTTTCAAATTTCTAGGAACTCCTGAAAACTTGAAAAAGTGTTTTCAAATTTCTAGGAACTCCTGAAAACTTGGAAAAGTGTTTTCAAATTCCTAGGAACTCCTGAAAACTTGAAAACGTGTTTTCAAATTTCTAGGAACTCCTGATATCTTGAAAAAGTGTTTTCAAATTTCTAGGAACTCCTGAAAACTTGGAAAAGTGTTTTCAAATTCCTAGGAACTCCTGATATCTTGAAAAAGTGTTTTCAAATTTCTAGGAACTCCTGAAAACTTGAAAAAGTGTTTTCAAATTTCTAGGAACTCCTGAAAACTTGAAAAAGTGTTTTCAAATTTCTAGGAACTCCTGAAAACTTGAAAAAGTGTTTTCAAATTTCTAGGAACTCCTGATATCTTGAAAAAGTGTTTTCAAATTTCTAGGAACTCCTGAAAACTTGAAAAAGTGTTTTCAAATTCCTAGGAACTCCTGATATCTTGAAAAAGTGTTTTCAAATTTCTAGGAACTCCTGAAAACTTGAAAAAGTGTTTTCAAATTTCTAGGAACTCCTGAAAACTTGAAAAAGTGTTTTCAAATTTCTAGGAACTCCTGAAAACTTGAAAAAGTGTTTTCAAATTTCTAGGAACTCCTGAAAACTTGAAAAAGTGTTTTCAAATTTCTAGGAACTCCTGAAAACTTGAAAAAGTGTTTTCAAATTTCTAGGAACTCCTGAAAACTTGAAAAAGTGTTTTCAAATTCCTAGGAACTCCTGAAAACTTGAAAAAGTGTTTTCAAATTTCTAGGAACTCCTGAAAACTTGAAAAAGTGTTTTCAAATTTCTAGGAACTCCTGAAAACTTGAAAAACATTTTTCAAATTTCTAGGAACTCCTGAAAACTTGAAAAAGTGTTTTCAAATTTCTAGGAACTCCTGAAAACTTGAAAAAGTGTTTTCAAATTTCTAGGAACTCCTGAAAACTTGAAAAAGTGTTTTCAATTTTCTAGGAACTCCTGAAAACTTGAAAAAGTGTTTTCAAATTTCTAGGAACTCCTGAAAACTTGAAAAAGTGTTTTCAAATTTCTAGGAACTCCTGAAAACTTGAAAAAGTGTTTTCAAATTTCTAGGAACTCCTGAAAACTTGAAAAAGTGTTTTCAAATTCCTAGGAACTCCTGAAAACTTGAAAAAGTGTTTTCAAATTTCTAGGAACTCCTGAAAACTTGAAAAAGTGTTTTCAAATTTCTAGGAACTCCTGAAAACTTGAAAAAGTGTTTTCAAATTCCTAGGAACTCCTGAAAACTTGAAAAAGTGTTTTCAAATTTCTAGGAACTCCTGAAAACTTGAAAAAGTGTTTTCAAATTTCTAGGAACTCCTGAAAACTTGAAAAAGTGTTTTCAAATTTCTAGGAACTCCTGAAAACTTGAAAAAGTGTTTTCAAATTTCTAGGAACTCCTGAAAACTTGAAAAAGTGTTTTCAAATTTCTAGGAACTCCTGAAAACTTGAAAAAGTGTTTTCAAATTTCTAGGAACTCCTGATATCTTGAAAAAGTGTTTTCAAATTTCTAGGAACTCCTGAAAACTTGAAAAAGTGTTTTCAAATTCCTAGGAACTCCTGAAAACTTGAAAAAGTGTTTTCAAATTTCTAGGAACTCCTGAAAACTTGAAAAAGTGTTTTCAAATTTCTAGGAACTCCTGAAAACTTGAAAAAGTGTTTTCAAATTTCTAGGAACTCCTGAAAACTTGGAAAAAGTGTTTTCAAATTTCTAGGAACTCCTGAAAACTTGAAAAAGTGTTTTCAAATTTCTAGGAACTCCTGAAAACTTGAAAAAGTGCTTTCAAATTTCTAGGAACTCCTGAAAACTTGAAAAACATTTTTCAAATTTCTAGGAACTCCTGATATCTTGAAAAACATTTTTCAAATTTCTAGGAACTCCTGAAAACTTGAAAAAACATTTTTCAAATTTCTAGGAACTCCTGAAAACTTGAAAAAGTGTTTTCAAATTTCTAGGAACTCCTGAAAACTTGAAAAAGTGTTTTCAAATTTCTAGGAACTCCTGAAAACTTGAAAAAGTGTTTTCAAATTTCTAGGAACTCCTGAAAACTTGAAAAAGTGTTTTCAAACTTCTAGGAACTCCTGAAAACTTGAAAAAACTTCTTCAAATTTCAAGGAACTCCTGAAAACTTGAAAAAGTGTTTTCAAATTTCTAGGAACTCCTGAAAACTTGAAAAAGTGTTTTCAAATTTCTAGGAACTCCTGAAAACTTGAAAAACATTTTTCAAATTTCTAGGAACTCCTGAAATCTTGAAAAAGTGTTTTCAAATTTCTAGGAACTCCTGAAAACTTGAAAAAACTTCTTCAAATTTCAAGGAACTCCTGAAAACTTGAAAAAGTGTTTTCAAATTTCTAGGAACTCCTGAAAACTTGAAAAACATTTTTCAAATTTCTAGGAACTCCTGAAATCTTGAAAAAGTGTTTTCAAATTTCTAGGAACTCCTGAAAACTTGAAAAAGTGTTTTCAAATTTTTAGGAACTCCTGAAAACTTGAAAAAGTGTTTTCAAGTTTCTAGGAACTCCTGAAAACTTGAAAAAACTTCTTCAAATTTTTAGGAACTCCTGAAAACTTGAAAAAGTGTTTTCAAGTTTCTAGGAACTCCTGAAAACTTGAAAAAACTTCTTCAAATTTTTAGGAACTCCTGAAAACTTGAAAAAGTGTTTTCAAATTTCTAGGAACTCCTGAAAACTTGAAAAAACATTTTTCAAATTTCTAGGAACTCCTGAAAACTTGAAAAAGTGTTTTCAAATTTCTAGGAACTCCTGAAAACTTGAAAAAGTGTTTTCAAATTTCTAGGAACTCCTGAAAACTTGAAAAAGTGTTTTCAAATTTCTAGGAACTCCTGAAAACTTGAAAAAGTGTTTTCAAACTTCTAGGAACTCCTGAAAACTTGAAAAAACTTCTTCAAATTTCAAGGAACTCCTGAAAACTTGAAAAAGTGTTTTCAAATTTCTAGGAACTCCTGAAAACTTGAAAAAGTGTTTTCAAATTTCTAGGAACTCCTGAAAACTTGAAAAAGTGTTTTCAAGTTTCTAGGAACTCCTGAAAACTTGAAAAAACTTCTTCAAATTTCAAGGAACTCCTGAAAACTTGAAAAAGTGTTTTCAAATTTCTAGGAACTCCTGAAAACTTGAAAAACATTTTTCAAATTTCTAGGAACTCCTGAAATCTTGAAAAAGTGTTTTCAAATTTCTAGGAACTCCTGAAAACTTGAAAAAGTGTTTTCAAATTTTTAGGAACTCCTGAAAACTTGAAAAAGTGTTTTCAAGTTTCTAGGAACTCCTGAAAACTTGAAAAAACTTCTTCAAATTTTTAGGAACTCCTGAAAACTTGAAAAAGTGTTTTCAAGTTTCTAGGAACTCCTGAAAACTTGAAAAAACTTCTTCAAATTTTTAGGAACTCCTGAAAACTTGAAAAAGTGTTTTCAAATTTCTAGGAACTCCTGAAAACTTGAAAAAGTGTTTTCAAATTTTTAGGAACTCCTGAAAACTTGAAAAACATTTTTCAAATTTCTAGGAACTCCTGAAAACTTGAAAAAACTTCTTCAAATTTCAAGGAACTCCTGAAAACTTGAAAAAGTGTTTTCAAATTTCTAGGAACTCCTGAAAACTTGAAAAAACTTTTTCAAATTTCTAGGAACTCCTGAAATCTTGAAAAAGTGTTTTCAAGTTTCTAGGAACTCCTGAAAACTTGAAAAAGTGTTTTCAAATTTCTAGGAACTCCTGAAAACTTGAAAAAGTGTTTTCAAATTTCTAGGAACTCCTGAAAACTTGAAAAAGTGTTTTCAAATTTCTAGGAACTCCTGAAAACTTGAAAAAGTGTTTTCAAATTTCTAGGAACTCCTGAAAACTTGAAAAAGTGTTTTCAAATTTCTAGGAACTCCTGAAAACTTGAAAAAGTGTTTTCAAACTTCTAGGAACTCCTGAAAACTTGAAAAAACTTCTTCAAATTTCAAGGAACTCCTGAAAACTTGAAAAAGTGTTTTCAAATTTCTAGGAACTCCTGAAAACTTGAAAAAGTGTTTTCAAATTTCTAGGAACTCCTGAAAACTTGAAAAAGTGTTTTCAAGTTTCTAGGAACTCCTGAAAACTTGAAAAAACTTCTTCAAATTTCAAGGAACTCCTGAAAACTTGAAAAAGTGTTTTCAAATTTCTAGGAACTCCTGAAAACTTGAAAAACAATTTTTCAAATTTCTAGGAACTCCTGAAATCTTGAAAAAGTGTTTTCAAATTTCTAGGAACTCCTGAAAACTTGAAAAAGTGTTTTCAAATTTTTAGGAACTCCTGAAAACTTGAAAAAGTGTTTTCAAGTTTCTAGGAACTCCTGAAAACTTGAAAAAACTTCTTCAAATTTTTAGGAACTCCTGAAAACTTGAAAAAGTGTTTTCAAGTTTCTAGGAACTCCTGAAAACTTGAAAAAACTTCTTCAAATTTTTAGGAACTCCTGAAAACTTGAAAAAGTGTTTTCAAATTTCTAGGAACTCCTGAAACTTTGAAAAAGTGTTTTCAAATTTTTAGGAACTCCTGAAAACTTGAAAAACATTTTTCAAATTTCTAGGAACTCCTGAAAACTTGAAAAAACTTCTTCAAATTTCAAGGAACTCCTGAAAACTTGAAAAAGTGTTTTCAAATTTCTAGGAACTCCTGAAAACTTGAAAAAACTTTTTCAAATTTCTAGGAACTCCTGAAATCTTGAAAAAGTGTTTTCAAGTTTCTAGGAACTCCTGAAAACTTGAAAAAGTGTTTTCAAGTTTCTAGGAACTCCTGAAAACTTGAAAAAACTTCTTCAAATTTCAAGGAACTCCTGAAAACTTGAAAAAGTGTTTTCAAATTTCTAGGAACTCCTGAAAACTTGAAAAACAATTTTTCAAATTTCTAGGAACTCCTGAAATCTTGAAAAAGTGTTTTCAAATTTCTAGGAACTCCTGAAAACTTGAAAAAGTGTTTTCAAATTTTTAGGAACTCCTGAAAACTTGAAAAAGTGTTTTCAAGTTTCTAGGAACTCCTGAAAACTTGAAAAAACTTCTTCAAATTTTTAGGAACTCCTGAAAACTTGAAAAAGTGTTTTCAAGTTTCTAGGAACTCCTGAAAACTTGAAAAAACTTCTTCAAATTTTTAGGAACTCCTGAAAACTTGAAAAAGTGTTTTCAAATTTCTAGGAACTCCTGAAACTTTGAAAAAGTGTTTTCAAATTTTTAGGAACTCCTGAAAACTTGAAAAACATTTTTCAAATTTCTAGGAACTCCTGAAAACTTGAAAAAACTTCTTCAAATTTCAAGGAACTCCTGAAAACTTGAAAAAGTGTTTTCAAATTTCTAGGAACTCCTGAAAACTTGAAAAAACTTTTTCAAACTTCTAGGAACTCCTGAAATCTTGAAAAAGTGTTTTCAAGTTTCTAG
Source organism: Caenorhabditis uteleia (assembly GCA_963573275.1). NCBI lineage: Eukaryota > Metazoa > Nematoda > Chromadorea > Rhabditida > Rhabditidae > Caenorhabditis > Caenorhabditis uteleia. Next base: position 20,026,256 of record OY752137.1, read on the forward strand.
GAACTCCTGAAAACTTGAAAAAGTGTTTTCAAGTTTCTAGGAACTCCTGAAAACTTGAAAAAGTGTTTTCAAATTTCTAGGAACTCCTGAAAACTTGAAAAAACTTTTTCAAATTTCTAGGAACTCCTGAAAACTTGAAAAAACATTTTTCAAATTTCTAGGAACTCCTGAAAACTTGAAAAAGTGTTTTCAAATTTCTAGGAACTTCTGAAAACTTGAAAAAGTGTTTTCAAATTTCTAGGAACTCCTGAAAACTTGAAAAAGTGTTTTCAAGTTTCTAGGAACTCCTGAAATCTTGAAAAAGTGTTTTCAAGTTTCTAGGAACTCCTGAAAACTTGAAAAAGTGTTTTCAAATTTCTAGGAACTCCTGAAAACTTGAAAAAGTGTTTTCAAATTTCTAGGAACTCCTGAAAACTTGAAAAAACTTTTTCAAATTTCTAGGAACTCCTGAAATCTTGAAAAAGTGTTTTCAAGTTTCTAGGAACTCCTGAAAACTTGAAAAAGTGTTTTCAAATTTCTAGGAACTCCTGAAAACTTGAAAAAACTTTTTCAAATTTCTAGGAACTCCTGAAAACTTGAAAAACATTTTTCAAATTTCAAGGAACTCCTGAAAACTTGAAAAAGTGTTTTCAAATTTCTAGGAACTCCTGAAAACTTGAAAAAACTTTTTCAAATTTCTAGGAACTCCTGAAATCTTGAAAAAGTGTTTTCAAGTTTCTAGGAACTCCTGAAAACTTGAAAAAGTGTTTTCAAATTTCTAGGAACTCCTGAAAACTTGAAAAAGTGTTTTCAAATTTCTAGGAACTCCTGAAAACTTGAAAAAGTGTTTTCAAATTTCTAGGAACTCCTGAAAACTTGAAAAAGTGTTTTCAAATTTCTAGGAACTCCTGAAAACTTGAAAAAGTGTTTTCAAATTTCTAGGAACTCCTGAAAACTTGAAAAAGTGTTTTCAAACTTCTAGGAACTCCTGAAAACTTGAAAAAACTTCTTCAAATTTCAAGGAACTCCTGAAAACTTGAAAAAGTGTTTTCAAATTTCTAGGAACTCCTGAAAACTTGAAAAAGTGTTTTCAAATTTCTAGGAACTCCTGAAAACTTGAAAAAGTGTTTTCAAATTTTTAGGAACTCCTGAAAACTTGAAAAAGTGTTTTCAAGTTTCTAGGAACTCCTGAAAACTTGAAAAAACTTCTTCAAATTTCAAGGAACTCCTGAAAACTTGAAAAAGTGTTTTCAAATTTCTAGGAACTCCTGAAAACTTGAAAAACAATTTTTCAAATTTCTAGGAACTCCTGAAATCTTGAAAAAGTGTTTTCAAATTTCTAGGAACTCCTGAAAACTTGAAAAAGTGTTTTCAAATTTTTAGGAACTCCTGAAAACTTGAAAAAGTGTTTTCAAGTTTCTAGGAACTCCTGAAAACTTGAAAAAACTTCTTCAAATTTTTAGGAACTCCTGAAAACTTGAAAAAGTGTTTTCAAGTTTCTAGGAACTCCTGAAAACTTGAAAAAACTTCTTCAAATTTTTAGGAACTCCTGAAAACTTGAAAAAGTGTTTTCAAGTTTCTAGGAACTCCTGAAAACTTGAAAAAACTTCTTCAAATTTTTAGGAACTCCTGAAAACTTGAAAAAGTGTTTTCAAATTTCTAGGAACTCCTGAAAACTTGAAAAAGTGTTTTCAAATTTTTAGGAACTCCTGAAAACTTGAAAAACATTTTTCAAATTTCTAGGAACTCCTGAAAACTTGAAAAAACTTCTTCAAATTTCAAGGAACTCCTGAAAACTTGAAAAAGTGTTTTCAAATTTCTAGGAACTCCTGAAAACTTGAAAAAACTTTTTCAAATTTCTAGGAACTCCTGAAATCTTGAAAAAGTGTTTTCAAGTTTCTAGGAACTCCTGAAAACTTGAAAAAGTGTTTTCAAATTTCTAGGAACTCCTGAAAACTTGAAAAAGTGTTTTCAAATTTCTAGGAACTCCTGAAAACTTGAAAAAGTGTTTTCAAATTTCTAGGAACTCCTGAAAACTTGAAAAAACTTTTTCAAATTTCTAGGAACTCCTGAAAACTTGAAAAAACATTTTTCAAATTTCTAGGAACTCCTGAAAACTTGAAAAAGTGTTTTCAAATTTCTAGGAACTCCTGAAAACTTGAAAAAGTGTTTTCAAATTTCTAGGAACTCCTGAAAACTTGAAAAAACTTTTTCAAATTTCTAGGAACTCCTGAAAACTTGAAAAAACATTTTTCAAATTTCTAGGAACTCCTGAAAACTTGAAAAAGTGTTTTCAAATTTCTAGGAACTTCTGAAAACTTGAAAAAGTGTTTTCAAATTTCTAGGAACTCCTGAAAACTTGAAAAAGTGTTTTCAAGTTTCTAGGAACTCCTGAAATCTTGAAAAAGTGTTTTCAAGTTTCTAGGAACTCCTGAAAACTTGAAAAAGTGTTTTCAAGTTTCTAGGAACTCCTGAAAACTTGAAAAAGTGTTTTCAAATTTCTAGGAACTCCTGAAAACTTGAAAAAACTTTTTCAAATTTCTAGGAACTCCTGAAAACTTGAAAAAACATTTTTCAAATTTCTAGGAACTCCTGAAAACTTGAAAAAGTGTTTTCAAATTTCTAGGAACTTCTGAAAACTTGAAAAAGTGTTTTCAAATTTCTAGGAACTCCTGAAAACTTGAAAAAGTGTTTTCAAGTTTCTAGGAACTCCTGAAATCTTGAAAAAGTGTTTTCAAGTTTCTAGGAACTCCTGAAAACTTGAAAAAGTGTTTTCAAATTTCTAGGAACTCCTGAAAACTTGAAAAAGTGTTTTCAAATTTCTAGGAACTCCTGAAAACTTGAAAAAACTTTTTCAAATTTCTAGGAACTCCTGAAATCTTGAAAAAGTGTTTTCAAGTTTCTAGGAACTCCTGAAAACTTGAAAAAGTGTTTTCAAATTTCTAGGAACTCCTGAAAACTTGAAAAAACTTTTTCAAATTTCTAGGAACTCCTGAAAACTTGAAAAACATTTTTCAAATTTCTAGGAACTCCTGAAAACTTGAAAAAGTGTTCTCAAATTTCTAGGAACTCCTGAAAACTTGAAAAAGTGTTTTCAAATTTCTAGGAACTCCTGAAAACTTGAAAAAGTGTTTTCAAATTTCTAGGAACTCCTGAAAACTTGAAAAAGTGTTCTCAAAATTCTAGGAACTCCTGAAAACTTGAAAAAGTGTTCTCAAATTTCTAGGAACTCCTGAAAACTTGAAAAAGTGTTCTCAAAATTCTAGGAACTCCTGAAAACTTGAAAAAGTGTTTTCAAATTTCTAGGAACTCCTGAAAACTTGAAAAAGTGTTTTCAAATTTCTAGGAACTCCTGAAAACTTGAAAAAGTGTTTTCAAATTTCTAGGAACTCCTGAAAACTTGAAAAACATTTTTCAAATTTCTAGGAACTCCTGAAAACTTGAAAAACTTTTTTCAAATTTCTAGGAACTCCTGAAAACTTGAAAAAGTGTTTTCAAATTTCTAGGAACTCCTGAAAACTTAAAAAACAGTTTTCAAATTTCTAGGAACTCCTGAAAACTTGAAAAAGTGTTTTCAAAATTCTAGGAACTCCTGAAAACTTGAAAAAGTGTTTTCAAATTTCTAGGAACTCCTGAAAACTTGAAAAAGTGTTTTCAAATTTCTAGGAACTCCTGAAAACTTGAAAAACATTTTTCAAATTTCTAGGAACTCCTGAAAACTTGAAAAAGTGTTTTCAAATTTCTAGGAACTCCTGAAAACTTGAAAAAACTTTTTCAAATTTCTAGGAACTCCTGAAAACTTGAAAAAACATTTTTCAAATTTCTAGGAACTCCTGAAAACTTGAAAAAGTGTTTTCAAATTTCTAGGAACTCCTGAAAACTTGAAAAAACTTCTTCAAATTTTTAGGAACTCCTGAAAACTTGAAAAAGTGTTTTCAAATTTCTAGGAACTCCTGAAAACTTGAAAAAGTGTTTTCAAATTTTTAGGAACTCCTGAAAACTTGAAAAACATTTTTCAAATTTCTAGGAACTCCTGAAAACTTGAAAAAACTTCTTCAAATTTCAAGGAACTCCTGAAAACTTGAAAAAGTGTTTTCAAATTTCTAGGAACTCCTGAGAACTCGAAAAACATTTTTCAAATTTCTAAGAACTCCTGAAAACTTGAAAAATAGTTTTCAAATTTCTAGGAACTCCTGAAAACTCGAAAAACTTTTTTCAAATTTCTAGGAACTCCTGAGAACTCGAAAAACTTCTTCAAATTTTTAGGAACTCCTGAAAACTTGAAAAAGTGTTTTCAAATTTCTAGGAACTCCTGAAAACTTGAAAAAGTGTTTTCAAATTTTTAGGAACTCCTGAAAACTTGAAAAACATTTTTCAAATTTCTAGGAACTCCTGAAAACTTGAAAAAACTTCTTCAAATTTCAAGGAACTCCTGAAAACTTGAAAAAGTGTTTTCAAATTTCTAGGAACTCCTGAAAACTTGAAAAAACTTTTTCAAATTTCTAGGAACTCCTGAAAACTTGAAAAAGTGTTTTCAAATTTCTAGGAACTCCTGAAAACTTGAAAAAACTTTTTCAAATTTCTAGGAACTCCTGAAATCTTGAAAAAGTGTTTTCAAGTTTCTAGGAACTCCTGAAAACTTGAAAAAGTGTTTTCAAATTTCTAGGAACTCCTGAAAACTTGAAAAAACTTTTTCAAATTTCTAGGAACTCCTGAAAACTTGAAAAACATTTTTCAAATTTCTAGGAACTCCTGAAAACTTGAAAAAGTGTTCTCAAATTTCTAGGAACTCCTGAAAACTTGAAAAAGTGTTTTCAAATTTCTAGGAACTCCTGAAAACTTGAAAAAGTGTTCTCAAAATTCTAGGAACTCCTGAAAACTTGAAAAAGTGTTTTCAAATTTCTAGGAACTCCTGAAAACTTGAAAAAGTGTTCTCAAAATTCTAGGAACTCCTGAAAACTTGAAAAAGTGTTCTCAAAATTCTAGGAACTCCTGAAAACTTGAAAAAGTGTTCTCAAATTTCTAGGAACTCCTGAAAACTTGAAAAAGTGTTCTCAAAATTCTAGGAACTCCTGAAAACTTGAAAAAGTGTTTTCAAATTTCTAGGAACTCCTGAAAACTTGAAAAAGTGTTTTCAAATTTCTAGGAACTCCTGAAAACTTGAAAAAGTGTTTTCAAATTTCTAGGAACTCCTGAAAACTTGAAAAACATTTTTCAAATTTCTAGGAACTCCTGAAAACTTGAAAAACTTTTTTCAAATTTCTAGGAACTCCTGAAAACTTGAAAAAGTGTTTTCAAGTTTCTAGGAACTCCTGAAAACTTAAAAAACTGTTTTCAAATTTCTAGGAACTCCTGAAAACTTGAAAAAGTGTTTTCAAAATTCTAGGAACTCCTGAAAACTTGAAAAAGTGTTTTCAAATTTCTAGGAACTCCTGAAAACTTGAAAAAGTGTTTTCAAATTTCTAGGAACTCCTGAAAACTTGAAAAACATTTTTCAAATTTCTAGGAACTCCTGAAAACTTGAAAAAGTGTTTTCAAATTTCTAGGAACTCCTGAAAACTTGAAAAAACTTTTTCAAATTTCTAGGAACTCCTGAAAACTTGAAAAAACATTTTTCAAATTTCTAGGAACTCCTGAAAACTTGAAAAAGTGTTTTCAAATTTCTAGGAACTCCTGAAAACTTGAAAAAGTGTTTTCAAATTTCTAGGAACTCCTGAAAACTTGAAAAAGTGTTCTCAAAATTCTAGGAACTCCTGAAAACTTGAAAAAGTGTTTTCAAATTTCTAGGAACTCCTGAAAACTTGAAAAAGTGTTCTCAAAATTCTAGGAACTCCTGAAAACTTGAAAAAGTGTTCTCAAAATTCTAGGAACTCCTGAAAACTTGAAAAAGTGTTCTCAAATTTCTAGGAACTCCTGAAAACTTGAAAAAGTGTTCTCAAAATTCTAGGAACTCCTGAAAACTTGAAAAAGTGTTTTCAAATTTCTAGGAACTCCTGAAAACTTGAAAAAGTGTTTTCAAATTTCTAGGAACTCCTGAAAACTTGAAAAAGTGTTTTCAAATTTCTAGGAACTCCTGAAAACTTGAAAAACATTTTTCAAATTTCTAGGAACTCCTGAAAACTTGAAAAACTTTTTTCAAATTTCTAGGAACTCCTGAAAACTTGAAAAAGTGTTTTCAAGTTTCTAGGAACTCCTGAAAACTTAAAAAACTGTTTTCAAATTTCTAGGAACTCCTGAAAACTTGAAAAAGTGTTTTCAAAATTCTAGGAACTCCTGAAAACTTGAAAAAGTGTTTTCAAATTTCTAGGAACTCCTGAAAACTTGAAAAAGTGTTTTCAAATTTCTAGGAACTCCTGAAAACTTGAAAAACATTTTTCAAATTTCTAGGAACTCCTGAAAACTTGAAAAAGTGTTTTCAAATTTCTAGGAACTCCTGAAAACTTGAAAAAACTTTTTCAAATTTCTAGGAACTCCTGAAAACTTGAAAAAACATTTTTCAAATTTCTAGGAACTCCTGAAAACTTGAAAAAGTGTTTTCAAATTTCTAGGAACTCCTGAAAACTTGAAAAAGTGTTTTCAAATTTCTAGGAACTCCTGAAAACTTGAAAAACATTTTTCAAATTTCTAGGAACTCCTGAAAACTTGAAAAACTTTTTTCAAATTTCTAGGAACTCCTGAAAACTTAAAAAACTGTTTTCAAATTTCTAGGAACTCCTGAAAACTTGAAAAAGTGTTTTCAAAATTCTAGGAACTCCTGAAAACTTGAAAAAGTGTTTTCAAATTTCTAGGAACTCCTGAAAACTTGAAAAAGTGTTTTCAAATTTCTAGGAACTCCTGAAAACTTGAAAAACATTTTTCAAATTTCTAGGAACTCCTGAAAACTTGAAAAAGTGTTTTCAAATTTCTAGGAACTCCTGAAAACTTGAAAAAACTTTTTCAAATTTCTAGGAACTCCTGAAAACTTGAAAAAGTGTTTTCAAATTTTTAGGAACTCCTGAAAACTTGAAAAACATTTTTCAAATTTCTAGGAACTCCTGAAAACTTGAAAAAACTTCTTCAAATTTCAAGGAACTCCTGAAAACTTGAAAAAGTGTTTTCAAATTTCTAGGAACTCCTGAAAACTTGAAAAAACTTTTTCAAATTTCTAGGAACTCCTGAAATCTTGAAAAAGTGTTTTCAAGTTTCTAGGAACTCCTGAAAACTTGAAAAAGTGTTTTCAAGTTTCTAGGAACTCCTGAAAACTTGAAAAAGTGTTTTCAAATTTCTAGGAACTCCTGAAAACTTGAAAAAACTTTTTCAAATTTCTAGGAACTCCTGAAAACTTGAAAAAACATTTTTCAAATTTCTAGGAACTCCTGAAAACTTGAAAAAGTGTTTTCAAATTTCTAGGAACTTCTGAAAACTTGAAAAAGTGTTTTCAAATTTCTAGGAACTCCTGAAAACTTGAAAAAGTGTTTTCAAGTTTCTAGGAACTCCTGAAATCTTGAAAAAGTGTTTTCAAGTTTCTAGGAACTCCTGAAAACTTGAAAAAGTGTTTTCAAATTTCTAGGAACTCCTGAAAACTTGAAAAAGTGTTTTCAAATTTCTAGGAACTCCTGAAAACTTGAAAAAACTTTTTCAAATTTCTAGGAACTCCTGAAATCTTGAAAAAGTGTTTTCAAGTTTCTAGGAACTCCTGAAAACTTGAAAAAGTGTTTTCAAATTTCTAGGAACTCCTGAAAACTTGAAAAAACTTTTTCAAATTTCTAGGAACTCCTGAAAACTTGAAAAACATTTTTCAAATTTCTAGGAACTCCTGAAAACTTGAAAAAGTGTTCTCAAATTTCTAGGAACTCCTGAAAACTTGAAAAAGTGTTTTCAAATTTCTAGGAACTCCTGAAAACTTGAAAAAGTGTTTTCAAATTTCTAGGAACTCCTGAAAACTTGAAAAAGTGTTCTCAAAATTCTAGGAACTCCTGAAAACTTGAAAAAGTGTTCTCAAATTTCTAGGAACTCCTGAAAACTTGAAAAAGTGTTCTCAAAATTCTAGGAACTCCTGAAAACTTGAAAAAGTGTTTTCAAATTTCTAGGAACTCCTGAAAACTTGAAAAAGTGTTTTCAAATTTCTAGGAACTCCTGAAAACTTGAAAAAGTGTTTTCAAATTTCTAGGAACTCCTGAAAACTTGAAAAACATTTTTCAAATTTCTAGGAACTCCTGAAAACTTGAAAAACTTTTTTCAAATTTCTAGGAACTCCTGAAAACTTGAAAAAGTGTTTTCAAATTTCTAGGAACTCCTGAAAACTTAAAAAACAGTTTTCAAATTTCTAGGAACTCCTGAAAACTTGAAAAAGTGTTTTCAAAATTCCAGGAACTCCTGAAAACTTGAAAAAGTGTTTTCAAATTTCTAGGAACTCCTGAAAACTTGAAAAAGTGTTTTCAAATTTCTAGGAACTCCTGAAAACTTGAAAAACATTTTTCAAATTTCTAGGAACTCCTGAAAACTTGAAAAAGTGTTTTCAAATTTCTAGGAACTCCTGAAAACTTGAAAAAACTTTTTCAAATTTCTAGGAACTCCTGAAAACTTGAAAAAACATTTTTCAAATTTCTAGGAACTCCTGAAAACTTGAAAAAGTGTTTTCAAATTTCTAGGAACTCCTGAAAACTTGAAAAAACTTCTTCAAATTTTTAGGAACTCCTGAAAACTTGAAAAAGTGTTTTCAAATTTCTAGGAACTCCTGAAAACTTGAAAAAGTGTTTTCAAATTTTTAGGAACTCCTGAAAACTTGAAAAACATTTTTCAAATTTCTAGGAACTCCTGAAAACTTGAAAAAACTTCTTCAAATTTCAAGGAACTCCTGAAAACTTGAAAAAGTGTTTTCAAATTTCTAGGAACTCCTGAGAACTCGAAAAACATTTTTCAAATTTCTAAGAACTCCTGAAAACTTGAAAAATAGTTTTCAAATTTCTAGGAACTCCTGAAAACTCGAAAAACTTTTTTCAAATTTCTAGGAACTCCTGAGAACTCGAAAAACTTCTTCAAATTTTTAGGAACTCCTGAAAACTTGAAAAAGTGTTTTCAAATTTCTAGGAACTCCTGAAAACTTGAAAAAGTGTTTTCAAATTTTTAGGAACTCCTGAAAACTTGAAAAACATTTTTCAAATTTCTAGGAACTCCTGAAAACTTGAAAAAACTTCTTCAAATTTCAAGGAACTCCTGAAAACTTGAAAAAGTGTTTTCAAATTTCTAGGAACTCCTGAAAACTTGAAAAAACTTTTTCAAATTTCTAGGAACTCCTGAAATCTTGAAAAAGTGTTTTCAAGTTTCTAGGAACTCCTGAAAACTTGAAAAAGTGTTTTCAAGTTTCTAGGAACTCCTGAAAACTTGAAAAAGTGTTTTCAAATTTCTAGGAACTCCTGAAAACTTGAAAAAGTGTTTTCAAATTTCTAGGAACTCCTGAAAACTTGAAAAAGTGTTTTCAAGTTTCTAGGAACTCCTGAAATCTTGAAAAAGTGTTTTCAAGTTTCTAGGAACTCCTGAAAACTTGAAAAAGTGTTTTCAAATTTCTAGGAACTCCTGAAAACTTGAAAAAGTGTTTTCAAATTTCTAGGAACTCCTGAAAACTTGAAAAAGTGTTTTCAAATTTCTAGGAACTCCTGAAAACTTGAAAAAGTGTTTTCAAGTTTCTAGGAACTCCTGAAATCTTGAAAAAGTGTTTTCAAGTTTCTAGGAACTCCTGAAATCTTGAAAAAGTGTTTTCAAGTTTCTAGGAACTCCTGAAAACTTGAAAAAGTGTTTTCAAGTTTCTAGGAACTCCTGAAAACTTGAAAAAGTGTTTTCAAGTTTCTAGGAACTCCTGAAAACTTGAAAAAGTGTTTTCAAATTTCTAGGAACTCCTGAAAACTTGAAAAAGTGTTTTCAAATTTCTAGGAACTCCTGAAAACTTGAAAAAACTTTTTCAAATTTCTAGGAACTCCTGAAATCTTGAAAAAGTGTTTTCAAGTTTCTAGGAACTCCTGAAAACTTGAAAAAGTGTTTTCAAATTTCTAGGAACTCCTGAAAACTTGAAAAAACTTTTTCAAATTTCTAGGAACTCCTGAAAACTTGAAAAACATTTTTCAAATTTCTAGGAACTCCTGAAAACTTGAAAAAGTGTTCTCAAATTTCTAGGAACTCCTGAAAACTTGAAAAAGTGTTTTCAAATTTCTAGGAACTCCTGAAAACTTGAAAAAGTGTTCTCAAAATTCTAGGAACTCCTGAAAACTTGAAAAAGTGTTTTCAAATTTCTAGGAACTCCTGAAAACTTGAAAAAGTGTTCTCAAAATTCTAGGAACTCCTGAAAACTTGAAAAAGTGTTCTCAAAATTCTAGGAACTCCTGAAAACTTGAAAAAGTGTTCTCAAATTTCTAGGAACTCCTGAAAACTTGAAAAAGTGTTCTCAAAATTCTAGGAACTCCTGAAAACTTGAAAAAGTGTTTTCAAATTTCTAGGAACTCCTGAAAACTTGAAAAAGTGTTTTCAAATTTCTAGGAACTCCTGAAAACTTGAAAAAGTGTTTTCAAATTTCTAGGAACTCCTGAAAACTTGAAAAACATTTTTCAAATTTCTAGGAACTCCTGAAAACTTGAAAAACTTTTTTCAAATTTCTAGGAACTCCTGAAAACTTGAAAAAGTGTTTTCAAATTTTTAGGAACTCCTGAAAACTTAAAAAACTGTTTTCAAATTTCTAGGAACTCCTGAAAACTTGAAAAAGTGTTTTCAAAATTCTAGGAACTCCTGAAAACTTGAAAAAGTGTTTTCAAATTTCTAGGAACTCCTGAAAACTTGAAAAAGTGTTTTCAAATTTCTAGGAACTCCTGAAAACTTGAAAAACATTTTTCAAATTTCTAGGAACTCCTGAAAACTTGAAAAAGTGTTTTCAAATTTCTAGGAACTCCTGAAAACTTGAAAAAACTTTTTCAAATTTCTAGGAACTCCTGAAAACTTGAAAAAACATTTTTCAAATTTCTAGGAACTCCTGAAAACTTGAAAAAGTGTTTTCAAATTTCTAGGAACTCCTGAAAACTTGAAAAAGTGTTTTCAAATTTCTAGGAACTCCTGAAAACTTGAAAAACATTTTTCAAATTTCTAGGAACTCCTGAAAACTTGAAAAACTTTTTTCAAATTTCTAGGAACTCCTGAAAACTTAAAAAACTGTTTTCAAATTTCTAGGAACTCCTGAAAACTTGAAAAAGTGTTTTCAAAATTCTAGGAACTCCTGAAAACTTGAAAAAGTGTTTTCAAATTTCTAGGAACTCCTGAAAACTTGAAAAAGTGTTTTCAAATTTCTAGGAACTCCTGAAAACTTGAAAAACATTTTTCAAATTTCTAGGAACTCCTGAAAACTTGAAAAAGTGTTTTCAAATTTCTAGGAACTCCTGAAAACTTGAAAAAACTTTTTCAAATTTCTAGGAACTCCTGAAAACTTGAAAAAACATTTTTCAAATTTCTAGGAACTCCTGAAAACTTGAAAAAGTGTTTTCAAATTTCTAGGAACTCCTGAAAACTTGAAAAAGTGTTTTCAAATTTCTAGGAACTCCTGAAAACTTGAAAAAGTGTTTTCAAATTTCTAGGAACTCCTGAAAACTTGAAAAACATTTTTCAAATTTCTAGCGTCGGCGATGTCATTTTTGGAATCAGGAGGACCACATACGTACCCCGCACCACAAATCACATCATTTTACGAAAAAAAAATTTTTGCAAATTTTTTGAAATTTCAAAAAATTTGCAGTCTGATATAGCCTATATACCCTCACTCATCCGATGCTATCACACTCAATTTTGAAGATAGAGCGTCGGCGATGTCATTTTTGGAATCAGGAGGACCAGATACGTACCCCGCACCACAAATCACATCATTTTACGAAAAAAAAATTTTTGCAAATTTTTTGAAATTTTAAAAAATTTGCAGTCTGATATAGCCTATATACCCTCACTCATCCGATGCTATCACACTCAATTTTGAAGATACAGCGTCGGCGATGTCATTTTTGAAATCAGGAGGACCTGATACGTACCCCGCACCTCAAATCACATCATTTTACGAAAAAAAAATTTTTGCAAATTTTTTGAAATTTAAAAAAATTTGCAGTCTGATATAGCCTATATACCCTCACTCATCCGATGCTATCACACTCAATTTTGAAGATACAGCGTCGGCGATGTCATTTTTGAAATCAGGAGGACCTGATACGTACCCCGCACCTCAAATCACATCATTTTACGAAAAAAATATTTTTGCAAATTTTTGGGAACTCCTGAAAACTTGCAGTCTGATATAGCCTATATACAATCACTCATCCGATGCTATCACACTCAATTTTGAAGATACAGCGTCGGCGATGTCATTTTTGGAATCAGGAGGACCAGATACGTACCCCGCACCACAAATCACATCATTTTAGGAAAAAAAATATTCTGCAAGTTTTTGGGAACTCCTGAAAACTTGCAGTCTGTTAGAGCCTGTATACCCTCACTCATCCGATGCTATCACACTCAATTTTGAAGATACAGCGTCGGCGATGTCATTTTTGGAATCAGGAGGACCATTTACGTACCCCGCACCACAAATCACATCATTTTACGAAAAAAAAATTTCTGCGAGATTTTGGGAACTCCTGAAAACTTGCAGTCTGATATAGCCTATATACACTCACTCATCCGATGCTATCACACTCAATTTTGAAGATACAGCGTCGGCGATGTTATTTTTGGAATCAGGAGGACCAGATACGTACCCCGCACCACAAATCACATCATTTTAGGAAAAAAAATATTCTGCAAGTTTTTGGGAACTCCTGAAAACTTGCAGTCTGATATAGCCTATATACCCTCACTCATCCGATGCTATCACACTCAATTTTGAAGATACAGCGTCGGCGATGTCATTTTTGGAATCAGGAGGACCATTTACGTACCCCGCACCACAAATCACATCATTTTAGGAAAAAAAATATTCTGCAAGTTTTTGGGAACTCCTGAAAACTTGCAGTCTGATATAGCCTATATACACTCACTCATCCGATGCTATCACACTCAATTTTGAAGATACAGCGTCGGCGATGTTATTTTTGGAATCAGGAGGACCAGATACGTACCCCGCACCACAAATCACATCATTTTAGGAAAAAAAATATTCTGCAAGTTTTTGGGAACTCCTGAAAACTTGCAGTCTGTTAGAGCCTGTATACCCTCACTCATCCGATGCTATCACACTCAATTTTGAAGATACAGCGTCGGCGATGTCATTTTTGGAATCAGGAGGACCATTTACGTACCCCGCACCACAAATCACATCATTTTACGAAAAAAAAATTTCTGCGAGATTTTGGGAACTCCTGAAAACTTGCAGTCTGATATAGCCTATATACACTCACTCATCCGATGCTATCACACTCAATTTTGAAGATACAGCGTCGGCGATGTCATTTTTGGAATCAGGAGGACCAGATACGTACCCCGCACCACAAATCACATCATTTTACGAAAAAAATATTTTTGCAAATTTTTGGGAACTCCTGAAAACTTGCAGTCTGATATAGCCTATATACCCTCACTCATCCGATGCTATCACACTCAATTTTGAAGATACAGCGTCGGCGATGTCATTTTTGGAATCAGGAGGACCAGATACGTACCCCGCACCACAAATCACATCATTTTACGAAAAAAATATTTTTGCAAATTTTTGGGAACTCCTGAAAACTTGCAGTCTGATATAGCCTATATACCCTCACTCATCCGATGCTATCACACTCAATTTTGAAGATACAGCGTCGGCGATGTCATTTTTAGAATCAGGAGGACCAGATACGTACCCCGCACCACAAATCACATCATTTTACGAAAAAAATATTTTTGCAAATTTTTGGGAACTCCTGAAAACTTGCAGTCTGATATAGCCTATATACCCTCACTCATCCGATGCTATCACACTCAATTTTGAAGATACAGCGTCGGCGATGTCATTTTTGGAATCAGGAGGACCAGATACGTACCCCGCACCACAAATCACATCATTTTACGAAAAAAATATTTTTGCAAATTTTTTGAAATTTCAAAAAATTTGCAGTCTGATATACCCTAAATACCCTCACTCATCCGATGCTATCACACTCAATTTTGAAGATACAGCGTCGGCGATGTCATTTTTGGAATCAGGAGGACCAGATACGTACCCCGCACCACAAATCACATCATTTTACGAGAAAAATATTTTTGCAAATTTTTTGAAATTTTAAAAAATTTGCAGTCTGATATAGCCTATATACCCTCACTCATCCGATGCTATCACACTCAAATTTGAAGATACAGCGTCGGCGATGTCATTTTTGGAATCAGGAGGACCAGATACGTACCCCGCACCACAAATCACACCATTTTACGAAAAAAAAATTTCTGCGAGTTTTTGGGAACTCCTGAAAACTTGCAGTCTGATATAGCCTATATACACTCACTCATCCGATGCTATCACACTGAATTTTGAAGATACAGCGTCGGCGATGTCATTTTTGGAATCAGGAGGACCAGATACGTACCCCGCACCACAAATCACATCATTTTACGAAAAAAAAATTTTTGCAAATTTTTTGAAATTTAAAAAAATTTGCAGTCTGATATAGCCTATATACCCTCACTCATCCGATGCTATCACACTCAATTTTGAAGATACAGCGTCGGCGATGTCATTTTTGAAATCAGGAGGACCAGATACGTACCCCGCACCACAAATCACATCATTTTACGAAAAAAATCTTTTTGCAAATTTTTGGGAACTCCTGAAAACTTGCAGTCTGATATAGCCTATATACCCTCACTCATCCGATGCTATCACACTCAATTTTGAAGATACAGCGTCGGCGATGTCATTTTTGGAATCAGGAGGACCAGATACGTACCCCGCACCACAAATCACATCATTTTACGAAAAAAATATTTTTGCAAATTTTTGGGAACTCCTGAAAACTTGCAGTCTGATATAGCCTATATACCCTCACTCATCCGATGCTATCACACTCAATTTTGAAGATACAGCGTCGGCGATGTCATTTTTGGAATCAGGAGGACCAGATACGTACCCCGCACCACAAATCACATCATTTTACGAAAAAAATATTTTTGCAAATTTTTGGGAACTCCTGAAAACTTGCAGTCTGATATAGCCTATATACCCTCACTCATCCGATGCTATCACACTCAATTTTGAAGATACAGCGTCGGCGATGTCATTTTTGGAATCAGGAGGACCAGATACGTACCCCGCACCACAAATCACATCATTTTACGAAAAAAATACTTTTGCAAATTTTTGGGAACTCCTGAAAACTTGCAGTCTGATATAGCCTATATACCCTCACTCATCCGATGCTATCACACTCAATTTTGAAGATACAGCGTCGGCGATGTCATTTTTGGAATCAGGAGGACCAGATACGTACCCCGCACCACAAATCACATCATTTTACGAAAAAAATATTTTTGCAAATTTTTGGGAACTCCTGAAAACTTGCAGTCTGATATAGCCTATATACCCTCACTCATCCGATGCTATCACACTCAATTTTGAAGATACAGCGTCGGCGATGTCATTTTTGGAATCAGGAGGACCAGATACGTACCCCGCACCACAAATCACATCATTTTACGAAAAAAATATTTTTGCAAATTTTTGGGAACTCCTGAAAACTTGCAGTCTGATATAGCCTATATACCCTCACTCATCCGATGCTATCACACTCAATTTTGAAGATACAGCGTCGGCGATGTCATTTTTGGAATCAGGAGGACCAGATACGTACCCCGCACCACAAATCACATCATTTTACGAAAAAAATATTTTTGCAAATTTTTGGGAACTCCTGAAAACTTGCAGTCTGATATAGCCTATATACCCTCACTCATCCGATGCTATCACACTCAATTTTGAAGATACAGCGTCGGCGATGTCATTTTTGGAATCAGGAGGACCAGATACGTACCCCGCACCACAAATCACATCATTTTACGAAAAAAATATTTTTGCAAATTTTTGGGAACTCCTGAAAACTTGCAGTCTGATATAGCCTATATACCCTCACTCATCCGATGCTATCACACTCAATTTTGAAGATACAGCGTCGGCGATGTCATTTTTGGAATCAGGAGGACCAGATACGTACCCCGCACCACAAATCACATCATTTTACGAAAAAAATATTTTTGCAAATTTTTGGGAACTCCTGAAAACTTGCAGTCTGATATAGCCTATATACCCTCACTCATCCGATGCTATCACACTCAATTTTGAAGATACAGCGTCGGCGATGTCATTTTTGGAATCAGGAGGACCAGATACGTACCCCGCACCACAAATCACATCATTTTACGAAAAAAATATTTTTGCAAATTTTTGGGAACTCCTGAAAACTTGCAGTCTGATATAGCCTATATACCCTCACTCATCCGATGCTTTCTCACTCAATTTTGAAGATACAGCGTCGGCGATGTCATTTTTGTAATCAGGAGGACTAGATACGTACCCCGCACCACAAATCATATCATTTTACGAAAAAAATATTTTTGCAAATTTTTTGAAATTTTAAAAAATTTGCAGTCTGATATAGCCTATATACCCTCACTCATCCGATGCTATCACACTCAATTTTGAAGATACAGCGTCGGCGATGTCATTTTTGGAATCAGGAGGACCAGATACGTACCCCGCACCACAAATCACATCATTTTAAGAAAAAAATATTTTTGCAAATTTTTTGAAATTTCAAAAAATTTGCAGTCTGATATACCCTATATACCCTCACTCATCCGATGCTATCACACTCAATTTTGAAGATACAGCGTCGGCGATGTCATTTTTGGAATCAGGAGGACCAGACACGTACCCCGCACGACAAATCACACCATTTTACGAAAAAAAATATTCTGCAAGTTTTTGGGAACTCCTGAAAACTTGCAATCTGATATAGCCTATATACCCTCACTCATCCGATGCTATCACACTCAATTTTGAAGATACAGCGTCGGCGATGTCATTTTTGGAATCAGGAGGACCAGATACGTACCCCGCACCACAAATCACATCATTTTACGAAAAAAAATATTCTGCAAGTTTTTGGGAACTCCTGAAAACTTGCAATCTGATATAGCCTATATACCCTCACTCATCCGATGCTATCACACTCAATTTTGAAGATACAGCGTCGGCGATGTCATTTTTGGAATCAGGAGGACCAGATACGTACCCCGCACCACAAATCACATCATTTTACGAAAAAAATATTTTTGCAAATTTTTGGGAACTCCTGAAAGCTTGCAGTCTGATATAGCCTATATACCCTCACTCATTCGATGCTATCTCACTCAATTTTGAAGATACAGCGTCGGCGATGTCATTTTTGGAATCAGGAGGACCAGATACGTACCCCGCACCACAAATCACATCATTTTACGAAAAAAAAAATTTTGCAAATTTTTTGAAATTTAAAAAAATTTGCAGTCTGATATAGCCTATATACCCTCACTCATCCGATGCTATCACACTCAATTTTGAAGATACAGCGTCGGCGATGTCATTTTTGAAATCAGGAGGACCAGATACGTACCCCGCACCACAAATCACATCATTTTACGAAAAAAATATTTTTGCAAATTTTTGGGAACTCCTGAAAACTTGCAGTCTGATATAGCCTATATACCCTCACTCATCCGATGCTATCACACTCAATTTTGAAGATACAGCGTCGGCGATGTCATTTTTGGAATCAGGAGGACCAGATACGTACCCCGCACCACAAATCACATCATTTTACGAAAAAAATATTTTTGCAAATTTTTGGGAACTCCTGAAAACTTGCAGTCTGATATAGCCTATATACCCTCACTCATCCGATGCTATCACACTCAATTTTGAAGATACAGCGTCGGCGATGTCATTTTTGGAATCAGGAGGACCAGATACGTACCCCGCACCACAAATCACATCATTTTACGAAAAAAATATTTTTGCAAATTTTTTGAAATTTCAAAAAATTTGCAGTCTGATATAGCCTATATACCCTCACTCATCCGATGCTAACTCACTCAATTTTGGAGATACAGCGTCGGCGATGTCATTTTTGGAATCAGGAGGACCAGATACGTACCCCGCACCACAAATCACATCATTTTACGAAAAAAATATTTTTGCAAATTTTTTGAAATTTCAAAAAATTTGCAGTCTGATATAGCCTATATACCCTCACTCATCCGATGCTATCTCACTCAATTTTGAAGATACAGCGTCGGCGATGTCATTTTTGGAATCAGGAGGACCAGATACGTACCCCGCACCACAAATCACATCATTTTACGAAAAAAATATTTTTGCAAATTTTTTGAAATTTCAAAAAATTTGCAGTCTGATATAGCCTATATACCCTCACTCATCCGATGCTAACTCACTCAATTTTGGAGATACAGCGTCGGCGATGTCATTTTTGGAATCAGGAAGACCAGATACGTACCCCGCACCACAAATCACATCATTTTACAAAAAAAATATTTTTGCAAATTTTTTGAAATTTCAAAAAATTTGCAGTCTGATACAGCCTATATACCCTCACTTATCCGATGCTAACTCACTCAATTTTGGAGATACAGCGTCGGCGATGTCATTTTTGGAATCAGGAGGACCAGATACGTGCCCCGCACCACAAATCACACCATTTTACGAAAAAAAATATTCTGCAAGTTTTTGGGAACTCCTGAAAACTTGCAATCTGATATAGCCTATATACCCTCACTCATCCGATGCTATCACACTCAATTTTGAAGATACAGCGTCGGCGATGTCATTTTTGGAATCAGGAGGACCAGATACGTACCCCGCACCACAAATCACATCATTTTACGAAAAAAATATTTTTGCAAATTTTTTCAAATTTCAAAAAATTTGCAGTCTGATATAGCCTATATACCCTCACTCATCCGATGCTATCACACTCAATTTTGAAGATACAGCGTCGGCGATGTCATTTTTGGAATCAGGAGGACCAGACACGTACCCCGCACGACAAATCACACCATTTTACGAAAAAAAATATTCTGCAAGTTTTTGGGAACTCCTGAAAACTTGCAATCTGATATAGCCTATATACCCTCACTCATCCGATGCTATCACACTCAATTTTGAAGATACAGCGTCGGCGATGTCATTTTTGGAATCAGGAGGACCAGATACGTACCCCGCACCACAAATCACATCATTTTACGAAAAAAATATTTTTGCAAATTTTTTCAAATTTCAAAAAATTTGCAGTCTGATACAGCCTATATACCCTCACTTATCCGATGCTAACTCACTCAATTTTGGAGATACAGCGTCGGCGATGTCATTTTTGGAATCAGGAGGACCAGATACGTGCCCCGCACCACAAATCACACCATTTTACGAAAAAAAAATATTCTGCAAGTTTTTGGGAACTCCTGAAAACTTGCAATCTGATATAGCCTATATACCCTCACTCATCCGATGCTATCACACTCAATTTTGAAGATACAGCGTCGGCGATGTCATTTTTGGAATCAGGAGGACCAGATACGTACCCCGCACCACAAATCACATCATTTTACGAAAAAAATATTTTTGCAAATTTTTTCAAATTTCAAAAAATTTGCAGTCTGATATAACCTATATACCCTCACTCATCCGATGCTATCACACTCAATTTTGAAGATACAGCGTCGGCGATGTCATTTTTGGAATCAGGAGGACCAGATACGTGCCCCGCACCACAAATCACATCATTTTACGAAAAAAATAATTTTGCAAATTTTTTGAAATTTCAAAAAATTTGCAGTCTGATATAGCCTATATACCCTCACTCATCCGATGCTATCACACTCAATTTTGGAGACACAGCGTCGGCGATGTCATTTTTGGAATCAGGAGGACCAGATACGTGCCCCGCACCACAAATCACATCATTTTACGAAAAAAATAATTTTGCAAATTTTTTGAAATTTCAAAAAATTTGCAGTCTGATATAGCCTATATACCCTCACTCATCCGATGCTAACTCACTCAATTTTGGGGATACAGCGTCGGCGATGTCATTTTTGGAATCAGGAGGACCAGATACGTACCCCGCACCACAAATCACATCATTTTACGAAAAAAATATTTTTGCAAATTTTTTGAAATTTCAAAAAATTTGCAGTCTGATATAGCCTATATACCCTCACTCATCCGATGCTATCACACTCAATTTTGAAGATACAGCGTCGGCGATGTCATTTTTGGAATCAGGAGGACCAGATACGTACCCCGCACCACAAATCACATCATTTTACGGAAAAAAATTTCTGCAAGTTTTTGGGAACTCCTGAAAATTTGCAGTCTGATATAGCCTATATACCCTCACTCATCCGATGCTATCACACTCAATTTTGAAGATACAGCGTCGGCGATGTCATTTTTGGAATCAGGAGGACTAGATACGTACCCCGCACCACAAATCACATCATTTTACGAAAAAAAATATTCTGCAAGTTTTTGGGAACTCCTGAAAACTTGCAGTCTGATATAGCCTATATAATCTCACTCATCCGATGCTTTCTCACTCAATTTTGAAGATACAGCGTCGGCGATGTCATTTTTGGAATCAGGAGGACCAGATACGTACCCCGCACCACAAATCACATCATTTTACGAAAAAAAATATTCTGCAAGTTTTTGGGAACTCCTGAAAACTTGCAGTCTGATATAGCCTATATAATCTCACTCATCCGATGCTATCACACTCAATTTTGAAGATACAGCGTCGGCGATGTCATTTTTGGAATCAGGAGGACCAGATACGTACCCCGCACGACAAATCACACCATTTTACGAAAAAAAATATTCTGCAAGTTTTTGGGAACTCCTGAAAACTTGCAGTCTGATATAGCCTATATAATCTCACTCATCCGATGCTATCACACTCAATTTTGAAGATACAGCGTCGGCGATGTCATTTTTGGAATCAGGAGGACCAGATACGTACCCCGCACCACAAATCATATCATTTTACGAAAAAAATATTTTTGCAAATTTTTTGAAATTTTAAAAAATTTGCAGTCTGATATAGCCTATATACCCTCACTCATCCGATGCTATCACACTCAATTTTGAAGATACAGCGTCGGCGATGTCATTTTTGGAATCAGGAGGACCAGATACGTACCCCGCACCACAAATCACATCATTTTACGAAAAAAATATTCTGCAAGTTTTTGGGAACTCCTGAAAACTTGCAGTCTGATATAGCCTATATAATCTCACTCATCCGATGCTTTCTCACTCAATTTTGAAGATACAGCGTCGGCGATGTCATTTTTGGAATCAGGAGGACCAGATACGTACCCCGCACCACAAATCATATCATTTTACGAAAAAAATATTTTTGCAAATTTTTTGAAATTTTAAAAAATTTGCAGTCTGATATAGCCTATATACCCTCACTCATCCGATGCTATCACACTCAATTTTGAAGATACAGCGTCGGCGATGTCATTTTTGGAATCAGGAGGACCAGATACGTACCCCGCACGACAAATCACACCATTTTACGAAAAAAAATATTCTGCAAGTTTTTGGGAACTCCTGAAAACTTGCAGTCTGATATAGCCTATATAATCTCACTCATCCGATGCTTTCTCACTCAATTTTGAAGATACAGCGTCGGCGATGTCATTTTTGGAATCAGGAGGACCAGATACGTACCCCGCACCACAAATCATATCATTTTACGAAAAAAATATTTTTGCAAATTTTTTGAAATTTTAAAAAATTTGCAGTCTGATATAGCCTATATACCCTCACTCATCCGATGCTATCACACGCAATTTTGAAGATACAGCGTCGGCGATGTCATTTTTGGAATCAGGAGGACCAGATACGTACCCCGCACCACAAATCACATCATTTTACGAAAAAAAATATTCTGCAAGTTTTTGGGAACTCCTGAAAACTTGCAGTCTGATATAGCCTATATACCCTCACTCATCCGATGCTATCTCACTCAATTTTGAAGATACAGCGTCGGCGATGTCATTTTTGGAATCAGGAGGACCAGATACGTACCCCGCACCACAAATCACATCATTTTACGAAAAAAATATTTTTGCAAATTTTTTGAAATTTCAAAAAATTTGCAGTCTGATACAGCCTATATACCCTCACTTATCCGATGCTATCACACTCAATTTTGAAGATACAGCGTCGGCGATGTCATTTTTGGAATCAGGAGGACCAGATACGTACCCCGCACCACAAATCACATCATTTTAGGAAAAAAAATATTCTGCAAGTTTTTGGGAACTCCTGAAAACTTGCAGTCTGATATAGCCTATATACCCTCACTCATCCGATGCTATCTCACTCAATTTTGAAGATACAGCGTCGGCGATGTCATTTTTGGAATCAGGAGGACCAGATACGTACCCCGCACCACAAATCACATCATTTTACGAAAAAAATATTTTTGCAAATTTTTTGAAATTTCAAAAAATTTGCAGTCTGATATAGCCTATATACCCTCACTCATCCGATGCTATCACACTCAATTTTGAAGATACAGCGTCGGCGATGTCATTTTTGGAATCAGGAGGACCAGATACGTACCCCGCACCACAAATCACATCATTTTACGAAAAAAATATTTTTGCAAATTTTTTGAAATTTCAAAAAATTTGCAGTCTGATATAGCCTATATACCCTCACTCATCCGATGCTATCTCACTCAATTTTGAAGATACAGCGTCGGCGATGTCATTTTTGGAATCAGGAGGACCAGATACGTACCCCGCACCACAAATCACATCATTTTACGAAAAAAATATTTTTGCAAATTTTTTGAAATTTCAAAAAATTTGCAGTCTGATATGGCCTATATACCCTCATTCATCCAATGCTATCACACTCAATTTTGAAGATACAGCGTCGGCGATGTCATTTTTGGAATCAGGAGGACCAGATACGTACCCCGCACCACAAATCACATCATTTTACGAAAAAAAATTTTTGCAAATTTTTTGAAATTTTAAAAAATTTGCAGTCTGATGTAGCCTATATACCCTCACTCATCCGATGCTATCACACTCAATTTTGAAGATACAGCGTCGGCGATGTCATTTTTGGAATCAGGAGGACCAGATACGTACCCCGCACCACAAATCACATCATTTTACGAAAAAAAAATTTTTGCAAATTTTTTGAAATTTTAAAAAATTTGCAGTCTGATATAGCCTATATACCCTCACTCATCCGATGCTATCACACTCAATTTTGAAGATACAGCGTCGGCGATGTCATTTTTGAAATCAGGAGGACCAGATACGTACCCCGCACCACAAATCACATCATTTTACGAAAAAAAATATTCTGCAAGTTTCTGGGAACTCCTGAAAACTTGCAGTCTGATATACCCTATATACCCTCACTCATCCGATGCTTTCTCGCTTAATTTTGAAGATACAGCGTCGGCGATGTCATTTTTGGAATCATGAGGACCAGATACGTACCCCGCACCACAAATCACATCATTTTACGAAAAAAAATTTTTTGCAAATTTTTTGAAATTTTAAAAAATTTGCAGTCTGATGTAGCCTATATACCCTCACTCATCCGATGCTATCACACTCAATTTTGAAGATACAGCGTCGGCGATGTCATTTTTGGAATCATGAGGACCAGATACGTACCCCGCACCACAAATCACATCATTTTACGAAAAAAAAATTTTTGCAAATTTTTTGAAATTTTAAAAAATTTGCAGTCTGATGTAGCCTATATACCCTCACTCATCCGATGCTATCACACTCAATTTTGAAGATACAGCGTCGGCGATGTCATTTTTGGAATCAGGAGGACCAGATACGTACCCCGCACCACAAATCACATCATTTTACGAAAAAAAATATTCTGCAAGTTTCTGGGAACTCCTGAAAACTTGCAGTCTGATATAGCCTATATACCCTCACTCATCCGATGCTATCACACTCAATTTTGAAGATACAGCGTCGGCGATGTCATTTTTGGAATCAGGAGAACCAGATACGTACCCCGCACCACAAATCACATCATTTTACGAAAAAAAAATTTTTGCAAATTTTTTGAAATTTTAAAAAATTTGCAGTCTGATATAGCCTATATACCCTCACTCATCCGATGCTATCACACTCAATTTTGAAGATAGAGCGTCGGCGATGTCATTTTTGGAATCAGGAGGACCAGATACGTACCCCGCACCACAAATCACATCATTTTACGAAAAAAAAATTTTTGCAAATTTTTTGAAATTTTAAAAAATTTGCAGTCTGATATAGCCTATATACCCTCACTCATCCGATGCTATCACACTCAATTTTGAAGATACAGCGTCGGCGATGTCATTTTTGGAATCAGGAGGACCAGATACGTACCCCGCACCACAAATCACATCATTTTACGAAAAAAAAAAGTTTTGCAAATTTTTTGAAATTTTAAAAAATTTGCAGTCTGATATAGCCTATATACCCTCACTCATCCGATGCTATCACACTCAATTTTGAAGATACAGCGTCGGCAATGTCATTTTTGGAATCAGGAGGACCAGATACGTACCCCGCACCACAAATCACATCATTTTACGAAAAAAAAATTTTTGCAAATTTTTTGAAATTTCAAAAAATTTGCAGTCTGATATAGCCTATATACCCTCACTCATCCGATGCTATCACACTCAATTTTGAAGATACAGCGTCGGCGACGTCATTTTTGGAATCAGGAGGACCAGATACGTACCCCGCACCACAAATCACATCATTTTACGAAAAAAAAATTTTTGCAAATTTTTTGAAATTTCAAAAAATTTGCAATCTGATATAGCCTATATACCCTCACTCATCCGATGCTATCACACTCAATTTTGAAGATACAGCGTCGGCGACGTCATTTTTGGAATCAGGAGGACCAGATACGTACCCCGCACCACAAATCACATCATTTTACGGAAAAAAAATTTTTGCAAATTTTTTGAAATTTTAAAAAATTTGCAGTCTGATATAGCCTATATACCCTCACTCATCCGATGCTATCACACTCAATTTTGAAGATAGAGCGTCGGCGATGTCATTTTTGGAATCAGGAGGACCAGATACGTACCCCGCACCACAAATCACATCATTTTACGAAAAAAAAATTTTTGCAAATTTTTTGAAATTTCAAAAAATTTGCAGTCTGATATAGCCTATATACCCTTACTCATCCGATGTTATCACACTCAATTTTGAAGATAGAGCGTCGGCAATGTCATTTTTGGAATCAGGAGGACCAGATACGTACCCCGCACCACAAATCACATCATTTTACGAAAAAAAAATTTTTGCAAATTTTTTGAAATTTTAAAAAATTTGCAGTCTGATATAGCCTATATACCCTCACTCATCCGATGCTATCACACTCAATTTTGAAGATACAGCGTCGGCGATGTCATTTTTGGAATCAGGAGGACCAGATACGTACCCCGCACCACAAATCACATCATTTTACGAAAAAAAAAGTTTTGCAAATTTTTTGAAGTTTTAAAAAATTTGCAGTCTGATATAGCCTATATACCCTCACTCATCCGAAGCTATCACACTCAATTTTGAAGATAGAGCGTCGGCGATGTCATTTTTGGAATCAGGAGGACCAGATACGTACCCCGAGCCACAAATCACATCATTTTACGAAAAAAAAATTTTTGCAAATTTTTTGAAATTTCAAAAAATTTGCAGTCTGATATAGCCTATATACCCTTACTCATCCGATGTTATCACACTCAATTTTGAAGATAGAGCGTCGGCGATGTCATTTTTGGAATCAGGAGGACCAGATACGTACCCCGCACCACAAATCACATCATTTTACGAAAAAAAAAGTTTTGCAAATTTTTTGAAATTTTAAAAAATTTGCAGTCTGATATAGCCTATATACCCTCACTCATCCGATCCTATCACACTCAATTTTGAAGATACAGCGTCGGCAATGTCATTTTTGGAATCAGGAGGACCAGATACGTACCCCGCACCACAAATCACAACATTTTACGAAAAAAAAATTTTTGCAAATTTTTTGAAATTTTAAAAAATTTGCAGTCTGATATAGCCTATATACCCTCACTCATCCGATGCTATCACACTCAATTTTGAAGATACAGCGTCGGCAATGTCATTTTTGGAATCAGGAGGACCAGATACGTACCCCGCACCACAAATCACATCATTTTACGAAAAAAAAATTTTTGCAAATTTTTTGAAATTTAAAAAAATTTGCAGTCTGATATAGCCTATATACCCTCACTCATCCGATGCTATCACACTCAATTTTGAAGATACAGCGTCGGCGATGTCATTTTTGGAATCAGGAGGACCAGATACGTACCCCGCACCACAAATCACATCATTTTACGAAAAAAAAAGTTTTGCAAATTTTTTGAAATTTTAAAAAATTTGCAGTCTGATATAGCCTATATACCCTCACTCATCCGATGCTATCACACTCAATTTTGAAGATACAGCGTCGGCAATGTCATTTTTGGAATCAGGAGGACCAGATACGTACCCCGCACCACAAATCACTTCATTTTACGAAAAAAAAATTTTTGCAAATTTTTTGAAATTTCAAAAAATTTGCAGTCTGATATAGCCTATATACCCTCACTCATCCGATGCTATCACACTCAATTTTGAAGATACAGCGTCGGCGATGTCATTTTTGGAATCAGGAGGACCAGACACGTACCCCGCACCACAAATCACATCATTTTACGAAAAAAAATTTTTTGCAAATTTTTTGAAATTTTAAAAAATTAGCAGTCTGATATAGCCTATATACCCTCACTCATCCGATGCTATCACACTCAATTTTGAAGATACAGCGTCGGCGATGTCATTTTTGGAATCAGGAGGACCAGATACGTACCCCGCACCACAAATCGCATCATTTTACGAAAAAAAAATTTTTGCAAATTTTTTGAAATTTCAAAAAATTTGCAGTCTGATATAGCCTATATACCCTCACTCATCCGATGCTATCACACTCAATTTTGAAGATACAGCGTCGGCGATGTCATTTTTGGAATCAGGAGGACCAGATACGTACCCCGCACCACAAATCGCATCATTTTACGAAAAAAAAATTTTTGCAAATTTTTTGAAATTTCAAAAAATTTGCAGTCTGATATAGCCTATATACCCTCACTCATCCGATGCTATCACACTCAATTTTGAAGATACAGCGTCGGCGATGTCATTTTTGGAATCAGGAGGACCAGATACGTACCCCGCACCACAAATCACATCATTTTACGAAAAAAAAATTTTTGCAAATTTTTTGAAATTTTAAAAAATTTGCAGTCTGATATAGCCTATATACCCTCACTCATCCGATGCTATCACACTCAATTTTGAAGATACAGCGTCGGCGATGTCATTTTTGGAATCAGGAGGACCAGATACGTACCCCGCACCACAAATCACATCATTTTACGAAAAAAAAATTTTTGCAAATTTTTTGAAATTTCAAAAAATTTGCAGTCTGATATAGCCTATATACCCTCACTCATCCGATGCTATCACACTCAATTTTGAAGATAGAGCGTCGGCGATGTCATTTTTGGAATCAGGAGGACCAGATACGTACCCCGCACCACAAATCACATCATTTTACGAAAAAAAAATTTTTGCAAATTTTTTGAAATTTCAAAAAATTTGCAGTCTGATATAGCCTATATACCCTCACTCATCCGATGCTATCACACTCAATTTTGAAGATACAGCGTCGGCAATGTCATTTTTGGAATCAGGAGGACCAGATACGTACCCCGCACCACAAATCACATCATTTTACGAAAAAAAAATTTTTGCAAATTTTTTGAAATTTCAAAAAATTTGCAGTCTGATATAGCCTATATACCCTCACTCATCCGATGCTATCACACTCAATTTTGAAGATACAGCGTCGGCAGTGTCATTTTTGGAATCAGGAGGACCAGATACGTACCCCGCACCACAAATCACATCATTTTACGAAAAAAAAATTTTTGCAAATTTTTTGAAATTTCAAAAAATTTGCAGTCTGATATAGCCTATATACCCTCACTCATCCGATGCTATCACACTCAATTTTGAAGATAGAGCGTCGGCGATGTCATTTTTGGAATCAGGAGGACCAGATACGTACCCCGCACCACAAATCACATCATTTTACGAAAAAAAAATTTTTGCAAATTTTTTGAAATTTCAAAAAATTTGCAGTCTGATATAGCCTATATACCCTCACTCATCCGATGCTATCACACTCAATTTTGAAGATAGAGCGTCGGCGATGTCATTTTTGGAATCAGGAGGACCAGATACGTACCCCGCACCACAAATCACATCATTTTACGAAAAAAAAATTTTTGCAAATTTTTTGAAATTTCAAAAAATTTGCAGTCTGATATAGCCTATATACCCTCACTCATCCGATGCTATCACACTCAATTTTGAAGATACAGCGTCGGCAATGTCATTTTTGGAATCAGGAGGACCAGATACGTACCCCGCACCACAAATCACATCATTTTACGAAAAAAAAATTTTTGCAAATTTTTTGAAATTTCAAAAAATTTGCAGTCTGATATAGCCTATATACCCTCACTCATCCGATGCTATCACACTCAATTTCGAAGATAGAGCGTCGGCGATGTCATTTTTGGAATCAGGAGGACCAGATACGTACCCCGCACCACAAATCACATCATTTTACGAAAAAAAAATTTTTGCAAATTTTTTGAAATTTCAAAAAATTTGCAGTCTGATATAGCCTATATACCCTTACTCATCCGATGTTATCACACTCAATTTTGAAGATAGAGCGTCGGCGATGTCATTTTTGGAATCAGGAGGACCAGATACGTACCCCGCACCACAAATCACATCATTTTACGAAAAAAAAATTTTTGCAAATTTTTTGAAATTTCAAAAAATTTGCAGTCTGATATAGCCTATATACCCTCACTCATCCGATGCTATCACACTCAATTTTGAAGATACAGCGTCGGCAATGTCATTTTTGGAATCAGGAGGACCAGATACGTACCCCGCACCACAAATCACATCATTTTACGAAAAAAAAATTTTTGCAAATTTTTTGAAATTTCAAAAAATTTGCAGTCTGATATAGCCTATATACCCTCACTCATCCGATGCTATCACACTCAATTTCGAAGATAGAGCGTCGGCGATGTCATTTTTGGAATCAGGAGGACCAGATACGTACCCCGCACCACAAATCACATCATTTTACGAAAAAAAAATTTTTGCAAATTTTTTGAAATTTCAAAAAATTTGCAGTCTGATATAGCCTATATACCCTTACTCATCCGATGTTATCACACTCAATTTTGAAGATAGAGCGTCGGCGATGTCATTTTTGGAATCAGGAGGACCAGATACGTACCCCGCACCACAAATCACATCATTTTACGAAAAAAAAATTTTTGCAAATTTTTTGAAATTTCAAAAAATTTGCAGTCTGATATAGCCTATATACCCTCACTCATCCGATGCTATCACACTCAATTTTGAAGATAGAGCGTCGGCGATGTCATTTTTGGAATCAGGAGGACCAGATACGTACCCCGCACCACAAATCACATCATTTTACGAAAAAAAAATTTTTGCAAATTTTTTGAAATTTCAAAAAATTTGCAGTCTGATATAGCCTATATACCCTTACTCATCCGATGCTATCACACTCAATTTTGAAGATAGAGCGTCGGCGATGTCATTTTTGGAATCAGGAGGACCAGATACGTACCCCGCACCACAAATCACATCATTTTACGAAAAAAAAATTTTTGCAAATTTTTTGAAATTTTAAAAAATTTGCAGTCTGATATAGCCTATATACCCTCACTCATCCGATGCTATCACACTCAATTTTGAAGATACAGCGTCGGCGATGTCATTTTTGGAATCAGGAGGACCAGACACGTACCCCGCACCACAAATCACATCATTTTACGAAAAAAAATTTTTTGCAAATTTTTTGAAATTTCAAAAAATTTGCAGTCTGATATAGCCTATATACCCTCACTCATCCGATGCTATCACACTCAATTTTGAAGATAGAGCGTCGGCGATGTCATTTTTGGAATCAGGAGGACCAGATACGTACCCCGCACCACAAATCACATCATTTTACGAAAAAAAAATTTTTGCAAATTTTTTGAAATTTTAAAAAATTTGCAGTCTGATATAGCCTATATACCCTCACTCATCCGATGCTATCACACTCAATTTCGAAGATAGAGCGTCGGCGATGTCATTTTTGGAATCAGGAGGACCAGATACGTACCCCGCACCACAAATCACATCATTTTACGAAAAAAAAATTTTTGCAAATTTTTTGAAATTTCAAAAAATTTGCAGTCTGATATAGCCTATATACCCTTACTCATCCGATGCTATCACACTCAATTTTGAAGATAGAGCGTCGGCGATGTCATTTTTGGAATCAGGAGGACCAGATACGTACCCCGCACCACAAATCACATCATTTTACGAAAAAAAAATTTTTGCAAATTTTTTGAAATTTTAAAAAATTTGCAGTCTGATATAGCCTATATACCCTCACTCATCCGATGCTATCACACTCAATTTTGAAGATACAGCGTCGGCGATGTCATTTTTGGAATCAGGAGGACCAGACACGTACCCCGCACCACAAATCACATCATTTTACGAAAAAAAATTTTTTGCAAATTTTTTGAAATTTCAAAAAATTTGCAGTCTGATATAGCCTATATACCCTCACTCATCCGATGCTATCACACTCAATTTTGAAGATACAGCGTCGGCGATGTCATTTTTGGAACCAGGAGGACCAGATACGTACCCCGCTCCACAAATCACATCATTTTACGAAAAAAAAATTTTTGCAAATTTTTTGAAATTTCAAAAATTTTGCAATCTGATATAGCCTATATACCCTCACTCATCCGATGCTATCACACTCAATTTTGAAGATAGAGCGTCGGCGATGTCATTTTTGGAATCAGGAGGACCAGATACGTACCCCGCACCACAAATCACATCATTTTACGAAAAAAAAATTTTTGCAAATTTTTTGAAATTTTAAAAAATTTGCAGTCTGATATAGCCTATATACCCTCACTCATCCGATGCTATCACACTCAATTTTGAAGATACAGCGTCGGCAATGTCATTTTTGGAATCAGGAGGACCAGATACGTACCCCGCACCACAAATCACATCATTTTACGAAAAAAAAATTTTTGCAAATTTTTTGAAAGTTTAAAAAATTTGCAGTCTGATATAGCCTATATACCCTCACTCATCCGATGCTATCACACTCAATTTTGAAGATAGAGCGTCGGCGACGTCATTTTTGGAATCAGGAGGACCAGATACGTACCCCGCACCACAAATCACATCATTTTACGAAAAAAAAATTTTTGCAAATTTTTTGAAATTTCAAAAAATTTGCAATCTGATATAGCCTATATACCCTCACTCATCCGATGCTATCACACTCAATTTTGAAGATAGAGCGTCGGCGACGTCATTTTTGGAATCAGGAGGACCAGATACGTACCCCGCACCACAAATCACATCATTTTACGAAAAAAAAATTTTTGCAAATTTTTTGAAATTTCAAAAAATTTGCAATCTGATATAGCCTATATACCCTCACTCATCCGATGCTATCACACTCAATTTTGAAGATAGAGCGTCGGCGATGTCATTTTTGGAATCAGGAGGACCAGATACGTACCCCGCACCACAAATCACATCATTTTACGAAAAAAAAATTTTTGCAAATTTTTTGAAATTTCAAAAAATTTGCAATCTGATATAGCCTATATACCCTCACTCATCCGATGCTATCATACTCAATTTTGAAGATACAGCGTCGGCGACGTCATTTTTGGAATCAGGAGGACCAGATACGTACCCCGCACCACAAATCACATCATTTTACGGAAAAAAAATTTTTGCAAATTTTTTAAAATTTTAAAAAATTTGCAGTCTGATATAGCCTATATACCCTCACTCATCCGATGCTATCACACTCAATTTCGAAGATAGAGCGTCGGCGATGTCATTTTTGGAATCAGGAGGACCAGATACGTACCCCGCACCACAAATCACATCATTTTACGAAAAAAAAATTTTTGCAAATTTTTTGAAATTTCAAAAATTTTGCAATCTGATATAGCCTATATACCCTCACTCATCCGATGCTATCACACTCAATTTTGAAGATAGAGCGTCGGCGATGTCATTTTTGGAATCAGGAGGACCAGATACGTACCCCGCACCACAAATCACATCATTTTACGAAAAAAAAATTTTTGCAAATTTTTTGAAATTTTAAAAAATTTGCAGTCTGATATAGCCTATATACCCTCACTCATCCGATGCTATCACACTCAATTTTGAAGATACAGCGTCGGCAATGTCATTTTTGGAATCAGGAGGACCAGATACGTACCCCGCACCACAAATCACATCATTTTACGAAAAAAAAATTTTTGCAAATTTTTTGAAATTTTAAAAAATTTGCAGTCTGATATAGCCTATATACCCTCACTCATCCGATGCTATCACACTCAATTTTGAAGATAGAGCGTCGGCGATGTCATTTTTGGAATCAGGAGGACCAGATACGTACCCCGCACCACAAATCACATCATTTTACGAAAAAAAAATTTTTGCAAATTTTTTGAAATTTCAAAAAATTTGCAGTCTGATATAGCCTATATACCCTCACTCATCCGATGCTATCACACTCAATTTTGAAGATAGAGCGTCGGCGATGTCATTTTTGGAATCAGGAGGACCAGATACGTACCCCGCACCACAAATCACATCATTTTACGAAAAAAAAATTTTTGCAAATTTTTTGAAATTTCAAAAAATTTGCAATCTGATATAGCCTATATACCCTCACTCATCCGATGCTATCACACTCAATTTTGAAGATAGAGCGTCGGCGACGTCATTTTTGGAATCAGGAGGACCAGATACGTACCCCGCACCACAAATCACATCATTTTACGAAAAAAAAATTTTTGCAAATTTTTTGAAATTTCAAAAAATTTGCAATCTGATATAGCCTATATACCCTCACTCATCCGATGCTATCACACTCAATTTTGAAGATAGAGCGTCGGCGACGTCATTTTTGGAATCAGGAGGACCAGATACGTACCCCGCACCACAAATCACATCATTTTACGAAAAAAAAATTTTTGCAAATTTTTTGAAATTTCAAAAAATTTGCAATCTGATATAGCCTATATACCCTCACTCATCCGATGCTATCACACTCAATTTTGAAGATACAGCGTCGGCGACGTCATTTTTGGAATCAGGAGGACCAGATACGTACCCCGCACCACAAATCACATCATTTTACGAAAAAAAAATTTTTGCAAATTTTTTGAAATTTCAAAAAATTTGCAATCTGATATAGCCTATATACCCTCACTCATCCGATGCTATCACACTCAATTTTGAAGATACAGCGTCGGCGACGTCATTTTTGGAATCAGGAGGACCAGATACGTACCCCGCACCACAAATCACATCATTTTACGGAAAAAAAATTTTTGCAAATTTTTTGAAATTTTAAAAAATTTGCAGTCTGATATAGCCTATATACCCTCACTCATCCGATGCTATCACATTCAATTTTGAAGATACAGCGTCGGCGATGTCATTTTTGGAATCAGGAGGACCAGATACGTACCCCGCACCACAAATCACATCATTTTACGAAAAAAAAATTTTTGCAAATTTTTTGAAATTTCAAAAAATTTGCAATCTGATATAGCCTATATACCCTCACTCATCCGATGCTATCACACTCAATTTTGAAGATACAGCGTCGGCAATGTCATTTTTGGAATCAGGAGGACCAGATACGTACCCCGCACCACAAATCACATCATTTTACGAAAAAAAAATTTTTGCAAATTTTTTGAAATTTTAAAAAATTTGCAGTCTGATATAGCCTATATACCCTCACTCATCCGATGCTATCACACTCAATTTTGAAGATACAGCGTCGGCGATGTCATTTTTGGAATCAGGAGGACCAGACACGTACCCCGCACCACAAATCACATCATTTTACGAAAAAAAATTTTTTGCAAATTTTTTGAAATTTTAAAAAATTAGCAGTCTGATATAGCCTATATACCCTCACTCATCCGATGCTATCACACTCAATTTTGAAGATACAGCGTCGGCGATGTCATTTTTGGAATCAGGAGGACCAGATACGTACCCCGCACCACAAATCGCATCATTTTACGAAAAAAAAATTTTTGCAAATTTTTTGAAATTTCAAAAAATTTGCAGTCTGATATAGCCTATATACCCTCACTCATCCGATGCTATCACACTCAATTTTGAAGATACAGCGTCGGCGATGTCATTTTTGGAATCAGGAGGACCAGATACGTACCCCGCACCACAAATCGCATCATTTTACGAAAAAAAAATTTTTGCAAATTTTTTGAAATTTCAAAAAATTTGCAGTCTGATATAGCCTATATACCCTCACTCATCCGATGCTATCACACTCAATTTTGAAGATACAGCGTCGGCGATGTCATTTTTGGAATCAGGAGGACCAGATACGTACCCCGCACCACAAATCACATCATTTTACGAAAAAAAAATTTTTGCAAATTTTTTGAAATTTTAAAAAATTTGCAGTCTGATATAGCCTATATACCCTCACTCATCCGATGCTATCACACTCAATTTTGAAGATACAGCGTCGGCGATGTCATTTTTGGAATCAGGAGGACCAGATACGTACCCCGCACCACAAATCACATCATTTTACGAAAAAAAAATTTTTGCAAATTTTTTGAAATTTTAAAAAATTTGCAGTCTGATATAGCCTATATACCCTCACTCATCCGATGCTATCACACTCAATTTTGAAGATACAGCGTCGGCGATGTCATTTTTGGAATCAGGAGGACCAGATACGTACCCCGCACCACAAATCACATCATTTTACGAAAAAAAAATTTTTGCAAATTTTTTGAAATTTCAAAAAATTTGCAGTCTGATATAGCCTATATACCCTCACTCATCCGATGCTATCACACTCAATTTTGAAGATAGAGCGTCGGCGATGTCATTTTTGGAATCAGGAGGACCAGATACGTACCCCGCACCACAAATCACATCATTTTACGAAAAAAAAATTTTTGCAAATTTTTTGAAATTTCAAAAAATTTGCAGTCTGATATAGCCTATATACCCTCACTCATCCGATGCTATCACACTCAATTTTGAAGATACAGCGTCGGCAATGTCATTTTTGGAATCAGGAGGACCAGATACGTACCCCGCACCACAAATCACATCATTTTACGAAAAAAAAATTTTTGCAAATTTTTTGAAATTTCAAAAAATTTGCAGTCTGATATAGCCTATATACCCTCACTCATCCGATGCTATCACACTCAATTTTGAAGATACAGCGTCGGCAGTGTCATTTTTGGAATCAGGAGGACCAGATACGTACCCCGCACCACAAATCACATCATTTTACGAAAAAAAAATTTTTGCAAATTTTTTGAAATTTCAAAAAATTTGCAGTCTGATATAGCCTATATACCCTCACTCATCCGATGCTATCACACTCAATTTTGAAGATAGAGCGTCGGCGATGTCATTTTTGGAATCAGGAGGACCAGATACGTACCCCGCACCACAAATCACATCATTTTACGAAAAAAAAATTTTTGCAAATTTTTTGAAATTTCAAAAAATTTGCAGTCTGATATAGCCTATATACCCTCACTCATCCGATGCTATCACACTCAATTTTGAAGATACAGCGTCGGCAATGTCATTTTTGGAATCAGGAGGACCAGATACGTACCCCGCACCACAAATCACATCATTTTACGAAAAAAAAATTTTTGCAAATTTTTTGAAATTTCAAAAAATTTGCAGTCTGATATAGCCTATATAC
Source organism: Caenorhabditis uteleia (assembly GCA_963573275.1). Lineage (NCBI taxonomy): Eukaryota > Metazoa > Nematoda > Chromadorea > Rhabditida > Rhabditidae > Caenorhabditis > Caenorhabditis uteleia. Next base: position 20,062,302 of record OY752137.1, read on the forward strand.
CCTCACTCATCCGATGCTATCACACTCAATTTTGAAGATACAGCGTCGGCAATGTCATTTTTGGAATCAGGAGGACCAGATACGTACCCCGCACCACAAATCACATCATTTTACGAAAAAAAAATTTTTGCAAATTTTTTGAAATTTCAAAAAATTTGCAGTCTGATATAGCCTATATACCCTCACTCATCCGATGCTATCACACTCAATTTTGAAGATAGAGCGTCGGCGATGTCATTTTTGGAATCAGGAGGACCAGATACGTACCCCGCACCACAAATCACATCATTTTACGAAAAAAAAATTTTTGCAAATTTTTTGAAATTTCAAAAAATTTGCAGTCTGATATAGCCTATATACCCTCACTCATCCGATGCTATCACACTCAATTTTGAAGATACAGCGTCGGCAATGTCATTTTTGGAATCAGGAGGACCAGATACGTACCCCGCACCACAAATCACATCATTTTACGAAAAAAAAATTTTTGCAAATTTTTTGAAATTTCAAAAAATTTGCAGTCTGATATAGCCTATATACCCTCACTCATCCGATGCTATCACACTCAATTTCGAAGATAGAGCGTCGGCGATGTCATTTTTGGAATCAGGAGGACCAGATACGTACCCCGCACCACAAATCACATCATTTTACGAAAAAAAAATTTTTGCAAATTTTTTGAAATTTCAAAAAATTTGCAGTCTGATATAGCCTATATACCCTTACTCATCCGATGTTATCACACTCAATTTTGAAGATAGAGCGTCGGCGATGTCATTTTTGGAATCAGGAGGACCAGATACGTACCCCGCACCACAAATCACATCATTTTACGAAAAAAAAATTTTTGCAAATTTTTTGAAATTTCAAAAAATTTGCAGTCTGATATAGCCTATATACCCTCACTCATCCGATGCTATCACACTCAATTTTGAAGATAGAGCGTCGGCGATGTCATTTTTGGAATCAGGAGGACCAGATACGTACCCCGCACCACAAATCACATCATTTTACGAAAAAAAAATTTTTGCAAATTTTTTGAAATTTTAAAAAATTTGCAGTCTGATATAGCCTATATACCCTCACTCATCCGATGCTATCACACTCAATTTTGAAGATACAGCGTCGGCGATGTCATTTTTGGAATCAGGAGGACCAGACACGTACCCCGCACCACAAATCACATCATTTTACGAAAAAAAATTTTTTGCAAATTTTTTGAAATTTCAAAAAATTTGCAGTCTGATATAGCCTATATACCCTCACTCATCCGATGCTATCACACTCAATTTTGAAGATACAGCGTCGGCGATGTCATTTTTGGAACCAGGAGGACCAGATACGTACCCCGCACCACAAATCACATCATTTTACGAAAAAAAATTTTTTGCAAATTTTTTGAAATTTCAAAAATTTTGCAATCTGATATAGCCTATATACCCTCACTCATCCGATGCTATCACACTCAATTTTGAAGATAGAGCGTCGGCGATGTCATTTTTGGAATCAGGAGGACCAGATACGTACCCCGCACCACAAATCACATCATTTTACGAAAAAAAAATTTTTGCAAATTTTTTGAAATTTTAAAAAATTTGCAGTCTGATATAGCCTATATACCCTCACTCATCCGATGCTATCACACTCAATTTTGAAGATACAGCGTCGGCAATGTCATTTTTGGAATCAGGAGGACCAGATACGTACCCCGCACCACAAATCACATCATTTTACGAAAAAAAAATTTTTGCAAATTTTTTGAAATTTTAAAAAATTTGCAGTCTGATATAGCCTATATACCCTCACTCATCCGATGCTATCACACTCAATTTTGAAGATAGAGCGTCGGCGATGTCATTTTTGGAATCAGGAGGACCAGATACGTACCCCGCACCACAAATCACATCATTTTACGAAAAAAAAATTTTTGCAAATTTTTTGAAATTTCAAAAAATTTGCAGTCTGATATAGCCTATATACCCTCACTCATCCGATGCTATCACACTCAATTTTGAAGATACAGCGTCGGCAATGTCATTTTTGGAATCAGGAGGACCAGATACGTACCCCGCACCACAAATCACATCATTTTACGAAAAAAAAATTTTTGCAAATTTTTTGAAATTTCAAAAAATTTGCAGTCTGATATAGCCTATATACCCTCACTCATCCGATGCTATCACACTCAATTTTGAAGATACAGCGTCGGCAGTGTCATTTTTGGAATCAGGAGGACCAGATACGTACCCCGCACCACAAATCACATCATTTTACGAAAAAAAAATTTTTGCAAATTTTTTGAAATTTCAAAAAATTTGCAGTCTGATATAGCCTATATACCCTCACTCATCCGATGCTATCACACTCAATTTTGAAGATAGAGCGTCGGCGATGTCATTTTTGGAATCAGGAGGACCAGATACGTACCCCGCACCACAAATCACATCATTTTACGAAAAAAAAATTTTTGCAAATTTTTTGAAATTTCAAAAAATTTGCAGTCTGATATAGCCTATATACCCTCACTCATCCGATGCTATCACACTCAATTTTGAAGATAGAGCGTCGGCGATGTCATTTTTGGAATCAGGAGGACCAGATACGTACCCCGCACCACAAATCACATCATTTTACGAAAAAAAAATTTTTGCAAATTTTTTGAAATTTCAAAAAATTTGCAGTCTGATATAGCCTATATACCCTCACTCATCCGATGCTATCACACTCAATTTTGAAGATACAGCGTCGGCAATGTCATTTTTGGAATCAGGAGGACCAGATACGTACCCCGCACCACAAATCACATCATTTTACGAAAAAAAAATTTTTGCAAATTTTTTGAAATTTCAAAAAATTTGCAGTCTGATATAGCCTATATACCCTCACTCATCCGATGCTATCACACTCAATTTTGAAGATACAGCGTCGGCAATGTCATTTTTGGAATCAGGAGGACCAGATACGTACCCCGCACCACAAATCACATCATTTTACGAAAAAAAAATTTTTGCAAATTTTTTGAAATTTCAAAAAATTTGCAGTCTGATATAGCCTATATACCCTCACTCATCCGATGCTATCACACTCAATTTTGAAGATAGAGCGTCGGCGATGTCATTTTTGGAATCAGGAGGACCAGATACGTACCCCGCACCACAAATCACATCATTTTACGAAAAAAAAATTTTTGCAAATTTTTTGAAATTTCAAAAAATTTGCAGTCTGATATAGCCTATATACCCTCACTCATCCGATGCTATCACACTCAATTTTGAAGATACAGCGTCGGCAATGTCATTTTTGGAATCAGGAGGACCAGATACGTACCCCGCACCACAAATCACATCATTTTACGAAAAAAAAATTTTTGCAAATTTTTTGAAATTTCAAAAAATTTGCAGTCTGATATAGCCTATATACCCTCACTCATCCGATGCTATCACACTCAATTTCGAAGATAGAGCGTCGGCGATGTCATTTTTGGAATCAGGAGGACCAGATACGTACCCCGCACCACAAATCACATCATTTTACGAAAAAAAAATTTTTGCAAATTTTTTGAAATTTCAAAAAATTTGCAGTCTGATATAGCCTATATACCCTTACTCATCCGATGTTATCACACTCAATTTTGAAGATAGAGCGTCGGCGATGTCATTTTTGGAATCAGGAGGACCAGATACGTACCCCGCACCACAAATCACATCATTTTACGAAAAAAAAATTTTTGCAAATTTTTTGAAATTTCAAAAAATTTGCAGTCTGATATAGCCTATATACCCTCACTCATCCGATGCTATCACACTCAATTTTGAAGATACAGCGTCGGCAATGTCATTTTTGGAATCAGGAGGACCAGATACGTACCCCGCACCACAAATCACATCATTTTACGAAAAAAAAATTTTTGCAAATTTTTTGAAATTTCAAAAAATTTGCAGTCTGATATAGCCTATATACCCTCACTCATCCGATGCTATCACACTCAATTTTGAAGATAGAGCGTCGGCGATGTCATTTTTGGAATCAGGAGGACCAGATACGTACCCCGCACCACAAATCACATCATTTTACGAAAAAAAAATTTTTGCAAATTTTTTGAAATTTCAAAAAATTTGCAGTCTGATATAGCCTATATACCCTTACTCATCCGATGTTATCACACTCAATTTTGAAGATAGAGCGTCGGCGATGTCATTTTTGGAATCAGGAGGACCAGATACGTACCCCGCACCACAAATCACATCATTTTACGAAAAAAAAATTTTTGCAAATTTTTTGAAATTTCAAAAAATTTGCAGTCTGATATAGCCTATATACCCTCACTCATCCGATGCTATCACACTCAATTTTGAAGATAGAGCGTCGGCGATGTCATTTTTGGAATCAGGAGGACCAGATACGTACCCCGCACCACAAATCACATCATTTTACGAAAAAAAAATTTTTGCAAATTTTTTGAAATTTTAAAAAATTTGCAGTCTGATATAGCCTATATACCCTCACTCATCCGATGCTATCACACTCAATTTTGAAGATACAGCGTCGGCGATGTCATTTTTGGAATCAGGAGGACCAGACACGTACCCCGCACCACAAATCACATCATTTTACGAAAAAAAATTTTTTGCAAATTTTTTGAAATTTCAAAAAATTTGCAGTCTGATATAGCCTATATACCCTCACTCATCCGATGCTATCACACTCAATTTTGAAGATACAGCGTCGGCGATGTCATTTTTGGAACCAGGAGGACCAGATACGTACCCCGCACCACAAATCACATCATTTTACGAAAAAAAATTTTTTGCAAATTTTTTGAAATTTCAAAAATTTTGCAATCTGATATAGCCTATATACCCTCACTCATCCGATGCTATCACACTCAATTTTGAAGATAGAGCGTCGGCGATGTCATTTTTGGAATCAGGAGGACCAGATACGTACCCCGCACCACAAATCACATCATTTTACGAAAAAAAAATTTTTGCAAATTTTTTGAAATTTTAAAAAATTTGCAGTCTGATATAGCCTATATACCCTCACTCATCCGATGCTATCACACTCAATTTTGAAGATACAGCGTCGGCAATGTCATTTTTGGAATCAGGAGGACCAGATACGTACCCCGCACCACAAATCACATCATTTTACGAAAAAAAAATTTTTGCAAATTTTTTGAAATTTTAAAAAATTTGCAGTCTGATATAGCCTATATACCCTCACTCATCCGATGCTATCACACTCAATTTTGAAGATAGAGCGTCGGCGATGTCATTTTTGGAATCAGGAGGACCAGATACGTACCCCGCACCACAAATCACATCATTTTACGAAAAAAAATTTTTTGCAAATTTTTTGAAATTTCAAAAAATTTGCAATCTGATATAGCCTATATACCCTCACTCATCCGATGCTATCACACTCAATTTTGAAGATAGAGCGTCGGCGATGTCATTTTTGGAATCAGGAGGACCAGATACGTACCCCGCACCACAAATCACATCATTTTACGAAAAAAAAATTTTTGCAAATTTTTTGAAATTTCAAAAAATTTGCAATCTGATATAGCCTATATACCCTCACTCATCCGATGCTATCACACTCAATTTTGAAGATACAGCGTCGGCGACGTCATTTTTGGAATCAGGAGGACCAGATACGTACCCCGCACCACAAATCACATCATTTTACGGAAAAAAAATTTTTGCAAATTTTTTGAAATTTTAAAAAATTTGCAGTCTGATATAGCCTATATACCCTCACTCATCCGATGCTATCACACTCAATTTTGAAGATACAGCGCCGGCGACGTCATTTTTGGAATCAGGAGGACCAGATACGTACCCCGCACCACAAATCACATCATTTTACGAAAAAAAAATTTTTGCAAATTTTTTGAAATTTCAAAAAATTTGCAGTCTGATATAGCCTATATACCCTCACTCATCCGATGCTATCACACTCAATTTTGAAGATACAGCGTCGGCGACGTCATTTTTGGAATCAGGAGGACCAGATACGTACCCCGCACCACAAATCACATCATTTTACGGAAAAAAAATTTTTGCAAATTTTTTGAAATTTTAAAAAATTTGCAGTCTGATATAGCCTATATACCCTCACTCATCCGATGCTATCACACTCAATTTCGAAGATAGAGCGTCGGCGATGTCATTTTTGGAATCAGGAGGACCAGATACGTACCCCGCACCACAAATCACATCATTTTACGAAAAAAAAATTTTTGCAAATTTTTTGAAATTTCAAAAAATTTGCAATCTGATATAGCCTATATACCCTCACTCATCCGATGCTATCACACTCAATTTTGAAGATAGAGCGTCGGCGACGTCATTTTTGGAATCAGGAGGACCAGATACGTACCCCGCACCACAAATCACATCATTTTACGAAAAAAAAATTTTTGCAAATTTTTTGAAATTTCAAAAAATTTGCAATCTGATATAGCCTATATACCCTCACTCATCCGATGCTATCACACTCAATTTTGAAGATAGAGCGTCGGCGATGTCATTTTTGGAATCAGGAGGACCAGATACGTACCCCGCACCACAAATCACATCATTTTACGAAAAAAAAATTTTTGCAAATTTTTTGAAATTTCAAAAAATTTGCAATCTGATATAGCCTATATACCCTCACTCATCCGATGCTATCACACTCAATTTTGAAGATACAGCGTCGGCGACGTCATTTTTGGAATCAGGAGGACCAGATACGTACCCCGCACCACAAATCACATCATTTTACGGAAAAAAAATTTTTGCAAATTTTTTAAAATTTTAAAAAATTTGCAGTCTGATATAGCCTATATACCCTCACTCATCCGATGCTATCACACTCAATTTCGAAGATAGAGCGTCGGCGATGTCATTTTTGGAATCAGGAGGACCAGATACGTACCCCGCACCACAAATCACATCATTTTACGAAAAAAAAATTTTTGCAAATTTTTTGAAATTTCAAAAATTTTGCAATCTGATATAGCCTATATACCCTCACTCATCCGATGCTATCACACTCAATTTTGAAGATAGAGCGTCGGCGATGTCATTTTTGGAATCAGGAGGACCAGATACGTACCCCGCACCACAAATCACATCATTTTACGAAAAAAAAATTTTTGCAAATTTTTTGAAATTTTAAAAAATTTGCAGTCTGATATAGCCTATATACCCTCACTCATCCGATGCTATCACACTCAATTTTGAAGATACAGCGTCGGCAATGTCATTTTTGGAATCAGGAGGACCAGATACGTACCCCGCACCACAAATCACATCATTTTACGAAAAAAAAATTTTTGCAAATTTTTTGAAATTTTAAAAAATTTGCAGTCTGATATAGCCTATATACCCTCACTCATCCGATGCTATCACACTCAATTTTGAAGATAGAGCGTCGGCGATGTCATTTTTGGAATCAGGAGGACCAGATACGTACCCCGCACCACAAATCACATCATTTTACGAAAAAAAAATTTTTGCAAATTTTTTGAAATTTCAAAAAATTTGCAATCTGATATAGCCTATATACCCTCACTCATCCGATGCTATCACACTCAATTTTGAAGATAGAGCGTCGGCGATGTCATTTTTGGAATCAGGAGGACCAGATACGTACCCCGCACCACAAATCACATCATTTTACGAAAAAAAAATTTTTGCAAATTTTTTGAAATTTCAAAAAATTTGCAATCTGATATAGCCTATATACCCTCACTCATCCGATGCTATCACACTCAATTTTGAAGATAGAGCGTCGGCGACGTCATTTTTGGAATCAGGAGGACCAGATACGTACCCCGCACCACAAATCACATCATTTTACGAAAAAAAAATTTTTGCAAATTTTTTGAAATTTCAAAAAATTTGCAATCTGATATAGCCTATATACCCTCACTCATCCGATGCTATCACACTCAATTTTGAAGATAGAGCGTCGGCGACGTCATTTTTGGAATCAGGAGGACCAGATACGTACCCCGCACCACAAATCACATCATTTTACGAAAAAAAAATTTTTGCAAATTTTTTGAAATTTCAAAAAATTTGCAATCTGATATAGCCTATATACCCTCACTCATCCGATGCTATCACACTCAATTTTGAAGATAGAGCGTCGGCGACGTCATTTTTGGAATCAGGAGGACCAGATACGTACCCCGCACCACAAATCACATCATTTTACGAAAAAAAAATTTTTGCAAATTTTTTGAAATTTCAAAAAATTTGCAATCTGATATAGCCTATATACCCTCACTCATCCGATGCTATCACACTCAATTTTGAAGATACAGCGTCGGCGACGTCATTTTTGGAATCAGGAGGACCAGATACGTACCCCGCACCACAAATCACATCATTTTACGAAAAAAAAATTTTTGCAAATTTTTTGAAATTTCAAAAAATTTGCAATCTGATATAGCCTATATACCCTCACTCATCCGATGCTATCACACTCAATTTTGAAGATACAGCGTCGGCGACGTCATTTTTGGAATCAGGAGGACCAGATACGTACCCCGCACCACAAATCACATCATTTTACGGAAAAAAAATTTTTGCAAATTTTTTGAAATTTTAAAAAATTTGCAGTCTGATATAGCCTATATACCCTCACTCATCCGATGCTATCACATTCAATTTTGAAGATACAGCGTCGGCGATGTCATTTTTGGAATCAGGAGGACCAGATACGTACCCCGCACCACAAATCACATCATTTTACGAAAAAAAATTTTTGCAAATTTTTTGAAATTTCAAAAAATTTGCAGTCTGATATAGCCTATATACCCTCACTCATCCGATGCTATCACACTCAATTTTGAAGATAGAGCGTCGGCGATGTCATTTTTGGAATCAGGAGGACCAGATACGTACCCCGCACCACCAAATCACATCATTTTACGGAAAAAAAATTTTTGCAAAATTTTTGAAATTTAAAAAAATTTGCAGTCTGATATAGCCTATATACCCTCACTCATCCGATGCTATCACACTCAATTTTGAAGATAGAGCGTCGGCGATGTCATTTTTGGAATCAGGAGGACCAGATACGTACCCCGCACCACAAATCACATCATTTTACGGAAAAAAAATTTTTGCAAATTTTTTGAAATTTCAAAAAATTTGCAGTCTGATATAGCCTATATACCCTCACTCATCCGATGCTATCACACTCAATTTTGAAGATAGAGCGTCGGCAATGTCATTTTTGGAATCAGGAGGACCAGATACGTACCCCGCACCACAAATCACATCATTTTACGAAAAATAAAGTTTTGCAAATTTTTTGAAATTTTAAAAAATTTGCAGTCTGATATAGCCTATATACCCTCACTCATCCGATGCTATCACACTCAATTTTGAAGATAGAGCGTCGGCGATGTCATTTTTGGAATCAGGAGGACCAGATACGTACCCCGCACCACAAATCACATCATTTTACGAAAAAAAAATTTTTGCAAATTTTTTGAAATTTCAAAAAATTTGCAATCTGATATAGCCTATATACCCTCACTCATCCGATGCTATCACACTCAATTTTGAAGATACAGCGTCGGCAATGTCATTTTTGGAATCAGGAGGACCAGATACGTACCCCGCACCACAAATCACATCATTTTACGAAAAAAAAATTTTTGCAAATTTTTTGAAATTTTAAAAAATTTGCAGTCTGATATAGCCTATATACCCTCACTCATCCGATGCTATCACACTCAATTTTGAAGATAGAGCGTCGGCGATGTCATTTTTGGAATCAGGAGGACCAGATACGTACCCCGCACCACAAATCACATCATTTTACGAAAAAAAAATTTTTGCAAATTTTTTGAAATTTTAAAAAATTTGCAGTCTGATATAGCCTATATACCCTCACTCATCCGATGCTATCACACTCAATTTTGAAGATACAGCGTCGGCGATGTCATTTTTGGAATCAGGAGGACCAGATACGTACCCCGCACCACAAATCACATCATTTTACGAAAAAAAAATTTTTGCAAATTTTTTGAAATTTCAAAAAATTTGCAGTCTGATATAGCCTATATACCCTCACTCATCCGATGCTATCACACTCAATTTTGAAGATAGAGCGTCGGCGATGTCATTTTTGGAATCAGGAGGACCAGATACGTACCCCGCACCACAAATCACATCATTTTACGAAAAAAAAATTTTTGCAAATTTTTTGAAATTTCAAAAAATTTGCAGTCTGATATAGCCTATATACCCTCACTCATCCGATGCTATCACACTCAATTTTGAAGATACAGCGTCGGCGATGTCATTTTTGGAATCAGGAGGACCAGATACGTACCCCGCACCACAAATCACATCATTTTACGAAAAAAAAATTTTTGCAAATATTTTGAAATTTCAAAAAAATTGCAGTCTGATATAGCCTATATACCCTCACTCATCCGATGCTATCACACTCAATTTTGAAGATAGAGCGTCGGCGATGTCATTTTTGGAATCAGGAGGACCAGATACGTACCCCGCACCACAAATCACATCATTTTACGAAAAAAAAATTTTAGCAAATTTTTTGAAATTTTAAAAAATTTGCAGTTTGATATAGCCTATATACCCTCACTCATCCGATGCTATCACACTCAATTTTGAAGATACAGCGTCGGCGATGTCATTTTTGGAATCAGGAGGACCAGATACGTACCCCGCACCACAAATCACATCATTTTACGAAAAAAAAATTTTTGCAAATTTTTTGAAATTTCAAAAAATTTGCAGTCTGATATAGCCTATATACCCTCACTCATCCGATGCTATCACACTCAATTTTGAAGATAGAGCGTCGGCGATGTCATTTTTGGAATCAGGAGGACCAGATACGTACCCCGCACCACAAATCACATCATTTTACGAAAAAAAAATTTTTGCAAATTTTTTGAAATTTCAAAAAATTTGCAGTCTGATATAGCCTATATACCCTCACTCATCCGATGCTATCACACTCAATTTTGAAGATACAGCGTCGGCGATGTCATTTTTGGAATCAGGAGGACCAGATACGTACCCCGCACCACAAATCACATCATTTTACGAAAAAAAATTTTTGCAAATTTTTTGAAATTTCAAAAAATTTGCAGTCTGATATAGCCTATATACCCTCACTCATCCGATGCTATCACACTCAATTTTGAAGATAGAGCGTCGGCGATGTCATTTTTGGAATCAGGAGGACCAGATACGTACCCCGCACCACAAATCACATCATTTTACGAAAAAAAAATTTTTGCAAATTTTTTGAAATTTTAAAAAATTTGCAGTTTGATATAGCCTATATACCCTCACTCATCCGATGCTATCACACTCAATTTTGAAGATAGAGCGTCGGCGATGTCATTTTTGGAATCAGGAGGACCAGATACGTACCCCGCACCACAAATCACATCATTTTACGAAAAAAAAATTTTTGCAAATTTTTTGAAATTTCAAAAAATTTGCAGTCTGATATAGCCTATATACCCTCACTCATCCGATGCTATCACACTCAATTTTGAAGATAGAGCGTCGGCGATGTCATTTTTGGAATCAGGAGGACCAGATACGTACCCCGCACCACAAATCACATCATTTTACGGAAAAAAATTTCTGCAAGTTTCTGGGAACTCCTGAAAATTTGCAGTCTGATATAGCCTATATACCCTCACTCATCCGATGCTATCTTACTCAGGTTTGAAGATACAGCGTCGGCGATGTCATTTTTGGAATCAGGAGGACCAGATACGTACCCCGCACCACAAATCACATCATTTTACGGAAAAAAATTTCTGCAAGTTTCTGGGAACTCCTGAAAATTTGCAGTCTGATATAGCCTATATACCCTCACTCATCCGATGCTATCACACTCAATTTTGAAGATACAGCGTCGGCGATGTCATTTTTGGAATCAGGAGGACCAGATACGTACCCCGCACCACAAATCACATCATTTTACGAAAAAAAAATTTTTGCAAATTTTTTGAAATTTCAAAAAATTTGCAGTCTGATATAGCCTATATACCCTCACTCATCCGATGCTATCACACTCAATTTTGAAGATAGAGCGTCGGCGATGTCATTTTTGGAATCAGGAGGACCAGATACGTACCCCGCACCACAAATCACATCATTTTACGGAAAAAAATTTCTGCAAGTTTCTGGGAACTCCTGAAAATTTGCAGTCTGATATAGCCTATATACCCTCACTCATCCGATGCTATCTTACTCAGGTTTGAAGATACAGCGTCGGCGATGTCATTTTTGGAATCAGGAGGACCAGATACGTACCCCGCACCACAAATCACATCATTTTACGAAAAAAAAATTTTTGCAAATTTTTTGAAATTTCAAAAAATTTGCAGTCTGATATAGCCTATATACCCTCACTCAACCGATGCTATCACACTCAATTTTGAAGATACAGCGTCGGCGATGTCATTTTTGGAATCAGGAGGACCAGATACGTACCCCGCACCACAAATCACATCATTTTACGAAAAAAAAATTTTTGCAAATTTTTTGAAATTTCAAAAAATTTGCAGTCTGATATAGCCTATATACCCGCACTCATCCGATGCTATCACACTCAATTTTGAAGATACAGCGTCGGCGATGTCATTTTTGGAATCAGGAGGACCAGATACGTACCCCGCACCACAAATCACATCATTTTACGAAAAAAAAATTTTTGCAAATTTTTTGAAATTTCAAAAAATTTGCAGTCTGATATAGCCTATATACCCTCACTCATCCGATGCTATCACACTCAATTTTGAAGATACAGCGTCGGCGATGTCATTTTTGGAATCAGGAGGACCAGATACGTACCCCGCACCACAAATCACATCATTTTACGAAAAAAAAATTTTTGCAAATTTTTTGAAATTTCAAAAAATTTGCAGTCTGATATAGCCTATATACCCTCACTCATCCGATGCTATCACACTCAATTTCGAAGATAGAGCGTCGGCGATGTCATTTTTGGAATCAGGAGGACCAGATACGTACCCCGCACCACAAATCACATCATTTTACGAAAAAAAAATTTTTGCAAATTTTTTGAAATTTCAAAAAATTTGCAGTCTGATATAGCCTATATACCCTTACTCATCCGATGCTATCACACTCAATTTTGAAGATAGAGCGTCGGCGATGTCATTTTTGGAATCAGGAGGACCAGATACGTACCCCGCACCACACATCACATCATTTTACGAAAAAAAAATTTTTGCAAATTTTTTGAAATTTTAAAAAATTTGCAGTCTGATATAGCATATATACCCTCACTCATCCGATGCTATCACACTCAATTTTGAAGATACAGCGTCGGCGATGTCATTTTTGGAATCAGGAGGACCAGATACGTACCCCGCACCACAAATCACATCATTTTACGAAAAAAAAATTTTTGCAAATTTTTTGAAATTTCAAAAAATTTGCAGTCTGATATAGCATATATACCCTCACTCATCCGATGCTATCACACTCAATTTTGAAGATACAGCGTCGGCGATGTCATTTTTGAATCAGGAGGACCAGATACGTACCCCGCACCACAAATCACATCATTTTACGAAAAAAAAATTTTTGCAAATTTTTTGAAATTTCAAAAAATTTGCAGTCTGATATAGCCTATATACCCTCACTCATCCGATGCTATCACACTCAATTTTGAAGATACAGCGTCGGCGATGTCATTTTTGGAATCAGGAGGACCAGATACGTACCCCGCACCACAAATCACATCATTTTACGAAAAAAAAATTTTTGCAAATTTTTTGAAATTTCAAAAAATTTGCAGTCTGATATAGCCTATATACCCTCACTCATCCGATGCTATCACACTCAATTTTGAAGATACAGCGTCGGCGATGTCATTTTTGGAATCAGGAGGACCAGATACGTACCCCGCACCACAAATCACATCATTTTACGAAAAAAAAATTTTTGCAAATTTTTTGAAATTTCAAAAAATTTGCAGTCTGATATAGCCTATATACCCTCACTCATCCGATGCTATCACACTCAATTTCGAAGATAGAGCGTCGGCGATGTCATTTTTGGAATCAGGAGGACCAGATACGTACCCCGCACCACAAATCACATCATTTTACGAAAAAAAAATTTTTGCAAATTTTTTGAAATTTCAAAAATTTGCAGTCTGATATAGCCTATATACCCTTACTCATCCGATGCTATCACACTCAATTTTGAAGATAGAGCGTCGGCGATGTCATTTTTGGAATCAGGAGGACCAGATACGTACCCCGCACCACACATCACATCATTTTACGAAAAAAAAATTTTTGCAAATTTTTTGAAATTTTAAAAAATTTGCAGTCTGATATAGCATATATACCCTCACTCATCCGATGCTATCACACTCAATTTTGAAGATACAGCGTCGGCGATGTCATTTTTGGAATCAGGAGGACCAGATACGTACCCCGCACCACAAATCACATCATTTTACGAAAAAAAAATTTTTGCAAATTTTTTGAAATTTCAAAAATTTGCAGTCTGATATAGCATATATACCCTCACTCATCCGATGCTATCACACTCAATTTTGAAGATACAGCGTCGGCGATGTCATTTTTGGAATCAGGAGGACCAGATACGTACCCCGCACCACAAATCACATCATTTTACGAAAAAAAAATTTTTGCAAATTTTTTGAAATTTCAAAAAATTTGCAGTCTGATATAGCCTATATACCCTTACTCATCCGATGCTATCACACTCAATTTTGAAGATACAGCGTCGGCGATGTCATTTTTGGAATCAGGAGGACCAGATACGTACCCCGCACCACAAATCACATCATTTTACGAAAAAAAATTTTTGCAAATTTTTTGAAATTTCAAAAAATTTGCAGTCTGATATAGCATATATACCCTCACTCATCCGATGCTATCACACTCAATTTTGAAGATACAGCGTCGGCGATGTCATTTTTGGAATCAGGAGGACCAGATACGTACCCCGCACCACAAATCACATCATTTTACGAAAAAAAAATTTTTGCAAATTTTTTGAAATTTCAAAAAATTTGCAGTCTGATATAGCCTATATACCCTTACTCATCCGATGTTATCACACTCAATTTTGAAGATAGAGCGTCGGCGATGTCATTTTTGGAATCAGGAGGACCAGATACGTACCCCGCACCGCAAATCACATCATTTAACGAAAAAAAAATTTTTGCAAATTTTTTGAAATTTCAAAAAATTTGCAGTCTGATATAGCCTATATACTCACTCATCCGATGCTATCACGCTCAATTTTGAAGATACAGCGTCGGCGATGTCATTTTTGGAATCAGGAGGACCAGACACGTACCCCGCACCACAAATCACATCATTTTACGAAAAAAAAATTTTTGCAAATTTTTTGAAATTTCAAAAAATTTGCAGTCTGATATAGCCTATATACCCTCACTCATCCGATGCTATCACACTCAATTTTGAAGATAGAGCGTCGGCGATGTCATTTTTGGAATCAGGAGGACCAGATACGTACCCCGCACCACAAATCACATCATTTTACGAAAAAAAAATTTTTGCAAATTTTTTGAAATTTCAAAAAATTTGCAGTCTGATATAGCCTATATACCCTTACTCATCCGATGCTATCACACTCAATTTTGAAGATAGAGCGTCGGCGATGTCATTTTTGGAATCAGGAGGACCAGATACGTACCCCGCACCACAAATCACATCATTTTACGAAAAAAAAATTTTTGCAAATTTTTTGAAATTTTAAAAAATTTGCAGTTTGATATAGCCTATATACCCTCACTCATCCGATGCTATCACACTCAATTTTGAAGATACAGCGTCGGCGATGTCATTTTTGGAATCAGGAGGACCAGATACGTACCCCGCACCACAAATCACATCATTTTACGAAAAAAAAATTTTTGCAAATTTTTTGAAATTTCAAAAAATTTGCAGTCTGATATAGCCTATATACCCTCACTCATCCGATGCTATCACACTCAATTTTGAAGATAGAGCGTCGGCGATGTCATTTTTGGAATCAGGAGGACCAGATACGTACCCCGCACCACAAATCACATCATTTTACGAAAAAAAAATTTTTGCAAATTTTTTGAAATTTCAAAAAATTTGCAGTCTGATATAGCCTATATACCCTCACTCATCCGATGCTATCACACCCAATTTTGAAGATAGAGCGTCGGCGATGTCATTTTTGGAATCAGGAGGACCAGATACGTACCGCGCACCACAAATCACATCATTTTACGAAAAAAAAATTTTTGCAAATTTTTTGAAATTTCAAAAAATTTGCAGTCTGATATAGCCTATATACCCTTACTCATCCGATGCTATCACACTCAATTTTGAAGATACAGCGTCGGCGATGTCATTTTTGGAATCAGGAGGACCAGATACGTACCCCGCACCACAAATCACATCATTTTACGAAAAAAAAATTTTTGCAAATTTTTTGAAATTTTAAAAAATTTGCAGTTTGATATAGCCTATATACCCTCACTCATCCGATGCTATCACACTCAATTTTGAAGATACAGCGTCGGCGATGTCATTTTTGGAATCAGGAGGACCAGATACGTACCCCGCACCACAAATCACATCATTTTACGAAAAAAAAATTTTTGCAAATTTTTTGAAATCTCAAAAAATTTGCAATCTGATATAGCCTATATACCCTCACTCATCCGATGCTATCACACTCAATTTTGAAGATAGAGCGTCGGCGATGTCATTTTTGGAATCAGGAGGACCAGATACGTACCCCGCACCACAAATCACATCATTTTACGAAAAAAAAATTTTTGCAAATTTTTTGAAATTTCAAAAAATTTGCAGTCTGATATAGCCTATATACCCTTACTCATCCGATGTTATCACACTCAATTTTGAAGATAGAGCGTCGGCGATGTCATTTTTGGAATCAGGAGGACCAGATACGTACCCCGCACCACAAATCACATCATTTTACGAAAAAAAAATTTTTGCAAATTTTTTGAAATTTCAAAAAATTTGCAGTCTGATATAGCCTATATACCCTCACTCATCCGATGCTATCACACTCAATTTTGAAGATAGAGCGTCGGCGATGTCATTTTTGGAATCAGGAGGACCAGATACGTACCCCGCACCACAAATCACATCATTTTACGAAAAAAAAATTTTTGCAAATTTTTTGAAATTTCAAAAAATTTGCAGTCTGATATAGCCTATATACCCTCACTCATCCGATGCTATCACGCTCAATTTTGAAGATACAGCGTCGGCGATGTCATTTTTGGAATCAGGAGGACCAGACACGTACCCCGCACCACAAATCACATCATTTTACGAAAAAAAAATTTTTGCAAATTTTTTGAAATTTCAAAAAATTTGCAGTCTGATATAGCCTATATACCCTCACTCATCCGATGCTATCACACTCAATTTTGAAGATAGAGCGTCGGCGATGTCATTTTTGGAATCAGGAGGACCAGATACGTACCCCGCACCACAAATCACATCATTTTACGAAAAAAAAATTTTTGCAAATTTTTTGAAATTTCAAAAAATTTGCAGTCTGATATAGCCTATATACCCTTACTCATCCGATGCTATCACACTCAATTTTGAAGATAGAGCGTCGGCGATGTCATTTTTGGAATCAGGAGGACCAGATACGTACCCCGCACCACAAATCACATCATTTTACGAAAAAAAAATTTTTGCAAATTTTTTGAAATTTTAAAAAATTTGCAGTTTGATATAGCCTATATACCCTCACTCATCCGATGCTATCACACTCAATTTTGAAGATACAGCGTCGGCGATGTCATTTTTGGAATCAGGAGGACCAGATACGTACCCCGCACCACAAATCACATCATTTTACGAAAAAAAAATTTTTGCAAATTTTTTGAAATTTCAAAAAATTTGCAGTCTGATATAGCCTATATACCCTCACTCATCCGATGCTATCACACTCAATTTTGAAGATAGAGCGTCGGCGATGTCATTTTTGGAATCAGGAGGACCAGATACGTACCCCGCACCACAAATCACATCATTTTACGAAAAAAAAATTTTTGCAAATTTTTTGAAATTTCAAAAAATTTGCAGTCTGATATAGCCTATATACCCTCACTCATCCGATGCTATCACACCCAATTTTGAAGATAGAGCGTCGGCGATGTCATTTTTGGAATCAGGAGGACCAGATACGTACCGCGCACCACAAATCACATCATTTTACGAAAAAAAAATTTTTGCAAATTTTTTGAAATTTCAAAAAATTTGCAGTCTGATATAGCCTATATACCCTTACTCATCCGATGCTATCACACTCAATTTTGAAGATACAGCGTCGGCGATGTCATTTTTGGAATCAGGAGGACCAGATACGTACCCCGCACCACAAATCACATCATTTTACGAAAAAAAAATTTTTGCAAATTTTTTGAAATTTTAAAAAATTTGCAGTTTGATATAGCCTATATACCCTCACTCATCCGATGCTATCACACTCAATTTTGAAGATACAGCGTCGGCGATGTCATTTTTGGAATCAGGAGGACCAGATACGTACCCCGCACCACAAATCACATCATTTTACGAAAAAAAAATTTTTGCAAATTTTTTGAAATTTCAAAAAATTTGCAATCTGATATAGCCTATATACCCTCACTCATCCGATGCTATCACACTCAATTTTGAAGATAGAGCGTCGGCGATGTCATTTTTGGAATCAGGAGGACCAGATACGTACCCCGCACCACAAATCACATCATTTTACGAAAAAAAAATTTTTGCAAATTTTTTGAAATTTCAAAAAATTTGCAGTCTGATATAGCCTATATACCCTTACTCATCCGATGTTATCACACTCAATTTTGAAGATAGAGCGTCGGCGATGTCATTTTTGGAATCAGGAGGACCAGATACGTACCCCGCACCACAAATCACATCATTTTACGAAAAAAAAATTTTTGCAAATTTTTTGAAATTTCAAAAAATTTGCAGTCTGATATAGCCTATATACCCTCACTCATCCGATGCTATCACGCTCAATTTTGAAGATACAGCGTCGGCGATGTCATTTTTGGAATCAGGAGGACCAGATACGTACCCCGCACCACAAATCACATCATTTTACGAAAAAAAAATTTTTGCAAATTTTTTGAAATTTCAAAAAATTTGCAGTCTGATATAGCCTATATACCCTCACTCATCCGATGCTATCACACTCAATTTTGAAGATAGAGCGTCGGCGATGTCATTTTTGGAATCAGGAGGACCAGATACGTACCCCGCACCACAAATCACATCATTTTACGAAAAAAAAATTTTTGCAAATTTTTTGAAATTTCAAAAAATTTGCAGTCTGATATAGCCTATATACCCTCACTCATCCGATGCTATCACACTCAATTTTGAAGATAGAGCGTCGGCGATGTCATTTTTGGAATCAGGAGGACCAGATACGTACCCCGCACCACAAATCACATCATTTTACGAAAAAAATATTTTGCAAATTTTTTGGAGTTTCAAAAAATTTGCAATCTGATATAGCCTATATACCCTCACTCATCCGATGCTATCACACTCAATTTTGAAGATAGAGCGTCGGCGATGTCATTTTTGGAATCAGGAGGACCAGATACGTACCCCGCACCACAAATCACATCATTTTACGAAAAAAAAATTTTTGCAAATTTTTTGAAATTTCAAAAAATTTGCAGTCTGATATAGCCTATATACCCTTACTCATCCGATGTTATCACACTCAATTTTGAAGATAGAGCGTCGGCGATGTCATTTTTGGAATCAGGAGGACCAGATACGTACCCCGCACCACAAATCACATCATTTTACGAAAAAAAAATTTTTGCAAATTTTTTGAAATTTCAAAAAATTTGCAGTCTGATATAGCCTATATACCCTCACTCATCCGATGCTATCACGCTCAATTTTGAAGATACAGCGTCGGCGATGTCATTTTTGGAATCAGGAGGACCAGATACGTACCCCGCACCACAAATCACATCATTTTACGAAAAAAAAATTTTTGCAAATTTTTTGAAATTTCAAAAAATTTGCAGTCTGATATAGCCTACATACCCTCACTCATCCGATGCTATCACACTCAATTTTGAAGATAGAGCGTCGGCGATGTCATTTTTGGAATCAGGAGGACCAGATACGTACCCCGCACCACAAATCACATCATTTTACGAAAAAAAAATTTTTGCAAATTTTTTGAAATTTTAAAAAATTTGCAGTCTGATATAGCCTATATACCCTCACTCATCCGATGCTATCACACTCAATTTTGAAGATAGAGCGTCGGCGATGTCATTTTTGGAATCAGGAGGACCAGATACGTACCCCGCACCACAAATCACATCATTTTACGAAAAAAAAATTTTTGCAAATTTTTTGAAATTTCAAAAAATTTGCAGTCTGATATAGCCTATATACCCTCACTCATCCGATGCTATCACGCTTAATTTTGAAGATACAGCGTCGGCGATGTCATTTTTGGAATCAGGAGGACCAGATACGTACCCCGCACCACAAATCACATCATTTTACGAAAAAAAAATTTTTGCAAATTTTTTGAAATTTCAAAAAATTTGCAGTTTGATATAGCCTATATACCCTCACTCATCCGAAGCTATCACACTCAATTTTGAAGATAGAGCGTCGGCGATGTCATTTTTGGAATCAGGAGGACCAGATACGTACCCCGCACCACAAATCACATCATTTTACGAAAAAAAATTTTTTGCAAATTTTTTGAAATTTCAAAAAATTTGCAGTCTGATATAGCCTATATACCCTCACTCATCCGATGCTATCACACTCAATTTTGAAGATAGAGCGTCGGCGATGTCATTTTTGGAATCAGGAGGACCAGATACGTACCCCGCACCACAAATCACATCATTTTACGAAAAAAAAATTTTTGCAAATTTTTTGAAATTTTAAAAAATTTGCAGTCTGATATAGCCTATATACCCTCACTCATCCGATGCTATCACACTCAATTTTGAAGATAGAGCGTCGGCGATGTCATTTTTGGAATCAGGAGGACGAGATACGTACCCCGCACCACAAATCACATCATTTTACGAAAAAAAAAGTTTTGCAAATTTTTTGAAATTTCAAAAAATTTGCAGTCTGATACAGCCTATATACCCTCACTCATCCGATGCTATCACACTCAATTTTGAAGATACAGCGTCGGCGATGTCATTTTTGGAATCAGGAGGACCAGATACGTACCCCGCACCACAAATCACATCATTTTACGAAAAAAAAATTTTTGCAAATTTTTTGAAATTTCAAAAAATTTGCAGTCTGATATAGCCTATATACCCTCACTCATCCGATGCTATCACACTCAATTTTGAAGATAGAGCGTCGGCGATGTCATTTTTGGAATCAGGAGGACCAGATACGTACCCCGCACCACAAATCACATCATTTTACGAAAAAAAAATTTTTGCAAATTTTTTGAAATTTCAAAAAATTTGCAGTCTGATATAGCCTATATACCCTCACTCATCCGATGCTATCACACTCAATTTCGAAGATAGAGCGTCGGCGATGTCATTTTTGGAATCAGGAGGACCAGATACGTACCCCGCACCACAAATCACATCATTTTACGGAAAAAAAATTTTTGCAAATTTTTTGAAATTTCAAAAAATTTGCAGTCTGATATAGCCTATATACCCTCACTCATCCGATGCTATCACACTCAATTTTGAAGATAGAGCGTCGGCGATGTCATTTTTGGAATCAGGAGGACCAGATACGTACCCCGCACCACAAATCACATCATTTTACGAAAAAAAAATTTTTGCAAATTTTTTGAAATTTCAAAAAATTTGCAGTCTGATATAGCCTATATACCCTCACTCATCCGATGCTATCACACTCAATTTTGAAGATAGAGCGTCGGCGATGTCATTTTTGGAATCAGGAGGACCAGATACGTACCCCGCACCACAAATCACATCATTTTACGAAAAAAAAAGTTTTGCAAATTTTTTGAAATTTTAAAAAATTTGCAGTCTGATATAGCCTATATACCCCCACTCATCCGATGCTATCACACTCAATTTTGAAGATACAGCGTCGGCGATGTCATTTTTGGAATCAGGAGGACCAGATACGTACCCCGCACCACAAATCACATCATTTTACGAAAAAAAAAGTTTTGCAAATTTTTTGAAATTTCAAAAAATTTGCAGTCTGATATAGCCTATATACCCTCACTCATCCGATGCTATCACACTCAATTTTGAAGATACAGCGTCGGCGATGTCATTTTTGGAATCAGGAGGACCAGATACGTACCCCGCACCACAAATCACATCATTTTACGAAAAAAAAATTTTTGCAAATTTTTTGAAATTTCAAAAAATTTGCAGTCTGATATAGCCTATATACCCTCACTCATCCGATGCTATCACACTCAATTTTGAAGATAGAGCGTCGGCGATGTCATTTTTGGAATCAGGAGGACCAGATACGTACCCCGCACCACAAATCACATCATTTTACGAAAAAAAAATTTTTGCAAATTTTTTGAAATTTCAAAAAATTTGCAGTCTGATATAGCCTATATACCCTCACTCATCCGATGCTATCACACTCAATTTTGAAGATACAGCGTCGGCGATGTCATTTTTGGAATCAGGAGGACCAGATACGTACCCCGCACCACAAATCACATCATTTTACGAAAAAAAAATTTTTGCAAATTTTTTGAAATTTTGAAAAATTTGCAGTTTGATATAGCCTATATACCCTCACTCATCCGATGCTATCACACTCAATTTTGAAGATACAGCGTCGGCGATGTCATTTTTGGAATCAGGAGGACCAGATACGTACCCCGCACCACAAATCACATCATTTTACGAAAAAAAATTTTTGCAAATTTTTTGAAATTTCAAAAAATTTGCAGTTTGATATAGCCTATATACCCTCACTCATCCGATGCTATCACACTCAATTTTGAAGATACAGCGTCGGCGATGTCATTTTTGGAATCAGGAGGACCAGATACGTACCCCGCACCACAAATCACATCATTTTACGAAAAAAAAATTTTTGCAAATTTTTTGAAATTTCAAAAAATTTGCAGTCTGATATAGCCTATATACCCTCACTCATCCGATGCTATCACACTCAATTTTGAAGATACAGCGTCGGCGATGTCATTTTTGGAATCAGGAGGACCAGATACGTACCCCGCACCACAAATCACATCATTTTACGAAAAAAAAATTTTTGCAAATATTTTGAAATTTCAAAAAATTTGCAGTCTGATATAGCCTATATACCCTCACTCATCCGATGCTATCACACTCAATTTTGAAGATACAGCGTCGGCGATGTCATTTTTGGAATCAGGAGGATCAGATACGTACCCCGCACCACAAATCACATCATTTTACGAAAAAAAAATTTTTGCAAATTTTTTGAAATTTCAAAAAATTTGCAGTCTGATATAGCCTATATACCCTCACTCATCCGATGCTATCACACTCAATTTCGAAGATAGAGCGTCGGCGATGTCATTTTTGGAATCAGGAGGACCAGATACGTACCCCGCACCACAAATCACATCATTTTACGAAAAAAAAATTTTTGCAAATTTTTTGAAATTTCAAAAAATTTGCAGTCTGATATAGCCTATATACCCTTACTCATCCGATGCTATCACACTCAATTTTGAAGATAGAGCGTCGGCGATGTCATTTTTGGAATCAGGAGGACCAGATACGTACCCCGCACCACAAATCACATCATTTTACGAAAAAAAATTTTTGCAAATTTTTTGAAATTTTAAAAAATTTGCAGTCTGATATAGCCTATATACCCTCACTCATCCGATGCTATCACACTCAATTTTGAAGATAGAGCGTCGGCGATGTCATTTTTTGGAATCAGGAGGACCAGATACGTACCCCGCACCACAAATCACATCATTTTACGAAAAAAAAATTTTTGCAAATTTTTTGAAATTTCAAAAAATTTGCAGTCTGATATAGCCTATATACCCTTACTCATCCGATGTTATCACACTCAATTTTGAAGATAGAGCGTCGGCGATGTCATTTTTGGAATCAGGAGGACCAGATACGTACCCCGCACCACAAATCACATCATTTTACGAAAAAAAAATTTTTGCAAATTTTTTGAAATTTCAAAAAATTTGCAATCTGATATAGCCTATATACCCTCACTCATCCGATGCTATCACACTCAATTTTGAAGATAGAGCGTCGGCGATGTCATTTTTGGAATCAGGAGGACCAGATACGTACCCCGCACCACAAATCACATCATTTTACGAAAAAAAAATTTTTGCAAATTTTTTGAAATTTTAAAAAATTTGCAGTCTGATATAGCCTATATACCCTCACTCATCCGATGCTATCACACTCAATTTTGAAGATACAGCGTCGGCGATGTCATTTTTGGAATCAGGAGGACCAGATACGTACCCCGCACCACAAATCACATCATTTTACGAAAAAAAAATTTTTGCAAATTTTTTGAAATTTTAAAAAATTTGCAGTCTGATATAGCCTATATACCCTCACTCATCCGATGCTATCACACTCAATTTTGAAGATACAGCGTCGGCGATGTCATTTTTGGAATCAGGAGGACCAGATACGTACCCCGCACCACAAATCACATCATTTTACGAAAAAAAAATTTTTGCAAATTTTTTGAAATTTCAAAAAATTTGCAGTCTGATATAGCCTATATACCCTTACTCATCCGATGCTATCACACTCAATTTTGAAGATACAGCGTCGGCGATGTCATTTTTGGAATCAGGAGGACCAGATACGTACCCCGCACCACAAATCACATCATTTTACGAAAAAAAAATTTTTGCAAATTTTTTGAAATTTCAAAAAATTTGCAGTCTGATATAGCCTATATACCCTCACTCATCCGATGCTATCACACTCAATTTTGAAGATACAGCGTCGGCGATGTCATTTTTGGAATCAGGAGGACCAGACACGTACCCCGCACCACAAATCACATCATTTTACGAAAAAAAAATTTTTGCAAATTTTATGAAATTTCAAAAAATTTGCAGTCTGATATAGCCTATATACCCTCACTCATCCGATGCTATCACACTCAATTTTGAAGATAGAGCGTCGGCGATGTCATTTTTGGAATCAGGAGGACCAGATACGTACCCCGCACCACAAATCACATCATTTTACGAAAAAAAAATTTTTGCAAATTTTTTGAAATTTCAAAAAATTTGCAGTCTGATATAGCCTATATACCCTCACTCATCCGATGCTATCACACTCAATTTTGAAGATAGAGCGTCGGCGATGTCATTTTTGGAATCAGGAGGACCAGATACGTACCCCGCACCACAAATCACATCATTTTACGAAAAAAAAATTTTTGCAAATTTTTTGAAATTTTAAAAAATTTGCAGTTTGATATAGCCTATATACCCTCACTCATCCGATGCTATCACACTCAATTTTGAAGATACAGCGTCGGCGATGTCATTTTTGGAATCAGGAGGACCAGATACGTACCCCGCACCACAAATCACATCATTTTACGAAAAAAAAATTTTTGCAAATTTTTTGAAATTTCAAAAAATTTGCAGTCTGATATAGCCTATATACCCTCACTCATCCGATGCTATCACACTCAATTTTGAAGATAGAGCGTCGGCGATGTCATTTTTGGAATCAGGAGGACCAGATACGTACCCCGCACCACAAATCACATCATTTTACGAAAAAAAAATTTTTGCAAATTTTTTGAAATTTTAAAAAATTTGCAGTTTGATATAGCCTATATACCCTCACTCATCCGATGCTATCACACTCAATTTTGAAGATACAGCGTCGGCGATGTCATTTTTGGAATCAGGAGGACCAGATACGTACCCCGCACCACAAATCACATCATTTTACGAAAAAAAAATTTTTGCAAATTTTTTGAAATTTTAAAAAATTTGCAGTTTGATATAGCCTATATACCCTCACTCATCCGATGCTATCACACTCAATTTTGAAGATACAGCGTCGGCGATGTCATTTTTGGAATCAGGAGGACCAGATACGTACCCCGCACCACAAATCACATCATTTTACGAAAAAAAAATTTTTGCAAATTTTTTGAAATTTCAAAAAATTTGCAGTCTGATATAGCCTATATACCCTCACTCATCCGATGCTATCACACTCAATTTTGAAGATAGAGCGTCGGCGATGTCATTTTTGGAATCAGGAGGACCAGATACGTACCCCGCACCACAAATCACATCATTTTACGAAAAAAAAATTTTTGCAAATTTTTTGAAATTTCAAAAAATTTGCAGTCTGATATAGCCTATATACCCTCACTCATCCGATGCTATCACACTCAATTTCGAAGATAGAGCGTCGGCGATGTCATTTTTGGAATCAGGAGGACCAGATACGTACCCCGCACCACAAATCACATCATTTTACGAAAAAAAAATTTTTGCAAATTTTTTGAAATTTCAAAAAATTTGCAGTCTGATATAGCCTATATACCCTCACTCATCCGATGCTATCACACTCAATTTTGAAGATACAGCGTCGGCGATGTCATTTTTGGAATCAGGAGGACCAGATACGTACCCCGCACCACAAATCACATCATTTTACGAAAAAAAATTTTTGCAAATTTTTTGAAATTTCAAAAAATTTGCAGTCTGATATAGCCTATATACCCTCACTCATCCGATGCTATCACACTCAATTTTGAAGATAGAGCGTCGGCGATGTCATTTTTGGAATCAGGAGGACCAGATACGTACCCCGCACCACAAATCACATCATTTTACGAAAAAAAAATTTTTGCAAATTTTTTGAAATTTTAAAAAATTTGCAGTTTGATATAGCCTATATACCCTCACTCATCCGATGCTATCACACTCAATTTTGAAGATACAGCGTCGGCGATGTCATTTTTGGAATCAGGAGGACCAGATACGTACCCCGCACCACAAATCACATTATTTTACGAAAAAAAAATTTTTGCAAATTTTTTGAAATTTCAAAAAATTTGCAGTCTGATATAGCCTATATACCCTCACTCATCCGATGCTATCACACTCAATTTTGAAGATAGAGCGTCGGCGATGTCATTTTTGGAATCAGGAGGACCAGATACGTACCCCGCACCACAAATCACATCATTTTACAAAAAAAAAATTTTTGCAAATTTTTTGAAATTTCAAAAAATTTGCAGTCTGATATAGCCTATATACCCTCACTCATCCGATGCTATCACACTCAATTTTGAAGATACAGCGTCGGCGATGTCATTTTTGGAATCAGGAGGACCAGATACGTACCCCGCACCACAAATCACATCATTTTACGAAAAAAAAATTTTTGCAAATATTTTGAAATTTCAAAAAATTTGCAGTCTGATATAGCCTATATACCCTCACTCATCCGATGCTATCACACTCAATTTTGAAGATACAGCGTCGGCGATGTCATTTTTGGAATCAGGAGGACCAGATACGTACCCCGCACCACAAATCACATCATTTTACGAAAAAAAAATTTTTGCAAATTTTTTGAAATTTCAAAAAATTTGCAGTCTGATATAGCCTATATACCCTCACTCATCCGATGCTATCACACTCAATTTCGAAGATAGAGCGTCGGCGATGTCATTTTTGGAATCAGGAGGACCAGATACGTACCCCGCACCACAAATCACATCATTTTACGAAAAAAAAATTTTTGCAAATTTTTTGAAATTTCAAAAAATTTGCAGTCTGATATAGCCTATATACCCTCACTCATCCGATGCTATCACACTCAATTTCGAAGATACAGCGTCGGCGATGTCATTTTTGGAATCAGGAGGACCAGATACGTACCCCGCACCACAAATCACATCATTTTACGAAAAAAAAATTTTTGCAAATTTTTTGAAATTTCAAAAAATTTGCAGTCTGATATAGCCTATATACCCTCACTCATCCGATGCTATCACACTCAATTTTGAAGATAGAGCGTCGGCGATGTCATTTTTGGAATCAGGAGGACCAGATACGTACCCCGCACCACAAATCACATCATTTTACGAAAAAAAAATTTTTGCAAATTTTTTGAAATTTCAAAAAATTTGCAGTCTGATATAGCCTATATACCCTCACTCATCCGATGCTATCACACTCAATTTTGAAGATAGAGCGTCGGCGATGTCATTTTTGGAATCAGGAGGACCAGATACGTACCCCGCACCACAAATCACATCATTTTACGAAAAAAAAATTTTTGCAAATTTTTTGAAATTTCAAAAAATTTGCAGTCTGATATAGCCTATATACCCTCACTCATCCGATGCTATCACACTCAATTTTGAAGATAGAGCGTCGGCGATGTCATTTTTGGAATCAGGAGGACCAGATACGTACCCCGCACCACAAATCACATCATTTTACGAAAAAAAAATTTTTGCAAATTTTTTGAAATTTCAAAAAATTTGCAGTCTGATATAGCCTATATACCCTCACTCATCCGATGCTATCACGCTTAATTTTGAAGATACAGCGTCGGCGATGTCATTTTTGGAATCAGGAGGACCAGATACGTACCCCGCACCACAAATCACATCATTTTACGAAAAAAAAATTTTTGCAAATTTTTTGAAATTTCAAAAAATTTGCAGTCTGATATAGCCTATATACCCTTACTCATCCGATGCTATCACACTCAATTTTGAAGATACAGCGTCGGCGATGTCATTTTTGGAATCAGGAGGACCAGATACGTACCCCGCACCACAAATCACATCATTTTACGAAAAAAAAATTTTTGCAAATTTTTTGAAATTTCAAAAAATTTGCAGTCTGATATAGCCTATATACCCTCACTCATCCGATGCTATCACACTCCATTTTGAAGATAGAGCGTCGGCGATGTCATTTTTGGAATCAGGAGGACCAGATACGTACCCCGCACTACAAATCACATCATTTTACGAAAAAAAAATTTTTGCAAATTTTTTGAAATTTTAAAAAATTTGCAGTCTGATATAGCCTATATACCCCCACTCATCCGATGCTATCACACTCAATTTTGAAGATACAGCGTCGGCGATGTCATTTTTGGAATCAGGAGGACCAGATACGTACCCCGCACCACACATCACATCATTTTACGAAAAAAAAATTTTTGCAAATTTTTTGAAATTTCAAAAAATTTGCAGTCTGATATAGCCTATATACCCTCACTCATCCGATGCTATCACACTCAATTTTGAAGATAGAGCGTCGGCGATGTCATTTTTGGAATCAGGAGGACCAGATACGTACCCCGCACCACAAATCACATCATTTTACGAAAAAAAAATTTTTGCAAATTTTTTGAAATTTCAAAAAATTTGCAGTCTGATATAGCCTATATACCCTCACTCATCCGATGCTATCACGCTTAATTTTGAAGATACAGCGTCGGCGATGTCATTTTTGGAATCAGGAGGACCAGATACGTACCCCGCACCACAAATCACATCATTTTACGAAAAAAAAATTTTTGCAAATTTTTTGAAATTTCAAAAAATTTGCAGTCTGATATAGCCTATATACCCTCACTCATCCGATGCTATCACACTCAATTTTGAAGATAGAGCGTCGGCGATGTCATTTTTGGAATCAGGAGGACCAGATACGTACCCCGCACCACAAATCACATCATTTTACGAAAAAAAAATTTTTGCAAATTTTTTGAAATTTCAAAAAATTTGCAGTCTGATATAGCCTATATACCCTTACTCATCCGATGCTATCACACTCAATTTTGAAGATACAGCGTCGGCGATGTCATTTTTGGAATCAGGAGGACCAGATACGTACCCCGCACCACAAATCACATCATTTTACGAAAAAAAAATTTTTGCAAATTTTTTGAAATTTCAAAAAATTTGCAGTCTGATATAGCCTATATACCCTCACTCATCCGATGCTATCACACTCAATTTTGAAGATAGAGCGTCGGCGATGTCATTTTTGGAATCAGGAGGACCAGATACGTACCCCGCACCACAAATCACATCATTTTACGAAAAAAAATCTTCTGCAAGTTTTTGGGAACTCCTGAAAACTTGCAGTCTGATATAGCCTATATACCCCCACTCATCCGATGCTATCACACTCAATTTTGAAGATACAGCGTCGGCGATGTCATTTTTGGAATCAGGAGGACCAGATACGTACCCCGCACCACAAATCACATCATTTTACGAAAAAAAATATTCTGCAAGTTTTTGGGAACTCCTGAAAACTTGCAGTCTGATATAGCCTATATACCCCCACTCATCCGATGCTATCACACTCAATTTTGAAGATACAGCGTCGGCGATGTCATTTTTGGAATCAGGAGGACCAGATACGTACCCCGCACCACAAATCACACCATTTTACGAAAAAAAATATTCTGCAAGTTTTTGGGAACTCCTGAAAACTTGCAGTCTGATATAGCCTATCTACCCTCACTCATCCGATGCTATCACACTCAATTTTGAAGATACAGCGTCTGCGATGTCATTTTTGGAACCAGGAGGACCAGATACGTACCCCGCACCACAAATCACATCATTTTACGAAAAAAAAATCTTTGCAAATTTTTTGAAATTTTAAAAAATTTGCAGTCTGATATAGCCTATATACAATCACTCATCCGATGCTATCACACTCAATTTTGAAGATACAGCGTCGGCGATGTCATTTTTGGAATCAGGAGGACCAGATACGTACCCCGCACCACAAATCACACCATTTTACGAAAAAAAATATTCTGCAAGTTTTTGGGAACTCCTGAAAACTTGCAGTCTGATATAGCCTATCTACCCTCACTCATCCGATGCTATCACACTCAATTTTGAAGATACAGCGTCTGCGATGTCATTTTTGGAACCAGGAGGACCAGATACGTACCCCGCACCACAAATCACATCATTTTACGAAAAAAAAATTTTTGCAAATTTTTTGAAATTTTAAAAAATTTGCAGTCTGATATAGCCTATATACCCTCACTCATCCGATGCTATCACACTCAATTTTGAAGATAGAGCGTCGGCGATGTCATTTTTGGAATCAGGAGGACCAGATACGTACCCCGCACCACAAATCACATCATTTTACGAAAAAAAATCTTCTGCAAGTTTTTGGGAACTCCTGAAAACTTGCAGTCTGATATAGCCTATATACCCCCACTCATCCGATGCTATCACACTCAATTTTGAAGATACAGCGTCGGCGATGTCATTTTTGGAATCAGGAGGACCAGATACGTACCCCGCACCACAAATCACATCATTTTACGAAAAAAAATATTCTGCAAGTTTTTGGGAACTCCTGAAAACTTGCAGTCTGATATAGCCTATATACCCCCACTCATCCGATGCTATCACACTCAATTTTGAAGATACAGCGTCGGCGATGTCATTTTTGGAATCAGGAGGACCAGATACGTACCCCGCACCACAAATCACACCATTTTACGAAAAAAAATATTCTGCAAGTTTTTGGGAACTCCTGAAAACTTGCAGTCTGATATAGCCTATCTACCCTCACTCATCCGATGCTATCACACTCAATTTTGAAGATACAGCGTCTGCGATGTCATTTTTGGAACCAGGAGGACCAGATACGTACCCCGCACCACAAATCACATCATTTTACGAAAAAAAAATCTTTGCAAATTTTTTGAAATTTTAAAAAATTTGCAGTCTGATATAGCCTATATACAATCACTCATCCGATGCTATCACACTCAATTTTGAAGATACAGCGTCGGCGATGTCATTTTTGGAATCAGGAGGACCAGATACGTACCCCGCACCACAAATCACACCATTTTACGAAAAAAAATATTCTGCAAGTTTTTGGGAACTCCTGAAAACTTGCAGTCTGATATAGCCTATCTACCCTCACTCATCCGATGCTATCACACTCAATTTTGAAGATACAGCGTCTGCGATGTCATTTTTGGAACCAGGAGGACCAGATACGTACCCCGCACCACAAATCACATCATTTTACGAAAAAAAAATTTTTGCAAATTTTTTGAAATTTTAAAAAATTTGCAGTCTGATATAGCCTATATACCCTCACTCATCCGATGCTATCACACTCAATTTTGAAGATAGAGCGTCGGCGATGTCATTTTTGGAATCAGGAGGACCAGATACGTACCCCGCACCACAAATCACATCATTTTACGAAAAAAAATATTCTGCAAGTTTTTGGGAACTCCTGAAAACTTGCAGTCTGATATAGCCTATATACCCTCACTCATCCGATGCTATCACACTCAATTTTGAAGATACAGCGTCGGCGATGTCATTTTTGGAATCAGGAGGACCAGATACGTACCCCGCACCACAAATCACATCATTTTACGAAAAAAAATATTCTGCAAGTTTTTGGGAACTCCTGAAAACTTGCAGTCTGATATAGCCTATATACCCCCACTCATCCGATGCTATCACACTCAATTTTGAAGATACAGCGTCGGCGATGTCATTTTTGGAATCAGGAGAACCAGATACGTACCCCGCACCACAAATCACATCATTTTACGAAAAAAAAATTTTTGCAAATTTTTTGAAATTTTAAAAAATTTGCAGTCTGATATAGCCTATATACAATCACTCATCCGATGCTATCACACTCAATTTTGAAGATACAGCGTCGGCGATGTCATTTTTGGAATCAGGAGGACCAGATACGTACCCCGCACCACAAATCACACCATTTTACGAAAAAAAATATTCTGCAAGTTTTTGGGAACTCCTGAAAACTTGCAGTCTGATATAGCCTATCTACCCTCACTCATCCGATGCTATCACACTCAATTTTGAAGATACAGCGTCTGCGATGTCATTTTTGGAACCAGGAGGACCAGATACGTACCCCGCACCACAAATCACATCATTTTACGAAAAAAAAATTTTTGCAAATTTTTTGAAATTTTAAAAAATTTGCAGTCTGATATAGTCTATATACCCTCACTCATCCGATGCTATCACACTCAATTTTGAAGATACAGCGTCGGCGATGTCATTTTTGGAATCAGGAGGACCAGATACGTACCCCGCACCACAAATCACATCATTTTACGAAAAAAAATATTCTGCAAGTTTTTGGGAACTCCTGAAAACTTGCAGTCTGATATAGCCTATATACCCCCACTCATCCGATGCTATCACACTCAATTTTGAAGATACAGCGTCGGCGATGTCATTTTTGGAATCAGGAGGACCAGATACGTACCCCGCACCACAAATCACATCATTTTACGAAAAAAAATATTCTGCAAGTTTTTGGGAACTCCTGAAAACTTGCAGTCTGATATAGCCTATTTACCCTCACTCATCCGATGCTATCACACTCAATTTTGAAGATACAGCGTCGGCGATGTCATTTTTGGAATCAGGAGGACCAGATACGTACCCCGCACCACAAATCACATCATTTTACGAAAAAAAATATTCTGCAAGTTTTTGGGAACTCCTGAAAACTTGCAGTCTGATATAGCCTATATACCCCCACTCATCCGATGCTATCACACTCAATTTTGAAGATACAGCGTCGGCGATGTCATTTTTGGAATCAGGAGGACCAGATACGTACCCCGCACCACAAATCACATCATTTTACGAAAAAAAAATTTTTGCAAATTTTTTGAAATTTTAAAAAATTTGCAGTCTGATATAGTCTATATACCCTCACTCATCCGATGCTATCACACTCAATTTTGAAGATACAGCGTCGGCGATGTCATTTTTGGAATCAGGAGGACCAGATACGTACCCCGCACCACAAATCACATCATTTTACGAAAAAAAATATTCTGCAAGTTTTTGGGAACTCCTGAAAACTTGCAGTCTGATATAGCCTATATACCCCCACTCATCCGATGCTATCACACTCAATTTTGAAGATACAGCGTCGGCGATGTCATTTTTGGAATCAGGAGGACCAGATACGTACCCCGCACCACAAATCACATCATTTTACGAAAAAAAATATTCTGCAAGTTTTTGGGAACTCCTGAAAACTTGCAGTCTGATATAGCCTATTTACCCTCACTCATCCGATGCTATCACACTCAATTTTGAAGATACAGCGTCGGCGATGTCATTTTTGGAATCAGGAGGACCAGATACGTACCCCGCACCACAAATCACATCATTTTACGAAAAAAAATATTCTGCAAGTTTTTGGGAACTCCTGAAAACTTGCAGTCTGATATAGCCTATATACCCCCACTCATCCGATGCTATCACACTCAATTTTGAAGATACAGCGTCGGCGATGTCATTTTTGGAATCAGGAGGACCAGATACGTACCCCGCACCACAAATCACATCATTTTACGAAAAAAAATATTCTGCAAGTTTTTGGGAACTCCTGAAAACTTGCAGTCTGATATAGCCTATTTACCCTCACTCATCCGATGCTATCACACTCAATTTTGAAGATACAGCGTCGGCGATGTCATTTTTGGAATCAGGAGGACCAGATACGTACCCCGCACCACAAATCACATCATTTTACGAAAAAAAATTTTTTGCAAATTTTTTGAAATTTTAAAAAATTTGCAGTCTGATATAGCCTACATACCCTCACTCATCCGATGCTATCACACTCAATTTTGAAGATACAGCGTCGGCGATGTCATTTTTGGAATCAGGAGAACCAGATACGTACCCCGCACCACAAATCACATCATTTTACGAAAAAAAATATTCTGCAAGTTTTTGGGAACTCCTGAAAACTTGCAGTCTGATATAGCCTATATACCCCCACTCATCCGATGCTATCACACTCAATTTTGAAGATACAGCGTCGGCGATGTCATTTTTGGAATCAGGAGAACCAGATACGTACCCCGCACCACAAATCACATCATTTTACGAAAAAAAAATTTTTGCAAATTTTTTGAAATTTTAAAAAATTTGCAGTCTGATATAGCCTATATACAATCACTCATCCGATGCTATCACACTCAATTTTGAAGATACAGCGTCGGCGATGTCATTTTTGGAATCAGGAGGACCAGATACGTACCCCGCACCACAAATCACACCATTTTACGAAAAAAAATATTCTGCAAGTTTTTGGGAACTCCTGAAAACTTGCAGTCTGATATAGCCTATCTACCCTCACTCATCCGATGCTATCACACTCAATTTTGAAGATACAGCGTCTGCGATGTCATTTTTGGAACCAGGAGGACCAGATACGTACCCCGCACCACAAATCACATCATTTTACGAAAAAAAAATTTTTGCAAATTTTTTGAAATTTTAAAAAATTTGCAGTCTGATATAGTCTATATACCCTCACTCATCTGATGCTATCACACTCAATTTTGAAGATACAGCGTCGGCGATGTCATTTTTGGAATCAGGAGGACCAGATACGTACCCCGCACCACAAATCACATCATTTTACGAAAAAAAATATTCTGCAAGTTTTTGGGAACTCCTGAAAACTTGCAGTCTGATATAGCCTATATACCCCCACTCATCCGATGCTATCACACTCAATTTTGAAGATACAGCGTCGGCGATGTCATTTTTGGAATCAGGAGGACCAGATACGTACCCCGCACCACAAATCACATCATTTTACGAAAAAAAATATTCTGCAAGTTTTTGGGAACTCCTGAAAACTTGCAGTCTGATATAGCCTATTTACCCTCACTCATCCGATGCTATCACACTCAATTTTGAAGATACAGCGTCGGCGATGTCATTTTTGGAATCAGGAGGACCAGATACGTACCCCGCACCACAAATCACATCATTTTACGAAAAAAAATATTCTGCAAGTTTTTGGGAACTCCTGAAAACTTGCAGTCTGATATAGCCTATATACCCCCACTCATCCGATGCTATCACACTCAATTTTGAAGATACAGCGTCGGCGATGTCATTTTTGGAATCAGGAGGACCAGATACGTACCCCGCACCACAAATCACATCATTTTACGAAAAAAAAATTTTTGCAAATTTTTTGAAATTTTAAAAAATTTGCAGTCTGATATAGTCTATATACCCTCACTCATCCGATGCTATCACACTCAATTTTGAAGATACAGCGTCGGCGATGTCATTTTTGGAATCAGGAGGACCAGATACGTACCCCGCACCACAAATCACATCATTTTACGAAAAAAAATATTCTGCAAGTTTTTGGGAACTCCTGAAAACTTGCAGTCTGATATAGCCTATATACCCCCACTCATCCGATGCTATCACACTCAATTTTGAAGATACAGCGTCGGCGATGTCATTTTTGGAATCAGGAGGACCAGATACGTACCCCGCACCACGAATCACATCATTTTACGAAAAAAAATATTCTGCAAGTTTTTGGGAACTCCTGAAAACTTGCAGTCTGATATAGCCTATTTACCCTCACTCATCCGATGCTATCACACTCAATTTTGAAGATACAGCGTCGGCGATGTCATTTTTGGAATCAGGAGGACCAGATACGTACCCCGCACCACAAATCACATCATTTTACGAAAAAAAATATTCTGCAAGTTTTTGGGAACTCCTGAAAACTTGCAGTCTGATATAGCCTATATACCCCCACTCATCCGATGCTATCACACTCAATTTTGAAGATACAGCGTCGGCGATGTCATTTTTGGAATCAGGAGGACCAGATACGTACCCCGCACCACAAATCACATCATTTTACGAAAAAAAATATTCTGCAAGTTTTTGGGAACTCCTGAAAACTTGCAGTCTGATATAGCCTATTTACCCTCACTCATCCGATGCTATCACACTCAATTTTGAAGATACAGCGTCGGCGATGTCATTTTTGGAATCAGGAGGACCAGATACGTACCCCGCACCACAAATCACATCATTTTACGAAAAAAAATTTTTTGCAAATTTTTTGAAATTTTAAAAAATTTGCAGTCTGATATAGCCTACATACCCTCACTCATCCGATGCTATCACACTCAATTTTGAAGATACAGCGTCGGCGATGTCATTTTTGGAATCAGGAGGACCAGATACGTACCCCGCACCACAAATCACATCATTTTACGAAAAAAAAAATTTTGCAAATTTTTTGAAATTTTAAAAAATTTGCAGTCTGATATAGCCTATATACAATCACTCATCCGATGCTATCACACTCAATTTTGAAGATACAGCGTCGGCGATGTCATTTTTGGAATCAGGAGGACCAGATACGTACCCCGCACCACAAATCACACCATTTTACGAAAAAAAATATTCTGCAAGTTTTTGGGAACTCCTGAAAACTTGCAGTCTGATATAGCCTATCTACCCTCACTCATCCGATGCTATCACACTCAATTTTGAAGATACAGCGTCGGCGATGTCATTTTTGGAACCAGGAGGACCAGATACGTACCCCGCACCACAAATCACATCATTTTACGAAAAAAAAATTTTTGCAAATTTTTTGAAATTTTAAAAAATTTGCAGTCTGATATAGCCTATATACCCCCACTCATCCGATGCTATCACACTCAATTTTGAAGATACAGCGTCGGCGATGTCATTTTTGGAATCAGGAGGACCAGATACGTACCCCGCACCACAAATCACATCATTTTACGAAAAAAAAATTTTTGCAAATTTTTCGAAATTTTAAAAAATTTGCAGTCTGATATAGTCTATATACCCTCACTCATCCGATGCTATCACACTCAATTTTGAAGATACAGCGTCGGCGATGTCATTTTTGGAATCAGGAGGACCAGATACGTACCCCGCACCACAAATCACATCATTTTACGAAAAAAAATTTTTTGCAAATTTTTTGAAATTTTAAAAAATTTGCAGTCTGATATAGCCTATATACCCTCACTCATCCGATGCTATCACACTCAATTTTGAAGATACAGCGTCGGCGATGTCATTTTTGGAATCAGGAGGACCAGATACGTACCCCGCACCACAAATCACATCATTTTACGAAAAAAAATATTCTGCAAGTTTTTGGGAACTCCTGAAAACTTGCAGTCTGATATAGCCTATTTACCCTCACTCATCCGATGCTATCACACTCAATTTTGAAGATACAGCGTCGGCGATGTCATTTTTGGAATCAGGAGGACCAGATACGTACCCCGCACCACAAATCACATCATTTTACGAAAAAAAATTTTTTGCAAATTTTTTGAAATTTTAAAAAATTTGCAGTCTGATATAGCCTATATACCCTCACTCATCCGATGCTATCACACTCAATTTTGAAGATACAGCGTCGGCGATGTCATTTTTGGAATCAGGAGGACCAGATACGTACCCCGCACCACAAATCACATCATTTTACGAAAAAAAATATTCTGCAAGTTTTTGGGAACTCCTGAAAACTTGCAGTCTGATATAGCCTATTTACCCTCACTCATCCGATGCTATCACACTCAATTTTGAAGATACAGCGTCGGCGATGTCATTTTTGGAATCAGGAGGACCAGATACGTACCCCGCACCACAAATCACACCATTTTACGAAAAAAAATATTCTGCAAGTTTTTGGGAACTCCTGAAAACTTGCAGTCTGATATAGCCTATCTACCCTCACTCATCCGATGCTATCACACTCAATTTTGAAGATACAGCGTCGGCGATGTCATTTTTGGAACCAGGAGGACCAGATACGTACCCCGCACCACAAATCACATCATTTTACGAAAAAAAAATTTTTGCAAATTTTTTGAAATTTTAAAAAATTTGCAGTCTGATATAGCCTATATACCCCCACTCATCCGATGCTATCACACTCAATTTTGAAGATACAGCGTCGGCGATGTCATTTTTGGAATCAGGAGGACCAGATACGTACCCCGCACCACAAATCACATCATTTTACGAAAAAAAATTTTTTGCAAATTTTTTGAAATTTTAAAAAATTTGCAGTCTGATATAGCCTATATACCCTCACTCATCCGATGCTATCACACTCAATTTTGAAGATACAGCGTCGGCGATGTCATTTTTGGAATCAGGAGGACCAGATACGTACCCCGCACCACAAATCACATCATTTTACGAAAAAAAATATTCTGCAAGTTTTTGGGAACTCCTGAAAACTTGCAGTCTGATATAGCCTATTTACCCTCACTCATCCGATGCTATCACACTCAATTTTGAAGATACAGCGTCGGCGATGTCATTTTTGGAATCAGGAGGACCAGATACGTACCCCGCACCACAAATCACATCATTTTACGAAAAAAAATTTTTTGCAAATTTTTTGAAATTTTAAAAAATTTGCAGTCTGATATAGCCTATATACCCTCACTCATCCGATGCTATCACACTCAATTTTGAAGATACAGCGTCGGCGATGTCATTTTTGGAATCAGGAGGACCAGATACGTACCCCGCACCACAAATCACATCATTTTACGAAAAAAAATATTCTGCAAGTTTTTGGGAACTCCTGAAAACTTGCAGTCTGATATAGCCTATTTACCCTCACTCATCCGATGCTATCACACTCAATTTTGAAGATACAGCGTCGGCGATGTCATTTTTGGAATCAGGAGGACCAGATACGTACCCCGCACCACAAATCACATCATTTTACGAAAAAAAAATTTTTGCAAATTTTTCGAAATTTTAAAAAATTTGCAGTCTGATATAGTCTATATACCCTCACTCATCCGATGCTATCACACTCAATTTTGAAGATACAGCGTCGGCGATGTCATTTTTGGAATCAGGAGGACCAGATACGTACCCCGCACCACAAATCACATCATTTTACGAAAAAAAATTTTTTGCAAATTTTTTGAAATTTTAAAAAATTTGCAGTCTGATATAGCCTATATACCCTCACTCATCCGATGCTATCACACTCAATTTTGAAGATACAGCGTCGGCGATGTCATTTTTGGAATCAGGAGGACCAGATACGTACCCCGCACCACAAATCACATCATTTTACGAAAAAAAATATTCTGCAAGTTTTTGGGAACTCCTGAAAACTTGCAGTCTGATATAGCCTATTTACCCTCACTCATCCGATGCTATCACACTCAATTTTGAAGATACAGCGTCGGCGATGTCATTTTTGGAATCAGGAGGACCAGATACGTACCCCGCACCACAAATCACATCATTTTACAAAAAAAAATTTTTTGCAAATTTTTTGAAATTTTAAAAAATTTGCAGTCTGATATAGCCTATATACCCTCACTCATCCGATGCTATCACACTCAATTTTGAAGATACAGCGTCGGCGATGTCATTTTTGGAATCAGGAGGACCAGATACGTACCCCGCACCACAAATCACATCATTTTACGAAAAAAAATATTCTGCAAGTTTTTGGGAACTCCTGAAAACTTGCAGTCTGATATAGCCTATTTACCCTCACTCATCCGATGCTATCACACTCAATTTTGAAGATACAGCGTCGGCGATGTCATTTTTGGAATCAGGAGGACCAGATACGTACCCCGCACCACAAATCACATCATTTTACGAAAAAAATTTTTTTGCAAATTTTTTGAAATTTTAAAAAATTTGCAGTCTGATATAGCCTACATACCCTCACTCATCCGATGCTATCACACTCAATTTTGAAGATACAGCGTCGGCGATGTCATTTTTGGAATCAGGAGGACCAGATACGTACCCCGCACCACAAATCACATCATTTTACGAAAAAAAATATTCTGCAAGTTTCTGGGAACTCCTGAAAACTTGCAGTCTGATATAGCCTATATACCCTCACTCATCCGATGCTTTCTCACTCAATTTTGCAGATACAGCGTCGGCGATGTCATTTTTGGAATCAGGAGGACCAGATACGTACCCCGCACCACAAATCACATCATTTTACGAAAAAAAATATTCTGCAAGTTTTTGGGAACTCCTGAAAACTTGCAGTCTGATATAGCCTATTTACCCTCACTCATCCGATGCTATCACACTCAATTTTGAAGATACAGCGTCGGCGATGTCATTTTTGGAATCAGGAGGACCAGATACGTACCCCGCACCACAAATCACATCATTTTACGAAAAAAAATTTTTTGCAAATTTTTTGAAATTTTAAAAAATTTGCAGTCTGATATAGCCTATATACCCTCACTCATCCGATGCTATCACACTCAATTTTGAAGATACAGCGTCGGCGATGTCATTTTTGGAATCAGGAGGACCAGATACGTACCCCGCACCACAAATCACATCATTTTACGAAAAAAAATATTCTGCAAGTTTTTGGGAACTCCTGAAAACTTGCAGTCTGATATAGCCTATTTACCCTCACTCATCCGATGCTATCACACTCAATTTTGAAGATACAGCGTCGGCGATGTCATTTTTGGAATCAGGAGGACCAGATACGTACCCCGCACCACAAATCACACCATTTTACGAAAAAAAATATTCTGCAAGTTTTTGGGAACTCCTGAAAACTTGCAGTCTGATATAGCCTATCTACCCTCACTCATCCGATGCTATCACACTCAATTTTGAAGATACAGCGTCGGCGATGTCATTTTTGGAACCAGGAGGACCAGATACGTACCCCGCACCACAAATCACATCATTTTACGAAAAAAAAATTTTTGCAAATTTTTTGAAATTTTAAAAAATTTGCAGTCTGATATAGC
Organism: Caenorhabditis uteleia; assembly: GCA_963573275.1. Lineage (NCBI taxonomy): Eukaryota > Metazoa > Nematoda > Chromadorea > Rhabditida > Rhabditidae > Caenorhabditis > Caenorhabditis uteleia. The sequence goes on from OY752137.1 coordinate 20,104,041, forward strand.
CTATATACCCCCACTCATCCGATGCTATCACACTCAATTTTGAAGATACAGCGTCGGCGATGTCATTTTTGGAATCAGGAGGACCAGATACGTACCCCGCACCACAAATCACATCATTTTACGAAAAAAAATTTTTTGCAAATTTTTTGAAATTTTAAAAAATTTGCAGTCTGATATAGCCTATATACCCTCACTCATCCGATGCTATCACACTCAATTTTGAAGATACAGCGTCGGCGATGTCATTTTTGGAATCAGGAGGACCAGATACGTACCCCGCACCACAAATCACATCATTTTACGAAAAAAAATATTCTGCAAGTTTTTGGGAACTCCTGAAAACTTGCAGTCTGATATAGCCTATTTACCCTCACTCATCCGATGCTATCACACTCAATTTTGAAGATACAGCGTCGGCGATGTCATTTTTGGAATCAGGAGGACCAGATACGTACCCCGCACCACAAATCACATCATTTTACGAAAAAAAATTTTTTGCAAATTTTTTGAAATTTTAAAAAATTTGCAGTCTGATATAGCCTATATACCCTCACTCATCCGATGCTATCACACTCAATTTTGAAGATACAGCGTCGGCGATGTCATTTTTGGAATCAGGAGGACCAGATACGTACCCCGCACCACAAATCACATCATTTTACGAAAAAAAATATTCTGCAAGTTTTTGGGAACTCCTGAAAACTTGCAGTCTGATATAGCCTATTTACCCTCACTCATCCGATGCTATCACACTCAATTTTGAAGATACAGCGTCGGCGATGTCATTTTTGGAATCAGGAGGACCAGATACGTACCCCGCACCACAAATCACATCATTTTACGAAAAAAAAATTTTTGCAAATTTTTCGAAATTTTAAAAAATTTGCAGTCTGATATAGTCTATATACCCTCACTCATCCGATGCTATCACACTCAATTTTGAAGATACAGCGTCGGCGATGTCATTTTTGGAATCAGGAGGACCAGATACGTACCCCGCACCACAAATCACATCATTTTACGAAAAAAAATTTTTTGCAAATTTTTTGAAATTTTAAAAAATTTGCAGTCTGATATAGCCTATATACCCTCACTCATCCGATGCTATCACACTCAATTTTGAAGATACAGCGTCGGCGATGTCATTTTTGGAATCAGGAGGACCAGATACGTACCCCGCACCACAAATCACATCATTTTACGAAAAAAAATATTCTGCAAGTTTTTGGGAACTCCTGAAAACTTGCAGTCTGATATAGCCTATTTACCCTCACTCATCCGATGCTATCACACTCAATTTTGAAGATACAGCGTCGGCGATGTCATTTTTGGAATCAGGAGGACCAGATACGTACCCCGCACCACAAATCACATCATTTTACGAAAAAAAATTTTTTGCAAATTTTTTGAAATTTTAAAAAATTTGCAGTCTGATATAGCCTATATACCCTCACTCATCCGATGCTATCACACTCAATTTTGAAGATACAGCGTCGGCGATGTCATTTTTGGAATCAGGAGGACCAGATACGTACCCCGCACCACAAATCACATCATTTTACGAAAAAAAATATTCTGCAAGTTTTTGGGAACTCCTGAAAACTTGCAGTCTGATATAGCCTATTTACCCTCACTCATCCGATGCTATCACACTCAATTTTGAAGATACAGCGTCGGCGATGTCATTTTTGGAATCAGGAGGACCAGATACGTACCCCGCACCACAAATCACATCATTTTACGAAAAAAAATTTTTTGCAAATTTTTTGAAATTTTAAAAAATTTGCAGTCTGATATAGCCTACATACCCTCACTCATCCGATGCTATCACACTCAATTTTGAAGATACAGCGTCGGCGATGTCATTTTTGGAATCAGGAGGACCAGATACGTACCCCGCACCACAAATCACATCATTTTACGAAAAAAAATATTCTGCAAGTTTCTGGGAACTCCTGAAAACTTGCAGTCTGATATAGCCTATATACCCTCACTCATCCGATGCTTTCTCACTCAATTTTGCAGATACAGCGTCGGCGATGTCATTTTTGGAATCAGGAGGACCAGATACGTACCCCGCACCACAAATCACATCATTTCACGAAAAAAAATATTCTGCAAGTTTTTGGGAACTCCTGAAAACTTGCAGTCTGATATAGCCTATTTACCCTCACTCATCCGATGCTATCACACTCAATTTTGCAGATACAGCGTCGGCGATGTCATTTTTGGAATCAGGAGGACCAGATACGTACCCCGCACCACAAATCACATCATTTTACGAAAAAAAATATTCTGCAAGTTTTTGGGAACTCCTGAAAATTTGCAGTCTGATATAGCCTACATACCCTCACTCATCCGATGCTATCACACTCAATTTTGAAGATACAGCGTCGGCGATGTCATTTTTGGAATCAGGAGGACCAGATACGTACCCCGCACCACAAATCACATCATTTTACGAAAAAAAATATTCTGCAAGTTTCTGGGAACTCCTGAAATCTTGCAGTCTGATATAGCCTATATACCCTCACTCATCCGATGCTTTCTTACTCAATTTTGCAGATACAGCGTCGGCGATGTCATTTTTGGAATCAGGAGGACCAGATACGTACCCCGCACCACAAATCACATCATTTTACGAAAAAAAATTTTTTGCAAATTTTTTGAAATTTTAAAAAATTTGCAGTCTGATATAGCCTACATACCCTCACTCATCCGATGCTTTCTCACTCAATTTTGCAGATACAGCGTCGGCGATGTCATTTTTGGAATCAGGAGGACCAGATACGTACCCCGCACCACAAATCACATCATTTTACGAAAAAAAATATTCTGCAAGTTTTTGGGAACTCCTGAAAACTTGCAGTCTGATATAGCCTACATACCCTCACTCATCCGATGCTATCACACTCAATTTTGAAGATAGAGCGTCGGCGATGTCATTTTTGGAATCAGGAGGACCAGATACGTACCCCGCACCACAAATCACATCATTTTACGAAAAAAAAATTTTTGCAAATTTTTTGAAATTTTAAAAAATTTGCAGTCTGATATAGCCTATATACCCTCACTCATCCGATGCTATCACACTCAATTTTGAAGATACAGCGTCGGCGATGTCATTTTTGGAATCAGGAGGACCAGATACGTACCCCGCACCACAAATCACATCATTTTACGAAAAAAAAATTTTTGCAAATTTTTTGAAATTTTAAAAAATTTGCAGTCTGATATAGCCTATATACCCTCACTCATCCGATGCTATCACACTCAATTTTGAAGATAGAGCGTCGGCGATGTCATTTTTGGAATCAGGAGGACCAGATACGTACCCCGCACCACAAATCACATCATTTTACGAAAAAAAATTTTTTGCAAATTTTTTGAAATTTTAAAAAATTTGCAGTCTGATATAGCCTATATACCCTCACTCATCCGATGCTATCACACTCAATTTTGAAGATACAGCGTCGGCGATGTCATTTTTGGAATCAGGAGGACCAGATACGTACCCCGCACCACAAATCACATCATTTTACGAAAAAAAATATTCTGCAAGTTTTTGGGAACTCCTGAAAACTTGCAGTCTGATATAGCCTATTTACCCTCACTCATCCGATGCTATCACACTCAATTTTGAAGATACAGCGTCGGCGATGTCATTTTTGGAATCAGGAGGACCAGATACGTACCCCGCACCACAAATCACATCATTTTACGAAAAAAAATTTTTTGCAAATTTTTTGAAATTTTAAAAAATTTGCAGTCTGATATAGCCTACATACCCTCACTCATCCGATGCTATCACACTCAATTTTGAAGATACAGCGTCGGCGATGTCATTTTTGGAATCAGGAGGACCAGATACGTACCCCGCACCACAAATCACATCATTTTACGAAAAAAAATATTCTGCAAGTTTCTGGGAACTCCTGAAAACTTGCAGTCTGATATAGCCTATATACCCTCACTCATCCGATGCTTTCTCACTCAATTTTGCAGATACAGCGTCGGCGATGTCATTTTTGGAATCAGGAGGACCAGATACGTACCCCGCACCACAAATCACATCATTTCACGAAAAAAAATATTCTGCAAGTTTTTGGGAACTCCTGAAAACTTGCAGTCTGATATAGCCTATTTACCCTCACTCATCCGATGCTATCACACTCAATTTTGCAGATACAGCGTCGGCGATGTCATTTTTGGAATCAGGAGGACCAGATACGTACCCCGCACCACAAATCACATCATTTTACGAAAAAAAATATTCTGCAAGTTTTTGGGAACTCCTGAAAATTTGCAGTCTGATATAGCCTACATACCCTCACTCATCCGATGCTATCACACTCAATTTTGAAGATACAGCGTCGGCGATGTCATTTTTGGAATCAGGAGGACCAGATACGTACCCCGCACCACAAATCACATCATTTTACGAAAAAAAATATTCTGCAAGTTTCTGGGAACTCCTGAAATCTTGCAGTCTGATATAGCCTATATACCCTCACTCATCCGATGCTTTCTTACTCAATTTTGCAGATACAGCGTCGGCGATGTCATTTTTGGAATCAGGAGGACCAGATACGTACCCCGCACCACAAATCACATCATTTTACGAAAAAAAATTTTTTGCAAATTTTTTGAAATTTTAAAAAATTTGCAGTCTGATATAGCCTACATACCCTCACTCATCCGATGCTTTCTCACTCAATTTTGCAGATACAGCGTCGGCGATGTCATTTTTGGAATCAGGAGGACCAGATACGTACCCCGCACCACAAATCACATCATTTTACGAAAAAAAATATTCTGCAAGTTTTTGGGAACTCCTGAAAACTTGCAGTCTGATATAGCCTACATACCCTCACTCATCCGATGCTATCACACTCAATTTTGAAGATAGAGCGTCGGCGATGTCATTTTTGGAATCAGGAGGACCAGATACGTACCCCGCACCACAAATCACATCATTTTACGAAAAAAAAATTTTTGCAAATTTTTTGAAATTTTAAAAAATTTGCAGTCTGATATAGCCTATATACCCTCACTCATCCGATGCTATCACACTCAATTTTGAAGATACAGCGTCGGCGATGTCATTTTTGGAATCAGGAGGACCAGATACGTACCCCGCACCACAAATCACATCATTTTACGAAAAAAAAATTTTTGCAAATTTTTTGAAATTTTAAAAAATTTGCAGTCTGATATAGCCTATATACCCTCACTCATCCGATGCTATCACACTCAATTTTGAAGATACAGCGTCGGCGATGTCATTTTTGGAATCAGGAGGACCAGATACGTACCCCGCACCACAAATCACATCATTTTACGAAAAAAAATATTCTGCAAGTTTTTGGGAACTCCTGAAAACTTGCAGTCTGATATAGCCTATATACCCCCACTCATCCGATGCTATCACACTCAATTTTGAAGATACAGCGTCGCCGATGTCATTTTTGGAATCAGGAGGACCAGATACGTACCCCGCACCACAAATCACATCATTTTACGAAAAAAAATTTTTTGCAAATTTTTTGAAATTTTAAAAAATTTGCAGTCTGATATAGCCTACATACCCTCACTCATCCGATGCTATCACACTCAATTTTGAAGATACAGCGTCGGCGATGTCATTTTTGGAATCAGGAGGACCAGATACGTACCCCGCACCACAAATCACATCATTTTACGAAAAAAAAGATTCTGCAAGTTTCTGGGAACTCCTGAAAACTTGCAGTCTGATATAGCCTATATACCCTCACTCATCCGATGCTTTCTCACTCAATTTTGCAGATACAGCGTCGGCGATGTCATTTTTGGAATCAGGAGGACCAGATACGTACCCCGCACCACAAATCACATCATTTTACGAAAAAAAATATTCTGCAAGTTTTTGGGAACTCCTGAAAACTTGCAGTCTGATATAGCCTATTTACCCTCACTCATCCGATGCTATCACACTCAATTTTGCAGATACAGCGTCGGCGATGTCATTTTTGGAATCAGGAGGACCAGATACGTACCCCGCACCACAAATCACATCATTTTACGAAAAAAAATTTTTTGCAAATTTTTTGAAATTTTAAAAAATTTGCAGTCTGATATAGCCTATATACCCCCACTCATCCGATGCTATCACACTCAATTTTGAAGATACAGCGTCGGCGATGTCATTTTTGGAATCAGGAGGACCAGATACGTACCCCGCACCACAAATCACATCATTTTACGAAAAAAAATTTTTTGCAAATTTTTTGAAATTTTAAAAAATTTGCAGTCTGATATAGCCTACATACCCTCACTCATCCGATGCTTTCTCACTCAATTTTGCAGATACAGCGTCGGCGATGTCATTTTTGGAATCAGGAGGACCAGATACGTACCCCGCACCACAAATCACATCATTTTACGAAAAAAAATATTCTGCAAGTTTTTGGGAACTCCTGAAAACTTGCAGTCTGATATAGCCTATTTACCCTCACTCATCCGATGCTATCACACTCAATTTTGAAGATACAGCGTCGGCGATGTCATTTTTGGAATCAGGAGGACCAGATACGTACCCCGCACCACAAATCACATCATTTTACGAAAAAAAAAGTTTTGCAAATTTTTTGAAATTTTAAAAAATTTGCAGTCTGATATAGCCTATATACCCCCACTCATCCGATGCTATCACACTCAATTTTGAAGATACAGCGTCGGCGATGTCATTTTTGGAATCAGGAGTACCAGATACGTACCCCGCACCACAAATCACATCATTTTACGAAAAAAAATTTTTTGCAAATTTTTTGAAATTTTAAAAAATTTGCAGTCTGATATAGCCTATATACCCTCACTCATCCGATGTTATCACACTCAATTTTGAAGATACAGCGTAGGCGATGTCATTTTTGGAATCAGGAGGACCAGATACGTACCCCGCACCACAAATCACATCATTTTACGAAAAAAAAATTTCTGCAAGTTTTTGGGAACTCCTGAAAACTTGCAGTCTGATATAGCCTATTTACCCTCACTCATCCGATGCTATCACACTCAATTTTGAAGATACAGCGTCGGCGATGTCATTTTTGGAATCAGGAGGACCAGATACGTACCCCGCACCACAAATCACATCATTTTACGAAAAAAAATATTCTGCAAGTTTTTGGGAACTCCTGAAAACTTGCAGTCTGATATAGCCTACATACCCTCACTCATCCGATGCTATCACACTCAATTTTGAAGATACAGCGTCGGCGATGTCATTTTTGGAATCAGGAGGACCAGATACGTACCCCGCACCACAAATCACATCATTTTACGAAAAAAAAAGTTTTGCAAATTTTTTGAAATTTTAAAAAATTTGCAGTCTGATATAGCCTATATACCCCCACTCATCCGATGCTATCACACTCAATTTTGAAGATACAGCGTCGGCGATGTCATTTTTGGAATCAGGAGTACCAGATACGTACCCCGCACCACAAATCACATCATTTTACGAAAAAAAAATTTTTGCAAATTTTTTGAAATTTCAAAAAATTTGCAGTCTGATATAGCCTATATACCCTCACTCATCCGATGTTATCACACTCAATTTTGAAGATACAGCGTAGGCGATGTCATTTTTGGAATCAGGAGGACCAGATACGTACCCCGCACCACAAATCACATCATTTTACGAAAAAAAAATTTCTGCAAGTTTTTGGGAACTCCTGAAAACTTGCAGTCTGATATAGCCTATATACACTCTCTCATCCGATGCTATCACACTCAATTTTGAAGATACAGCGTAGGCGATGTCATTTTTGGAATCAGGAGGACCAGATACGTACCCCGCACCACAAATCACATCATTTTACGAAAAAAAAATTTCTGCAAGTTTTTGGGAACTCCTGAAAACTTGCGGGCTGATAGAGCCTATCTACCCTCACTCATCCGATGCTATCACACTCAATTTTGAAGATACAGCGTCGGCGATGTCATTTTTGGAACCAGGAGGACCAGATACGTACCCCGCACCACAAATCACATTATTTTACGAAAAAAAAATTTTTGCAAATTTTTTGAAATTTTAAAAAATTTGCAGTCTGATATAGCCTATATACCCTCACTCATCCGATGCTATCACACTCAATTTTGAAGATAGAGCGTCGGCGATGTCATTTTTGGAATCAGGAGGACCAGATACGTACCCCGCACCACAAATCACATCATTTTACGAAAAAAAATATTCTGCAAGTTTTTGGGAACTCCTGAAAACTTGCAGTCTGATATAGCCTATTTACCCTCACTCATCCGATGCTATCACACTCAATTTTGCAGATACAGCGTCGGCGATGTCATTTTTGGAATCAGGAGGACCAGATACGTACCCCGCACCACAAATCACATCATTTTACGAAAAAAAATTTTTTGCAAATTTTTTGAAATTTTAAAAAATTTGCAGTCTGATATAGCCTACATACCCTCACTCATCCGATGCTTTCTCACTCAATTTTGCAGATACAGCGTCGGCGATGTCATTTTTGGAATCAGGAGGACCAGATACGTACCCCGCACCACAAATCACATCATTTTACGAAAAAAAATATTCTGCAAGTTTTTGGGAACTCCTGAAAACTTGCAGTCTGATATAGCCTATTTACCCTCACTCATCCGATGCTATCACACTCAATTTTGAAGATAGAGCGTCGGCGATGTCATTTTTGGAATCAGGAGGACCAGATACGTACCCCGCACCACAAATCACATCATTTTACGAAAAAAAATATTCTGCAAGTTTTTGGGAACTCCTGAAAACTTGCAGTCTGATATAGCCTATTTACCCTCACTCATCCGATGCTATCACACTCAATTTTGCAGATACAGCGTCGGCGATGTCATTTTTGGAATCAGGAGGACCAGATACGTACCCCGCACCACAAATCACATCATTTTACGAAAAAAAATATTCTGCAAGTTTTTGGGAACTCCTGAAAACTTGCAGTCTGATATAGCCTATTTACCCTCACTCATCCGATGCTATCACACTCAATTTTGAAGATAGAGCGTCGGCGATGTCATTTTTGGAATCAGGAGGACCAGATACGTACCCCGCACCACAAATCACATCATTTTACGAAAAAAAATATTCTGCAAGTTTTTGGGAACTCCTGAAAACTTGCAGTCTGATATAGCCTATTTACCCTCACTCATCCGATGCTATCACACTCAATTTTGCAGATACAGCGTCGGCGATGTCATTTTTGGAATCAGGAGGACCAGATACGTACCCCGCACCACAAATCACATCATTTTACGAAAAAAAATATTCTGCAAGTTTTTGGGAACTCCTGAAAACTTGCAGTCTGATATAGCCTATTTACCCTCACTCATCCGATGCTATCACACTCAATTTTGAAGATAGAGCGTCGGCGATGTCATTTTTGGAATCAGGAGGACCAGATACGTACCCCGCACCACAAATCACATCATTTTACGAAAAAAAATATTCTGCAAGTTTTTGGGAACTCCTGAAAACTTGCAGTCTGATATAGCCTATTTACCCTCACTCATCCGATGCTATCACACTCAATTTTGCAGATACAGCGTCGGCGATGTCATTTTTGGAATCAGGAGGACCAGATACGTACCCCGCACCACAAATCACATCATTTTACGAAAAAAAATTTTTTGCAAATTTTTTGAAATTTTAAAAAATTTGCAGTCTGATATAGCCTACATACCCTCACTCATCCGATGCTTTCTCACTCAATTTTGCAGATACAGCGTCGGCGATGTCATTTTTGGAATCAGGAGGACCAGATACGTACCCCGCACCACAAATCACATCATTTTACGAAAAAAAATATTCTGCAAGTTTTTGGGAACTCCTGAAAACTTGCAGTCTGATATAGCCTACATACCCTCACTCATCCGATGCTATCACACTCAATTTTGAAGATAGAGCGTCGGCGATGTCATTTTTGGAATCAGGAGGACCAGATACGTACCCCGCACCACAAATCACATCATTTTACGAAAAAAAAATTTTTGCAAATTTTTTGAAATTTCAAAAAATTTGCAGTCTGATATAGCCTATATACCCTCACTCATCCGATGCTATCACACTCAATTTTGAAGATAGAGCGTCGGCGATGTCATTTTTGGAATCAGGAGGACCAGATACGTACCCCGCACCACAAATCACATCATTTTACGAAAAAAAAAGTTTTGCAAATTTTTTGAAATTTTAAAAAATTTGCAGTCTGATATAGCCTATATACCCCCACTCATCCGATGCTATCACACTCAATTTTGAAGATACAGCGTCGGCGATGTCATTTTTGGAATCAGGAGTACCAGATACGTACCCCGCACCACAAATCACATCATTTTACGAAAAAAAAATTTTTGCAAATTTTTTGAAATTTCAAAAAATTTGCAGTCTGATATAGCCTATATACCCTCACTCATCCGATGTTATCACACTCAATTTTGAAGATAGAGCGTCGGCGATGTCATTTTTGGAATCAGGAGGACCAGATACGTACCCCGCACCACAAATCACATCATTTTACGAAAAAAAAATTTTTGCAAATTTTTTGAAATTTTAAAAAATTTGCAGTCTGATATAGCCTATATACCCTCACTCATCCGATGCTATCACACTCAATTTTGAAGATAGAGCGTCGGCGATGTCATTTTTGGAATCAGGAGGACCAGATACGTACCCCGCACCACAAATCACATCATTTTACGTAAAAAAAATTTTTGCAAATTTTTTGAAATTTTAAAAAATTTGCAGTCTGATATAGCCTATATACCCTCACTCATCCGATGCTATCACACTCAATTTTGAAGATACAGCGTAGGCGATGTCATTTTTGGAATCAGGAGGACCAGATACGTACCCCGCACCACAAATCACATCATTTTACGAAAAAAAAATTTCTGCAAGTTTTTGGGAACTCCTGAAAACTTGCAGTCTGATATAGCCTATATACACTCTCTCATCCGATGCTATCACACTCAATTTTGAAGATACAGCGTCGGCGATGTCATTTTTGGAATCAGGAGGACCAGATACGTACCCCGCACCACAAATCACATCATTTTACGAAAAAAAAATTTTTGCAAATTTTTTGAAATTTCAAAAAATTTGCAGTCTGATATAGCCTATATACCCTCACTCATCCGATGTTATCACACTCAATTTTGAAGATAGAGCGTCGGCGATGTCATTTTTGGAATCAGGAGGACCAGATACGTACCCCGCACCACAAATCACATCATTTTACGAAAAAAAAATTTTTGCAAATTTTTTGAAATTTTAAAAAATTTGCAGTCTGATATAGCCTATATACCCTCACTCATCCGATGCTATCACACTCAATTTTGAAGATAGAGCGTCGGCGATGTCATTTTTGGAATCAGGAGGACCAGATACGTACCCCGCACCACAAATCACATCATTTTACGTAAAAAAAATTTTTGCAAATTTTTTGAAATTTTAAAAAATTTGCAGTCTGATATAGCCTATATACCCTCACTCATCCGATGCTATCACACTCAATTTTGAAGATACAGCGTAGGCGATGTCATTTTTGGAATCAGGAGGACCAGATACGTACCCCGCACCACAAATCACATCATTTTACGAAAAAAAAATTTCTGCAAGTTTTTGGGAACTCCTGAAAACTTGCAGTCTGATATAGCCTATATACACTCTCTCATCCGATGCTATCACACTCAATTTTGAAGATACAGCGTCGGCGATGTCATTTTTGGAATCAGGAGGACCAGATACGTACCCCGCACCACAAATCACATCATTTTACGAAAAAAAAATTTTTGCAAATTTTTTGAAATTTTAAAAAATTTGCAGTCTGATATAGCCTATATACCCTCACTCATCCGATGCTATCACACTCAATTTTGAAGATACAGCGTAGGCGATGTCATTTTTGGAATCAGGAGGACCAGATACGTACCCCGCACCACAAATCACATCATTTTACGAAAAAAAAATTTCTGCAAGTTTTTGGGAACTCCTGAAAACTTGCGGGCTGATAGAGCCTATCTACCCTCACTCATCCGATGCTATCACACTCAATTTTGAAGATACAGCGTCGGCGATGTCATTTTTGGAACCAGGAGGACCAGATACGTACCCCGCACCACAAATCACATCATTTTACGAAAAAAAAATTTTTGCAAATTTTTTGAAATTTTAAAAAATTTGCAGTCTGATATAGCCTATATACCCTCACTCATCCGATGCTATCACACTCAATTTTGAAGATAGAGCGTCGGCGATGTCATTTTTGGAATCAGGAGGACCAGATACGTACCCCGCACCACAAATCACATCATTTTACGAAAAAAAAATTTTTGCAAATTTTTTGAAATTTTAAAAAATTTGCAGTCTGATATAGCCTATATACCCTCACTCATCCGATGCTATCACACTCAATTTTGAAGATACAGCGTCGGCGATGTCATTTTTGGAACCAGGAGGACCAGATACGTACCCCGCACCACAAATCACATCATTTTACGAAAAAAAAATTTTTGCAAATTTTTTGAAATTTCAAAAAATTTGCAGTCTGATATAGCCTATATACCCTCACTCATCCGATGTTATCACACTCAATTTTGAAGATAGAGCGTCGGCGATGTCATTTTTGGAATCAGGAGGACCAGATACGTACCCCGCACCACAAATCACATCATTTTACGAAAAAAAAATTTTTGCAAATTTTTTGGAATTTTAAAAAATTTGCAGTCTGATATAGCCTATATACCCTCACTCATCCGATGCTATCACACTCAATTTTGAAGATAGAGCGTCGGCGATGTCATTTTTGGAATCAGGAGGACCAGATACGTACCCCGCACCACAAATCACATCATTTTACGTAAAAAAAATTTTTGCAAATTTTTTGAAATTTTAAAAAATTTGCAGTCTGATATAGCCTATATACCCTCACTCATCCGATGCTATCACACTCAATTTTGAAGATACAGCGTAGGCGATGTCATTTTTGGAATCAGGAGGACCAGATACGTACCCCGCACCACAAATCACATCATTTTACGAAAAAAAAATTTCTGCAAGTTTTTGGGAACTCCTGAAAACTTGCAGTCTGATATAGCCTATATACACTCTCTCATCCGATGCTATCACACTCAATTTTGAAGATACAGCGTCGGCGATGTCATTTTTGGAATCAGGAGGACCAGATACGTACCCCGCACCACAAATCACATCATTTTACGAAAAAAAAATTTCTGCAAGTTTTTGGGAACTCCTGAAAATTTGCAGTCTGATATAGCCTATATACCCTCACTCATCCGATGCTATCACACTCAATTTTGAAGATAGAGCGTCGGCGATGTCATTTTTGGAATCAGGAGGACCAGATACGTACCCCGCACCACAAATCACATCATTTTACGAAAAAAAAATTTTTGCAAATTTTTTGAAATTTTAAAAAATTTGCAGTCTGATATAGCCTATATACCCTCACTCATCCGATGCTATCACACTCAATTTTGAAGATACAGCGTAGGCGATGTCATTTTTGGAATCAGGAGGACCAGATACGTACCCCGCACCACAAATCACATCATTTTACGAAAAAAAAATTTCTGCAAGTTTTTGGGAACTCCTGAAAACTTGCGGGCTGATAGAGCCTATCTACCCTCACTCATCCGATGCTATCACACTCAATTTTGAAGATACAGCGTCGGCGATGTCATTTTTGGAACCAGGAGGACCAGATACGTACCCCGCACCACAAATCACATCATTTTACGAAAAAAAAATTTTTGCAAATTTTTTGAAATTTTAAAAAATTTGCAGTCTGATATAGCCTATATACCCTCACTCATCCGATGCTATCACACTCAATTTTGAAGATAGAGCGTCGGCGATGTCATTTTTGGAATCAGGAGGACCAGATACGTACCCCGCACCACAAATCACATCATTTTACGAAAAAAAAATTTTTGCAAATTTTTTGAAATTTTAAAAAATTTGCAGTCTGATATAGCCTATATACCCTCACTCATCCGATGCTATCACACTCAATTTTGAAGATACAGCGTCGGCGATGTCATTTTTGGAACCAGGAGGACCAGATACGTACCCCGCACCACAAATCACATCATTTTACGAAAAAAAAATTTTTGCAAATTTTTTGAAATTTCAAAAAATTTGCAGTCTGATATAGCCTATATACCCTCACTCATCCGATGTTATCACACTCAATTTTGAAGATAGAGCGTCGGCGATGTCATTTTTGGAATCAGGAGGACCAGATACGTACCCCGCACCACAAATCACATCATTTTACGAAAAAAAAATTTTTGCAAATTTTTTGGAATTTTAAAAAATTTGCAGTCTGATATAGCCTATATACCCTCACTCATCCGATGCTATCACACTCAATTTTGAAGATAGAGCGTCGGCGATGTCATTTTTGGAATCAGGAGGACCAGATACGTACCCCGCACCACAAATCACATCATTTTACGTAAAAAAAATTTTTGCAAATTTTTTGAAATTTTAAAAAATTTGCAGTCTGATATAGCCTATATACCCTCACTCATCCGATGCTATCACACTCAATTTTGAAGATACAGCGTAGGCGATGTCATTTTTGGAATCAGGAGGACCAGATACGTACCCCGCACCACAAATCACATCATTTTACGAAAAAAAAATTTCTGCAAGTTTTTGGGAACTCCTGAAAACTTGCAGTCTGATATAGCCTATATACACTCTCTCATCCGATGCTATCACACTCAATTTTGAAGATACAGCGTCGGCGATGTCATTTTTGGAATCAGGAGGACCAGATACGTACCCCGCACCAGAAATCACATCATTTTACGAAAAAAAAATTTCTGCAAGTTTTTGGGAACTCCTGAAAATTTGCAGTCTGATATAGCCTATATACCCTCACTCATCCGATGCTATCACACTCAATTTTGAAGATAGAGCGTCGGCGATGTCATTTTTGGAATCAGGAGGACCAGATACGTACCCCGCACCACAAATCACATCATTTTACGAAAAAAAAATTTTTGCAAATTTTTTGAAATTTTAAAAAATTTGCAGTCTGATATAGCCTATATACCCTCACTCATCCGATGCTATCACACTCAATTTTGAAGATACAGCGTCGGCGATGTCATTTTTGGAATCAGGAGGACCAGATACGTACCCCGCACCACAAATCACATCATTTTACGAAAAAAAAATTTTTGCAAATTTTTTGAAATTTTAAAAAATTTGCAGTCTGATATAGCCTATATACAATCACTCATCCGATGCTATCACACTCAATTTCGAAGATACAGCGTCGGCGATGTCATTTTTGGAACCAGGAGGACCAGATACGTACCCCGCACCACAAATCACATCATTTTACGAAAAAAAAATTTTTGCAAATTTTTTGAAATTTCAAAAAATTTGCAGTCTGATATAGCCTATATACCCTCACTCATCCGATGTTATCACACTCAATTTTGAAGATAGAGCGTCGGCGATGTCATTTTTGGAATCAGGAGGACCAGATACGTACCCCGCACCACAAATCACATCATTTTACGAAAAAAAAATTTTTGCAAATTTTTTGGAATTTTAAAAAATTTGCAGTCTGATATAGCCTATATACCCTCACTCATCCGATGCTATCACACTCAATTTTGAAGATAGAGCGTCGGCGATGTCATTTTTGGAATCAGGAGGACCAGATACGTACCCCGCACCACAAATCACATCATTTTACGTAAAAAAAATTTTTGCAAATTTTTTGAAATTTTAAAAAATTTGCAGTCTGATATAGCCTATATACCCTCACTCATCCGATGCTATCACACTCAATTTTGAAGATACAGCGTCGGCGATGTCATTTTTGGAATCAGGAGGACCAGATACGTACCCCGCACCACAAATCACATCATTTTACGAAAAAAAAATTTCTGCAAGTTTTTGGGAACTCCTGAAAATTTGCAGTCTGATATAGCCTATATACCCTCACTCATCCGATGCTATCACACTCAATTTTGAAGATACAGCGTCGGCGATGTCATTTTTGGAATCAGGAGGACCAGATACGTACCCCGCACCACAAATCACATCATTTTACGAAAAAAAAATTTCTGCAAGTTTTTGGGAACTCCTGAAAACTTGCAGTCTGATATAGCCTATATACACTCTCTCATCCGATGCTATCACACTCAATTTTGAAGATACAGCGTCGGCGATGTCATTTTTGGAATCAGGAGGACCAGATACGTACCCCGCACCACAAATCACATCATTTTACGAAAAAAAAATTTCTGCAAGTTTTTGGGAACTCCTGAAAATTTGCAGTCTGATATAGCCTATATACCCTCACTCATCCGATGCTATCACACTCAATTTTGAAGATAGAGCGTCGGCGATGTCATTTTTGGAATCAGGAGGACCAGATACGTACCCCGCACCACAAATCACATCATTTTACGAAAAAAAAAATTTTTGCAAATTTTTTGAAATTTTAAAAAATTTGCAGTCTGATATAGCCTATATACAATCACTCATCCGATGCTATCACACTCAATTTCGAAGATACAGCGTCGGCGATGTCATTTTTGGAACCAGGAGGACCAGATACGTACCCCGCACCACAAATCACATCATTTTACGAAAAAAAAATTTTTGCAAATTTTTTGAAATTTCAAAAAATTTGCAGTCTGATATAGCCTATATACCCTCACTCATCCGATGTTATCACACTCAATTTTGAAGATAGAGCGTCGGCGATGTCATTTTTGGAATCAGGAGGACCAGATACGTACCCCGCACCACAAATCACATCATTTTACGAAAAAAAAATTTTTGCAAATTTTTTGGAATTTTAAAAAATTTGCAGTCTGATATAGCCTATATACCCTCACTCATCCGATGCTATCACACTCAATTTTGAAGATAGAGCGTCGGCGATGTCATTTTTGGAATCAGGAGGACCAGATACGTACCCCGCACCACAAATCACATCATTTTACGTAAAAAAAATTTTTGCAAATTTTTTGAAATTTTAAAAAATTTGCAGTCTGATATAGCCTATATACCCTCACTCATCCGATGCTATCACACTCAATTTTGAAGATACAGCGTCGGCGATGTCATTTTTGGAATCAGGAGGACCAGATACGTACCCCGCACCACAAATCACATCATTTTACGAAAAAAAAATTTCTGCAAGTTTTTGGGAACTCCTGAAAATTTGCAGTCTGATATAGCCTATATACCCTCACTCATCCGATGCTATCACACTCAATTTTGAAGATACAGCGTCGGCGATGTCATTTTTGGAATCAGGAGGACCAGATACGTACCCCGCACCACAAATCACATCATTTTACGAAAAAAAAATTTCTGCAAGTTTTTGGGAACTCCTGAAAACTTGCAGTCTGATATAGCCTATATACACTCTCTCATCCGATGCTATCACACTCAATTTTGAAGATACAGCGTCGGCGATGTCATTTTTGGAATCAGGAGGACCAGATACGTACCCCGCACCACAAATCACATCATTTTACGAAAAAAAAATTTCTGCAAGTTTTTGGGAACTCCTGAAAATTTGCAGTCTGATATAGCCTATATACCCTCACTCATCCGATGCTATCACACTCAATTTTGAAGATAGAGCGTCGGCGATGTCATTTTTGGAATCAGGAGGACCAGATACGTACCCCGCACCACAAATCACATCATTTTACGAAAAAAAAATTTTTGCAAATTTTTTGAAATTTTAAAAAATTTGCAGTCTGATATAGCCTATATACCCTCACTCATCCGATGCTATCACACTCAATTTTGAAGATACAGCGTCGGCGATGTCATTTTTGGAATCAGGAGGACCAGATACGTACCCCGCACCACAAATCACATCATTTTACGAAAAAAAAATTTTTGCAAATTTTTTGAAATTTTAAAAAATTTGCAGTCTGATATAGCCTATATACAATCACTCATCCGATGCTATCACACTCAATTTTGAAGATACAGCGTCGGCGATGTCATTTTTGGAATCAGGAGGACCAGATACGTACCCCGCACCACAAATCACATCATTTTACGAAAAAAAAATTTTTGCAAATTTTTTGAAACTTTAAAAAATTTGCAGTCTGATATAGCCTATATACCCTCACTCATCCGATGCTATCACACTCAATTTTGAAGATACAGCGTCGGCGATGTCATTTTTGGAATCAGGAGGACCAGATACGTACCCCGCACCACAAATCACACCATTTTACGAAAAAAAATATTCTGCAAGTTTTTGGGAACTCCTGAAAACTTGCAGTCTGATATAGCCTATATACCCTCACTCATCCGATGCTATCACACTCAATTTTGAAGATAGAGCGTCGGCGATGTCATTTTTGGAATCAGGAGGACCAGATTCGTACCCCGCACCACAAATCACATCATTTTACGAAAAAAAAATTTTTGCAAATTTTTTGAAATTTTAAAAAATTTGCAGTCTGATATAGCCTATATACAATCACTCATCCGATGCTATCACACTCAATTTTGAAGATACAGCGTCGGCGATGTCATTTTTGGAATCAGGAGGACCAGATACGTACCCCGCACCACAAATCACATCATTTTACGAAAAAAAATATTCTGCAAGTTTTTGGGAACTCCTGAAAACTTGCAGTCTGATATAGCCTATCTACCCTCACTCATCCGATGCTATCACACTCAATTTTGAAGATACAGCGTCGGCGATGTCATTTTTGGAATCAGGAGGACCAGATACGTACCCCGCACCACAAATCACATCATTTTACGAAAAAAAAATTTTTGCAAATTTTTTGAAATTTTAAAAAATTTGCAGTCTGATATAGTCTATATACCCTCACTCATCCGATGCTATCACACTCAATTTTGAAGATACAGCGTCGGCGATGTCATTTTTGGAATCAGGAGGACCAGATACGTACCCCGCATCACAAATCACATCATTTTACGAAAAAAAATTTTTTGCAAATTTTTTGAAATTTTAAAAAATTTGCAGTCTGATATAGCCTACATACCCTCACTCATCCGATGCTATCACACTCAATTTTGAAGATACAGCGTCGGCGATGTCATTTTTGGAATCAGGAGGACCAGATACGTACCCCGCACCACAAATCACATCATTTTACGAAAAAAAAGATTCTGCAAGTTTCTGGGAACTCCTGAAAACTTGCAGTCTGATATAGTCTATATACCCTCACTCATCCGATGCTATCACACTCAATTTTGAAGATACAGCGTCGGCGATGTCATTTTTGGAATCAGGAGGACCAGATACGTACCCCGCACCACAAATCACATCATTTTACGAAAAAAAAGATTCTGCAAGTTTCTGGGAACTCCTGAAAACTTGCAGTCTGATATAGCCTATATACCCTCACTCATCCGATGCTTTCTCACTCAATTTTGCAGATACAGCGTCGGCGATGTCATTTTTGGAATCAGGAGGACCAGATACGTACCCCGCACCACAAATCACATCATTTTACGAAAAAAAATATTCTGCAAGTTTTTGGGAACTCCTGAAAACTTGCAGTCTGATATAGCCTATTTACCCTCACTCATCCGATGCTATCACACTCAATTTTGCAGATACAGCGTCGGCGATGTCATTTTTGGAATCAGGAGGACCAGATACGTACCCCGCACCACAAATCACATCATTTTACGAAAAAAAATTTTTTGCAAATTTTTTGAAATTTTAAAAAATTTGCAGTCTGATATAGCCTACATACCCTCACTCATCCGATGCTTTCTCACTCAATTTTGCAGATACAGCGTCGGCGATGTCATTTTTGGAATCAGGAGGACCAGATACGTACCCCGCACCACAAATCACATCATTTTACGAAAAAAAATATTCTGCAAGTTTTTGGGAACTCCTGAAAACTTGCAGTCTGATATAGCCTATTTACCCTCACTCATCCGATGCTATCACACTCAATTTTGAAGATACAGCGTCGGCGATGTCATTTTTGGAATCAGGAGGACCAGATACGTACCCCGCACCACAAATCACATCATTTTACGAAAAAAAATATTCTGCAAGTTTTTGGGAACTCCTGAAAACTTGCAGTCTGATATAGCCTACATACCCTCACTCATCCGATGCTATCACACTCAATTTTGAAGATAGAGCGTCGGCGATGTCATTTTTGGAATCAGGAGGACCAGATACGTACCCCGCACCACAAATCACATCATTTTACGAAAAAAAAAGTTTTGCAAATTTTTTGAAATTTTAAAAAATTTGCAGTCTGATATAGCCTATATACCCTCACTCATCCGATGCTATCACACTCAATTTTGAAGATACAGCGTCGGCGATGTCATTTTTGGAATCAGGAGTACCAGATACGTACCCCGCACCACAAATCACATCATTTTACGAAAAAAAAATTTTTGCAAATTTTTTGAAATTTCAAAAAATTTGCAGTCTGATATAGCCTATATACCCTCACTCATCCGATGTTATCACACTCAATTTTGAAGATACAGCGTAGGCGATGTCATTTTTGGAATCAGGAGGACCAGATACGTACCCCGCACCACAAATCACATCATTTTACGAAAAAAAAATTTCTGCAAGTTTTTGGGAACTCCTGAAAACTTGCAGTCTGATATAGCCTATATACACTCTCTCATCCGATGCTATCACACTCAATTTTGAAGATACAGCGTCGGCGATGTCATTTTTGGAATCAGGAGGACCAGATACGTACCCCGCACCACAAATCACATCATTTTACGAAAAAAAAATTTTTGCAAATTTTTTGAAATTTTAAAAAATTTGCAGTCTGATATAGCCTATATACCCTCACTCATCCGATGCTATCACACTCAATTTTGAAGATACAGCGTAGGCGATGTCATTTTTGGAATCAGGAGGACCAGATACGTACCCCGCATCACAAATCACATCATTTTACGAAAAAAAAATTTCTGCAAGTTTTTGGGAACTCCTGAAAACTTGCGGGCTGATAGAGCCTATCTACCCTCACTCATCCGATGCTATCACACTCAATTTTGAAGATACAGCGTCGGCGATGTCATTTTTGGAACCAGGAGGACCAGATACGTACCCCGCACCACAAATCACATCATTTTACGAAAAAAAAATTTTTGCAAATTTTTTGAAATTTTAAAAAATTTGCAGTCTGATATAGCCTATATACCCTCACTCATCCGATGCTATCACACTCAATTTTGAAGATAGAGCGTCGGCGATGTCATTTTTGGAATCAGGAGGACCAGATACGTACCCCGCATCACAAATCACATCATTTTACGAAAAAAAATTTTTTGCAAATTTTTTGAAATTTTAAAAAATTTGCAGTCTGATATAGCCTACATACCCTCACTCATCCGATGCTATCACACTCAATTTTGAAGATACAGCGTCGGCGATGTCATTTTTGGAATCAGGAGGACCAGATACGTACCCCGCACCACAAATCACATCATTTTACGAAAAAAAAGATTCTGCAAGTTTCTGGGAACTCCTGAAAACTTGCAGTCTGATATAGCCTATATACCCTCACTCATCCGATGCTTTCTCACTCAATTTTGCAGATACAGCGTCGGCGATGTCATTTTTGGAATCAGGAGGACCAGATACGTACCCCGCACCACAAATCACATCATTTTACGAAAAAAAATATTCTGCAAGTTTTTGGGAACTCCTGAAAACTTGCAGTCTGATATAGCCTATTTACCCTCACTCATCCGATGCTATCACACTCAATTTTGCAGATACAGCGTCGGCGATGTCATTTTTGGAATCAGGAGGACCAGATACGTACCCCGCACCACAAATCACATCATTTTACGAAAAAAAATTTTTTGCAAATTTTTTGAAATTTTAAAAAATTTGCAGTCTGATATAGCCTATTTACCCTCACTCATCCGATGCTATCACACTCAATTTTGCAGATACAGCGTCGGCGATGTCATTTTTGGAATCAGGAGGACCAGATACGTACCCCGCACCACAAATCACATCATTTTACGAAAAAAAATTTTTTGCAAATTTTTTGAAATTTTAAAAAATTTGCAGTCTGATATAGCCTACATACCCTCACTCATCCGATGCTTTCTCACTCAATTTTGCAGATACAGCGTCGGCGATGTCATTTTTGGAATCAGGAGGACCAGATACGTACCCCGCACCACAAATCACATCATTTTACGAAAAAAAATATTCTGCAAGTTTTTGGGAACTCCTGAAAACTTGCAGTCTGATATAGCCTATTTACCCTCACTCATCCGATGCTATCACACTCAATTTTGAAGATACAGCGTCGGCGATGTCATTTTTGGAATCAGGAGGACCAGATACGTACCCCGCACCACAAATCACATCATTTTACGAAAAAAAATATTCTGCAAGTTTTTGGGAACTCCTGAAAACTTGCAGTCTGATATAGCCTACATACCCTCACTCATCCGATGCTATCACACTCAATTTTGAAGATAGAGCGTCGGCGATGTCATTTTTGGAATCAGGAGGACCAGATACGTACCCCGCACCACAAATCACATCATTTTACGAAAAAAAAAGTTTTGCAAATTTTTTGAAATTTTAAAAAATTTGCAGTCTGATATAGCCTATATACCCCCACTCATCCGATGCTATCACACTCAATTTTGAAGATACAGCGTCGGCGATGTCATTTTTGGAATCAGGAGTACCAGATACGTACCCCGCACCACAAATCACATCATTTTACGAAAAAAAAATTTTTGCAAATTTTTTGAAATTTCAAAAAATTTGCAGTCTGATATAGCCTATATACCCTCACTCATCCGATGTTATCACACTCAATTTTGAAGATACAGCGTAGGCGATGTCATTTTTGGAATCAGGAGGACCAGATACGTACCCCGCACCACAAATCACATCATTTTACGAAAAAAAAATTTCTGCAAGTTTTTGGGAACTCCTGAAAACTTGCAGTCTGATATAGCCTATATACACTCTCTCATCCGATGCTATCACACTCAATTTTGAAGATACAGCGTCGGCGATGTCATTTTTGGAATCAGGAGGACCAGATACGTACCCCGCACCACAAATCACATCATTTTACGAAAAAAAAATTTTTGCAAATTTTTTGAAATTTTAAAAAATTTGCAGTCTGATATAGCCTATATACCCTCACTCATCCGATGCTATCACACTCAATTTTGAAGATACAGCGTAGGCGATGTCATTTTTGGAATCAGGAGGACCAGATACGTACCCCGCACCACAAATCACATCATTTTACGAAAAAAAAATTTCTGCAAGTTTTTGGGAACTCCTGAAAACTTGCGGGCTGATAGAGCCTATCTACCCTCACTCATCCGATGCTATCACACTCAATTTTGAAGATACAGCGTCGGCGATGTCATTTTTGGAACCAGGAGGACCAGATACGTACCCCGCACCACAAATCACATCATTTTACGAAAAAAAAATTTTTGCAAATTTTTTGAAATTTTAAAAAATTTGCAGTCTGATATAGCCTATATACCCTCACTCATCCGATGCTATCACACTCAATTTTGAAGATAGAGCGTCGGCGATGTCATTTTTGGAATCAGGAGGACCAGATACGTACCCCGCACCACAAATCACATCATTTTACGAAAAAAAATATTCTGCAAGTTTTTGGGAACTCCTGAAAACTTGCAGTCTGATATAGCCTATTTACCCTCACTCATCCGATGCTATCACACTCAATTTTGCAGATACAGCGTCGGCGATGTCATTTTTGGAATCAGGAGGACCAGATACGTACCCCGCACCACAAATCACATCATTTTACGAAAAAAAATTTTTTGCAAATTTTTTGAAATTTTAAAAAATTTGCAGTCTGATATAGCCTACATACCCTCACTCATCCGATGCTTTCTCACTCAATTTTGCAGATACAGCGTCGGCGATGTCATTTTTGGAATCAGGAGGACCAGATACGTACCCCGCACCACAAATCACATCATTTTACGAAAAAAAATATTCTGCAAGTTTTTGGGAACTCCTGAAAACTTGCAGTCTGATATAGCCTATTTACCCTCACTCATCCGATGCTATCACACTCAATTTTGAAGATAGAGCGTAGGCGATGTCATTTTTGGAATCAGGAGGACCAGATACGTACCCCGCACCACAAATCACATCATTTTACGAAAAAAAAATTTCTGCAAGTTTTTGGGAACTCCTGAAAACTTGCGGGCTGATAGAGCCTATCTACCCTCACTCATCCGATGCTATCACACTCAATTTTGAAGATACAGCGTCGGCGATGTCATTTTTGGAACCAGGAGGACCAGATACGTACCCCGCACCACAAATCACATCATTTTACGAAAAAAAAATTTTTGCAAATTTTTTGAAATTTTAAAAAATTTGCAGTCTGATATAGCCTATATACCCTCACTCATCCGATGCTATCACACTCAATTTTGAAGATAGAGCGTCGGCGATGTCATTTTTGGAATCAGGAGGACCAGATACGTACCCCGCACCACAAATCACATCATTTTACGAAAAAAAATATTCTGCAAGTTTTTGCGAACTCCTGAAAACTTGCAGTCTGATATAGCCTATTTACCCTCACTCATCCGATGCTATCACACTCAATTTTGCAGATACAGCGTCGGCGATGTCATTTTTGGAATCAGGAGGACCAGATACGTACCCCGCACCACAAATCACATCATTTTACGAAAAAAAATTTTTTGCAAATTTTTTGAAATTTTAAAAAATTTGCAGTCTGATATAGCCTACATACCCTCACTCATCCGATGCTTTCTCACTCAATTTTGCAGATACAGCGTCGGCGATGTCATTTTTGGAATCAGGAGGACCAGATACGTACCCCGCACCACAAATCACATCATTTTACGAAAAAAAATATTCTGCAAGTTTTTGGGAACTCCTGAAAACTTGCAGTCTGATATAGCCTATTTACCCTCACTCATCCGATGCTATCACACTCAATTTTGAAGATAGAGCGTCGGCGATGTCATTTTTGGAATCAGGAGGACCAGATACGTACCCCGCACCACAAATCACATCATTTTACGAAAAAAAATATTCTGCAAGTTTTTGGGAACTCCTGAAAACTTGCAGTCTGATATAGCCTATTTACCCTCACTCATCCGATGCTATCACACTCAATTTTGCAGATACAGCGTCGGCGATGTCATTTTTGGAATCAGGAGGACCAGATACGTACCCCGCACCACAAATCACATCATTTTACGAAAAAAAATATTCTGCAAGTTTTTGGGAACTCCTGAAAACTTGCAGTCTGATATAGCCTATTTACCCTCACTCATCCGATGCTATCACACTCAATTTTGAAGATAGAGCGTCGGCGATGTCATTTTTGGAATCAGGAGGACCAGATACGTACCCCGCACCACAAATCACATCATTTTACGAAAAAAAATATTCTGCAAGTTTTTGGGAACTCCTGAAAACTTGCAGTCTGATATAGCCTATTTACCCTCACTCATCCGATGCTATCACACTCAATTTTGCAGATACAGCGTCGGCGATGTCATTTTTGGAATCAGGAGGACCAGATACGTACCCCGCACCACAAATCACATCATTTTACGAAAAAAAATTTTTTGCAAATTTTTTGAAATTTTAAAAAATTTGCAGTCTGATATAGCCTACATACCCTCACTCATCCGATGCTTTCTCACTCAATTTTGCAGATACAGCGTCGGCGATGTCATTTTTGGAATCAGGAGGACCAGATACGTACCCCGCACCACAAATCACATCATTTTACGAAAAAAAAAGTTTTGCAAATTTTTTGAAATTTTAAAAAATTTGCAGTCTGATATAGCCTATATACCCCCACTCATCCGATGCTATCACACTCAATTTTGAAGATACAGCGTCGGCGATGTCATTTTTGGAATCAGGAGTACCAGATACGTACCCCGCACCACAAATCACATCATTTTACGAAAAAAAAATTTTTGCAAATTTTTTGAAATTTCAAAAAATTTGCAGTCTGATATAGCCTATATGCCCTCACTCATCCGATGTTATCACACTCAATTTTGAAGATAGAGCGTCGGCGATGTCATTTTTGGAATCAGGAGGACCAGATACGTACCCCGCACCACAAATCACATCATTTTACGAAAAAAAAATTTTTGCAAATTTTTTGAAATTTTAAAAAATTTGCAGTCTGATATAGCCTATATACCCTCACTCATCCGATGCTATCACACTCAATTTTGAAGATAGAGCGTCGGCGATGTCATTTTTGGAATCAGGAGGACCAGATACGTACCCCGCACCACAAATCACATCATTTTACGTAAAAAAAATTTTTGCAAATTTTTTGAAATTTTAAAAAATTTGCAGTCTGATATAGCCTATATACCCTCACTCATCCGATGCTATCACACTCAATTTTGAAGATACAGCGTAGGCGATGTCATTTTTGGAATCAGGAGGACCAGATACGTACCCCGCACCACAAATCACATCATTTTACGAAAAAAAAATTTTTGCAAATTTTTTTGAAATTTTAAAAAATTTGCAGTCTGATATAGCCTATATACCCTCACTCATCCGATGCTATCACACTCAATTTTGAAGATACAGCGTCGGCGATGTCATTTTTGGAATCAGGAGGACCAGATACGTACCCCGCACCACAAATCACATCATTTTACGAAAAAAAATTTTTTGCAAATTTTTTGAAATTTTAAAAAATTTGCAGTCTGATATAGCCTACATACCCTCACTCATCCGATGCTTTCTCACTCAATTTTGCAGATACAGCGTCGGCGATGTCATTTTTGGAATCAGGAGGACCAGATACGTACCCCGCACCACAAATCACATCATTTTACGAAAAAAAATATTCTGCAAGTTTTTGGGAACTCCTGAAAACTTGCAGTCTGATATAGCCTATTTACCCTCACTCATCCGATGCTATCACACTCAATTTTGAAGATAGAGCGTCGGCGATGTCATTTTTGGAATCAGGAGGACCAGATACGTACCCCGCACCACAAATCACATCATTTTACGAAAAAAAATATTCTGCAAGTTTTTGGGAACTCCTGAAAACTTGCAGTCTGATATAGCCTATTTACCCTCACTCATCCGATGCTATCACACTCAATTTTGCAGATACAGCGTCGGCGATGTCATTTTTGGAATCAGGAGGACCAGATACGTACCCCGCACCACAAATCACATCATTTTACGAAAAAAAAAATTCTGCAAGTTTTTGGGAACTCCTGAAAACTTGCAGTCTGATATAGCCTATTTACCCTCACTCATCCGATGCTATCACACTCAATTTTGAAGATAGAGCGTCGGCGATGTCATTTTTGGAATCAGGAGGACCAGATACGTACCCCGCACCACAAATCACATCATTTTACGAAAAAAAAATTTTTGCAAATTTTTTTGAAATTTTAAAAAATTTGCAGTCTGATATAGCCTATATACCCTCACTCATCCGATGCTATCACACTCAATTTTGAAGATACAGCGTCGGCGATGTCATTTTTGGAATCAGGAGGACCAGATACGTACCCCGCACCACAAATCACATCATTTTACGAAAAAAAATTTTTTGCAAATTTTTTGAAATTTTAAAAAATTTGCAGTCTGATATAGCCTACATACCCTCACTCATCCGATGCTTTCTCACTCAATTTTGCAGATACAGCGTCGGCGATGTCATTTTTGGAATCAGGAGGACCAGATACGTACCCCGCACCACAAATCACATCATTTTACGAAAAAAAATATTCTGCAAGTTTTTGGGAACTCCTGAAAACTTGCAGTCTGATATAGCCTATTTACCCTCACTCATCCGATGCTATCACACTCAATTTTGAAGATAGAGCGTCGGCGATGTCATTTTTGGAATCAGGAGGACCAGATACGTACCCCGCACCACAAATCACATCATTTTACGAAAAAAAATATTCTGCAAGTTTTTGGGAACTCCTGAAAACTTGCAGTCTGATATAGCCTATTTACCCTCACTCATCCGATGCTATCACACTCAATTTTGCAGATACAGCGTCGGCGATGTCATTTTTGGAATCAGGAGGACCAGATACGTACCCCGCACCACAAATCACATCATTTTACGAAAAAAAATATTCTGCAAGTTTTTGGGAACTCCTGAAAACTTGCAGTCTGATATAGCCTATTTACCCTCACTCATCCGATGCTATCACACTCAATTTTGAAGATAGAGCGTCGGCGATGTCATTTTTGGAATCAGGAGGACCAGATACGTACCCCGCACCACAAATCACATCATTTTACGAAAAAAAATATTCTGCAAGTTTTTGGGAACTCCTGAAAACTTGCAGTCTGATATAGCCTATTTACCCTCACTCATCCGATGCTATCACACTCAATTTTGCAGATACAGCGTCGGCGATGTCATTTTTGGAATCAGGAGGACCAGATACGTACCCCGCACCACAAATCACATCATTTTACGAAAAAAAATTTTTTGCAAATTTTTTGAAATTTTAAAAAATTTGCAGTCTGATATAGCCTACATACCCTCACTCATCCGATGCTTTCTCACTCAATTTTGCAGATACAGCGTCGGCGATGTCATTTTTGGAATCAGGAGGACCAGATACGTACCCCGCACCACAAATCACATCATTTTACGAAAAAAAATATTCTGCAAGTTTTTGGGAACTCCTGAAAACTTGCAGTCTGATATAGCCTACATACCCTCACTCATCCGATGCTATCACACTCAATTTTGAAGATAGAGCGTCGGCGATGTCATTTTTGGAATCAGGAGGACCAGATACGTACCCCGCACCACAAATCACATCATTTTACGAAAAAAAAATTTTTGCAAATTTTTTGAAATTTCAAAAAATTTGCAGTCTGATATAGCCTATATACCCTCACTCATCCGATGCTATCACACTCAATTTTGAAGATAGAGCGTCGGCGATGTCATTTTTGGAATCAGGAGGACCAGATACGTACCCCGCACCACAAATCACATCATTTTACGAAAAAAAAAGTTTTGCAAATTTTTTGAAATTTTAAAAAATTTGCAGTCTGATATAGCCTATATACCCCCACTCATCCGATGCTATCACACTCAATTTTGAAGATACAGCGTCGGCGATGTCATTTTTGGAATCAGGAGTACCAGATACGTACCCCGCACCACAAATCACATCATTTTACGAAAAAAAAATTTTTGCAAATTTTTTGAAATTTTAAAAAATTTGCAGTCTGATATAGCCTATATACCCTCACTCATCCGATGCTATCACACTCAATTTTGAAGATACAGCGTAGGCGATGTCATTTTTGGAATCAGGAGGACCAGATACGTACCCCGCACCACAAATCACATCATTTTACGAAAAAAAAATTTTTGCAAATTTTTTGAAATTTTAAAAAATTTGCAGTCTGATATAGCCTATATACCCTCACTCATCCGATGCTATCACACTCAATTTTGAAGATACAGCGTAGGCGATGTCATTTTTGGAATCAGGAGGACCAGATACGTACCCCGCACCACAAATCACATCATTTTACGAAAAAAAAATTTTTGCAAATTTTTTGAAATTTTAAAAAATTTGCAGTCTGATATAGCCTATATACCCTCACTCATCCGATGCTATCACACTCAATTTTGAAGATACAGCGTAGGCGATGTCATTTTTGGAATCAGGAGGACCAGATACGTACCCCGCACCACAAATCACATCATTTTACGAAAAAAAAATTTTTGCAAATTTTTTGAAATTTTAAAAAATTTGCAGTCTGATATAGCCTATATACCCTCACTCATCCGATGCTATCACACTCAATTTTGAAGATACAGCGTAGGCGATGTCATTTTTGGAATCAGGAGGACCAGATACGTACCCCGCACCACAAATCACATCATTTTACGAAAAAAAAATTTCTGCAAGTTTTTGGGAACTCCTGAAAACTTGCGGGCTGATAGAGCCTATCTACCCTCACTCATCCGATGCTATCACACTCAATTTTGAAGATACAGCGTCGGCGATGTCATTTTTGGAACCAGGAGGACCAGATACGTACCCCGCACCACAAATCACATCATTTTACGAAAAAAAAATTTTTGCAAATTTTTTGAAATTTTAAAAAATTTGCAGTCTGATATAGCCTATATACCCTCACTCATCCGATGCTATCACACTCAATTTTGAAGATACAGCGTAGGCGATGTCATTTTTGGAATCAGGAGGACCAGATACGTACCCCGCACCACAAATCACATCATTTTACGAAAAAAAAATTTTTGCAAATTTTTTGAAATTTTAAAAAATTTGCAGTCTGATATAGCCTATATACCCTCACTCATCCGATGCTATCACACTCAATTTTGAAGATACAGCGTAGGCGATGTCATTTTTGGAATCAGGAGGACCAGATACGTACCCCGCACCACAAATCACATCATTTTACGAAAAAAAAATTTTTGCAAATTTTTTGAAATTTTAAAAAATTTGCAGTCTGATATAGCCTATATACCCTCACTCATCCGATGCTATCACACTCAATTTTGAAGATACAGCGTAGGCGATGTCATTTTTGGAATCAGGAGGACCAGATACGTACCCCGCACCACAAATCACATCATTTTACGAAAAAAAAATTTTTGCAAATTTTTTGAAATTTTAAAAAATTTGCAGTCTGATATAGCCTATATACCCTCACTCATCCGATGCTATCACACTCAATTTTGAAGATACAGCGTAGGCGATGTCATTTTTGGAATCAGGAGGACCAGATACGTACCCCGCACCACAAATCACATCATTTTACGAAAAAAAAATTTCTGCAAGTTTTTGGGAACTCCTGAAAACTTGCGGGCTGATAGAGCCTATCTACCCTCACTCATCCGATGCTATCACACTCAATTTTGAAGATACAGCGTCGGCGATGTCATTTTTGGAACCAGGAGGACCAGATACGTACCCCGCACCACAAATCACATCATTTTACGAAAAAAAAATTTTTGCAAATTTTTTGAAATTTTAAAAAATTTGCAGTCTGATATAGCCTATATACCCTCACTCATCCGATGCTATCACACTCAATTTTGAAGATAGAGCGTCGGCGATGTCATTTTTGGAATCAGGAGGACCAGATACGTACCCCGCACCACAAATCACATCATTTTACGAAAAAAAAATTTTTGCAAATTTTTTGAAATTTTAAAAAATTTGCAGTCTGATATAGCCTATATACCCTCACTCATCCGATGCTATCACACTCAATTTTGAAGATACAGCGTCGGCGATGTCATTTTTGGAACCAGGAGGACCAGATACGTACCCCGCACCACAAATCACATCATTTTACGAAAAAAAAATTTTTGCAAATTTTTTGAAATTTCAAAAAATTTGCAG
The DNA here is from genome assembly GCA_963573275.1 of Caenorhabditis uteleia. Classification (NCBI taxonomy): domain Eukaryota; kingdom Metazoa; phylum Nematoda; class Chromadorea; order Rhabditida; family Rhabditidae; genus Caenorhabditis; species Caenorhabditis uteleia. The sequence goes on from OY752137.1 coordinate 20,135,533, forward strand.
TCTGATATAGCCTATATACCCTCACTCATCCGATGTTATCACACTCAATTTTGAAGATAGAGCGTCGGCGATGTCATTTTTGGAATCAGGAGGACCAGATACGTACCCCGCACCACAAATCACATCATTTTACGAAAAAAAATTTTTTGCAAATTTTTTGGAATTTTAAAAAATTTGCAGTCTGATATAGCCTATATACCCTCACTCATCCGATGCTATCACACTCAATTTTGAAGATAGAGCGTCGGCGATGTCATTTTTGGAATCAGGAGGACCAGATACGTACCCCGCACCACAAATCACATCATTTTACGTAAAAAAAATTTTTGCAAATTTTTTGAAATTTTAAAAAATTTGCAGTCTGATATAGCCTATATACCCTCACTCATCCGATGCTATCACACTCAATTTTGAAGATACAGCGTAGGCGATGTCATTTTTGGAATCAGGAGGATCAGATACGTACCCCGCACCACAAATCACATCATTTTACGAAAAAAAAATTTCTGCAAGTTTTTGGGAACTCCTGAAAATTTGCAGTCTGATATAGCCTATATACCCTCACTCATCCGATGCTATCACACTCAATTTTGAAGATAGAGCGTCGGCGATGTCATTTTTGGAATCAGGAGGACCAGATACGTACCCCGCACCACAAATCACATCATTTTACGAAAAAAAAATTTCTGCAAGTTTTTGGGAACTCCTGAAAATTTGCAGTCTGATATAGCCTATATACCCTCACTCATCCGATGCTATCACACTCAATTTTGAAGATAGAGCGTCGGCGATGTCATTTTTGGAATCAGGAGGACCAGATACGTACCCCGCACCACAAATCACATCATTTTACGAAAAAAAAATTTTTGCAAATTTTTTGAAATTTTAAAAAATTTGCAGTCTGATATAGCCTATATACCCTCACTCATCCGATGCTATCACACTCAATTTTGAAGATACAGCGTCGGCGATGTCATTTTTGGAATCAGGAGGACCAGATACGTACCCCGCACCACAAATCACATCATTTTACGAAAAAAAAATTTTTGCAAATTTTTTGAAATTTTAAAAAATTTGCAGTCTGATATAGCCTATATACAATCACTCATCCGATGCTATCACACTCAATTTTGAAGATACAGCGTCGGCGATGTCATTTTTGGAATCAGGAGGACCAGATACGTACCCCGCACCACAAATCACATCATTTTACGAAAAAAAAATTTTTGCAAATTTTTTGAAACTTTACAAAATTTGCAGTCTGATATAGCCTATATACCCTCACTCATCCGATGCTATCACACTCAATTTTGAAGATACAGCGTCGGCGATGTCATTTTTGGAATCAGGAGGACCAGATACGTACCCCGCACCACAAATCACACCATTTTACGAAAAAAAATATTCTGCAAGTTTTTGGGAACTCCTGAAAACTTGCAGTCTGATATAGCCTATATACCCTCACTCATCCGATGCTATCACACTCAATTTTGAAGATAGAGCGTCGGCGATGTCATTTTTGGAATCAGGAGGACCAGATTCGTACCCCGCACCACAAATCACATCATTTTACGAAAAAAAAATTTTTGCAAATTTTTTGAAATTTTAAAAAATTTGCAGTCTGATATAGCCTATATACAATCACTCATCCGATGCTATCACACTCAATTTTGAAGATACAGCGTCGGCGATGTCATTTTTGGAATCAGGAGGACCAGATACGTACCCCGCACCACAAATCACATCATTTTACGAAAAAAAAATTTTTGCAAATTTTTTGAAATTTTAAAAAATTTGCAGTCTGATATAGCCTATATACAATCACTCATCCGATGCTATCACACTCAATTTTGAAGATACAGCGTCGGCGATGTCATTTTTGGAATCAGGAGGACCAGATACGTACCCCGCACCACAAATCACACCATTTTACGAAAAAAAATATTCTGCAAGTTTTTGGGAACTCCTGAAAACTTGCAGTCTGATATAGCCTATCTACCCTCACTCATCCGATGCTCTCACACTCAATCTTGAAGATACAGCGTCGGCGACGTCATTTTTGGAATCAGGAGGACCAGATACGTACCCCGCACCACAAATCACACCATTTTACGAAAAAAAATATTCTGCAAGTTTTTGGGAACTCCTGAAAACTTGCAGTCTGATATAGCCTATCTACCCTCACTCATCCGATGCTCTCACACTCAATCTTGAAGATACAGCGTCGGCGACGTCATTTTTGGAATCAGGAGGACCAGATACGTACCCCGCACCACAAATCACACCATTTTACGAAAAAAAATATTCTGCAAGTTTTTGGGAACTCCTGAAAACTTGCAGTCTGATATAGCCTATCTACCCTCACTCATCCGATGCTCTCACACTCAATTTTGAAGATACAGCGTCGGCGATGTCATTTTTGGAATCAGGAGGACCAGATACGTACCCCGCACCACAAATCACACCATTTTACGAAAAAAAATATTCTGCAAGTTTTTGGGAACTCCTGAAAACTTGCAGTCTGATATAGCCTATCTACCCTCACTCATCCGATGCTCTAACACTCAATTTTGAAGATACAGCGTCGGCGATGTCATTTTTGGAATCAGGAGGACCAGATACGTACCCCGCACCACAAATCACACCATTTTACGAAAAAAAATATTCTGCAAGTTTTTGGGAACTCCTGAAAACTTGCAGTCTGATATAGCCTATCTACCCTCACTCATCCGATGCTCTAACACTCAATTTTGAAGATACAGCGTCGGCGATGTCATTTTTGGAATCAGGAGGACCAGATACGTACCCCGCACCACAAATCACACCATTTTACGAAAAAAAATATTCTGCAAGTTTTTGGGAACTCCTGAAAACTTGCAGTCTGATATAGCCTATCTACCCTCACTCATCCGATGCTCTCACACTCAATCTTGAAGATACAGCGTCGGCGACGTCATTTTTGGAATCAGGAGGACCAGATACGTACCCCGCACCACAAATCACACCATTTTACGAAAAAAAATATTCTGCAAGTTTTTGGGAACTCCTGAAAACTTGCAGTCTGATATAGCCTATCTACCCTCACTCATCCGATGCTCTCACACTCAATTTTGAAGATACAGCGTCGGCGATGTCATTTTTGGAATCAGGAGGACCAGATACGTACCCCGCACCACAAATCACACCATTTTACGAAAAAATATATTCTGCAAGTTTTTGGGAACTCCTGAAAACTTGCAGTCTGATATAGCCTATCTACCCTCACTCATCCGATGCTCTCACACTCAATCTTGAAGATACAGCGTCGGCGATGTCATTTTTGGAATCAGGAGGACCAGATACGTACCCCGCACCACAAATCACATCATTTTACGAAAAAAAAATTTTTGCAAATTTTTTGAAATTTTAAAAAATTTGCAGTCTGATATAGCCTATATACAATCACTCATCCGATGCTATCTCACTCAATTTTGAAGATACAGCGTCGGCGATGTCATTTTTGGAATCAGGAGGACCAGATACGTACCCCGCACCACAAATCACACCATTTTACGAAAAAAAATATTCTGCAAGTTTTTGGGAACTCCTGAAAACTTGCAGTCTGATATAGCCTATCCACCCTCACTCATCCGATGCTCTCACACTCAATCTTGAAGATACAGCGTCGGCGATGTCATTTTTGGAATCAGGAGGACCAGATACGTACCCCGCACCACAAATCACATCATTTTACGAAAAAAAAAATTTTTGCAAATTTTTTGAAATTTCAAAAAATTTGCAGTCTGATATAGCCTATATACCCTCACTCATCCGATGCTATCACACTCAATTTTGAAGATACAGCGTCGGCGATGTCATTTTTGGAATCAGGAGGACCAGATACGTACCCCGCACCACAAATCACATCATTTTACAAAAAAAAAATTTCTGCAAGTTTTTGGGAACTCCTGAAAACTTGCAGTCTGATATACCCTATATACCCTCACTCATCCGATGCTATCTCACGCAATTTTGAAGATACAGCGTCGGCGATGTCATTTTTGGAATCAGGAGGACCAGAAACGTACTTCGCACCGCAAATCACATCATTATACGAAAAAAAAATTTTTGCAAATTTTTTGAAATTTTAAAAAATTTGCAGTCTGATATAGCCTATATACCCTCACTCATCCGATGCTATCACACTCAATTTTGAAGATACAGCGTCGGCGATGTCATTTTTGGAATCAGGAGGACCAGATACGTACCCCGCACCACAAATCACATCATTTTACAAAAAAAAAATTTCTGCAAGTTTTTGGGAACTCCTGAAAACTTGCAGTCTGATATACCCTATATACCCTCACTCATCCGATGCTATCTCACGCAATTTTGAAGATACAGCGTCGGCGATGTCATTTTTGGAATCAGGAGGACCAGAAACGTACCCCGCACCGCAAATCACATCATTTTACGGAAAAAAAATTTTTGCAAATTTTTTGAAATTTCAAAAAATTTGCAGTCTGATATAGCCTATATACCCTCACTCATCCGATGCTATCACACTCAATTTTGAAGATACAGCGTCGGCGATGTCATTTTTGGAATCAGGAGGACCAGAAACGTACCCCGCACCGCAAATCACATCATTTTACGCAAAAAAAATTTTGCAAATTTTTTGAAATTTTAAAAAATTTGCAGTCTGATATAGCCTATATACCCTCACTCATCCGATGCTATCACACTCAATTTTGAAGATACAGCGTCGGCGATGTCATTTTTGGAATCAGGAGGACCAGATACGTACCCCGCACCACAAATCACATCATTTTACGGAAAAAAAATTTTTGCAAATTTTTTGAAATTTCAAAAAATTTGCAGTCTGATATAGCCTATATACCCTCACTCATCCGATGCTATCACACTCAATTTTGAAGACACAGCGTCGGCGATGTCATTTTTGGAATCAGGAGGACCAGATACGTATCCCCCACCACAAATCACATCATTTTACGAAAAAAAAATTTCTGCAAGTTTTTGGGAACTCCTGAAAACTTGCAGTCTGATATACCCTATATACCCTCACTCATCCGATGCTATCTCACGCAATTTTGAAGATACAGCGTCGGCGATGTCATTTTTGGAATCAGGAGGACCAGAAACGTACCCCGCACCGCAAATCACATCATTTTACGAAAAAAAAATTTCTGCAAGTTTTTGGGAACTCCTGAAAACTTGCAGTCTGATATAGCCTATCTACCCTCACTCATCCGATGCTATCACACTCAATTTTGAAGATACAGCGTCGGCGATGTCATTTTTGGAATCAGGAGGACCAGATACGTATCCCGCACCACAAATCACATCATTTTACGAAAAAAAAATTTCTGCAAGTTTTTGGGAACTCCTGAAAACTTGCAGTCTGATATAGCCTATCTACCCTCACTCATCCGATGCTATCACACTCAATTTTGAAGATACAGCGTCGGCGATGTCATTTTTGGAATCAGGAGGACCAGATACGTACCCCGCACCACAAATCACATCATTTTACAAAAAAAAAAATTCTGCAAGTTTTTGGGAACTCCTGAAAACTTGCAGTCTGATATAGCCTATCTACCCTCCCTCATCCGATGCTATCACACTCAATTTTGAAGATACAGCGTCGGCGATGTCATTTTTGGAATCAGGAGGACCAGAAACGTACCCCGCACCACAAATCACATCATTTTACGAAAAAAAAATTTTTGCAAATTTTTTGAAATTTTAAAAAATTTGCAGTCTGATATAGCCTATATACCCTCACTCATCCGATGCTATCACACTCAGTTTTGAAGATACAGCGTCGGCGATGTCATTTTTGGAATCAGGAGGACCAGATACGTATCCCGCACCACAAATCACATCATTTTACGAAAAAAAAATTTTTGCAAATTTTTTGAAATTTTAAAAAATTTGCAGTCTGATATAGCCTATATACCCTCACTCATCCGATGCTATCACACTCAATTTTGAAGATACAGCGTCGGCGATGTCATTTTTGGAATCAGGAGGACCAGATACGTATCCCGCACCACAAATCACATCATTATACGAAAAAAAAATTTTTGCAAATTTTTTGAAATTTTAAAAAATTTGCAGTCTGATATAGCCTATATACCCTCACTCATCCGATGCTATCACACTCAATTTTGAAGATACAGCGTCGGCGATGTCATTTTTGGAATCAGGAGGACCAGATACGTACCCCGCACCACAAATCACATCATTTTACGGAAAAAAAATTTTTGCAAATTTTTTGAAATTTCAAAAAATTTGCAGTCTGATATAGCCTATATACCCTCACTCATCCGATGCTATCACACTCAATTTTGAAGACACAGCGTCGGCGATGTCATTTTTGGAATCAGGAGGACCAGATACGTATCCCGCACCACAAATCACATCATTTTACGAAAAAAAAATTTCTGCAAGTTTTTGGGAACTCCTGAAAACTTGCAGTCTGATATAGCCTATCTACCCTCACTCATCCGATGCTATCACACTCAATTTTGAAGATACAGCGTCGGCGATGTCATTTTTGGAATCAGGAGGACCAGATACGTACCCCGCACCACAAATCACATCATTTTACAAAAAAAAAAATTCTGCAAGTTTTTGGGAACTCCTGAAAACTTGCAGTCTGATATAGCCTATCTACCCTCCCTCATCCGATGCTATCACACTCAATTTTGAAGATACAGCGTCGGCGATGTCATTTTTGGAATCAGGAGGACCAGATACGTACCCCGCACCACAAATCACATCATTTTACAAAAAAAAAAATTCTGCAAGTTTTTGGGAACTCCTGAAAACTTGCAGTCTGATATAGCCTATCTACCCTCCCTCATCCGATGCTATCACACTCAATTTTGAAGATACAGCGTCGGCGATGTCATTTTTGGAATCAGGAGGACCAGATACGTACCCCGCACCACAAATCACATCATTTTACAAAAAAAAAAATTCTGCAAGTTTTTGGGAACTCCTGAAAACTTGCAGTCTGATATAGCCTATCTACCCTCCCTCATCCGATGCTATCACACTCAATTTTGAAGATACAGCGTCGGCGATGTCATTTTTGGAATCAGGAGGACCAGAAACGTACCACGCACCGCAAATCACATCATTATACGAAAAAAAAAATTTTGCAAATTTTTTGAAATTTTAAAAAATTTGCAGTCTGATATAGCCTATATACCCTCACTCATCCGATGCTATCACACTCAATTTTGAAGATACAGCGTCGGCGATGTCATTTTTGGAATCAGGAGGACCAGATACGTACCCCGCACCACAAATCACATCATTTTACGGAAAAAAAATTTTTGCAAATTTTTTGAAATTTCAAAAAATTTGCAGTCTGATATAGCCTATATACCCTCACTCATCCGATGCTATCACACTCAATTTTGAAGATACAGCGTCGGCGATGTCATTTTTGGAATCAGGAGGACCAGAAACGTACCACGCACCGCAAATCACATCATTATACGAAAAAAAAAATTTTGCAAATTTTTTGAAATTTTAAAAAATTTGCAGTCTGATATAGCCTATATACCCTCACTCATCCGATGCTATCACACTCAATTTTGAAGATACAGCGTCGGCGATGTTATTTTTGGAATCAGGAGGACCAGATACGTATCCCGCACCACAAATCACATCATTTTACGAAAAAAAAATTTTTGCAAATTTTTTGAAATTTCAAAAAATTTGCAGTCTGATATAGCCTATATACCCTCACTCATCCGATGCTATCACACTCAATTTTGAAGATACAGCGTCGGCGATGTCATTTTTGGAATCAGGAGGACCAGATACGTACCCCGCACCACAAATCACATCATTTTACGGAAAAAAAATTTTTGCAAATTTTTTGAAATTTCAAAAAATTTGCAGTCTGATATAGCCTATATACCCTCACTCATCCGATGCTATCACACTCAATTTTGAAGATACAGCGTCGGCGATGTCATTTTTGGAATCAGGAGGACCAGATACGTACCCCGCACCACAAATCACATCATTTTACGAAAAAAAAATTTCTGCAAGTTTTTGGGAACTCCTGAAAACTTGCAGTCTGATATAGCCTATCTACCCTCACTCATCCGATGCTATCACACTCAATTTTGAAGATACAGCGTCGGCGATGTCATTTTTGGAATCAGGAGGACCAGATACGTACCCCGCACCACAAATCACATCATTTTACAAAAAAAAAAATTCTGCAAGTTTTTGGGAACTCCTGAAAACTTGCAGTCTGATATAGCCTATCTACCCTCCCTCATCCGATGCTATCACACTCAATTTTGAAGATACAGCGTCGGCGATGTCATTTTTGGAATCAGGAGGACCAGAAACGTACCACGCACCGCAAATCACATCATTATACGAAAAAAAAAATTTTGCAAATTTTTTGAAATTTTAAAAAATTTGCAGTCTGATATAGCCTATATACCCTCACTCATCCGATGCTATCACACTCAATTTTGAAGATACAGCGTCGGCGATGTCATTTTTGGAATCAGGAGGACCAGATACGTATCCCGCACCACAAATCACATCATTTTACGAAAAAAAAATTTTTGCAAATTTTTTGAAATTTTAAAAAATTTGCAGTCTGATATAGCCTATATACCCTCACTCATCCGATGCTATCACACTCAATTTTGAAGATACAGCGTCGGCGATGTCATTTTTGGAATCAGGAGGACCAGATACGTATCCCGCACCACAAATCACATCATTTTACGAAAAAAAAATTTTTGCAAATTTTTTGAAATTTCAAAAAATTTGCAGTCTGATATAGCCTATATACCCTCACTCATCCGATGCTATCACACTCAATTTTGAAGATACAGCGTCGGCGATGTCATTTTTGGAATCAGGAGGACCAGATACGTATCCCGCACCACAAATCACATCATTATACGAAAAAAAAATTTTTGCAAATTTTTTGAAATTTTAAAAAATTTGCAGTCTGATATAGCCTATATACCCTCACTCATCCGATGCTATCACACTCAATTTTGAAGATACAGCGTCGGCGATGTCATTTTTGGAATCAGGAGGACCAGATACGTACCCCGCACCACAAATCACATCATTTTACGGAAAAAAAATTTTTGCAAATTTTTTGAAATTTCAAAAAATTTGCAGTCTGATATAGCCTATATACCCTCACTCATCCGATGCTATCACACTCAATTTTGAAGACACAGCGTCGGCGATGTCATTTTTGGAATCAGGAGGACCAGATACGTATCCCGCACCACAAATCACATCATTTTACGAAAAAAAAATTTCTGCAAGTTTTTGGGAACTCCTGAAAACTTGCAGTCTGATATAGCCTATCTACCCTCACTCATCCGATGCTATCACACTCAATTTTGAAGATACAGCGTCGGCGATGTCATTTTTGGAATCAGGAGGACCAGATACGTACCCCGCACCACAAATCACATCATTTTACAAAAAAAAAAATTCTGCAAGTTTTTGGGAACTCCTGAAAACTTGCAGTCTGATATAGCCTATCTACCCTCCCTCATCCGATGCTATCACACTCAATTTTGAAGATACAGCGTCGGCGATGTCATTTTTGGAATCAGGAGGACCAGAAACGTACCACGCACCGCAAATCACATCATTATACGAAAAAAAAAATTTTGCAAATTTTTTGAAATTTTAAAAAATTTGCAGTCTGATATAGCCTATATACCCTCACTCATCCGATGCTATCACACTCAATTTTGAAGATACAGCGTCGGCGATGTCATTTTTGGAATCAGGAGGACCAGATACGTATCCCGCACCACAAATCACATCATTTTACGAAAAAAAAATTTTTGCAAATTTTTTGAAATTTCAAAAAATTTGCAGTCTGATATAGCCTATATACCCTCACTCATCCGATGCTATCACACTCAATTTTGAAGATACAGCGTCGGCGATGTCATTTTTGGAATCAGGAGGACCAGATACGTACCCCGCACCACAAATCACATCATTTTACGGAAAAAAAATTTTTGCAAATTTTTTGAAATTTCAAAAAATTTGCAGTCTGATATAGCCTATATACCCTCACTCATCCGATGCTATCACACTCAATTTTGAAGATACAGCGTCGGCGATGTCATTTTTGGAATCAGGAGGACCAGAAACGTACCACGCACCGCAAATCACATCATTATACGAAAAAAAAAATTTTGCAAATTTTTTGAAATTTTAAAAAATTTGCAGTCTGATATAGCCTATATACCCTCACTCATCCGATGCTATCACACTCAATTTTGAAGATACAGCGTCGGCGATGTTATTTTTGGAATCAGGAGGACCAGATACGTATCCCGCACCACAAATCACATCATTTTACGAAAAAAAAATTTTTGCAAATTTTTTGAAATTTCAAAAAATTTGCAGTCTGATATAGCCTATATACCCTCACTCATCCGATGCTATCACACTCAATTTTGAAGATACAGCGTCGGCGATGTCATTTTTGGAATCAGGAGGACCAGATACGTACCCCGCACCACAAATCACATCATTTTACGGAAAAAAAATTTTTGCAAATTTTTTGAAATTTCAAAAAATTTGCAGTCTGATATAGCCTATATACCCTCACTCATCCGATGCTATCACACTCAATTTTGAAGATACAGCGTCGGCGATGTCATTTTTGGAATCAGGAGGACCAGATACGTACCCCGCACCACAAATCACATCATTTTACGAAAAAAAAATTTCTGCAAGTTTTTGGGAACTCCTGAAAACTTGCAGTCTGATATAGCCTATCTACCCTCACTCATCCGATGCTATCACACTCAATTTTGAAGATACAGCGTCGGCGATGTCATTTTTGGAATCAGGAGGACCAGATACGTACCCCGCACCACAAATCACATCATTTTACAAAAAAAAAAATTCTGCAAGTTTTTGGGAACTCCTGAAAACTTGCAGTCTGATATAGCCTATCTACCCTCCCTCATCCGATGCTATCACACTCAATTTTGAAGATACAGCGTCGGCGATGTCATTTTTGGAATCAGGAGGACCAGAAACGTACCACGCACCGCAAATCACATCATTATACGAAAAAAAAAATTTTGCAAATTTTTTGAAATTTTAAAAAATTTGCAGTCTGATATAGCCTATATACCCTCACTCATCCGATGCTATCACACTCAATTTTGAAGATACAGCGTCGGCGATGTCATTTTTGGAATCAGGAGGACCAGATACGTATCCCGCACCACAAATCACATCATTTTACGGAAAAAAAATTTTTGCAAATTTTTTGAAATTTCAAAAAATTTGCAGTCTGATATAGCCTATATACCCTCACTCATCCGATGCTATCACACTCAATTTTGAAGATACAGCGTCGGCGATGTCATTTTTGGAATCAGGAGGACCAGATACGTACCCCGCACCACAAATCACATCATTTTACGAAAAAAAAATTTTTGCAAATTTTTTGAAATTTCAAAAAATTTGCAGTCTGATATACCCTATATACCCTCACTCATCCGATGCTATCACACTCAATTTTGAAGATACAGCGTCGGCGATGTCATTTTTGGAATCAGGAGGACCAGATACGTACCCCGCACCACAAATCACATCATTTTACGGAAAAAAAATTTTTGCAAATTTTTTGAAATTTCAAAAAATTTGCAGTCTGATATAGCCTATATACCCTCACTCATCCGATGCTATCACACTCAATTTTGAAGATACAGCGTCGGCGATGTCATTTTTGGAATCAGGAGGACCAGATACGTACCCCGCACCACAAATCACATCATTTTACGAAAAAAAAATTTTTGCAAATTTTTTGAAATTTCAAAAAATTTGCAGTCTGATATACCCTATATACCCTCACTCATCCGATGCTATCACACTCAATTTTGAAGATACAGCGTCGGCGATGTCATTTTTGGAATCAGGAGGACCAGATACGTACCCCGCACCACAAATCACATCATTTTACGGAAAAAAAATTTTTGCAAATTTTTTGAAATTTCAAAAAATTTGCAGTCTGATATAGCCTATATACCCTCACTCATCCGATGCTATCACACTCAATTTTGAAGACACAGCGTCGGCGATGTCATTTTTGGAATCAGGAGGACCAGATACGTACCCCGCACCACACATCACATCATTTTACGAAAAAAAAATTTTTGCAAATTTTTTGAAATTTCAAAAAATTTGCAGTCTGATATAGCCTATATACCCTCACTCATCCGATGCTATCACACTCAATTTTGAAGACACAGCGTCGGCGATGTCATTTTTGGAATCAGGAGGACCAGATACGTATCCCGCACCACAAATCACATCATTTTACGAAAAAAAAATTTCTGCAAGTTTTTGGGATTTCCTGAAAACTTGCAGTCTGATATAGCCTATATACCCTCACTCATCCGATGCTATCACACTCAATTTTGAAGATACAGCGTCGGCGATGTCATTTTTGGAATCAGGAGGACCAGATACGTACCCCGCACCACAAATCACATCATTTTACGGAAAAAAAATTTTTGCAAATTTTTTGAAATTTCAAAAAATTTGCAGTCTGATATAGCCTATATACCCTCACTCATCCGATGCTATCACACTCAATTTTGAAGATACAGCGTCGGCGATGTCATTTTTGGAATCAGGAGGACCAGATACGTACCCCGCACCACAAATCACATCATTTTACGGAAAAAAAATTTTTGCAAATTTTTTGAAATTTCAAAAAATTTGCAGTCTGATATAGCCTATATACCCTCACTCATCCGATGCTATCACACTCAATTTTGAAGTTACAGCGTCGGCGATGTCATTTTTGGAATCAGGAGGACCAGATACGTATCCCGCACCACAAATCACATCATTTTACGAAAAAAAAATTTTTGCAAATTTTTTGAAATTTCAAAAAATTTGCAGTCTGATATAGCCTATCTACCCTCACTCATCCGATGCTATCACACTCAATTTTGAAGATACAGCGTCGGCGATGTCATTTTTGGAATCAGGAGGACCAGATACGTACCCGGCGGCACCATAAATCACATCATTTTACGAAAAAAAAATTTTTGCAAATTTTTTGAAATTTTAAAAAATTTGCAGTCTGATATAGCCTATATACCCTCACTCATCCGATGCTATCACACTCAATTTTGAAGATACAGCGTCGGCGATGTCATTTTTGGAATCAGGAGGACCAGATACGTACCCCGCACCACAAATCACATCATTTTACGAAAAAAAAATTTTTGCAAACTTTTTGAAATTTCAAAAAATTTGCAGTCTGATATAGCCTATATACCCTCACTCATCCGATGCTATCACACTCAATTTTGAAGATACAGCGTCGGCGATGTCATTTTTGGAATCAGGAGGACCAGATACGTACCCCGCACCACAAATCACATCATTTTACAAAAAAAAAATTTTTGCAAACTTTTTGAAATTTCAAAAAATTTGCAGTCTGATATAGCCTATATACCCTCACTCATCCGATGCTATCACACTCAATTTTGAAGATACAGCGTCGGCGATGTCATTTTTGGAATCAGGAGGACCAGATACGTACCCCGCACCACAAATCACATCATTTTACGAAAAAAAAACTTTTGCAAATTTTTTGAAATTTTAAAAAATTTGCAGTCTGATATAGCCTATATACCCTCACTCATCCGATGCTATCACACTCAATTTTGAAGCCACAGCGTCGGCGATGTCATTTTTGGAATCAGGAGGACCAGATACGTACCCCGCACCACAAATCACATCATTTTACGAAAAAAAAATTTTTGCAAATTTTTTGAAATTTTAAAAAATTTGCAGTCTGATAGAGCCTATATACCCTCACTCATCCGATGCTATCACACTCAATTTTGAAGCCACAGCGTCGGCGATGTCATTTTTGGAATCAGGAGGACCAGATCCGTACCCCGCACCACAAATCACATAATTTTACGAAAAAAAAACTTTTGCAAATTTTTTGAAATTTCAAAAAATTTGCAGTCTGATAGCCTATATACCCTCACTCATCCGATGCTATCACACTCAATTTTGAAGATAGAGCGTCGGCGATGTCATTTTTGGAATCAGGAGGACCAGATACGTACCCCGCACCACAAATCACATCATTTTACGAAAAAAAAATTTTTGCAAGTTTTTGGGAACTCCTGAAAACTTGCAGTCTGATATGGCCTATATACCCTCATTCATCCGATGCTATCACACTCAATTTTGAAGATACAGCGTCGGCGATGTCATTTTTGGAATCAGGAGAACCAGATACGTACCCCGCACCACAAATCACATCATTTTACGAAAAAAAAATTTTTGCAAATTTTTTGAAATTTCAAAAAATTTGCAGTCTGATATAGCCTATATACCCTCACTCATCCGATGCTATCACACTCAATTTTGAAGATACAGCGTCGGCGATGTCATTTTTGGAATCAGGAGAACCAGATACGTACCCCGCACCGCAAATCACATCATTTTACGGAAAAAAAATTTTTTGCAAATTTTTTGAAATTTCAAAAAATTTGCAGTCTGATAGCCTATATACCCTCACTCATCCGATGCTATCACACTCAATTTTGAAGATAGAGCGTCGGCGATGTCATTTTTGGAATCAGGAGGACCAGATACGTACCCCGCACCACAAATCACATCATTTTACGAAAAAAAAATTTTTGCAAATTTTTTGAAATTTTAAAAAATTTGCAGTCTGATAGCCTATATACCCTCACTCATCCGATGCTATCACACTCAATTTTGAAGATAGAGCGTCGGCGATGTCATTTTTGGAATCAGGAGGACCAGATACGTACCCCGCACCACAAATCACATCATTTTACGAAAAAAAAATTTTTGCAAATTTTTTGAAATTTTAAAAAATTTGCAGTCTGATAGCCTATATACCCTCACTCATCCGATGCTATCACACTCAATTTTGAAGATAGAGCGTCGGCGATGTCATTTTTGGAATCAGGAGAACCAGATACGTACCCCGCACCACAAATCACATCATTTTACGGAAAAAAAATTTTTTGCAAATTTTTTGAAATTTCAAAAAACTTACAGTCTGATATAGCCTATATACCCTCACTCATCCGATGCTATCACACTCAATTTTGAAGATACAGCGTCGGCAATGTCATTTTTGGAATCAGGAGAACCAGATACGTACCCCGCACCACAAATCACATCATTTTACGAAAAAAAAATTTTTGCAAATTTTTTGAAATTTCAGAAAATTTGCAGTCTGATATAGCCTATATACCCTCACTCATCCGATGCTTTCTCACTCAATTTTGAAGATACAGCGTCGGCGATGTCATTTTTGGAATCAGGAGGACCAGATACGTACCCCGCACCACAAATCACATCATTTTACGAAAAAAAATATTCTGCAAGTTTTTGGGAACTCCTGAAAACTTGCAGTCTGATATAGCCTATATACCCTCACTCATCCGATGCTATCACACTCAATTTTGAAGACACAGCGTCGGCGATGTCATTTTTGGAATCAGGAGAACCAGATACGTACCCCGCACCACAAGTCGCATTATTTTACGAAAAAAAAATTTCTGCAAGTTTTTGGGAACTCCTGAAAACTTGCAGTCTGATATAGCCTATCTACCCTCACTCATCCGATGCTATCACACTCAATTTTGAAGATACAGCGTCGGCGATGTCATTTTTGGAATCAGGAGGACCAGATACGTACCCGGCACCATAAATCACATCATTTTACGAAAAAAAAATTTTTGCAAATTTTTTGAAATTTTAAAAAATTTGCAGTCTGATATAGCCTATATACCCTCACTCATCCGATGCTATCACACTCAATTTTGAAGATACAGCGTCGGCGATGTCATTTTTGGAATCAGGAGGACCAGATAGGTACCCCGCACCACAAATCACATCATTTTACGAAAAAAAAATTTTTGCAAACTTTTTGAAATTTCAAAAAATTTGCAGTCTGATATAGCCTATATACCCTCACTCATCCGATGCTATCACACTCAATTTTGAAGATACAGCGTCGGCGATGTCATTTTTGGAATCAGGAGGACCAGATACGTACCCCGCACCACAAATCACATCATTTTACGAAAAAAAAACTTTTGCAAATTTTTTGAAATTTTAAAAAATTTGCAGTCTGATATAGCCTATATACCCTCACTCATCCGATGCTATCACACTCAATTTTGAAGCCACAGCGTCGGCGATGTCATTTTTGGAATCAGGAGGACCAGATACGTACCCCGCACCACAAATCACATCATTTTACGAAAAAAAAATTTTTGCAAATTTTTTGAAATTTTAAAAAATTTGCAGTCTGATAGAGCCTATATACCCTCACTCATCCGATGCTATCACACTCAATTTTGAAGCCACAGCGTCGGCGATGTCATTTTTGGAATCAGGAGGACCAGATCCGTACCCCGCACCACAAATCACATAATTTTACGAAAAAAAAACTTTTGCAAATTTTTTGAAATTTCAAAAAATTTGCAGTCTGATAGCCTATATACCCTCACTCATCCGATGCTATCACACTCAATTTTGAAGATAGAGCGTCGGCGATGTCATTTTTGGAATCAGGAGGACCAGATACGTACCCCGCACCACAAATCACATCATTTTACGAAAAAAAAATTTTTGCAAGTTTTTGGGAACTCCTGAAAACTTGCAGTCTGATATGGCCTATATACCCTCATTCATCCGATGCTATCACACTCAATTTTGAAGATACAGCGTCGGCGATGTCATTTTTGGAATCAGGAGAACCAGATACGTACCCCGCACCACAAATCACATCATTTTACGAAAAAAAAATTTTTGCAAATTTTTTGAAATTTCAAAAAATTTGCAGTCTGATATAGCCTATATACCCTCACTCATCCGATGCTATCACACTCAATTTTGAAGATACAGCGTCGGCGATGTCATTTTTGGAATCAGGAGAACCAGATACGTACCCCGCACCACAAATCACATCATTTTACGGAAAAAAAATTTTTTGCAAATTTTTTGAAATTTCAAAAAATTTGCAGTCTGATAGCCTATATACCCTCACTCATCCGATGCTATCACACTCAATTTTGAAGATAGAGCGTCGGCGATGTCATTTTTGGAATCAGGAGGACCAGATACGTACCCCGCACCACAAATCACATCATTTTACGAAAAAAAAATTTTTGCAAATTTTTTGAAATTTTAAAAAATTTGCAGTCTGATAGCCTATATACCCTCACTCATCCGATGCTATCACACTCAATTTTGAAGATAGAGCGTCGGCGATGTCATTTTTGGAATCAGGAGGACCAGATACGTACCCCGCACCACAAATCACATCATTTTACGGAAAAAAATTTTTTGCAAATTTTTTGAAATTTCAAAAAATTTGCAGTCTGATATAGCCTATATACCCTCACTCATCCGATGCTATCACACTCAATTTTGAAGATACAGCGTCGGCGATGTCATTTTTGGAATCAGGAGAACCAGATACGTACCCCGCACCACAAATCACATCATTTTACGGAAAAAAAATTTTTTGCAAATTTTTTGAAATTTCAAAAAATTTGCAGTCTGATAGCCTATATACCCTCACTCATCCGATGCTATCACACTCAATTTTGAAGATAGAGCGTCGGCGATGTCATTTTTGGAATCAGGAGGACCAGATACGTACCCCGCACCACAAATCACATCATTTTACGAAAAAAAAATTTTTGCAAATTTTTTGAAATTTTAAAAAATTTGCAGTCTGATAGCCTATATACCCTCACTCATCCGATGCTATCACACTCAATTTTGAAGATAGAGCGTCGGCGATGTCATTTTTGGAATCAGGAGAACCAGATACGTACCCCGCACCACAAATCACATCATTTTACGGAAAAAAAATTTTTTGCAAATTTTTTGAAATTTCAAAAAATTTGCAGTCTGATATAGCCTATATACCCTCACTCATCCGATGCTATCACACTCAATTTTGAAGATAGAGCGTCGGCGATGTCATTTTTGGAATCAGGAGAACCAGATACGTACCCCGCACCACAAATCACATCATTTTACGAAAAAAAAATTTTTGCAAATTTTTTGAAATTTCAGAAAATTTGCAGTCTGATATAGCCTATATACCCTCACTCATCCGATGCTATCACACTCAATTTTGAAGATAGAGCGTCGGCGATGTCATTTTTGGAATCAGGAGAACCAGATACGTACCCCGCACCACAAATCGCATTATTTTACGAAAAAAAAATTTTTGCAAATTTTTTGAAATTTTAAAAAATTTGCAGTCTGATATAGCCTATATACCCTCACTCATCCGATGCTATCACACTCAATTTTGAAGATAGAGCGTCGGCGATGTCATTTTTGGAATCAGGAGGACCAGATACGTACCCCGCACCACAAATCACATCATTTTACGGAAAAAAAATTTTTTGCAAATTTTTTGAAATTTCAAAAAATTTGCAGTCTGATATAGCCTATATACCCTCACTCATCCGATGCTATCACACTCAATTTTGAAGATACAGCGTCGGCGATGTCATTTTTGGAATCAGGAGGACCAGATACGTACCCCGCACCACAAATCACATCATTTTACGAAAAAAAATATTCTGCAAGTTTTTTGAAATTTCAGAAAATTTGCAGTCTGATATAGCCTATATACCCTCACTCATCCGATGCTATCACACTCAATTTTGAAGATAGAGCGTCGGCAATGTCATTTTTGGAATCAGGAGGACCAGATACGTACCCCGCACCACAAATCACATCATTTTACGAAAAAAAAATTTTTGCAAATTTTTTGAAATTTCAAAAAATTTGCAGTCTGATATAGCCTATATACCCTCACTCATCCGATGCTATCACACTCAATTTTGAAGATACAGCGTCGGCGATGTCATTTTTGGAATCAGGAGGACCAGATACGTACCCCGCACCACAAATCACATCATTTTACGAAAAAAAATATTCTGCAAGTTTTTGGGAACTCCTGAAAACTTGCAGTCTGATATAGCCTATATACCCTCACTCATCCGATGCTATCACACTCAATTTTGAAGATACAGCGTCGGCGATGTCATTTTTGGAATCAGGAGGACCAGATACGTACCCCGCACCACAAGTCGCATTATTTTACGAAAAAAAAATTTCTGCAAGTTTTTGGGAACTCCTGAAAACTTGCAGTCTGATATAGCCTATATACCCTCACTCATCCGATGCTATCACACTCAATTTTGAAGATACAGCGTCGGCGATGTCATTTTTGGAATCAGGAGGACCAGATACGTACCCCGCACCACAAGTCGCATTATTTTACGAAAAAAAAATTTCTGCAAGTTTTTGGGAACTCCTGAAAACTTGCAGTCTGATATAGCCTATATACCCTCACTCATCCGATGCTATCACACTCAATTTTGAAGATACAGCGTCGGCGATGTCATTTTTGGAATCAGGAGGACCAGATACGTACCCCGCACCACAAGTCGCATTATTTTACGAAAAAAAAATATTCTGCAAGTTTTTGGGAACTCCTGAAAACTTGCAGTCTGATATAGCCTATATACCCTCACTCATCCGATGCTATCACACTCAATTTTGAAGATACAGCGTCGGCGATGTCATTTTTGGAATCAGGAGGACCAGATACGTACCCCGCACCACAAATCACATCATTTTACGAAAAAAAATATTCTGCAAGTTTTTGGGAACTCCTGAAAACTTGCAGTCTGATATAGCCTATATACCCTCACTCATCCGATGCTTTCTCACTCAATTTTGAAGATACAGCGTCGGCGATGTCATTTTTGGAATCAGGAGGACCAGATACGTACCCCGCACCACAAATCACATCATTTTACGAAAAAAAATATTCTGCAAGTTTCTGGGAACTCCTGAAAACTTGCAGTCTGATATAGCCTATATACCCTCACTCATCCGATGCTTTCTCACTCAATTTTGAAGATACAGCGTCGGCGATGTCATTTTTGGAATCAGGAGGACCAGATACGTACCCCGCACCACAAATCACATCATTTTACGAAAAAAAATATTCTGCAAGTTTCTGGGAACTCCTGAAAACTTGCAGTCTGATATAGCCTATATACCCTCACTCATCCGATGCTTTCTCACTCAATTTTGAAGATACAGCGTCGGCGATGTCATTTTTGGAATCAGGAGGACCAGATACGTACCCCGCACCACAAATCACATCATTTTACGAAAAAAAATATTCTGCAAGTTTTTGGGAACTCCTGAAAACTTGCAGTCTGATATAGCCTATATACCCTCACTCATCCGATGCTTTCTCACTCAATTTTGAAGATACAGCGTCGGCGATGTCATTTTTGGAATCAGGAGGACCAGATACGTACCCCGCACCACAAATCACATCATTTTACGAAAAAAATATTCTGCAAGTTTCTGGGAACTCCTGAAAACTTGCAGTCTGATATAGCCTATATACCCTCACTCATCCGATGCTATCACACTCAATTTTGAAGATAGAGCATCGGCGATGTCATTTTTGGAATCAGGAGAACCAGATACGTACCCCGCACCACAAATCGCATTATTTTACGAAAAAAAAATTTTTGCAAATTTTTTGAAATTTTAAAAAATTTGCAGTCTGATATAGCCTATATACCCTCACTCATCCGATGCTATCACACTCAATTTTGAAGATAGAGCGTCGGCGATGTCATTTTTGGAATCAGGAGGACCAGATACGTACCCCGCACCACAAATCACATCATTTTACGGAAAAAAAATTTTTGCAAATTTTTTGAAATTTCAAAAAATTTGCAGTCTGATATAGCCTATATACCCTCAGTCATCCGATGCTATCACACTCAATTTTGAAGATAGAGCGTCGGCGATGTCATTTTTGGAATCAGGAGGACCAGATACGTACCCCGCACCACAAATCACATCATTTTACGGAAAAAAAATTTTTGCAAATTTTTTGAAATTTCAAAAAATTTGCAGTCTGATATAGCCTATATACCCTCAGTCATCCGATGCTATCACACTCAATTTTGAAGATAGAGCGTCGGCGATGTCATTTTTGGAATCAGGAGGACCAGATACGTACCCCGCACCACAAATCACATCATTTTACGAAAAAAAAAATTTTGCAAATTTTTTGAAATTTTAAAAAATTTGCAGTCTGATATAGCCTATATACCCTCACTCATCCGATGCTATCACACTCAATTTTGAAGATAGAGCGTCGGCGATGTCATTTTTGGAATCAGGAGGACCAGATACGTACCCCGCACCACAAATCACATCATTTTACGGAAAAAAAATTTTTGCAAATTTTTTGAAATTTCAAAAAATTTGCAGTCTGATATAGCCTATATACCCTCAGTCATCCGATGCTATCACACTCAATTTTGAAGATAGAGCGTCGGCGATGTCATTTTTGGAATCAGGAGGACCAGATACGTACCCCGCACCACAAATCACATCATTTTACGAAAAAAAATATTCTGCAAGTTTCTGGGAACTCCTGAAAACTTGCAGTCTGATATAGCCTATATACCCTCACTCATCCGATGCTTTCTCACTCAATTTTGAAGATACAGCGTCGGCGATGTCATTTTTGGAATCAGGAGGACCAGATACGTACCCCGCACCACAAATCACATCATTTTACGAAAAAAATATTCTGCAAGTTTCTGGGAACTCCTGAAAACTTGCAGTCTGATATAGCCTATATACCCTCACTCATCCGATGCTATCACACTCAATTTTGAAGATAGAGCATCGGCGATGTCATTTTTGGAATCAGGAGAACCAGATACGTACCCCGCACCACAAATCGCATTATTTTACGAAAAAAAAATTTTTGCAAATTTTTTGAAATTTTAAAAAATTTGCAGTCTGATATAGCCTATATACCCTCACTCATCCGATGCTATCACACTCAATTTTGAAGATAGAGCATCGGCGATGTCATTTTTGGAATCAGGAGAACCAGATACGTACCCCGCACCACAAATCGCATTATTTTACGAAAAAAAAATTTTTGCAAATTTTTTGAAATTTTAAAAAATTTGCAGTCTGATATAGCCTATATACCCTCACTCATCCGATGCTATCACACTCAATTTTGAAGATAGAGCGTCGGCGATGTCATTTTTGGAATCAGGAGGACCAGATACGTACCCCGCACCACAAATCACATCATTTTACGGAAAAAAAATTTTTGCAAATTTTTTGAAATTTCAAAAAATTTGCAGTCTGATATAGCCTATATACCCTCAGTCATCCGATGCTATCACACTCAATTTTGAAGATAGAGCGTCGGCGATGTCATTTTTGGAATCAGGAGGACCAGATACGTACCCCGCACCACAAATCGCATTATTTTACGAAAAAAAAATTTTTGCAAATTTTTTGAAATTTTAAAAAATTTGCAGTCTGATATAGCCTATATACCCTCACTCATCCGATGCTATCACACTCAATTTTGAAGATAGAGCGTCGGCGATGTCATTTTTGGAATCAGGAGGACCAGATACGTACCCCGCACCACAAATCACATCATTTTACGAAAAAAAATATTCTGCAAGTTTTTGGGAACTCCTGAAAACTTGCAGTCTGATATAGCCTATATACCCTCACTCATCCGATGCTTTCTCACTCAATTTTGAAGATACAGCGTCGGCGATGTCATTTTTGGAATCAGGAGGACCAGATACGTACCCCGCACCACAAATCACATCATTTTACGAAAAAAAATATTCTGCAAGTTTTTGGGAACTCCTGAAAACTTGCAGTCTGATATAGCCTATATACCCCCACTCATCCGATGCTATCACACTCAATTTTGAAGATAGAGCGTCGGCGATGTCATTTTTGGAATCAGGAGGACCAGATACGTACCCCGCACCACAAATCACATCATTTTACGAAAAAAAATATTCTGCAAGTTTTTGGGAACTCCTGAAAACTTGCAGTCTGATATAGCCTATATACCCTCACTCATCCGATGCTTTCTCACTCAATTTTGAAGATACAGCGTCGGCGATGTCATTTTTGGAATCAGGAGGACCAGATACGTACCCCGCACCACAAATCACATCATTTTACGAAAAAAAATATTCTGCAAGTTTTTGGGAACTCCTGAAAACTTGCAGTCTGATATAGCCTATATACCCCCACTCATCCGATGCTATCACACTCAATTTTGAAGATACAGCGTCGGCGATGTCATTTTTGGAATCAGGAGGACCAGATACGTACCCCGCACCACAAGTCGCATTATTTTACGAAAAAAAAATTTCTGCAAGTTTTTGGGAACTCCTGAAAACTTGCAGTCTGATATAGCCTATATACCCTCACTCATCCGATGCTTTCTCACTCAATTTTGAAGATACAGCGTCGGCGATGTCATTTTTGGAATCAGGAGGACCAGATACGTACCCCGCACCACAAATCACATCATTTTACGAAAAAAAATATTCTGCAAGTTTTTGGGAACTCCTGAAAACTTGCAGTCTGATATAGCCTATATACCCTCACTCATCCGATGCTTTCTCACTCAATTTTGAAGATACAGCGTCGGCGATGTCATTTTTGGAATCAGGAGGACCAGATACGTACCCCGCACCACAAATCACATCATTTTACGAAAAAAAATATTCTGCAAGTTTTTGGGAACTCCTGAAAACTTGCAGTCTGATATAGCCTATATACCCTCACTCATCCGATGCTTTCTCACTCAATTTTGAAGATACAGCGTCGGCGATGTCATTTTTGGAATCAGGAGGACCAGATACGTACCCCGCACCACAAATCACATCATTTTACGAAAAAAAATATTCTGCAAGTTTCTGGGAACTCCTGAAAACTTGCAGTCTGATATAGCCTATATACCCTCACTCATCCGATGCTTTCTCACTCAATTTTGAAGATACAGCGTCGGCGATGTCATTTTTGGAATCAGGAGGACCAGATACGTACCCCGCACCACAAATCACATCATTTTACGAAAAAAAATATTCTGCAAGTTTCTGGGAACTCCTGAAAACTTGCAGTCTGATATAGCCTATATACCCTCACTCATCCGATGCTTTCTCACTCAATTTTGAAGATACAGCGTCGGCGATGTCATTTTTGGAATCAGGAGGACCAGATACGTACCCCGCACCACAAGTCGCATTATTTTACGAAAAAAAAATATTCTGCAAGTTTCTGGGAACTCCTGAAAACTTGCAGTCTGATATAGCCTATATACCCTCACTCATCCGATGCTATCACACTCAATTTTGAAGATACAGCGTCGGCGATGTCATTTTTGGAATCAGGAGGACCAGATACGTACCCCGCACCACAAATCACATCATTTTACGAAAAAAAATATTCTGCAAGTTTTTGGGAACTCCTGAAAACTTGCAGTCTGATATAGCCTATATACCCTCACTCATCCGATGCTTTCTCACTCAATTTTGAAGATACAGCGTCGGCGATGTCATTTTTGGAATCAGGAGGACCAGATACGTACCCCGCACCACAAATCACATCATTTTACGAAAAAAAATATTCTGCAAGATTTTGGGAACTCCTGAAAACTTGCAGTCTGATATAGCCTATATACCCTCACTCATCCGATGCTTTCTCACTCAATTTTGAAGATACAGCGTCGGCGATGTCATTTTTGGAATCAGGAGGACCAGATACGTACCCCGCACCACAAATCACATCATTTTACGAAAAAAAATATTCTGCAAGTTTCTGGGAACTCCTGAAAACTTGCAGTCTGATATAGCCTATATACCCTCACTCATCCGATGCTTTCTCACTCAATTTTGAAGATACAGCGTCGGCGATGTCATTTTTGGAATCAGGAGGACCAGATACGTACCCCGCACCACAAATCACATCATTTTACGAAAAAAAATATTCTGCAAGTTTCTGGGAACTCCTGAAAACTTGCAGTCTGATATAGCCTATATACCCTCACTCATCCGATGCTTTCTCACTCAATTTTGAAGATACAGCGTCGGCGATGTCATTTTTGGAATCAGGAGGACCAGATACGTACCCCGCACCACAAATTACATCATTTTACGAAAAAAAATATTCTGCAAGTTTTTGGGAACTCCTGAAAACTTGCAGTCTGATATAGCCTATATACCCTCACTCATCCGATGCTTTCTCACTCAATTTTGAAGATACAGCGTCGGCGATGTCATTTTTGGAATCAGGAGGACCAGATACGTACCCCGCACCACAAATCACATCATTTTACGAAAAAAATATTCTGCAAGTTTCTGGGAACTCCTGAAAACTTGCAGTCTGATATAGCCTATATACCCTCACTCATCCGATGCTTTCTCACTCAATTTTGAAGATACAGCGTCGGCGATGTCATTTTTGGAAT
This sequence comes from Caenorhabditis uteleia, assembly GCA_963573275.1. NCBI lineage: Eukaryota > Metazoa > Nematoda > Chromadorea > Rhabditida > Rhabditidae > Caenorhabditis > Caenorhabditis uteleia. Next base: position 20,160,989 of record OY752137.1, read on the forward strand.
CAGGAGGACCAGATACGTACCCCGCACCACAAATCACATCATTTTACGAAAAAAAATATTCTGCAAGTTTCTGGGAACTCCTGAAAACTTGCAGTCTGATATAGCCTATATACCCTCACTCATCCGATGCTTTCTCACTCAATTTTGAAGATACAGCGTCGGCGATGTCATTTTTGGAATCAGGAGGACCAGATACGTACCCCGCACCACAAATCACATCATTTTACGAAAAAAATATTCTGCAAGTTTCTGGGAACTCCTGAAAACTTGCAGTCTGATATAGCCTATATACCCTCACTCATCCGATGCTATCACACTCAATTTTGAAGATACAGCGTCGGCGATGTCATTTTTGGAATCAGGAGGACCAGATACGTACCCCGCACCACAAATCACATCATTTTACGAAAAAAAATATTCTGCAAGTTTCTGGGAACTCCTGAAAACTTGCAGTCTGATATAGCCTATCTACTCTCACTCATCCGATGCTATCACACTCAATTTTGAAGATACAGCGTCGGCGATGTCATTTTTGGAATCAGGAGGACCAGATACGTACCCCGCACCACAAATCACATCATTTTACAAAAAAAAAATTCTGCAAGTTTTTGGGAACTCCTGAAATTTTGCAGTCTGATATAGCCTATCTACTCTCACTCATCCGATGCTATCACACTCAATTTTGAAGATACAGCGTCGGCGATGTCATTTTTGGAATCAGGAGGACCAGATACGTACCTTGCACCACAAATCACATCATTTTACAAAAAAAAAATTCTGCAAGTTTTTGGGAACTCCTGAAATTTTGCAGTCTGATATAGCCTATCTACTCTCACTCATCCGATGCTATCACACTCAATTTTGAAGATACAGCGTCGGCGATGTCATTTTTGGAATCAGGAGGACCAGATACGTACCCCGCACCACAAATCACATCATTTTACGAAAAAAAAATTTCTGCAAATTTTTTGAAATTTCAAAAAATTTGCAGTCTGATAGAGCCTATATACCCTCACTCATCCGATGCTATCACACTCAATTTTGAAGATACAGCGTCGGCGATGTCATTTTTGGAATCAGGAGGACCAGATACGTACCCCGCACCACAAATCGCATTATTTTACGAAAAAAAAATTTTTGCAAATTTTTTGAAATTTCAAAAAATTTGCAGTCTGATAGAGCCTATATACCCTCACTCATCCGATGCTATCACACTCAATTTTGAAGATACAGCGTCGGCGATGTCATTTTTGGAATCAGGAGGACCAGATACGTACCCCGCACCACAAATCGCATTATTTTACGAAAAAAAAATTTCTGCAAGTTTTTGGGAACTCCTGAAAACTTGCAGTCTGATATGGCCTATATACCCTCATTCATCCGATGCTATCACACTCAATTTTGAAGATACAGCGTCGGCGATGTCATTTTTGGAATCAGGAGAACCAGATACGTACCCCGCACCACAAATCACATCATTTTACGAAAAAAAAATTTTTTGCAAATTTTTTGAAATTTCAAAAAATTTGCAGTCTGATAGCCTATATACCCTCACTCATCCGATGCTATCACACTCAATTTTGAAGATACAGCGTCGGCGATGTCATTTTTGGAATCAGGAGGACCAGATACGTACCCCGCACCACAAATCGCATTATTTTACGAAAAAAAAATTTCTGCAAGTTTTTGGGAACTCCTGAAAACTTGCAGTCTGATATGGCCTATATACCCTCATTCATCCGATGCTATCACACTCAATTTTGAAGATACAGCGTCGGCGATGTCATTTTTGGAATCAGGAGAACCAGATACGTACCCCGCACCACAAATCACATCATTTTACGGAAAAAAAATTTTTTGCAAATTTTTTGAAATTTCAAAAAATTTGCAGTCTGATAGCCTATATACCCTCACTCATCCGATGCTATCACACTCAATTTTGAAGATAGAGCGTCGGCGATGTCATTTTTGGAATCAGGAGGACCAGATACGTACCCCGCACCACAAATCACATCATTTTACGAAAAAAAAATTTTTGCAAATTTTTTGAAATTTTAAAAAATTTGCAGTCTGATAGCCTATATACCCTCACTCATCCGATGCTATCACACTCAATTTTGAAGATAGAGCGTCGGCGATGTCATTTTTGGAATCAGGAGGACCAGATACGTACCCCGCACCACAAATCACATCATTTTACGAAAAAAAAATTTTTGCAAATTTTTTGAAATTTTAAAAAATTTGCAGTCTGATAGCCTATATACCCTCACTCATCCGATGCTATCACACTCAATTTTGAAGATAGAGCGTCGGCGATGTCATTTTTGGAATCAGGAGAACCAGATACGTACCCCGCACCACAAATCACATCATTTTACGGAAAAAAAATTTTTTGCAAATTTTTTGAAATTTCAAAAAATTTGCAGTCTGATATAGCCTATATACCCTCACTCATCCGATGCTATCACACTCAATTTTGAAGATACAGCGTCGGCAATGTCATTTTTGGAATCAGGAGGACCAGATACGTACCCCGCACCACAAATCACATCATTTTACGAAAAAAAAATTTTTGCAAATTTTTTGAAATTTTAAAAAATTTGCAGTCTGATAGCCTATATACCCTCACTCATCCGATGCTATCACACTCAATTTTGAAGATAGAGCGTCGGCGATGTCATTTTTGGAATCAGGAGAACCAGATACGTACCCCGCACCACAAATCACATCATTTTACGGAAAAAAAATTTTTTGCAAATTTTTTGAAATTTCAAAAAATTTGCAGTCTGATATAGCCTATATACCCTCACTCATCCGATGCTATCACACTCAATTTTGAAGATACAGCGTCGGCAATGTCATTTTTGGAATCAGGAGGACCAGATACGTACCCCGCACCACAAATCACATCATTTTACGAAAAAAAAATTTTTGCAAATTTTTTGAAATTTTAAAAAATTTGCAGTCTGATAGCCTATATACCCTCAGTCATCCGATGCTATCACACTCAATTTTGAAGATAGAGCGTCGGCAATGTCGTTTTTGGAATCAGGAGAACCAGATACGTACCCCGCACCACAAATCACATCATTTTACGAAAAAAAAATTTTTACAAATTTTTTGAAATTTCAGAAAATTTGCAGTCTGATATAGCCTATATACCCTCACTCATCCGATGCTATCACACTCAATTTTGAAGATAGAGCGTCGGCGATGTCATTTTTGGAATCAGGAGAACCAGATACGTACCCCGCACCACAAATCACATCATTTTACGAAAAAAAAATTTTTACAAATTTTTTGAAATTTCAGAAAATTTGCAGTCTGATATAGCCTATATACCCTCACTCATCCGATGCTATCACACTCAATTTTGAAGATAGAGCGTCGGCGATGTCATTTTTGGAATCAGGAGGACCAGATACGTACCCCGCACCACAAATCACATCATTTTACGAAAAAAAAATTTTTGCAAATTTTTTGAAATTTCAAAAAATTTGCAGTCTGATATAGCCTATATACCCTCACTCATCCGATGCTATCACACTCAATTTTGAAGATACAGCGTCGGCGATGTCATTTTTGGAATCAGGAGGACCAGATACGTACCCCGCACCACAAGTCGCATTATTTTACGAAAAAAAATATTCTGCAAGTTTTTGGGAACTCCTGAAAACTTGCAGTCTGATATAGCCTATATACCCTCACTCATCCGATGCTATCACACTCAATTTTGAAGATACAGCGTCGGCGATGTCATTTTTGGAATCAGGAGGACCAGATACGTACCCCGCACCACAAGTCGCATTATTTTACGAAAAAAAAATTTCTGCAAGTTTTTGGGAACTCCTGAAAACTTGCAGTCTGATATAGCCTATATACCCTCACTCATCCGATGCTATCACACTCAATTTTGAAGATACAGCGTCGGCGATGTCATTTTTGGAATCAGGAGGACCAGATACGTACCCCGCACCACAAATCACATCATTTTACGAAAAAAAATATTCTGCAAGTTTCTGGGAACTCCTGAAAACTTGCAGTCTGATATAGCCTATATACCCTCACTCATCCGATGCTTTCTCACTCAATTTTGAAGATACAGCGTCGGCGATGTCATTTTTGGAATCAGGAGGACCAGATACGTACCCCGCACCACAAATCACATCATTTTACGAAAAAAAATATTCTGCAAGTTTCTGGGAACTCCTGAAAACTTGCAGTCTGATATAGCCTATATACCCTCACTCATCCGATGCTTTCTCACTCAATTTTGAAGATACAGCGTCGGCGATGTCATTTTTGGAATCAGGAGGACCAGATACGTACCCCGCACCACAAATCACATCATTTTACGAAAAAAAATATTCTGCAAGTTTTTGGGAACTCCTGAAAACTTGCAGTCTGATATAGCCTATATACCCTCACTCATCCGATGCTTTCTCACTCAATTTTGAAGATACAGCGTCGGCGATGTCATTTTTGGAATCAGGAGGACCAGATACGTACCCCGCACCACAAATCACATCATTTTACAAAAAAAAATATTCTGCAAGTTTCTGGGAACTCCTGAAAACTTGCAGTCTGATATAGCCTATATACCCTCACTCATCCGATGCTTTCTCACTCAATTTTGAAGATACAGCGTCGGCGATGTCATTTTTGGAATCAGGAGGACCAGATACGTACCCCGCACCACAAATCACATCATTTTACGAAAAAAAATATTCTGCAAGTTTCTGGGAACTCCTGAAAACTTGCAGTCTGATATAGCCTATATACCCTCACTCATCCGATGCTTTCTCACTCAATTTTGAAGATACAGCGTCGGCGATGTCGTTTTTGGAATCAGGAGGACCAGATACGTACCCCGCACCACAAATCACATCATTTTACGAAAAAAAATATTCTGCAAGTTTCTGGGAACTCCTGAAAACTTGCAGTCTGATATAGCCTATATACCCTCACTCATCCGATGCTTTCTCACTCAATTTTGAAGATACAGCGTCGGCGATGTCATTTTTGGAATCAGGAGGACCAGATACGTACCCCGCACCACAAATCACATCATTTTACGAAAAAAAATATTCTGCAAGTTTCTGGGAACTCCTGAAAACTTGCAGTCTGATATAGCCTATATACCCTCACTCATCCGATGCTTTCTCACTCAATTTTGAAGATACAGCGTCGGCGATGTCGTTTTTGGAATCAGGAGGACCAGATACGTACCCCGCACCACAAATCACATCATTTTACGAAAAAAAATATTCTGCAAGTTTTTGGGAACTCCTGAAAACTTGCAGTCTGATATAGCCTATATACCCTCACTCATCCGATGCTTTCTCACTCAATTTTGAAGATACAGCGTCGGCGATGTCATTTTTGGAATCAGGAGGACCAGATACGTACCCCGCACCACAAATCACATCATTTTACGAAAAAAAAATTTTTGCAAATATTTTGAAATTTTAAAAAATTTGCAGTCTGATATAGCCTATATACCCTCACTCATCCGATGCTATCACACTCAATTTTGAAGATACAGCGTCGGCGATGTCATTTTTGGAATCAGGAGGACCAGATACGTACCCCGCACCACAAATCACATCATTTTACGAAAAAAAATATTCTGCAAGTTTCTGGGAACTCCTGAAAACTTGCAGTCTGATATAGCCTATATACCCTCACTCATCCGATGCTTTCTCACTCAATTTTGAAGATACAGCGTCGGCGATGTCGTTTTTGGAATCAGGAGGACCAGATACGTACCCCGCACCACAAATCACATCATTTTACGAAAAAAAATATTCTGCAAGTTTTTGGGAACTCCTGAAAACTTGCAGTCTGATATAGCCTATATACCCTCACTCATCCGATGCTTTCTCACTCAATTTTGAAGATACAGCGTCGGCGATGTCATTTTTGGAATCAGGAGGACCAGATACGTACCCCGCACCACAAATCACATCATTTTACGAAAAAAAAATTTTTGCAAATATTTTGAAATTTTAAAAAATTTGCAGTCTGATATAGCCTATATACCCTCACTCATCCGATGCTATCACACTCAATTTTGAAGATACAGCGTCGGCGATGTCATTTTTGGAATCAGGAGGACCAGATACGTACCCCGCACCACAAATCACATCATTTTACGAAAAAAAAATTTCTGCAAGTTTTTAGGAACTCCTGAAAACTTGCAGTCTGATATAGCCTACATACCCTCACTCATCCGATGCTATCACACTCAATTTTGAAGACACAGCGTCGGCGATGTCATTTTTGGAATCAGGAGGACCAGATACGTACCCCGCACCACAAATCACATCATTTTACGAAAAAAAAATTTTTGCAAATTTTTGAAATTTCAAAAAATTTGCAGTCTGATATACCCTATATACCCTCACTCATCCGATGCTATCACACTCAGGTTTGAAGATACAGCGTCGGCAATGACATTTTTGGAATCAGGAGGACCAGATACGTACCCCGCACCACAAATCACATCATTTTACGGAAAAACAATTTTTGCAAATTTTTTGAAATTTCAAAAAATTTGCAGTCTGATATAGCCTATATACCCTCACTCATCCGATGCTATCACACTCAATTTTGAAGATACAGCGTCGGCGATGTCATTTTTGGAATCAGGAGGACCAGATACGTACCCCGCACCACAAATCACATCATTTTACAAAAAAAAATATTCTGCAAGTTTCTGGGAACTCCTGAAAACTTGCAGTCTGATATAGCCTATATACCCTCACTCATCCGATGCTTTCTCACTCAATTTTGAAGATACAGCGTCGGCGATGTCATTTTTGGAATCAGGAGGACCAGATACGTACCCCGCACCACAAATCACATCATTTTACGAAAAAAAATATTCTGCAAGTTTCTGGGAACTCCTGAAAACTTGCAGTCTGATATAGCCTATATACCCTCACTCATCCGATGCTTTCTCACTCAATTTTGAAGATACAGCGTCGGCGATGTCATTTTTGGAATCAGGAGGACCAGATACGCACCCCGCACCACAAATCACATCATTTTACGAAAAAAAATATTCTGCAAGTTTTTGGGAACTCCTGAAAACTTGCAGTCTGATATAGCCTATATACCCTCACTCATCCGATGCTTTCTCACTCAATTTTGAAGATACAGCGTCGGCGATGTCGTTTTTGGAATCAGGAGGACCAGATACGTACCCCGCACCACAAATCACATCGTTTTACGAAAAAAAATATTCTGCAAGTTTCTGGGAACTCCTGAAAACTTGCAGTCTGATATAGCCTATATACCCTCACTCATCCGATGCTTTCTCACTCAATTTTGAAGATACAGCGTCGGCGATGTCATTTTTGGAATCAGGAGGACCAGATACGTACCCCGCACCACAAATCACATCATTTTACGAAAAAAAATATTCTGCAAGTTTCTGGGAACTCCTGAAAACTTGCAGTCTGATATAGCCTATATACCCTCACTCATCCGATGCTTTCTCACTCAATTTTGAAGATACAGCGTCGGCGATGTCATTTTTGGAATCAGGAGGACCAGATACGTACCCCGCACCACAAATCACATCATTTTACGAAAAAAAAATTTTTGCAAATATTTTGAAATTTTAAAAAATTTGCAGTCTGATATAGCCTATATACCCTCACTCATCCGATGCTATCACACTCAATTTTGAAGATACAGCGTCGGCGATGTCATTTTTGGAATCAGGAGGACCAGATACGTACCCCGCACCACAAATCACATCATTTTACGAAAAAAAAATTTCTGCAAGTTTTTAGGAACTCCTGAAAACTTGCAGTCTGATATAGCCTACATACCCTCACTCATCCGATGCTATCACACTCAATTTTGAAGACACAGCGTCGGCGATGTCATTTTTGGAATCAGGAGGACCAGATACGTACCCCGCACCACAAATCACATCATTTTACGAAAAAAAAATTTTTGCAAATTTTTGAAATTTCAAAAAATTTGCAGTCTGATATACCCTATATACCCTCACTCATCCGATGCTATCACACTCAGGTTTGAAGATACAGCGTCGGCAATGACATTTTTGGAATCAGGAGGACCAGATACGTACCCCGCACCACAAATCACATCATTTTACGGAAAAACAATTTTTGCAAATTTTTTGAAATTTCAAAAAATTTGCAGTCTGATATAGCCTATATACCCTCACTCATCCGATGCTATCACACTCAATTTTGAAGATACAGCGTCGGCGATGTCATTTTTGGAATCAGGAGGACCAGATACGTACCCCGCACCACAAATCACATCATTTTACGAAAAAAAAATTTTTGCAAATTTTTGAAATTTCAAAAAATTTGCAGTCTGATATAGCCTATCTACCCTCACTCATCCGATGCTATCACACTCAGGTTTGAAGATACAGCGTCGGCAATGACATTTTTGGAATCAGGAGGACCAGATACGTACCCCGCACCACAAATCACATCATTTTACGGAAAAACAATTTTTGCAAATTTTTTGAAATTTCAAAAAATTTGCAGTCTGATATAGCCTATATACCCTCACTCATCCGATGCTATCACACTCAGGTTTGAAGATACAGCGTCGGCAATGACATTTTTGGAATCAGGAGGACCAGATACGTACCCCGCACCACAAATCACATCATTTTACGGAAAAACAATTTTTGCAAATTTTTTGAAATTTCAAAAAATTTGCAGTCTGATATAGCCTATATACCCTCACTCATCCGATGCTATCACACTCAGGTTTGAAGATACAGCGTCGGCAATGACATTTTTGGAATCTGGAGGACCAGATACGTACCCCGCACCACAAACCACATCATTTTACGAAAAAAAAATTTTTGCAAATTTTTTGAAATTTCAAAAAACTTACAGTCTGATATAGCCTATATACCCTCACTCATCCGATGCTATCACACTCAATTTTGAAGATACAGCGTCGGCGATGTCATTTTTGGAATCAGGAGGACCAGATACGTACCCCGCACCACAAATCACATCATTTTACGAAAAAAAATTTTTGCAAATTTTTGAAATTTCAAAAAATTTGCAGTCTGATATACCCTATATACCCTCACTCATCCGATGCTATCTCACTCAATTTTGAAGATACAGCGTCGGCGATGTCATTTTTGGAATCAGGAGGACCAGATACGTACCCCGCACCACAAATCACATCATTTTACGAGAAAAAAATTTCTGCAAGTTTTTGGGAACTCCTGAAAACTTGCAGTCTGATATAGCCTATCTACCCTCACTCGTCCGATGCTATCACACTCAGGTTTGAAGATACAGCGTCGGCGATGTCATTTTTGGAATCAGGAGGACCAGATACGTACCCCGCACCACAAATCACATCATTTTACGAGAAAAAAATTTCTGCAAGTTTTTGGGAACTCCTGAAAACTTGCAGTCTGATATAGCCTATCTACCCTCACTCGTCCGATGCTATCACACTCAGGTTTGAAGATACAGCGTCGGCGATGACATTTTTGGAATCTGGAGGACCAGATACGTACCCCGCACCACAAATCACATCATTTTACGAAAAAAAAATTTTTGCAAATTTTTTGAAATTTCAAAAAATTTGCAGTCTGATATAGCCTATATACCCTCACTCATCCGATGCTATCACACTCAATTTTGAAGATACAGCGTCGGCGATGTCATTTTTGGAATCAGGAGGACCAGATACGTACCCCGCACCACAAATCACATCATTTTACGAAAAAAAAATTTTTGCAAATTTTTTGAAATTTTAAAAAATTTGCAGTCTGATATAGCCTATATACCCTCACTCATCCGATGCTATCACACTCAATTTTGAAGACACAGCGTCGGCGATGTCATTTTTGGAATCAGGAGGACCAGATACGTACCCCGCACCACAAATCACATCATTTTACAAAAAAAAAATTCTGCAAGTTTTTGGGAACTCCTGAAAACTTGCAGTCTGATATAGCCTATCTACCCTCACTCATCCGATGCTATCACACTCAATTTTGAAGATACAGCGTCGGCGATGTCATTTTTGGAATCAGGAGGACCAGATACGTACCCCGCACCACAAATCACATCATTTTACGAAAAAAAAATTTTTGCAAATTTTTTGAAATTTTAAAAAATTTGCAGTCTGATATAGCCTATATACCCTCACTCATCCGATGCTATCACACTCAATTTTGAAGACACAGCGTCGGCGATGTCATTTTTGGAATCAGGAGGACCAGATACGTACCCCGCACCACAAATCACATCATTTTACAAAAAAAAAATTCTGCAAGTTTTTGGGAACTCCTGAAAACTTGCAGTCTGATATAGCCTATATACCCTCACTCATCCGATGCTATCACACTCAATTTTGAAGATACAGCGTCGGCGATGTCATTTTTGGAATCAGGAGGACCAGATACGTACCCCGCACCACAAATCACATCATTTTACGGAAAAAAAATTTTTGCAAATTTTTTGAAATTTCAAAAAATTTGCAGTCTGATATAGCCTATATACCCTCACTCATCCGATGCTATCACACTCAATTTTGAAGATACAGCGTCGGCGATGTCATTTTTGGAATCAGGAGGACCAGATACGTACTTCGCACCACAAATCACACTATTTTACGAAAAAAAATTTTTTGCAAATTTTTTGAAATTTCAAAAAATTTGCAGTCTGATATAGCCTATATACCCTCACTCATCCGATGCTATCACACGCAATTTTGAAGATACAGCGTCGGCGATGTCATTTTTGGAATCAGGAGGACCAGAAACGTACCCCGCACCGCAAATCACATCATTATACGAAAAAAAAATTTTTGCAAATTTTTTGAAATTTTAAAAAATTTGCAGTCTGATATAGCCTATATACCCTCACTCATCCGATGCTATCTCACTCAATTTTGAAAATACAGAGTCGGCGATGTCATTTTTGGAATCAGGAGGACCAGATACGTACCCCGCACCACAAATCACATCATTTTACGAAAAAAAATATTCTGCAAGTTTTTGGGAACTCCTGAAAACTTGCAGTCTGAAAAAAATCAGAGCCTCGAGTTTTTTTCACCCTAGATATAGAGGTGAAAAAAATCAGAGCCTCGAGTTTTTTTCATCCTAGATATAGAAGTGAAAAAAATCAGAGCCTCGAGTTTTTTTCACCCTAGATGTAGGGGTGAAAAAAATCAGAGCCTCGAGTTTTTTTCACCCTAGATGTAGGGGTGAAAAAAATCAGAGCCTCGAGTTTTTTTCACCCTAGATGTAGGGGTGAAAAAAATCAGAGCCTCGAGTTTTTTTCACCCTAGATATAGAAGTGAAAAAAATCAGAGCCTCGAGTTTTTTTCACCCTAGATATAGAAGTGAAAAAAATCAGAGCCTCGAGTTTTTTTCACCCTAGATGTAGGGGTGAAAAAAATCAGAGCCTCGAGTTTTTTTCACCCTAGATGTAGGGGTGAAAAAAATCAGAGCCTCGAGTTTTTTTCACCCTAGATGTAGGGGTGAAAAAAATCAGAGCCTCGAGTTTTTTTCACCCTAGATATAGAAGTGAAAAAAATCAGAGCCTCGAGTTTTTTTCACCCTAGATATAGAAGTGAAAAAAATCAGAGCCTCGAGTTTTTTTCACCCTAGATGTAGGGGTGAAAAAAATCAGAGCCTCGAGTTTTTTTTATTCTTGACATAGGGGTGAAAAAAATCAGAGCCTCGAGTTTTTTTCACCCTAGATGTAGGGGTGAAAAAAATCAGAGCCTCGAGTTTTTTTCACCCTAGATATAGGGGTGAAAAAAATCAGAGCCTCGAGTTTTTTTCACCCTAGATATAGAAGTGAAAAAAATCAGAGCCTCGAGTTTTTTTCTGGAAAAATTGATAGATTTGAAGGTGCTCTTTCAGATATGACACAAATCGCGAGCAACGCGGCTTCTTCTGAAACGTTAGGTGCCAGTTAAACAGGTAGATTCACATATATAGCCTAATATGTACACAAACGAGTGATTATGTCATTTCACGGATCCAATTAAGAAGAGCAGTGATCGATTCATGGAAAAATTGATAGATTTGAAGGTGCTCTTCCAGATATGACACAAATCGCGAGCAACGCGGCTTCTTCTGAAACGTTAGGTGCCAGTTAAACAGGTAGATTCACATATATTGCCTAATATGTACACGAACGAGTGATTATGTCATTTCACGGATCCAATTAAGAAGAGCAGTGATCGATTCATGGAAAAATTGATAGATTTGAAAGTGCTCTTCCAGATATGACACAAATCGCGAGCAACGCGGCTTCTTCTGAAACGTTAGGTGCCAGTTAAACAGGTATATTCACATATATAGCCTAATATGTACACGAACGAGTGATTATGTCATTTCACGGATCCAATTAAGAAGAGCGGTGATCGATTCATGGAAAAATTGATAGATTTGAAGGTGCTCTTCCAGATATGACACAAATCGCGAGCAACGCGGCTTCTTCTGAAACGTTAGGTGCCAGTTAAACAGGTAGATTCACATATATTGCCTAATATGTACACGAACGAGTGATTATGTCATTTCACGGATCCAATTAAGAAGAGCAGTGATCGATTCATGGAAAAATTGATAGATTTGAAAGTGCTCTTCCAGATATGACACAAATCGCGAGCAACGCGGCTTCTTCTGAAACGTTAGGTGCCAGTTAAACAGGTATATTCACATATATAGCCTAATATGTACACGAACGAGTGATTATGTCATTTCACGGATCCAATTAAGAAGAGCGGTGATCGATTCATGGAAAAATTGATAGATTTGAAGGTGCTCTTCCAGATATGACACAAATCGCGAGCAACGCGGCTTCTTCTGAAACGTTAGGTGCCAGTTAAACAGGTAGATTCACATATATTGCCTAATATGTACACGAACGAGTGATTATGTCATTTCACGGATCCAATTAAGAAGAGCAGTGATCGATTCATGGAAAAATTGATAGATTTGAAAGTGCTCTTCCAGATATGACACAAATCGCGAGCAACGCGGCTTCTTCTGAAACGTTAGGTGCCAGTTAAACAGGTATATTCACATATATAGCCTAATATGTACACGAACGAGTGATTATGTCATTTCACGGATCCAATTAAGAAGAGCAGTGATCGATTCATGGAAAAATTGATAGATTTGAAGGTGCTCTTCCAGATATGACACAAATCGCGAGCAACGCGGCTTCTTCTGAAACGTTAGGTGCCAGTTAAACAGGTAGATTCACATATATTGCCTAATATGTACACGAACGAGTGATTATGTCATTTCACGGATCCAATTAAGAAGAGCAGTGATCGATTCATGGAAAAATTGATAGATTTGAAAGTGCTCTTCCAGATATGACACAAATCGCGAGCAACGCGGCTTCTTCTGAAACGTTAGGTGCCAGTTAAACAGGTATATTCACATATATAGCCTAATATGTACACGAACGAGTGATTATGTCATTTCACGGATCCAATTAAGAAGAGCAGTGATCGATTCATGGAAAAATTGATAGATTTGAAGGTGCTCTTCCAGATATGACACAAATCGCGAGCAACGCGGCTTCTTCTGAAACGTTAGGTGCCAGTTAAACAGGTATATTCACATATATAGCCTAATATGTACACGAACGAGTGATTATGTCATTTCACGGATCCAATTAAGAAGAGCAGTGATCGATTCATGGAAAAATTGATAGATTTGAAGGTGCTCTTCCAGATATGACACAAATCGCGAGCAACGCGGCTTCTTCTGAAACGTTAGGTGCCAGTTAAACAGGTAGATTCACATATATTGCCTAATATGTACACGAACGAGTGATTATGTCATTTCACGGATCCAATTAAGAAGAGCAGTGATCGATTCATGGAAAAATTGATAGATTTGAAGGTGCTCTTCCAGATATGACACAAATCGCGAGCAACGCGGCTTCTTCTGAAACGTTAGGTGCCAGTTAAACAGGTATATTCACATATATAGCCTAATATGTACACGAACGAGTGATTATGTCATTTCACGGATCCAATTAAGAAGAGCAGTGATCGATTCATGGAAAAATTGATAGATTTGAAGGTGCTCTTCCAGATATGACACAAATCGCGAGCAACGCGGCTTCTTCTGAAACGTTAGGTGCCAGTTAAACAGGTAGATTCACATATATTGCCTAATATGTACACGAACGAGTGATTATGTCATTTCACGGATCCAATTAAGAAGAGCAGTGATCGATTCATGGAAAAATTGATAGATTTGAAGGTGCTCTTCCAGATATGACACAAATCGCGAGCAACGCGGCTTCTTCTGAAACGTTAGGTGCCAGTTAAACAGGTATATTCACATATATAGCCTAATATGTACACGAACGAGTGATTATGTCATTTCACGGATCCAATTAAGAAGAGCAGTGATCGATTCATGGAAAAATTGATAGATTTGAAGGTGCTCTTCCAGATATGACACAAATCGCGAGCAACGCGGCTTCTTCTGAAACGTTAGGTGCCAGTTAAACAGGTAGATTCACATATATTGCCTAATATGTACACGAACGAGTGATTATGTCATTTCACGGATCCAATTAAGAAGAGCAGTGATCGATTCATGGAAAAATTGATAGATTTGAAGGTGCTCTTCCAGATATGACACAAATCGCGAGCAACGCGGCTTCTTCTGAAACGTTAGGTGCCAGTTAAACAGGTAGATTCACATATATTGCCTAATATGTACACGAACGAGTGATTATGTCATTTCACGGATCCAATTAAGAAGAGCAGTGATCGATTCATGGAAAAATTGATAGATTTGAAAGTGCTCTTCCAGATATGACACAAATCGCGAGCAACGCGGCTTCTTCTGAAACGTTAGGTGCCAGTTAAACAGGTAGATTCACATATATTGCCTAATATGTACACGAACGAGTGATTATGTCATTTCACGGATCCAATTAAGAAGAGCAGTGATCGATTCATGGAAAAATTGATAGATTTGAAAGTGCTCTTCCAGATATGACACAAATCGCGAGCAACGCGGCTTCTTCTGAAACGTTAGGTGCCAGTTAAACAGGTAGATTCACATATATTGCCTAATGTGTACACAAACGAGTGATTATGTCATTTCACGGATCCAATTAAGAAGAGCAGTGATCGATTCATGGAAAAATTGATAGATTTGAAAGTGCTCTTCCAGATATGACACAAATCGCGAGCAACGCGGCTTCTTCTGAAACGTTAGGTGCCAGTTTAACAGGTAGATTCACATATATTGCCTGATGTGTACACAAACGAGTGATTATGTCATTCAACGGATCCAATTAAGAAGAGCAGTGATCGATTCATGGAAAAATTGATAGATTTGAAAGTGCTCTTCCAGATATGACACAAATCGCGAGCAACGCGGCTTCTTCTGAAACGTTAGGTGCCAGTTAAACAGGTAGATTCACATATATTGCCTAATATGTACACGAACGAGTGATTATGTCATTTCACGGATCCAATTAAGAAGAGCAGTGATCGATTCATGGAAAAATTGATAGATTTGAAAGTGCTCTTCCAGATATGACACAAATCGCGAGCAACGCGGCTTCTTCTGAAACGTTAGGTGCCAGTTTAACAGGTAGATTCACATATATTGCCTGATGTGTACACAAACGAGTGATTATGTCATTCAACGGATCCAATTAAGAAGAGCAGTGATCGATTCATGGAAAAATTGATAGATTTGAAAGTGCTCTTCCAGATATGACACAAATCGCGAGCAACGCGGCTTCTTCTGAAACGTTAGGTGCCAGTTAAACAGGTAGATTCACATATATTGCCTAATATGTACACGAACGAGTGATTATGTCATTTCACGGATCCAATTAAGAAGAGCAGTGATCGATTCATGGAAAAATTGATAGATTTGAAAGTGCTCTTCCAGATATGACACAAATCGCGAGCAACGCGGCTTCTTCTGAAACGTTAGGTGCCAGTTAAACAGGTAGATTCACATATATTGCCTAATATGTACACGAACGAGTGATTATGTCATTTCACGGATCCAATTAAGAAGAGCAGTGATCGATTCATGGAAAAATTGATAGATTTGAAGGTGCTCTTCCAGATATGACACAAATCGCGAGCAACGCGGCTTCTTCTGAAACGTTAGGTGCCAGTTAAACAGGTAGATTCACATATATTGCCTAATGTGTACACAAACGAGTGATTATGTCATTTCACGGATCCAATTAAGAAGAGCAGTGATCGATTCATGGAAAAATTGATAGATTTGAAAGTGCTCTTCCAGATATGACACAAATCGCGAGCAACGCGGCTTCTTCTGAAACGTTAGGTGCCAGTTTAACAGGTAGATTCACATATATTGCCTGATGTGTACACAAACGAGTGATTATGTCATTCAACGGATCCAATTAAGAAGAGCAGTGATCGATTCATGGAAAAATTGATAGATTTGAAAGTGCTCTTCCAGATATGACACAAATCGCGAGCAACGCGGCTTCTTCTGAAACGTTAGGTGCCAGTTTAACAGGTAGATTCACATATATTGCCTGATGTGTACACAAACGAGTGATTATGCCATTCAACGGATCCAATCAAGAAGAGCAGTGATCGATTCATGGAAAAATTGATAGATTTGAAAGTGCTCTTCCAGATATGACACAAATCGCGAGCAACGCGGCTTCTTCTGAAACGTTAGGTGCCAGTTTAACAGGTAGATTCACATATATTGCCTGATGTGTACACAAACGAGTGATTATGTCATTCAACGGATCCAATCAAGAAGAGCAGTGATCGATTCATGGAAAAATTGATAGATTTGAAAGTGCTCTTCCAGATATGACACAAATCGCGAGCAACGCGGCTTCTTCTGAAACGTTAGGTGCCAGTTTAACAGGTAGATTCACATATATTGCCTGATGTGTACACAAACGAGTGATTATGTCATTCATCGGATCCAATTAAGAAGAGCAGTGATCGATTCATGGAAAAATTGATAGATTTGAAAGTGCTCTTCCAGATATGACACAAATCGCGAGCAACGCGGCTTCTTCTGAAACGTTAGGTGCCAGTTAAACAGGTAGATTCACATATATTGCCTAATATGTACACGAACGAGTGATTATGTCATTTCACGGATCCAATTAAGAAGAGCAGTGATCGATTCATGGAAAAATTGATAGATTTGAAAGTGCTCTTCCAGATATGACACAAATCGCGAGCAACGCGGCTTCTTCTGAAACGTTAGGTGCCAGTTAAACAGGTAGATTCACATATATTGCCTAATGTGTACACAAACGAGTGATTATGTCATTTCACGGATCCAATTAAGAAGAGCAGTGATCGATTCATGGAAAAATTGATAGATTTGAAAGTGCTCTTCCAGATATGACACAAATCGCGAGCAACGCGGCTTCTTCTGAAACGTTAGGTGCCAGTTAAACAGGTAGATTCACATATATTGCCTAATATGTACACGAACGAGTGATTATGTCATTTCACGGATCCAATTAAGAAGAGCAGTGATCGATTCATGGAAAAATTGATAGATTTGAAAGTGCTCTTCCAGATATGACACAAATCGCGAGCAACGCGGCTTCTTCTGAAACGTTAGGTGCCAGTTAAACAGGTAGATTCACATATATTGCCTAATATGTACACGAACGAGTGATTATGTCATTTCACGGATCCAATTAAGAAGAGCAGTGATCGATTCATGGAAAAATTGATAGATTTGAAAGTGCTCTTCCAGATATGACACAAATCGCGAGCAACGCGGCTTCTTCTGAAACGTTAGGTGCCAGTTAAACAGGTAGATTCACATATATTGCCTAATGTGTACACAAACGAGTGATTATGTCATTTCACGGATCCAATTAAGAAGAGCAGTGATCGATTCATGGAAAAATTGATAGATTTGAAAGTGCTCTTCCAGATATGACACAAATCGCGAGCAACGCGGCTTCTTCTGAAACGTTAGGTGCCAGTTTAACAGGTAGATTCACATATATTGCCTGATGTGTACACAAACGAGTGATTATGTCATTCAACGGATCCAATTAAGAAGAGCAGTGATCGATTCATGGAAAAATTGATAGATTTGAAAGTGCTCTTCCAGATATGACACAAATCGCGAGCAACGCGGCTTCTTCTGAAACGTTAGGTGCCAGTTTAACAGGTAGATTCACATATATTGCCTAATATGTACACGAACGAGTGATTATGTCATTTCACGGATCCAATTAAGAAGAGCAGTGATCGATTCATGGAAAAATTGATAGATTTGAAAGTGCTCTTCCAGATATGACACAAATCGCGAGCAACGCGGCTTCTTCTGAAACGTTAGGTGCCAGTTAAACAGGTAGATTCACATATATTGCCTAATATGTACACGAACGAGTGATTATGTCATTTCACGGATCCAATTAAGAAGAGCAGTGATCGATTCATGGAAAAATTGATAGATTTGAAAGTGCTCTTCCAGATATGACACAAATCGCGAGCAACGCGGCTTCTTCTGAAACGTTAGGTGCCAGTTAAACAGGTAGATTCACATATATTGCCTAATGTGTACACAAACGAGTGATTATGTCATTTCACGGATCCAATTAAGAAGAGCAGTGATCGATTCATGGAAAAATTGATAGATTTGAAAGTGCTCTTCCAGATATGACACAAATCGCGAGCAACGCGGCTTCTTCTGAAACGTTAGGTGCCAGTTTAACAGGTAGATTCACATATATTGCCTGATGTGTACACAAACGAGTGATTATGTCATTCAACGGATCCAATCAAGAAGAGCAGTGATCGATTCATGGAAAAATTGATAGATTTGAAAGTGCTCTTCCAGATATGACACAAATCGCGAGCAACGCGGCTTCTTCTGAAACGTTAGGTGCCAGTTTAACAGGTAGATTCACATATATTGCCTGATGTGTACACAAACGAGTGATTATGTCATTCAACGGATCCAATCAAGAAGAGCAGTGATCGATTCATGGAAAAATTGATAGATTTGAAAGTGCTCTTCCAGATATGACACAAATCGCGAGCAACGCGGCTTCTTCTGAAACGTTAGGTGCCAGTTTAACAGGTAGATTCACATATATTGCCTGATGTGTACACAAACGAGTGATTATGTCATTCATCGGATCCAATTAAGAAGAGCAGTGATCGATTCATGGAAAAATTGATAGATTTGAAAGTGCTCTTCCAGATATGACACAAATCGCGAGCAACGCGGCTTCTTCTGAAACGTTAGGTGCCAGTTAAACAGGTAGATTCACATATATTGCCTAATGTGTACACAAACGAGTGATTATGTCATTCAACGGATCCAATTAAGAAGAGCAGTGATCGATTCATGGAAAAATTGATAGATTTGAAAGTGCTCTTCCAGATATGACACAAATCGCGAGCAACGCGGCTTCTTCTGAAACGTTAGGTGCCAGTTTAACAGGTAGATTCACATATATTGCCTAATGTGTACACAAACGAGTGATTATGTCATTCAACGGATCCAATTAAGAAGAGCAGTGATCGATTCATGGAAAAATTGATAGATTTGAAAGTGCTCTTCCAGATATGACACAAATCGCGAGCAACGCGGCTTCTTCTGAAACGTTAGGTGCCAGTTAAACAGGTAGATTCACATATATTGCCTAATGTGTACACAAACGAGTGATTATGTCATTCAACGGATCCAATTAAGAAGAGCAGTGATCGATTCATGGAAAAATTGATAGATTTGAAAGTGCTCTTCCAGATATGACACAAATCGCGAGCAACGCGGCTTCTTCTGAAACGTTAGGTGCCAGTTAAACAGGTAGATTCACATATATTGCCTAATATGTACACGAACGAGTGATTATGTCATTCAACGGATCCAATTAAGAAGAGCGGTGATCGATTCATGGAAAAATTGATAGATTTGAAGGTGCTCTTCCAGATATGACACAAATCGCGAGCAACGCGGCTTCTTCTGAAACGTTAGGTGCCAGTTAAACAGGTAGATTCACATATATTGCCTAATGTGTACACAAACGAGTGATTATGTCATTCAACGGATCCAATTAAGAAGAGCGGTGATCGATTCATGGAAAAATTGATAGATTTGAAGGTGCTCTTCCAGATATGACACAAATCGCGAGCAACGCGGCTTCTTCTGAAACGTTAGGTGCCAGTTAAACAGGTAGATTCACATATATTGCCTAATATGTACACGAACGAGTGATTATGTCATTTCACGGATCCAATTAAGAAGAGCGGTGATCAATTCATGGAAAAATTGATAGATTTGAAGGTGCTCTTCCAGATATGACACAAATCGCGAGCAACGCGGCTTCTTCTGAAACGTTAGGTGCCAGTTAAACAGGTATATTGCCTAATATGTACACAAACGAGTGATTATGTCATTTCACGGATCCAGTTAAGAAGAGCGGTGATCAATTCATGGAAAAATTGATAGATTTGAAGGTGCTCTTCCAGATATGACACAAATCGCGAGCAACGCGGCTTCTTCTGAAACGTTAGGTGCCAGTTAAACAGGTATATTGCCTAATATGTACACAAACGAGTGATTATGTCATTTCACGGATCCAGTTAAGAAGAGCGGTGATCAATTCATGGAAAAATTGATAGATTTGAAGGTGCTCTTCCAGATATGACACAAATCGCGAGCAACGCGGCTTCTTCTGAAACGTTAGGTGCCAGTTAAACAGGTATATTGCCTAATATGTACACAAACGAGTGATTATGTCATTCAACGGATCCAATTAAGAAGAGCGGTGATCGATTCATGGAAAAATTGATAGATTTGAAGGTGCTCTTCCAGATATGACACAAATCGCGAGCAACGCGGCTTCTTCTGAAACGTTAGGTGCCAGTTAAACAGGTATATTGCCTAATATGTACACAAACGAGTGATTATGTCATTTCACGGATCCAGTTAAGAAGAGCGGTGATCAATTCATGGAAAAATTGATAGATTTGAAGGTGCTCTTCCAGATATGACACAAATCGCGAGCAACGCGGCTTCTTCTGAAACGTTAGGTGCCAGTTAAACAGGTATATTGCCTAATATGTACACAAACGAGTGATTATGTCATTCAACGGATCCAATTAAGAAGAGCGGTGATCGATTCATGGAAAAATTGATAGATTTGAAGGTGCTCTTCCAGATATGACACAAATCGCGAGCAACGCGGCTTCTTCTGAAACGTTAGGTGCCAGTTAAACAGGTATATTGCCTAATATGTACACAAACGAGTGATTATGTCATTTCACGGATCCAGTTAAGAAGAGCGGTGATCAATTCATGGAAAAATTGAGAGATTTGAAGGTGCTCTTCCAGATATGACACAAATCGTTAGCATCGCTCGAAATATCTATAGGAAAAGTGGTGGAGAATGAAGCATACACACGAATCAAGTTACTTTTCCTCTTTTAAGCTAACAGTGGGTACTGTATCCCTATCAAATCTAGGCGATAGTGATAAAAATATATCAACTGATATGTTATTTGTAATTTCAGACACTATCGCTGGTGAATTGTTCGAATATTGATAGAAATTGTGAGTAGAAAGCAGTGAACATAAGAATCAAGTTACTTTTCCTCTTTTGAGTCTAGAGTGGGTACTGTATCCATATCAAAAAAAATCCGGGTTTTTTTTTCGCAAAACGGACAAACTTGGAGTGTATCAATGCAGTCTGCCATATCCATTTCTTCTTATTTACAATGACTAAAGGGAGACAACAGATGTTGCAAAACTTTCAATCGAAACAATGAGCGTGAGTTGAAAAGGGGAATACGATGTAAGATGTTGTGGTATATCGTGCAACAAAGCCCTCTTTCTATACTTTCTATCGAGTATTTCACAACGATATGCCACAGCTGTAGAACTCTATGGCTAAGAAACAAAAGAATGTATCTGTGTGCACTCGTAGTTTTCCTCACTTTCTTTTTGTTCGCAACATAAGATCTTTATCAGTATCATCGGCATGAAAGCGTGATTTTTTACATAAATCTTTTTGTGAACCAATATAGGGCAGTGGTTCAGTTACAGCAAATTGTTATTTTTCAAACTATTAATTTTATTAGGTTTCGTTCAGGTTTGGTGTTTAGGTTAGGCTTAGGTTTAGTTTAGGTTTAGCATTTACTAAGACATCAACCAACATTTTTTTCGATCGTCAATATGACCATCGCATCAAATTATTATCGTCATATATACCTGCTCAACAATGTCAACATCCCCATCCCATAAACCTTGCCCTTTAACAATATTTGATGATTTGCGTGCACTTTTTATATTCAACATAAATACAAAAACGTATATATTTAAACTCAAATCACTATAAACTTTTTTTGAATCTATGATTAATAATCCAATAAATTAGTCATCAGTTACACTGTGTGTCCTCCCTTGCAACTTTTTTTCTTCTTCAAACCATTTGCCTCCCGCTTGTCTCTTTTTTCTGGTCATTTCTTTTATTTTTTTTCTTTTTTTTTTTTGATTTTTTTTCTTCAAAAGTTATGTATAGGCTTTTTCAGGCTTTTAGGCTTGTTTATAGGATAATTTATACATGAGGGTGTAAATTTGTAGAATATATTTTTGCTAGGTAGATTTTTAGTGTAGTAAAAAATTCTGTGTACCTTGTTAGGCTTGTCGATAGACCCAATAATGCACTTAGGTTTGTAGATAGGCTTATAGATTCTGTTAGGCTGATCCGTTTGAAAACTAAGGTTTGCAATATACCCAATTAAATGGATAGGTTCGTAGATATGCTTGTTTTGACCTTTATTCTTGTAGATATGATTGTCTTACATTTAGTTGATAGGTTGGCGTTTTTATGATCCAAGGCTTGGTGGATTCTAGATTGTTAGGCCTGCCGATATACCCAACATTCTAAAAAGGCATATCTTTTTCCCTGCAGAAAAATATTTCTCAAACCATATTTTTCTCATGATATGTGTATATTCCCATTTCGAAACATGAAACAGAAAAAAGAACAATTTCCCAATATCGATTCCTCACAATCTTTTTTCTTGCATTTTTGATCGAATATTTTCTTGCAGCAGCACTTTCCTCGAAATATACATTTCTATCAAAATGCAACCCGTATCAAGCAACGACATCGATCTCACCGAAGCCTGCAATTTATTAGAAGAATATTTTAGGAGGCGTTCTGATTCTGTATCCTTCACCCGGCCAACGGATGAAATTCAAAAATTGGTAGATCACTGATAATTCTTTTATCATCAAATATATCAAATTTTCAGAGAAGCACGTTGATCAAGAATCAGAAAAATCTTGATGCTGGTGTCTTCTTGAAATACAGTATCCTCATCGATATCCTGGAGGGTGATGTGAAATCTGCCATCGGGTCAGTTTTTTTTGTGGCAACGATCAATTTTTTCGAACTTCGGTATTTTCAGTCGCCTGGACGCCTTCCCTAGGGGAAGACCAAACAAAGAAAGACACGAACAATTGAAAGAGATTATTAACATAATCGAAGATGCTGCTGAACATTGTGGTTATGAGCCGATGGAAGAATATGCTGAAAGGCGGGTAAGTCGATTTTTTGCACACAGCTTCTGGAATATGAAGTAGACTGAGGTTTTCTAGTCTGAAAATAGATATGCTAAAATTCTGAGCAAGGGTTTTTATGATACCTAGATTTTTTTTTGCACAATTTTGCGAGAAAAACAAAATAAAGTATCGAAAGTGTCTTCATTTTATGTTGATTCTAGTCAAGCAGAAAAAAATTAAAATTTGCGAAACGGACAAAAAACGACAAACCCACAACCAACCCTAGTGGTTATTGCGCAATTTATTTTGGGATTCTAAGCCATTTTTGTAGAGTCGACCATGGCCTGGTATTCCAAAATAGGTTTAGCGCTAACGATAATGGTTGTATTGGAATCGTACTTTTCCAGATTTCACTAAAAGTTCTCTTAGCGCTACACACGCGTTTCCATAGCAACAACAGAGGCAAAAAAGAAATTTATGAGCGTGTCGAAAAGGCTGTTAATCAAGGACGAGACGACGCTGATTTGATCACTATTGAAATGGTCATACAATATTTGTCGTAATTTCTCTTATTGTCGATTTTCAGATCAAAGACTTTTATGAAAAACATAGTTTGAATGCACCGAGGATCCCACCAAAACGAGGAATGCCTGCTGTTGATTCAAATGGGCAGCCGAAGAGGAGTATGCCATCTGCAGTCACTACTGGTCCACCACCACCAGCTGTAGGTAATCCTATAATTAATCGTCAACAATGGCAGCTTTTCAGGTGAACCCGTTAAATATTTCGCCGAAGCAGCTACTTGATTGGGCACGAAATTATCCTGAAGCGCTGCGCAGCCTGCAAGAGAAAATTGGAATGCCTCATCTCATTCCACAAGATCCGGCTCATATACAACTTGGTGCACGACCTTCATATCCAGCAACAATGCAACAACAACATCCCCATATGGTTGGAGTTCCAGCTCCACAACACGTGCCTAGCTCATCACAAAATAATATTGTTGCTCCACAACCATCTACTAATGCACAACTTCCGGTTCAACACCAACCAGCAATGGTAAGACAACCACACCAACAACAGCATCCGGCTCTAATGCAACTTGGTGATCGACCTTCATATCCAGCATCAATGCAGTACCCGCATCCCCAGTTTTTTGGAGTTTCAGCTCCACAACAAATGGCATGTCCATCACGAGTTGGTATTGTTGCTCCACAACCATCGACAAATGCACAACTACCAGCTCAACACCAACAAGGAATAGTAGGACAAAAACACCAACAACAGCATCCGGCTCTAAGACAACTTGGTGCACGACCCCCATATCCAACAACAATGCAACATCCACATCCCTATTGTGTTGCAGGTCCACCACAAGTTGGTATTGTTGCTCCACAACCATCGACAAATGTACAACTGCCAGTTCAACACCAACCAGGAGTGGTACAACATGACCTTTTTCTACAACACTTGTTGATACAACACCCGCATCAACTGAGGAACATGCGACAACTGGCTCCTGGCATTGTTGCTGGACAACATCCTACTATCCCACAGCATTGGAATATGGCTGGACCACATTTTCTTGGTCCAGTGAATCAAGATGTTTTTCAACAAGGTGCCAACATTTTTCAGTCACCGCAATCTCAACGCCTCCAACAACCACTTACTACAGTACCTGTTAGTGAGCCACTGAGCATGAATGCTCAACATCCTCGGGCTTCACAACAATATCAACAAACTATCAATATTGCTCCAAATCAAAGAAAACATCAACCATCACAGCCTGTTCCACTAGTTCAAGAGCAGTTGAATATGGATGATTATCAAAATCCTCGCGATCTACCGAATGCAGATTCTGATGCTCAACCAATTCTCAGAAGAAAGTTGATGGAACAACTTGTTGATCAATCAACTGGTCCAAATCTTCCAGTCAAACAACCCTCTCAATCCGCATCAATGAGTCAACAGCAACAACACACACTTCAGCAATATGAGCTCAATTCCACTGGACAGCATCAAGAGCAACTTGATGCTCAGCCCAGTCGTCAGGAAGTGGTTATGGGAGATCAACAGAATCAACAACCACCACAAAAATCACAAGTCAGTCATTCTGGGTCGTCATTACTTCAGATGTGCACCGACCATTTTGTGCGAAGTGGAATGACCAATGTTGAAAGTGAGTTTGATAAAATCAACATTAACGGAGTTTTTTATTTTTTTAGTTGTGAGGAAACTACTCCTGCTACGACAGCATTCCGGTTATCAACTTGACTTGCCCAAAGAGATAGTTGAAATGATCAAACGAACGCAGGAAGCTGTTGAAATACCGAATGCTTTGGAAAAAGCCAACAGCCAACTTCAACAACCGCAGCTTGTCCCACCTGTTCAAGAGATTCCAAATCCTCGTGATCTACAAAATGCAGATTTTGTGGAGCATCCAATTCTCAAGAGAAAGTTGATGGAACAACTTGTTGATCCGTCGACTGGGCCAAATCTTCCAGTCCAACAACCATCTCAATCGACATCCATGAGTCGACAACAACAACCGCTGGGGATAGCTGCTCAACAACAAACACATACTCCTCAACAACTCCAACGAGATGAGCTCCTTCCTATTGGACAGCAGCGAGGACAGCCAGATTTTCAGCCAATTCATCAAGACGTGGATGTGAATATGGAAGATCTACAGAATCAACAACCACCACAAATATTACAAGTCAGTCTTGCTGGACCATCAACACTCCAGCCAAATGACGACTATTTGGTGATGCCCGATGGTGAAAGTAAGTTTTCTAAAACCAACAGTAATAGATTTCGACGGCCCAAAGATTTGCAGGTATCTAGTATTATAAAATGGTATATACGCTTCATGTAGATTTTTTCTTTCCCACCAACCATTTTGATATCCCTCATTATTACAGGTGTAAAAGAACTCCCGTCTGTATCACCTGGGTCCTATATTGATTTCCCTAAGGAACAAGCTGAATGGATCAAAAGAACACAACAAGCGCTTCTGATTCCTGAGGATCAGAAGTTCCGATTAATGGTGGAGATAGATGTCCATCAAAAAGACACAAAAGCCGCATATGAGTGAGTTCTTATCATTTATCAGTTAATTATCATAATTATTTCAGAAGGCTTCGTTCTTCTTTCATGCTCGGCAAACAAACATCGGTTTTTTTGACGATTAGCAGGAAAATCGAATCGAGCTCTAGGGAAACGGGGTATGAGCCAAAGGAGGTATATGGAGGACGAGAGGTTGGTACACATTTTTGAGAGACCCTATATAGCGAATTCCGAAATTTTCAGTTCTCTATAACGGAACTATTGACCCTTCATCGAATGCTCTTCGCAGTGGATCAACATCCAGATCAAATAGAAGAGATGATCAATTGTGCTGTGCAGATAATGAATAGACACAAAGAAGAAGTAAGATCAAATGTGACGATTGAGCAAGTGAGTTATGAATTATGGAACATTGTTAGATTTCTTGAATTACAGGTGAGAGAGTTTGTAAGAAAATGGAGGCACCTGCAAGAAGAAGCGAAGAAAGAGCTAGGAGAACCACATTCAACCCAACAACAACAACAACCAACAACCTCAACTGACCAACAGCAACAATCAACAACCTCCACCCAGCAACAACAACAGCCAACAATATCAACACTCCAACAACAACAACCGTCCACAAGTCGTAGTTCGGAGCTGAATCCACAACATTCGTCAAATCAAGGACAAGGCAAGCCATCCACTTCAAGAAGTACTAGTGACTAAAACTCTTCGGATCCATAACTTATAAATTACGGATTTCATTTTTATTTTTTTTTGTCCATTTTGTCATTCCTTCTTCATATATTTTCTCGTAAATGTTTTTTTTTCCGGCTGCATCTTATTTTTATAATTCTTTTTTTTCATTCTACATGTTTCAGTTTTATTTTTTCAACCTCTGAATTCCATCTCTCAATTCTAATTCATCCGTTTTTGATAAAAATATGATTTACCCCTTTTTGGTCCTAATGCACCATGTTCTTCACTTACATTTAATTTTTCAAATAGTTTTTTTTTTCATATTTTTCCAATAACCTCTGGTCAATGTTTTTTTTCTGGCTATAACTTTACCTCAAATTTTTTATTTTCTTTTCACTGGTTTCATTCCTTGTTTTCTGTCATATTCTCCCCATATTTCATTAAAAATGTCATTTACGCTTGTCAGAATGCACCATGTCTCTCATTTTATGTTTTTTGACGACCACAATTTATTTATTTATTTTTCGTTCGTTTTTTATTGCAAAATTTTCTTTTTTTTATTGTATTTCACTGGTTTCTCCAATAAAAACGACTTTTTATGGTCAGAATGCACCATGTTCCTTAACAAAAATGCTTCCGCGCTCCTTTGAATTTTTTTCAGTTTTTTTTTTCAAAATTTCCATCACGAAAATGTCCCTTTTTCTATGAAAATTGATCAATTTCCCAATAAAAACGCACTTTACACACTGGTCAGAGTGCACCATGCCTCTCAACACGATGCAAATGCGCCCCACCGCAACACACTTTTTTTGCGGGTTCGCGGACATTTTATTGGCCTCCTTACGAAATTTTTCTGCGAACAGGTGTTCATTTATTGATTAAACCAGAAAAACCATGTCGGTAATGTCTGCTGAAAGTGTATCGGAGCTACCAGAAATCAGAATGCCGACTGAAAAAGAAATCCACGAGATGCTCATCAGGATTCACGGAAGAGAGAAGGGATACGAGCATGATTTGATGTTTTTCGTGAGTTTTGCGGTTGTTAGTTAGATTTATGATGGTTTTTTGTAGAAACAATTTTTGGATACACCGATGAAAAAGCAATTGAGAGGACATTTGCAGATGCGGATGGTGGTGATATTGGCGATTCATGAACAAAGATTTAATGATGTTTATTAGTGAGTTTTTTTTTGAAATAGACTGGAAATATCAAAAATGTGATGCTACAAAATTTTTTGTAAAAAAAAACGCCCAACACCAAACTAATCAACCCGAAAACTATGAAAATCAAAAAAAAATCCACTTTAAACAACGATCAACAGTAACACAAATATTCTTGACCATGTTTGTTTCATGCTCCTTCAACACAGTACTCTGAAATATAACTGAAAATGGTATATTTCGTAGACCGCCTATGGATAAAAATTATTAAATTTCCCACCGACCGAGACTGATTCATATTGACTCAAACAAAAAAATCAAAAAATCAACAAAAAAATCAACAAATCAACAAAAAAACCTACTAGTTCTGATAACTAAACCTAAATATTTTCAGCTACATGCAACAACCTTACTTCTTCCCCGTGGATGACAACACCGACTTTTTCGAAGTCCTTAACCAATGGTTCCTAAAAGTGAAGGAAGTCAAGGACAAAGACTATCTCTACGAAGAGAACCAATTTGAACCGGGTCGCGGATTTTCAGTGAGTCAATTTTCTTATTTTCAAAAAAAATGCGCTTTTGGATTTCGATATTTTTTGCAAATCAAAAAAATCGTCTAACAACTTTATGAATCGACACTATAATCGTAGCTTCTAGAAAATAGGTTTAGATCCTTCCTCAAGTGTAACTCCCTTTTTTTATTTGCTCTTAGGTTAAAGTCGCTTCTTAGGTTTAGCTCCTTCCTTAGGATGTTGCCACTTTTTAGGTTTAGGTCCTTCCTCAAGTCTAGCTCACTTTTTTTTGTTTTCTTCTTAAAGTCGGTAAAGTCACTTCTTAGGCTTAGCTTCTTCCCTAGGTTGTTGCCATCTTTTAGGTTTAGGTCCTTCTTTTGGATTTTGACGCTTTTAGGTTTAGGTCCTTCCTCAGAATTTCGGCGACCAATAGGTTTAGGTCAATTTCTTCTTAGGCTTAGGACTTTCCCATTTTTGCTCCTATATTGCTATTAAACATGTGAACTTTCAGTTCCTGGATTTCCTCCTTCTGATGGTCGAGTTCCGCAAGAACCCAAATATGAACCGATCCGAGATTCACCGGATCGCATCCATGCTCTCCCAACCATTCAAACATGTAAGGTCCAAACTTTTACATCCTGATTTTAAAAAATTTGTATTCCAGGTCCATAAATGGATCCGCAAACGTCGCGAACAAGAGCAAATTAATGCCGAGAATGCCGGGTACAAAAACTGGTTATCTTAACTTTTCATTTTTATTGACACATAATTCTAATTTTTTCAATGATTCTCATGTCGATTTTCTTTCTCCTGATCCTCTCTTTCAATCCTCGTGTATGTATTTCTTGTCTACCATTTTCAATAATTTTTTTTCATACCATTTTCATATTTTTTTCATACCGTACCGTATTCATACCGTATTCCAGAATAAATAAATATTATGCAATAAAGTTCATCTTTTTTTTAATGAAAGTTCTCATAACATATACATGAATTTTCAGGGATTGGTTGGTTTCAAGTTTCAGTGCAGTGGTATAATTCCAAAATAATAGCGGAAAGTTATTTTTGGAAGATGATCAAAACGAAATTGTAGTTGATCAAGCGCCAGTTGGTGACTTAAAATATATCGGCCATTAAAAAAAGTTTCAAACGCATTACAGTACTCTTACAGTTTACTGTAGTTGCTTCGTGACTTACTGTATACTCTTGCCCTACCATCAGTGAAATCTGTGGACTTGGTATCATAAACTTTTTGAGGTACAGTACCTTCCTTTTTTTCAGGTACAGTACTTTCCCAGTAACACTGTTGTTAGTGATGAAAAAACAGCTTTTCAGGATCTACAGTAAGCCAAAACCTCGTTGACATACCGTACACTCTTGGCCTACTGTAAGTGGAATCTGCCGATTTTATATCATGAAAATTTTGAAGCACAGTATCCCCTCCGGAGCTACAGTACACAAAGTACAGTAATACTGCTGTTAGCCAAGAACTAACTTTCTGGGATCTACAGTAACCCAAAGCATTCAGAAGTTTTAAAGTACGGTATCCCACCATTAGCTACAGTATACTACAGTAATCTTGGCGGGGTGTTTTTTTGTTCAATCTACATACGTAGATGCTGAAAATTCGCAGCTGCCTTAATCTGAAAATATTTGCTCCAGGACACCCAAATTTTCTACTAACTGTTTTTTTCAGCCTTCCCAGCAAACAACGCTAAAGAAATGAATTACACTGAGCTGAAGAAAATGTCAAGAGCATCTCATTAGTGGTGAGCCTATGTGATAAATGATAAAAAATTGATATATTATCAAGGGATATATTTATGCAACCAAACATCGCTAGATAATTGTTATGTACTCGAATATATATATATATATGAGACAGCAAAGAAATTGGATGATAATTAATTGTTATCTAGAATGACAGATGATTACATTTCATTCATTCACTTTCTCTCTTTTTTTGGAATTGATGTCGCTCTTCTCTAGAATCGAATATTCTGATTATTCTGGATATGGTGACGTGTATTAGGCTGTAAATTATGATTTCCATATTTTCACTTGGTCTGAAATTAGTTTTTTTGTTTAGCAGAGAGATTTAGCGCCTAAAAAGAAATATCAGAAATTGAAATTTTTGCTCAGTTTCTACGCTACCCCAAGTATACATACTCCGAACATGTTTCCTCACAGCTACAGTAAGCACTTGGCCGAAAGTTCGTTTTTAGGTTTAGCAACGAAGAAGTTTGTGTAGTTTCTACAGTACTTCTACAGTATTCCAATATTTTCCTTACAGTACTTCGACCATACCGTAACACCATTTATTTACCAACTTCTTCGCTTATTTAGGTTTAGCGCCTAAAAAAGAAGTATCAAAAATCGAAATTTTTCTCCTCTTGCTACAGTACTTCTACAGTAATCCAAGTATACAATTACAGTACTTCAAACATGTTTTATAGCTACAGTAATCCCTTAGCTCGTCGTAGGAAATATCTCATAATTTTATGTTTAAGTTTTCTATAGTAATCCTACAGTAACCGGATGGTATACTTACAGTACTATCGTACTGTCTCTACAGTACCTCTACAGTAGTCCTCATCTTTTTGTCAGCTATTTTCACCTCTACTCGTTTCTATTTGTTTCGTGACAAAATATTTTGCCACATAAAAAACTAATTGACTGAGTATCAAACACAAATCAAGAAGTCAAATCAGAAACATTTGATACTCAGTCAACACCTAAAATGCCATGCTGACTCAACCACACTATAGTTTTGTAATAATCAATGATATAAAAGTGCAAAACATCAAGTCGTAAATAATTATTTTTTTGGATGTAGTATCATATATAATCAGAACACACCAACATCTACTAAACCCTATCATTTTCTTTTCGCACGTCTTCTGTTTTTCATAGGCACCTTCCCTCAATAACAATTTACAGAACGGACATCAATCATTCGACATGGCTGATATGAGTATCAAGTAAGTTTAGTCATTGGTAGTTGAGGCACCCAGGGTGCCTATAATTCGATCATATCTTGGAATCTAGGACAGTTATCAAAAAGTTGTCAACTGCAAACTTGTAGAAAAAGTTATGATCTACAAATTTGCAATTGACAACTTTTTGATAGCTCTTCTAGATTCTGAGATACGAGCATAATACGGCAGTGTTTTCAGTGCCGCTTTAATTGAGGAAATACGGTAGTTAAGGCACCTTTAAAGTCCAAAACTTATCTAATGTATGAAAGCGGAGGCCCCCAGAAGCCCATTTCTTTCTTTTCCCTATCTAGCAAACTTGGTGCACCCATAGGTTTAGATAAAGTGTACTTCAATCACCCATATCAGGCATATCAAGTACCCATATCAACTTTCCGAATTTCCAGTCCCGACTACCATCTCATCACCAAAACACTCACCATAATCTTCGCCTTCCTCTCATTTTTTGCAAACCTATTCATCGTCATTTGTTTTTTCCAGTAAGTGTCTTTCAAAATTTCCAAGTTTCAAGTTTTTCATTTCCAGGAGAAGATTCCCCCATCACAATTCCATCCCGTACTCCAAATATTTGGCAGTTGGAGAAATGCTCTATGCCTTCTTCGGTTAGTTAATCCTAAACCTAAACCTAATCCTATTTTTTCAGCATTTGCTCATGTATCGTATCTTCTGACTTTCTGGTCGGATGAGCCTGATTTCAGTTACAACCCATATATCATCGTAATCACCAATTCATTTCTACCAGCATTGGTCAAATTTATCATTGTTGTAAATATCGGAATGGCTGTTGATCGACTATTAAGCTTCACTGTCAGAGCTGTATATACCAAAAAACGACACAATCAACTATCAATCGTCACGTTCATGATTGGAGCTACTTGGTATCTGTTCGATCATTTGTACCAACTCGGAAGTGCGAATTATCAGCCACAACCAAATTGTGCAACAATGGCTTGTTTTATGAGCCCGAAATTTTTGCACTATGTTAGTATATCGAATACTATATCTGGAGCTGTTATAACTGTTTTGTTGATACTTGTTGTTATTGGACTATTGAACCTATATTGTTGCAAGAAACAAACATTCGGTCTAACATCAAATACAATCCGAAAACTGAACAAGACAACTGTTGTGACACTCCTCTCCTCCATTTTCTTGGTTACAATTCCTTCTTTCCTGGTCACCGGATATCAATGTATCTACAAAGTCTCCTTGTTCGCCACAGTTGGACCGTTTTATATTTGTGTGCTCTGCTTGAATGGTAAGATATTTCAGAGCTCAAAATTCTAGTAAAAAGGGATTATTTTTCAGGATTCATCGACGCCCTAATCTTCCTATTCTTGAATTATGATAAATTGAACAAAAAGAATGCCACATTTTGTGCGACAGTGAGCAACACTATCACTCAATTTTAATCATCAATGGTAGTATAAGCACCCATTGGGTGCTTCAAGTTTACCGTACTTCCTCGAATAGAGCGCCACTGCTAATGCTTCCGAAGAATGATCATATCTCGGAATCTAGTACAGCTATCAAAAAGTTGTCAACAGCAATCTTGTAGAAAAAGATATGATCTACAAGTTTGCAGTTGACTACTTTTTGATACCTGCACTAGATTCCGATATATGATCATTTTCCGGCAGCGGTTGCAGTGCCGCTCTAATTAAAGAAATACGGTATTTCCTATCATCAATTCACCTCTGATCTCTTTTTATTTTTTTTTATATTGGCCGTATTGCTTTTTTTCTATCAATGTCTTTTTTTTGGAATTATATGAAAATCCTTTAACCATAAGCTGCTCTTTGTATCATTATTCTTTGCCTATCTTATTATGTGAAATTCTATGAAATTCTAGGAAACACTATGAAGTTCTAAGTGATTCTATGAAATTCTATTGCATTCTGTAAAGTTCTATGAATCTCTCTGAAGTGTTTTGAAATTATATGCGATTCTATGAAGTTCTATAAAATCCTTTCAAAAGTTCTATGAAGTTCTATGAAATTCTATGAAATTCTATGCCCTTCCAATCCATTATCCTTTATTATCAATAAAATATTTATCCAATATTCTTCACTGTTCTCCATAACTTTCCAATAATCGTGTTATCCTCTCCTTGATCCGGTTTCAAGTAGATGAATCGTGTTGGGCATTCCTAAAATTTTCAAACCTCATCATACAAAAATACATGTCTGCGTCTCTCTCTCCGCACACTCTCTCTCCCACTCACCGTGAAATTCGGCAATGGTGGTGGATGTGGTCCTCTCTTCCCTCTCATCGATCTTCCAATCCTCGACGCCACCCGATTCATCCATTTGTCATCCGGACATGATCTAAATGTCAAATCCTTGTTCATACATACTCGAATATCACCGAGTAGTGTTTGTCCTGTCTGAAAAATTTGAACTATGCTCATCCAAAAAAACTTGTTATTATGTTAAAAATAATATGTTTTGAGCTTTTGATTTGTGTGTTTTGATATGATTTGTGGTTTCGATGAGTTTTTGAGATTTCAACGAAAGTGAGTACCGTAGTCCTACAGTACCCATAGTATGCACTTACAGTAACCCATTTCTGATCTACAGTACTATAAAATATAACTAGTACAGTAGTCTTGTTTTATAACTATCGCAAAATACTTTTAATTTTTTTCATTCAGGTCTACAGTAATCTACAGTACCTCTTTAGTTTTGCCTACAGTAACCCAACATATATCAACAGTACCTTATTTTGAAAATAGTGTATTTCTCTTGAACTATCTCTTGCCAAAAAGCTTTCAATTTTTACAATTTAAATCTACAGTACCATCTACAGTAATACACAGTATCACTACAGTATCTCCTACAGTACCCCGATTATATTCTGCAGTGCCCTTACACTGTCCCGACTAATTTCAGAATCCCTCTCTAGCATGATCTACAGTAACCCACAGTAGTCCTTCTACAGTACTCCTCTACCATACCTTCTTATCCTTCAAACAATGATACTGAAACTCGTGTCCACCAATAACCGCCTTAATCGCCTCCACCATTTCATCCGCCTTAATTGGCTCATCTGGATTTCCTTGGAATTTCGACATCGCTTCAGCAATTGGTAGTGACTTGTAAGCTTTCAAAGCACTGAAAAAATTGTGTAATTTGTAGTAAAGTGTATGCACATTGTACTAACTTTTCAAAATACAGTAACTCGCTGCTAAACCTCTCATCACTTTGAGCACATGTTCCATGCTTATCGTACTCATGCTTCCAAAATGAGGTGATTGATTTAGTTGGGTACAAGTTTGGCCACGATCTTCTGCAACTTTTTTTGTGATCTATCAAAGCTACAGTACCCCTTACCTCATTTCCTCCTCAATTGGCTTGATCAACTTCTCATCGAAATGCTTTGGATTACCTGGGCAGAATTGGGGATATGAGCCATTTTCAAAGTTAGGCCAGAGACCGTGGACGGTCCAGGTTGGAGTACCAGATGGTATTTCGCAGGATTCTGGTACGGTATCATCATCGGCCCGGCAGACGGCAGTTGGATAGATTGCAGTGAACATGAGGTAGTCGAATGGACCACCGGATGCGGAGGCGATGGAGAAGGAGAGAAGGAGGGGTATGAGGGGTAACATCTGGAAGATTTATGGATTTGAGAGAGTGACAACTAGAATTATGAAAATTGAGGGCATGTGTTTATCATTGATTTGATCTGTTATCATATCTTATCAGATCAAAGGTCATAGCAATGAAAAAAAAGATTCATATATGTGTCAGAGTGCTATGAAATATGAAGCCTGAAAAAAAGTTGACAAGTTGTAGTTGTATCAGTGATAAGAGCTGATAAGCTTAATCTCTTATCTTGTGATAACTTCTAATTGCTATCAGCTTATCAGCGCTTTGATTTACTGGCATCATAGTATCATAAGGTTTAATGAGGAGAATCAAAAAAAAAACTACAGAAAAGTTGGGCATAAAGAAAAAAATAAATCAGATTCTTATCAGTAATCTTTATCACTAACGTATCCTAGATTCAATCACTATTTTCCTTATCACTATCCGGAATATCTACCCTCAATCAATTATCAGTCGATGTTCGAGACGCTATTATCACTGATAATTCTCAAAACTTGGCAAAAATTTGATTATCAACTGTTAGCAATGATGATAAATATCAAAAACCTCAAAACACGACTTGTATGAAGTGATATGAGCCTAAAGAATGATTTGAGAGCCTACCAACCCAACACGACAAAAAAACCAAAGAAAATGAGCAGTTGGTCATCATCAAGTGACTCTAAATCTCCACTTGATAAGATATTGATATCTTATCACTCTCCCAAACCAAGCGACCTTTTCCATTAATCACAATATAAAACACAATCTTATCAATATATAGAGGCTATGTTTTTATGTATATGAGTAATACGAGATAAATTGTACACAAATAAAAATGGAAAACAACAAAAAAAACATCAATTGTTTGTCATGTTATAAAAAATCACTCGATTGTGATATTTTGAAAGAAATCGATTAAAAAGAGACTGAAAACTGAGCATATATTAAGACACAATGTATGAGAGAATGGAGTATTTGTCACATATTAAATTACATTATTTTGGAGCAAAAAAAACTGAATGGTACAAGAAAACATAATTGAGTGAGTAGAGTTATGAGGGGCCCGTTGATGTATAGTTATATTGTTTTTTGAAGAGCACATTGGGAGGAGGGAAAAAAATAGAAGCACCGTCGTTTTTGTCAACACCAATGAAAAGAAAATAGGAAAGAAAAAAACTCCATAAAACGGAGCCATCAAAAATTTATCTTCGAGCGTTGTGTAGTTCTGCTCGAATCGCTTCAATTATCTCTTGTTTCATTTTATTATTGTTTTCCACAATTTTATCCATAGCTTTATTAATTTCCAATCGAACTTCGACCATCAATTCGGCGCGGAATCTACAAAAAACGCAGTTATTTCAAAATCTCGCAAAAACAATGACTCACTTTTCTAATAAATCATTATTCAGTGTCGTTGACACTCCATTTCCATTCATTGTTGGTGCTTCTTGAGCGAATAATGATGATGCAGATGGTAGTCTGGAAACACTTTCACATTTTTGTAAGTATATTCTATCTAAAACAACTTACTTTCTATGAGTTTTCGGACTTTCCGTCGGTTTCGCCGCATCCGCAAAACTAAATTTCTTCGCCGCCGCTGATCCGACTGATCCACCATTTGAGAATCCATTGGCTGATGCTGTTCCACTATCTGATGATCCTGAAATCTCTTGATTGAAGTTAGTCAAGTTTAAATCAATCAAATACTACCATTGCTTGTATTCGATTTCGAATCCGCTGCATCCGCCTTCGCTTGTACTTGCTTCTTTTTGTTCAATTTTGCTTGCAACTCGCTCATCAAATCTGCAAAAAATTCCAAAATATTTCACCACAAAAATCAGTGCCACGTACCTCCTCCTCCATTCGACACCGGTGCCGCAGCTGGCCTCTCCTCAGCTGTCACCCGTCCATTCCCCGCCACTTCACCATTCGTCGACTTGTT
The DNA here is from genome assembly GCA_963573275.1 of Caenorhabditis uteleia. NCBI lineage: Eukaryota > Metazoa > Nematoda > Chromadorea > Rhabditida > Rhabditidae > Caenorhabditis > Caenorhabditis uteleia. The sequence goes on from OY752137.1 coordinate 20,198,479, forward strand.
CAATTGTTGTCCACGCATCTTCAACTGATCCGCCAAACTCACACCTTTCGCACCATTTTGCATTGCCGCGAAATTTGGTGGCGGCGGTGGTGGCGGAGGTGGAGCACCGGAATTCACTGGCGGAATACCACCAGCGGGAACTGGCGGCGCTGGTGGCGGTGGTGGAGCAGCTGGAATATTTGACAATGGTAAAGCTGGTGGTGGTCCTGTTGAGACTGGTGCAGAGTTGTTGCCAAAGTACGGCCGGGAATCTTGATGATCCTGAAGTAACAAATCATATTATTTTAAATCTTTCAGAATTTCACCAACCTGTCCATTATGATTATAATTTCCGCCACTTGTACTACTACTCTGTGATGCTCGTCGCTGTTGTTGGCTCAAAGCATTTGCCGAGTTTAGTGTTGATGGATGTTGCATTTGCCTACAAATTATCAAGTTAGTTCAGTAATTTTAACACTAATCTTACAAATTCCTCTCATATCTTATAACACTACGAGCAACTAAAGCCATCTTGTGACAGAATATATATCAATATTTTCGATAATCGAAAATCGTTCTATGATATCTATTGGTCACCACCTTTCGTCAAACTAGCACTATATAAATGGTGGTGTCTTAGACAAATATAGTCATTTTTCAAAGCGTAGGAAGTATGACTAACGTTTTCCGCTTTCTTTTTTTCCGATCAAAACTATATATTTGACGAATACAAAAAAAGACACACAATACCTAAAGTTCGCATTCTGATTTACATCGTGAAATTGTGGCGCTGATTGAATGTGCATCATATGTTGGTGTGGATCTTGATAGACGTTGTCTGCTTCTGAAATTTGCATTTTAATGAAATTTTGTGACTTTGAAAGATACTTTTGTGGTTTTTACAGCAAAATATCGACATTTTTAGTAAGAATGAGACTCCTCAAGAGCCAACAAAAACCCGAAATCCTTATGGATAATCATAGCTTATAATTTTCAAATAAGACGATCAAAAAACTTACGATGCATTTGTTGATAATCATTATGATGTCCATTACTAACATTCGGCGTCATTGCTTCAATTGCTTGTACTACATTATTATAAAAGTTCCTTGAATCCACATCGGATTGAAAATTGAGGGCATAGACTTGTCGACTCTCATCTCTCCACTGATGGAATGTTGCCGTCGCTAGGTTGTATTTTAGTTTGGCGTGTATCCGACAATTTAGTTGTTGCCTTCCATCACGACGGAATGACGAAATTCGAAATTGTGGTTCGGAGGCGACTCGTAGTAGATCAATCTGAAATAGAATTTTTTAGAACTTGGAAAGATTTTTGGGGGCAAACTTCATGTTTTCCCTACTTATTTTTGCTTCATTTTTTGCTGTTCGCGAGATGTTTCAAGAATTATGGAAAAAACGATTTTCAGAAAGGAAATCATCTAAATTGAGCATTTCATTCTGTTTTTCATGGGTTTTGAACAGAAAAACTGCTGAAAACTTATAAAAATCATTAATCGTTGCAAATTTTGAACAGGAAAATCCACCGTATACAAGTTCGATCCATAATTTTACGTTTTTTAAATTATCTAGTGAAAAGAAGCTTTTTCCTGCAATTTTCTCCTATTTCAGGCAAATCTTACTGGGAAAAACTTTTTCCACTCAGTTTTCTATATGGAATTTAAAGAAGTACTCACCTTCGATTGTTTCTCATCAAAACTATTCCATTGCTGCGTCGGGTTATCAAAAACCATAATCGCCGCATACGCCGTCGAGATGGTGACTTCACCGCTGCAAAAAACCATTTTTATTTCACTGGCATTCCGCCAAAAAAATCCCCGGCAATCCTATCTGTTTCTCGGTGGTCTTCTCTCTCCCTATGAAACACCTGACTTCTCCCATATCATAAGCCTACATTATATTTCCAAACGATTCTTTTCCTATGGGCTCAACAAAAAATCACTTACTTTATCATCTTTGCACTTTTTCTTCTTCTTCACCACAAAAAAGGTTCAATTTTGACACGAATCTTGCTCAATTCCTCCTCCTACTACTGCTCATTTCATTCGAAATGCAAAAGGAGAGACGTCGTCGAAATCGGTGCCAATTGGGTGTATCGGTGGGGCCGCGAGAGACTGCAAAAAGAAACAAAATTATCCCATGAAAATGTTTCAATGTGTTGTGCCACAACAATAATAACGATGACAAACAAATACAGGGGGCTCCGCGAGCCAATACAGTGCGAAACAGACAAAATTGTCTGTCCACACAGAAAAACTCAACAATTGAAATGTGTGTGGAGTGAGAGAATTGAGATGGCGAAAAAATTTTGTCGAAGAGGAGATAGAAAAACGGCCACATCGTATCATCTTCTTCTTCAATTTTTCTTCTTCCTCGAGAAGTTTTCTCATAAATTTCTGGAGAGAGAGCTGCAGAAGGGGGAGGTAACAAATCGGAATCTTATTCAATTGATGAGAAGAAGAAGATGAGAAAAACGGAACGGATTGATCAATTGAGAAAACTAGATATGTTGCCAATGCATATAAGTTAAGAGGCGTTTGATACTCAGCCGACTAAGTTAAAAAAAGTAGTCTAGTTTCGATTTCAAAAGGACAAATCTATGAGAAATGTCAAATTTTATGAATATATCATTAGGAAAAGGGCATTTGGCAGAAAAATAGGGGAATTAGGGGGTATTTACGGAGGAAAAAAGGAACTTTTGAACAAACTAGACAATAATATATGCGTTTTAACTGAACTTATGCGCAAAAATGTTGCTCAAAAGAACTTGAAAAAAACTGTTCGCCTATCAGCATTGACGTCAAATGCTTTATTAATCGTTTTAGGTTCGAACAAAGGTGAATATAGCGTTTTCTTAATTTTCTTGGCAACATACAAGGTCTTTTCTTCCAACAAGGTGACAAAAAAGGCCTGAATGTATTTTTTGTTGTGTTATACAAACATACAGGTGTATGACACACCTTTTATGTACAAAGATTCTAATCGCTTTTTGTGTGAGTGGTGGTTGTCTGACTCATCAATGAATATTGGGAAGGGCCCCAAGAGCAAAAAGTTGCGAATATATAACAGAAGAAATAAGGAAAAGCGGAGAAAAGAAGAAGAAGCGCGTGACAGATATTCAAGTGGAGAAGCAAAAGAAGAAGAAGACGAGAAGTGTATGGCATGCCTATAGGCGATTTTCTAAAGAGTTTTTTTCGTCCCGTAGCGATATACTAGTAAGGGATTTCGAACCTTTTCATTATACGACCATGGAATAACAAATCTCTGTTTTTTTATTTGTATCGTACTAGGCGAATAACAAGTGAGATGAAGGATGCAAACAAATGCAAAAAAACATATGGAGACTGAACACATTTTGTTTCTCAAGTGCGCTAGGATGATGCTTGATGAGGGGTAATTATGTGGTTTGAAACATTTTTTGTTAGGGGAGGAGGAGAGGGGATTAAGACGTGTGTAGAGCTAAAATAAGGCGATTTTTCTCAGTTTTTTGGAACTTTGACCAGAAAACACTGAGTTTTCTAGTGAACGCCCTCAAAAATGCACGAATTTCTTGAAGTGCGAAAACGAGACAAATTCGTCGAAAAAACTGAAATCAACCAAGTAGAAAAAAATTGTTGGAAAGCAAAAAAAGAAGCCGTCAAGTGCATTCAAATTCGATTTTTCATACACTTGAAACGACGTGTGGTGCTGCAGCATGTGCTCAACTATACATGTTTGAGACAGAAAATTGGCAAGAAAAATGACTTGTTATATTTACTTGACAGAAAAAAGGGACAAATAATACAGGAAGAATAGAATGTATAGGTGGTGTCGGTTTACACGCACACACACACAAATAACTGGATGTTATTCTTGCTCTTTTTTTGAATAATTGAATTTTTTTGGGAGGAACAAATTGGAAAACATGGACAGCGGTTTTTGGCGGGCATATAAATGGGAGGAAACGACCTATTTATTTGAAATATCCTCTTTTGCGCCCCGCCGAAAGTATCATGATGATCACGCCTCGCGATCATCAAGCTGAGCAAATGAAAAGCGAAAGTGATGGAATAATTGTTTCCAGATGGGAGAGAAAGGCAAAAATATTGGTCATGTGCAAAATGTGTTAAAATATTCGTTAGGTTGATAAGGGAAGAAAACTATTTGCGTTGTAGGAAATGACGAATGCAAAAAAATCAGAGCTCAAAATTGCACTTGACTCGTTTTAATCGCTTTTTTCAAAATAATAAAGCATCACAAAAATAAGAAACAAAACTGCTTGCACTAATTCCTTAAGGGAGAGTCTTTTTGGAAAAAGAGCAAAAATAAATCGAGTGGAAAATGCGGGAGGGTATTTAATAATGCATCAGCACATAGAAGAACCACCCTAAAAAGAGTCGGGTCAGCCATCTCGTTTTTGCCTACACCAGCCACCCGGGAGGGTGCAGACTAATGTATCGATTGGAAACTGGGAGGAGAGGGAAGGGAATAAGCGGGTTTTGTGTTGGAGGGGGGAACACAGAACCTCTACTACAACTACTACTACGATGGTGTCCACATTTTGCTGTCGGTTGTCGCCCCTCGTCCTCCTCCCTCCTTCTCCTACGTCCGTAGAGTGACCGGCAAGTGTGTGATGGCCGCTGAAGAGAAACGAGGAGCTAGACACACACAACTGTCATCTCCCCTCTATGCAAATGATGGCCGAGTAAGGAACACAGAGAGAATGCAGATTCAACCCAAAATTTTCGAAGATGAGGAGACAAGTTTTTTCGGGTGGGAATTGTCAGATTGAATTAATGCGTTCAGATTTGATGAATCTCTTCTCCTACCAAATTTGCATGCTGATTTCGTCAAGGGATTTTAGGTTCAAGTTGCAAACGCCGGAACTGACCTCTAACTTGATGAATCATGATTACACTTTGGTGTGAAACAAGAGAGTAGAGAAGTCTGACCGGTTAAATTTCAATGAAAAAAAAACATGAAAAAGAACTTCGGTGCTTCACATCGTAAAATATTCCAATTTATATCCTCATTTCGAATGGCGTCTCTCTCCCTTTTCGTTTCCAAATAACTTTTGAATGGGGCGAAATAGGAAAAAGGAATGAATTACAAAAAAAAAGAATGGCGCATCAGTTTCGAGGTCGACACCAAAAAGCATTATTATTATTATATCACATTTCGGGAGGACATCACTTTTGTGAGAGAAGAGGGCGACGGACGGATGGATGATGATGTCTTTTTGATATATACTACTATATTATTTGGTAGTAGGATGGAAAATGGCGAATTTCTCATATGATGAAACTCTGGGTTGTGCGCACGCACACACGAAAATCCCATTATCTTCTACGCTTCCGTTGTCATCAACGGCGTCTGTTTTGGTGAAGAAGAAGGGGGGCTTCCTCAATGAATGCAATGCCGAAATTACATGAAGAATCAGGAGTGTGCTTTTCGCCTATGTGTGTCGAAATTATTTAAATATACATGGAATAGAGTTGGGATTCTTTTTGATGGAAGACTCTCAAATTGGGGGAAATTGAGTTTTTTTCGGGGGGACGCTTTGCAGCAGCTGGTGCGAAATGCTTGCAGTTGGAACATTTTGCAAAGTGTTCAACTATTGTTACAAAAGAATATTCAAAAGTGCTAATTTATAGAAACTATTCAAAATATGAAAATGGTGATAAAAACTAAATTTAGCTAAATTTAAAAACTAAAATTCAAAAGATAGTAATCCGTGTGGAGTACACAAAAAGAGGTGTGGCCTAGGATTTGCGCGCACAGTTTTTCTCGTCCGCTATCATTTTCTTAACGCCAATTAGGATTAATAATGTTCGTTTTAATGTTCTCCCTCATCTTAATTGCCCCAAATCTTCAAAAAATCCTTGCATGCTTCATGCTTTCACTTTCCTTTGTTTGCACTTTCCATATGGACGCCATACGATGCGTTTTAAGTGCGATTTTTCCAAACAAATTCATGTTTATCCTCCGGATATCCTTCGCAACTATTCCATTCTTTCAGAAATTAAACCAATGCCGTTTTCATGGCTACAATCAACATATCGGCCATATTTCATCCTCATCTTCCTGGTATTCTTCCTCAACGTCTATATTTTGTATAACACGGCGACACAACACCAAACAAAGGAAGCAACTGAGGTAGGCGTTGCTAAATGTTTTTTTGGAATATTTCCTAATTTCAGGCTGTCAGAAATGTGCTAAAAGATGAGATTGAACGGGAAAAACCAGCAGCGATAGTAAACCTATGCGAAATAACTGATGCATTGGCGAAAAGTGCGATTTCACGAGCAAAAAGTGAAAGCTGTAAGAGAAAACTGGAAGAAGCCGCTTGTCGAATCGAAGAAGGGACTTTTCATGATGTATTCCCAGAAAGTCAATGTCCCAATCATGGTGAGAATATTTAAAAATCAATTATTCAAAAATAAACTGCAGATACTCAACTCATCGACTTGCGAATTGGCTGCTACAGTGATTCCTCAACATCAAGAACATTGAAGGAGTTTGAATATAAGTTTCCAAAAAGCAACTCGATGTCTTTATGCAGACGTCATTGCTATAAAGCTGGATTTTTGTATTATGGTGTGCTTTTCTTCGTATCTTCCTAATCTACGCTTTTTTATAGGCCTCGAATTCGGTCAAGAATGTTTCTGCGGAAATGGCATTCAAAACTCGACAAAACTCGCCGATGAAGATTGTCAAAAATATGCATGCCCTGATAATGATAAGGAATCTTGTGGTGGTTATAATGCTTTAGATATCTATAAAACTGGGTTGAAAAGTGAGAATTCATCCTATTTTTCCTATAAAAAATCCATATTTTCAGAGCAAGTCATACCAAAAAAGCCAAAATATATCGCTACAATTGGTGACACAAACGGGAAAAAGGCGAAAATCCTGTTCTTATTGCAATTGAATGGTCGAAATGTGAGACAAGTGAAGAGGTTTTTAAAGTCGATTTATCTGCCGAACCATTACTATTATGTGCATGTTGATAAGAGGCAAGATTTCATGTTTTCTGGTTAGTTTCCCTTCCAAAATCCTCATTTTAATAAAAAAAATGTTTAGAGATGAAGGAAACTGCTTCAAAATTGCCCAACATGTTTGTCACATCAAATAGGTTTAGCACAATTTGGGGCGGAGCATCTTTGCTTCAAATGTTTCAAGCTGTTGTCCAAGAATCAATGAAAATTGATGCGATAAAGGATTGGGATTATATCGTCAATTTTTCGGAGAGTGACTTTCCAGTGTTGCCGATTAGTGATTTTGAGAGTTTGATTAACTCGTAAGTTGTAATATTTTTCGGCAAAATGGAAAGAAAACGACTTTAGAAACATGGGATACTCATTTTTGGCGAGTCACGGTTACAACACAGGACGATTCATTCAAAAACAAGGATTCGAATATGTATTTATGGAATGTGATGAGAGAATGTATCGAATCGGGAAAAGAGACTTCCCAGGAAACTTGAGAATCGATGGTGGATCGGATTGGGTTGGGATACATAGGGATTTGGCCGAATATTCGGTAAGTAAAGGTTTTTATTAGATGAAAAGTAGATCAAGATAACGAAGAAAAAGTCATAAAAGTGTCGAATTTAGATCAGCGATGAGGAATTGCCCACAAAATTGCGAAAACTATTCGAAAGTGTACTTCTACCATTGGAAAGTTTCTATCATACATTGTCTTTCAACTCGAAATTCTGTGATGATATTATGACGAGCAATTTGAGATTAACAAATTGGTATAGAAAGCAAGGATGTCGATGTGCGGGATTGAAGAAGGTTGTTGATTGGTGTGGATGTTCACCATTGGTGTTTAGGAATGAGACGAGACCCAAGTTTGAGATTGAGGTAAGACAAATTTATTGAAAGTTCGTATTGAATATCCTTCAGAAAGCGATTGCCAAGCCTGTCTACTTCTCTAGAAAGTTTGATAGTATGGTGGATATCGATTCAATCGCAGCAGCTGAGGAGCAATCAGTATCAAAGGATCGGATTCCAAAAGATCATCCGAGTTTCAACTCAGCTTTTGTGAACATTTACAAGATGGATATTGATGGAGATGCGAAACATTTGAGCAATTTGGCTAGATCAGTGCTCAAGTTGGCTGGTTCATTAGCTGAATTCGAACTATTGGAGCGTATCGATGGATTCAAAAGAGATGCCGATGCACCAGTTCAAATTGTGATAAAAATGATGACGACTGATGGGAAGATACGGCAATTCTTGCTCAATCGACTTTATCATTTGGATATATTGAGTCATGATGAAGTTGGTGGATTCTTTTTGACTGTAAGTCCCTTTTCTAGCCTCCAAATCAAGCGTTTTTTGTAGAATGCGACATTTGGAACACGATTCGAGTATAAAGAGGAGATATGTAGAGAATATATGGGAGTTGTGACACCTGGAACAACTGTTCAACTCAAAATGGAGTGGATTCCGGCTGGTGATCCGGCGAAGAACGAGAAGACTAGTCCGGAAGTGGAAGTTCAATGGAAAACATCGGATGATGAGTTGATTGTGACGAATAAGGTGAAGCCATATGATTCAGTTTGGGGTGGACAATTTGATGAAGTTGATTTGAAGACAAAGTAAGTTTTTGTTTCAATTTCATCTGAAAATGAGGGTATTCCAGACTGAAAGCCTCACCAAAAACATGTCAACCATTCTCGGCAAATATCTACTCAACAGCAACACCAGGACACCAAATAGCAAAAGTCTTGGTGCCAGTCTACCCGGAAAACGATCAAAATTGTCATAATCAGCTGGTGTCAAAGTTTTTCGAAATCGCCGGAAGTTGTGAGGAAAGCTGTGACGAAACTATTTGGAGTACGTCGTATCCTGACCCGAAAGCCGATATTTTTGAAGGATTTAATGAGAAATTACAAATGTTGATCTAGATTTATCTGTATATACTTCATATTTATAGCAAGTTTTTATTCTACAAGTGCCTTTAAAATCGTGATATGCATTATTTTTATGTGATTCGTGTGTGCTTTTTTCACCAGTTAAATATTGATATACCGGGTAATTTATTGAGTTATATTGCATAAGATTGTTTTATTAATAAATATTGTATTGTTTCGAAATGGTTTTTGAGTTGCTAGAACTGTTGTTGAACGGTTTTCATTTTCTTTTAATTCCTGGGAGAAAGGGAGCTTTGAAAATGAACGGGTCTACATAAGTTTTGCTCAGAGTTAAAAATCTCAAAGAAAAACGGTCTTTGATGTAATTTTTTGATCCAAAATGCAAATTTTTCCTTTTTTTGACAGTTTCAGCTCGTTTCAAATTGCTTATTTTCCCTTGAACCTGTTCCACAAGTATGTGGAACAAAGAGAAAAGCTGCCTATTTTAGTTGTTTCAAGAGTAGAACGAATAGCTGCTAAAAGAATAGTTTACTGTTCTAGTTTGCACCCTATTAGGTGGAACTCATTTCTCCGTATATCTCTTCATAAGCAGCGAGTTAATTATCCAGAAACTTAACAAACTGCTGACAATTAGAAAATACTGATCGTTGAGACAGAACGTCTCTGATTTTCCCAGTTTATAATAATGAATTAAGCTCTAACTTGTTGAATACTGATTAGTTTTGATGCAGAAGATACTTTAATTCTTTCGTTTTGTAAGTCTATTCATAAAACGTTATTACGCAACTTTTACTCTAGTCCAATTTGTTGTCAGCTGTTTTCTCTCAAATTATCGTATTGGCTTGTAAAAAGTTGAACGCCTGAAGTTTACAAAGTTCCCTTTTTTGCCCACCTTCTTCACCTGTTCTCACCTTTTCAACGAGTTTTATTTGCAGATATTCACAAATGGACAATCACAATCGACTATTAGCGTTTATGAAACGCCTCGCATGGAATGCGTATGAAATACGAAGAGGAGGGATTAATCGCGATAATTTGTTCAAGGAATTGAGGGATTTTGATAGTGGAGTTATGCGTAAGTTCATTTGCGCTTCTAAAAAACCTAACTTTTCATTTTCAGGCAGTTTTCTAGCACAACCATCAAAAAACAACATGTTATCCGGAGCTGGTGACTACTTCTTCCGACCACCATCAATATGGCATTGTTCAGTGTACGAGGATGCCAATTTTCGAGCAAGTTTATTTGGAATGTCGTGAGTTTTTATATTTTTTTAATTGAAAAGTAATAGAAAATTTTAGGAACGTTGGCGGAACAATACCATTACACGATCACCCTGGACAATATGCATACATGAAAGTGATACAAGGATCGGTGAAAGTGACGACGTTCTCAACGATTGGTGATATGGGAAATGGACAATTGTTGGTGAAGTATGAAGGTGAAAGGGTGATAAAGAGTGGCGATGAGCAACATTGCTCGATATTGGAACCTAATTTTGGTGAGTCTTTTTTTTCAAAAGTCATTTTAACCGGTATTTTCCAGCAAATGTACACCAAGTAATAGCACTCGAACCCGAAACATATTTCTTCGATGTCTTCCTTCCCGGTCTTTGTGATTGCTACTACTACGCTCATCCCTCATATCAACCGAATATTGGTGAAGAAGTTTACCTCCAAAGAACGAGATGTCCAACAAGTTTTAGAACTAAAAACATATCATATCCTCATTTCGCGGATTTACTATAATACACTTTCATTATTTTTTTTACTAAACTAACCTCTTTGATATACGTTTCGAGTCATTTTAAATACTGGGTAACCTTCTTGTCTTTTTTTAATAAATATTGTGATTTTTATTGATTTTTGGATTAGAGGAACTGTTAATGGACAGATTTTATACCGAAAATAGAAACATAAGTCGTTTTCTCCTGATATCAGTCATCAATTTACATTATCCCGCGAATCGACTCATGTTAGTTGCTAAAAAAGAGCTTTTGCAATGGTTTTGATCCGAATTTGCTTATTTTTACCTCAAACGGTTCTGTTAAATTTACGAAAAGTTTCAGATGGAAGAGCTCAAAAAAGAAGGCTGGCACATCAATGAAACTCTCGCTGAAGAGTTTTTTGATGATAATGGAGTTCCGAAAAGAGCTGGGCAGATTTTGGATGTTTTATTACATGTGAGTCTATTATTTTCGAATAAAATGAGCGAAAACGTTGATTTCAGGAAGATATGAGAGAATTTGGTGATGCATGCATCATTAACTTGCATAAGAAAGATGAAGGAGTGATGGGATCGTGTGTATTGCAGTTGTTGAGATATCGGTGGGTTTTTCTATTAGTTTTGAACAAACTGGGGGATGAAAAAAGCTTTGACGACCGAAAACCGTTGACCGCTGAAAAAAACAGCTGTTATTTTGAATATGCAAATATCTAATATCAAATTGAGTTTTTGAGAAAGTATGACGGAATTTCATTACTTTAAAAAGAAATTTGAACAATAAAATGACTATTTCAAAGTAATTTACAATATTGAAACATGAAAACATTTCCAAACCCTAAAAAAAGCGTCAGGCGTTTTGTCCGAACGTCAGCAATTTTTGGTTACCAGTTTTTTCGATAATGTCCCAAAAACTAAGCTAGCCAATGAAAATGCTATGTTTCTTTGAATTATTCATTTTCGTGATAAGATATTTCGAAGCTACAGTAGTTATAACAATTCTAAATATAATCTATTTCCAGTAACATTGGTGTCCCTCGAATCCGTGAAGAATTCGGGCAAGCCGATCAATCAAATGCAATTGTTCGTCTCTTTCTCACCGATGGTCATACTTCACTATCTGCAATTTTGCTAGAGCCCATTCCTGGAATTACGTAAGTCTATCTTTTTTCTATTCTCGTAAGGCAACATAAAACATTTCAGCTCTGAAACACCACCTGGCACAAAAATCCACCTGTTACAAAATGTGACAGTTGAGGGAAACTTTATGTTACTTCACAAGGATAATACGCGAGTGATTGGTGGAAAAGTGGAGAAGTTGATTGAGAAATGGAAAGTTGAAAAATCGTCGATTCGAGCTGAAGGATTCAAACAGAAAGGAGCGACTGGTGCACCAAAATGGGTCTCGTTTGGAAAAAGAGGAGCTCAAAAGAAGGAGTTGGATAAGAATTTCAAGGCGAATGATGCGATTCAAACGGTTAAGAAAGATGAGGACAACGAAAACGATTTCGCCAAAAATCGCGAGCAAACTATCAAAGAGCTCGATCAACAAGTGAAAGTGTTCGCCAAGCCGAATTTGGCGCCACCGCCACCAACTGAACCGAAACCACCACCACCGCCAAAAGCACCAAAGGAGGAGAAGCCGAGGAAGGCGTTTAAGAAGAGGGGAAGGAAGAATAGTGAGGATGGTGATGATATTGATGTTGGGGTAAGTTTTTATAAGGTTTAGTGATAATATAAAGTGGATTTTCAGGAGTATGCGAATGTCAAGCCATCTGGTCCAGCAACATTGTTCGATTTCATGACGGATGTTGTGGATACGAAACAGTTGGAGAATAAGATGGGAAATTTAAAAGTTGAAGAGCAGAGAAAATATGGTAAGTCTTTCTTTTAGCTGCTGGCTGAGTATTAAACGTTGATTCCAGACAATCCAAGAAGTACGGGACGAAATGTGCCATCTGGAGCACCTAGAGGTCAGAATTTCCGAGGAAAGGATTCACATGGTGGTGGTAGAGGTGGACATCAGACATCGGATCGAAGAAGTGTACCAGCTCCACGTGGTGGTGATAATTTTGATAAGAGAAATCAACAAGGTTCTCAAAGTGATAGGAGACCGTTTAATTCGAGTTCTGGAGCGCCTAGAGGTAATTTTAAAGTTTTTTCAACCTGAAAATTTGAAACTTCAGAGCAAAAAGGTTATCAAAAGGAAGGTGGTCATCAGAGTTTGAGAGGCCCACAACATCAAGGTGGAAGTTCACGAGGTGGAAATTATGAGCAACGAGGAGGACAGAATGCTGGAGTGTCGAATCAAAAGTTTTCAGCTAAAAATAGTGAGTTTTTCGAAATTTAATCAGTAGCAAAACATGTTGTTTTTCAGATGATGCATCGAATCCAAGACAAGGTGGAAACTATCAGAATCAAAGATTTGTAGCTAGTAATAGTAAGTTGATTGTGATTTATGAGCTGAAACTAGTATATTTCTTCCAGATGATGCTCCGAATCCGAGACAGAGTGGTGGATATCAGAATCAAGGATTTTCAGCTAGAAATAGTGAGTTTTTTGTAATACATATGCTGAAACTAATGGTTCTCTTCCAGATGATGCTCCAAATCCGAGACAAGGCGGATATCAGAATCAGGGCTTTGGAGCTCCACGGAATACAAATCCTGGCTCGAGTCGTGCTCCGAATCAAGGAGGATATCAGCACAATCAGCAGCAGTTTCAGCCGAGAAATCAAGGTAAAACCAGACGTTTCAATAACAACAAAATCAAGTTTTTGCAGACTCCCGCCAAACACGACAAGGTGTACCACCATTGATGCCACCAAAAGGACCACAATGGCGAGTTGGTGCAAAATGTCTTGCACCATGGCATGATGGATCAATCTACCCAGCCGTCGTCGTCGAAATATATCCAAACAATCATTGCGCGGTCAAGTATGATAATTATGATAGTGTTAATTCGTTGCCTATGGAATTTTTGATTATGCCATAATTTGGAATATATAAATTATTGTTTTTTGATCGTTTTTTCGCCGTATATCAAGGAATGACAAGGCTTTTTTACAAACTTTCAAAAAGAAGAAGCATATATAACAATTTATCTTAAAAATAGAGAAAATTTGACAAAAAAAGACCAGTGAAAATTAGTTAGTAGGTGAAATGAGAAAAAAACAAACGAAAAAAATGCAATTTACTTTTCGAAGGCAAGAACTGAGCGAAGGGATTCACCTCTGTGGAGCACATCGAATGCCGTGTTGATGTTATCAATATGATAACGATGAGTGATGAACTCATCAATGAGCAACTTCTTGTTCATGTAATCTTCAACAAGTTTCGGCACGCTGTCAACACTTTTCCATCCTCCAAACGCGGTTCCTTTCCATGTTCTTCCTGTGACTAATTGGAATGGTCTTGTTGCGATTTCTTGTCCAGCTCCAGCGACGCCGATGATGCATGATACTCCCCATCCTTTGTGAGCTGCTTCTAATGCTTGACGCTGCAAAAAACTGTTATTTGTTTGCCAAAAGTTCAATTTTCCTACCATGGTATGAACATTTCCAATACACTCGAATGTGTAGTCAAATCCACCATCGTACGAATCAACCAACCATCCTTGGAACGACTTTCCTTCATCTAACTTGATATTCTTCGGATTGATGCATTCAGTGGCGCCGAAGAACTTTGCCGACTCGAATTTCGACTCAATCAAATCAATTCCAATGATTCGCTTCGCACCGGCAGCTTTTGCACCCATAATCACCGCCAATCCAACTGCACCAAGACCCCAGACAGCTACCGTACTTCCTTCTTCGACTTTACATGTGTTGAGTACTGCACCATATCCTGTTGAGATTCCACACCCAAGCAATGACACCTTCTCCAATGGTGCTTCCTTGTTCACCTTGCACAATGAAATATCGGCAACGACAGTGTATTCGCTGAATGTTGAGCAACCCATGAAATGGAACAATTGTTTTCCATTGCATGAGAATCTTGATGTGCCATCCGGCATGAATCCATTTCCTTGAGTGATACGAATCTTCTGGCACAAGTTTGTCTTCGGATTCTTGCAATACTCGCATTCTTTGCATTGAGGAACGTAGAGTGGAACGACGTGATCACCGACGGCGAAATTGGTGACACCTTCTCCGACGGATTCGACGATTCCGGAACCTTCGTGACCAAGGACGACTGGGAAGAGACCTTCTGGATCGTGACCATCGAGAGTGTAGGCGTCGGTGTGGCAGACAGCGGTGAAGAGAATCTGAAATTGGTTTTAATTAATATTTGTGTCTCTACTTTTGTGTTTTTATTTTGAGTGAAACTTATTCTAGGCACACTGTTTTGCTTGATTGTTTTCATGCATAGACTTTATTTTAAATTTTAAAGTTTTAAAAATACTGAAAAAATGCGTTTCTGCTAATTTTTAGTGATTTTCGAACGTTTTTCACATTAGTCGAGCACTTTTCACAAAATAATTGATGATAAACTAGGATTCTAAACATATAATAGTCAATTTAACATAGATCCAGCTCCTGGTAAGTTAAAAGAAAACTCTGATTTCAAAAACAAATGTTCTTGTACGATCTTGCCAGCTAATCAATGTTCAAGTCCTAATTTTTTTCAAAACTTCAAGAAGTTGGACTTTAACTTCATTTGATAGTGATTTTCGAATATTTTGGAGCTCTAATCGGGCTTTTTCAGACACAAAAGCATGATAAACTTGAATTCTTTATGAAAAAATATCGATTATCATTTATACTTATTAATTCGTCAGAAACAATAAGGTTTCTGATAAGCTGTATGTAAAAATAATCTTTCACAAATCTTCAATTGTTATCAGCTTATCAAATCTCTTTTTTTTTAAAATCTTCACCAACCTTGACTCTAACTTCATTTGCCTTCGGTGGTGCCACTTGAATAGTCTCAATCGACAATGGCGATTTTGCCGACCAGGCAACGGCTGCCTTACAATTGATGACTTGTCCAGCAGTATCGCTCATCTTCTGAACCAAACCAATCAATATTTTCTATTTATAACAACTTCAAGAACTGTTCAATGATCGATATTAATCTGGCCATGACCACAAAAAATATGTATACACAATGTAGTTTTTATAGTTTATATAACAGCAAAAAGAAAAAGAGAAAAGAAGAATAATCAACAACGTTTAACAACAAGAAATCAGTGATAACACAACAATCGATAATTTATCTTATCTATCAAGTTGAATAACCCATTCAACGTGGTTTGTTTGTGGGAACATGTCGACTGGCTGCACTTTGGTCACTGAGAATGGGATGCCCATGAATTTTCGAGATCTGGAAATTTTTTTATAGTTATAAATCCAGTTCTATGGTTATGAGTTTCATAGAACTATAACATTAATTTCCCGATTCTATGGTCATAGATCTTGATGAATGTGTGAGAAGTTCTATGCATGAAAACGTCCATAGAACTTGAAAACTAAGCTCATAGAATCTTCTAATCAATTATTCTCGAGAAAAAAAACGAAATAAAACTACTAAACAGATAATTTTTCAATTCTATGCTTTTTTCTTTTAAATAAATAGCATTTATAGGAAGTTATATAAAAATCCTGGGCCATAGAACAACTATTTTGCTATTCTACAGCCATAGATCTTCATAGAACTTGAAACTTTAGAAGTTCTATGCATAGAAACTGCCATAGAACTACCCATCATGTTTCGTAGATCCGTAGAAAGCTAATAAAAAACTTACGTTGGTCTACACAAATCCACAATATTCTTCATTGCTGCATTCGGCTCACATGATACAAACACAAGTCGTTTCATTGTTTCCATCTGAAAATTTTCAAATTTTATTTGAATCAAGCAAAACCTCACCTCTCTACACGCCAAAATAACCTTTTCATGCATTCCAGCTCTCGGTGGATCGAGTACTCCAACAACTCTCGATTTCCTCAAATCAAACTCCCGATCCAGATGATATCGCATCGATCGGAATGTGTCTTCCGCTTTGCCGGCAATATATTTACAATACTTGTCCATTTTATTCTGTTTCGCGTTTTGTTTCGCATCTTCAATGGCTTCCGGGATGATTTCAATGCCGACGCAACAGATTTTCTGATTTTTATGGATATTTTTGAGCAAACATTGTCCAATGGTGCCTGTTCCACAACAAATATCGAGTAGAATTGTACCATGATCTTCTGGTGCTTCAGCTTCTTCTAGCTTCATCCTTTTCGGCTCAGATTCATCATTTTCCGTCGATACTTCGTCCTTTTTCGTTTCAACCTTCTCCGCAACTTCCAATCCACACAATTCCCCAATTTTCGAGTACAAAACAGATGCCGCTTGGCTATTTGTTTGGAAAAATGCCGGTGGTGAGACTCTAAAACGACAATCGAGCAGGGATTCGAAGATGTATGGTGTACCTAGAATAATCGATAAATTTAAGGAAGAAAAAGTATTGACCTACCTCCAATATGCTTAAAATTCGGAGCATCGCTTGAATGGACGGTCTCCTGCCAGTAGATACTACACACTCTGTATTGTTTTTCGGTGAATGTGTTTTCGTGAAGGAATCTGGAAGATTATAGGGTTTCTATATATAGTCTATATATAGTATAAGAATTTCTTACCTTGCCACAACTTTCTCTTGAATATCCTTCTTCTGCTCCGCATCTTCCAACGGAAAAACAGTAAAAATCAGCATCACATCTCCACCAAACTCTCGAATCGTCAACATTTTCCAGAAACCGACTCGTTCAAACTCATTGAATGTATCTAGTCCAGATTCTTTTACAAAAGCATCAACATCCTTTACGATTGCTTGCATATGTGTGCTTACAATATCAACACCAATTGGTGGCACAACATGGTGTTCGTTGTTGGCGAATCGACCACCAACGAAACCGACACAAGCCTGGAACGTATTGGTGTTGATGAAGAAGCGAGAGGACTTACTTCACCATCAAGATTTTTACCAATTGTAAATTCACATTTATTTCGATAACCTGTTGTTTTCGGAGCTGGAGTCACAGTTCCTAGTCGACTCTTGAACTCTGCTAGCTTGCCAATACATGCTACATTATTCTTTCGCAATTGGTAGAATAGTTTTTCCATTGTGCTAAAAATAATTCATATTAATAGATTTAAAATAGGTTAACTAACCTTAAAGAGTTCTCCTGTTTCATCACCAACTGTTTCTCATACTCCAAATCAGCAAATGGTGTCACAATTTCACGAGCTGTCTTCACTTTGATCGGTTTTGCATCCGAGTCTTCTGGTTTCACCGGTGCTCGATAATCCTTCACTTCAGTTGTTGCTAAATGAGCAGACAACACGAATTTCTTGATTTCGAAGCCGTTGATCAATTGAATCGCTCTTTGGGCATCTTCCGGTGTTTCGAATGTTACATATGCATAATCCGACATGTGCCGCACTTTTTTGGATTTTATTTCACCGAGCATTCTGAAATTACGCTTGTTATTTAATATTTTCAAATGAAAAACACTCACTTCTCCAACATTTTCTTAAACTGCTTGAATCCAATAAATGATGGAATATTTTGGATATGAACTCTATCCAAATCCACTGCTTTCTCTTCGGTTTTTGTTTCGTCTTCAACTTCCATCTTTTCTTCTACTTTTTCTTCAGTTTCCTCAACTTTCTCAACATCCTTCGTAACCTCCGCTGCTGATTTCTCCTCCATTTTACCTGCAAGCAAGAAAATGTCATAAAATCTTTAAGAAAAGTGAAAAACAAGGAACATAACGGTTAGAAAAGTTTCAGAAAAATTAATTAGCATATTATTTTTATAAAACGGAGCATTTTAGAGTAGGAAAATACAGATTTTAATGTAAAAGCAATAAAAAAGCAAAGAAAAATAGTGAGTACGACGCTCCGTTATACCTTGCGTTTGTTGTTTATCGTAAATCGACACCGTTGGCGTTCGTTCAAATACACCACACACCATTCTCCTCACCAACATTTAGGCTGTTCGCGCACATGTGCATGATAGCCGAGTGGTATAAACGCCCGTCTAATAAGCGACAGATACGTACAGTTAAGGGTTCGAGTTCGAGTCTCGACCATGCCGTGTTTGGGTTCACGGCCTCGTATGTAAAGGTAATTCATACGTGACGTCCCCGCTCTGTAGCTTAGAAGATGGCGGTTTACCATCCGACATCATCGTTATTGTGGTTTACGTGGAGACAAAGCTCACCATATCGCCTTCAATACTGATTGACTAGGTATGTGAATGTGTTGATTCCTATAAGCTCTGGACGGAGTCAGTTTTGCTGTTGTTTCATGAAAAATTTTGTAAAATATTTACATAAAAGCTGCATAGCATTTACATAACAAACTTTGAATTGTATTCGCCAAAACCATATCTTCTGGACTGCGACTTTTCAAGAATTATTGGTCGAATCCTTCTGTTATACCCTATAAAACTGTATTTTATGAAATACTATCTGAAAAAAAGTTATATTTACCTGTATACAAGTGATAATCTAGTATAACAATATAGATATGAAGTTTTGTCAGATTTGTTGAGGGAGTAATGTCAAAAAGTATGGTAGCATTTGGTTCATCAACATTCGATCAAGCCAAGGTCGTTACAAACGGGCTAAGTGGTCCGGCTGTGTCATTAGCAGGCAGATATAATCAATAACGTCTAATCCTATATACCAAGATATAGCCATTCATTAGATGACATGGCTAACTTCGACCTATTATTGGCTACATGTATTCTAATATTCTATTCACCTGATTTCTTCGAGGATCATATTGTTGAATCGCCTCAACTTTGGACAATTCTGCTATTCATCACTTTCCTCGTGTCTATCTACATATCTGTGAAGTATATTCAACGGATATTAAGAACCAAAAAACTATTTGTTTCCATTATTTTGACGGGAATTTTCTTTGCAATTTTTTTCGCCTTCATTTTCATGGAGTTGAAAGTTTCGAGCACAGAATGTGAACTTAATTATGCGCTCATGACCGCCCATTCGCCCGAGAGACAAGCCGAACTGCATGCTTATTACAAGGAGGCACTTGATTCAAGACGGAAGATAACAGTATTTTTGCATTTTCTGGCTGTAATAGCTTTTAGTCTTGGCCCTGCCTCATATGGCACATTCACTGATGAAAGCAATATCGACTCGATTGATTTAGTGATCAAGCACAGGAATAATATTCAAAAAAGAGAGCATTATCAAATGTTTCCAAAAGAAACTATCCCTGGAATCGTTCGATATTTCTTCATTGTAACTGTAATGGTTTGCATTTTTGTGGTAAGTCGTTTCTCATACGAATCGAGTCTCGAAGCGAAGAGTTGTCTTGATATATGTGCCTTTAAATTGTACAGTAATTTTAGCTTCGGTTTGGCTACGGTTTAAAGGCACATAGCGGCTCATGGCTTCGTATATCGACAATCAAATATAACTTCTTTGTTTTGAGGAAAACATGCAACTGAACCTGGCTTCCTTGTTTACGTCATATTTTATATATGGGATGACATACCTCTGGTCCATACAGAAACCACTTCGGAAGTTGGAGAAACAATTCCAAGTACAAACCAACAGACTTCCAAACTGGGATATGTATATTCTTCCGATTCATGAGCTTGCTTCCAACTGCCTCAATCGAAGAACAACCGTTATTGTTGTTGGCTACTTTTTGTTTGTATACTTATTGTGTTTATGGAATGATTTTTTACTCACAATGAATTTTCATTGAATATATATTTTTTTCTATTGAACTTAACTTATACCGGAAAAATTATATACTTATCATTCAAAAATCGTCAAGAGAAACTATAAGCTTTGGCTTCGTACTAAACCCTGAGTATCAAACGATAAAGGCTTTTCGCTGCGTTAGAATCAGAGTTGGCAAGAATGGTTAGATATGGCGAACTTGCATTTTTTCATGTTATTCAATGTGAATATAACGAAACAGGTCCTCCTGATTCCGAAAATAACCTCGCCGACGCTGTATCTTCAAAATTGAGTGAGATAGTATCGGATGAGTGAGGGTGTATATAGGGTAGAGCAGGCGGAGAATCGTGTACCATAAAAACTACTTTTGTGAAATAATTTATTACATAAAAGTTGCATAACATTTTTTTATGATACATGAAACATCAACTTTTCAAACTCTGCATTGTATTCGTCAACACCGATATATGAATATCATCTGGGCTGCGATTTTTCAAGAAATATTGGTCGAATCCTTCTGTTATTCCCTATAACATTTTTTAAGAAGCACTGTAAAACAAGTTATATTTACCTGTATACAAGTGATGATCAAAGTGATAATAGGTGCAATTTGATTCTCGTGATAAGCGACTGATATTGCGGCACTGATAAAAAGGGCGATTTTGACGGCAGCCTTTGAAAAAAAGGTATGAGTCACTCCCAATTTTTGAGGGAAAATACCTGCATGAAATTGATGACATCCCTCAGCCACCATCTCCTTTCAGTTTTCTTATCAACATATTTGATAAGGTTTTCGACCATTTCGAATACTTTGTTGATATTGTCCTTCAAGGATCCTTCATCTACAGCTGGAACACTACTGCCGGAGGCGATGTCTCGGGTCTCGTCACCTTCATCACTGGTGTGAGTGTTCTGAAGTATCTGTGATAGATGGATTTATGGATCTATGGATCTTTGATTCTATGGTATCATAGATCTTCGAATTTGAAATCACGGATACATAGAAGTAAGCATCGACCAAAATTCTAGAATTATGGGAGCGATGGATTGTGGATTGTGGAATCTATGATTCTAAGGCTGTATAGATCTATGATTCTATGCCATAGAAGCTCAGGTGTCAAGGAGGAGGATTCCTTGGTTCTATGAAATTCTATGAATTTACCTCCATAGAATTTCATAGAATGGAGAAACTGGTAGGATAGGAGCCGTAGAATTCTGGATAGTCATGGAAGAAGAGCCAGGTTTGGTTCCATGGTTCTATAGATCTATGGTTCTATGGTTGTATGGTTCTATGATCCTATGGTTCTATGATTCTAATGTTGTATAGATCTATGATTCTAATGGATCTATGGTTCTATGTTTTCCATACCGGTGAAGATATCGCCAATCTAACAGCCGAGTTGGTCCTCGACCTCGGCTTCTCATTCTCACTCGACATATTCGAAACCTCCTCAATTATTCTGGCAAGCACTGATAGTTCATAAGCAACAGCTCGGAGCATTGCATGCTCCTCCGGTGGGATGTTCAAGCCACTGGTCACTGAAATATAACATAACTAGATTCAAAAGCTAAAAAAGTTACTGGAAATATGATTCAACTCCAATACACAATCCCTAACATGTCTATAAGTCAACTTGGACGATTTTTTGGTTGTCAATTTCCTTTCAAGTTCGTATTGGAAGATTTTCAATGCTTCTTGCATCTGAAACTTTTCACTTTTTTAGGTTTACCGTCCTCCAAATCTAACTCTAAGTAAATAATTGCGAATCGGTCGAAGAAGAGCAATATAGGCAGATTGGCGGGTGCCGAAAACATCACAAGTCCGGGTCCAGCAGTCAGATGAGTTGATTGGGGGCTCACAGCTGAATATAGTCAAGTATATAGTCAACTGGGTGCCTCAACTTACTCTATAATCACTTGAGTTGTTGATGTACCAATATCTACCGACACTTTTCTGGCTCGATCGTCTTCCGTCTCAGGCACCTGAAGTTCGATTTTCAACCAAATAAATATTTTCAAAAAACTTACAGTTTGCTCAGAAATCTCACTCTCATCATGCACAAATCCTTCATTTTCAGCCATTCCAGACGAAAAATATTTCTCGAATAGAAAAAAATTGACTAAAAAGTTATAGAGTGTTGACCCAATGTTTGCATTTCTTATCATTTTGATGACATGTGCAGTTTTCTCCAGGAGTATAGATGAGGCATCCATAGAACCATAGAAGCATAGAACCATAGAACCATAGAACCATAGAACCATAGAACCATAGAACCATAGAACCATAGAAATATAGAAGCATAGAAGCATAGAACCATAGAATCATAGAACCATAGAGCCATCGAATCATAGAATCATAGAACCATAGAACCATAGAACCATAGAACCATAGAACCATAGAACCATAGATTCATATAATCTTCTTTCTTGACACCGGAACTTCTATGGCTCTTATTCATGATCTATGGGCAAATCAAAAGTTCTATGAACATCCATAGAACCTTATCATAGAACCTAACGTCATTCATATTTCATAGTTTTAGAACCATAGAACCATAGAACCACGGCTTGAACTAAACATAACTTTTGAACAAAAAAAACGGTTAGGGATAAAAAATCGGATTAAAATTTTTCTCGTTCGAACTTTTTTTTGTTGTCAATATATGTTGTATATGAGAGTGTTTGACGCAAATCTATATATTTTCACACTATAACCATCCACCTTTTTTTATCGTTAGTCGCCTCCATTCGAACAACTTTCTTCTATATATATGAACTATATTATTATACTATGTTTTATTGCGTTTTTTGTCCATGTTACAGTTACTGATAAGGATGATAAGGTGAGCTGGAAATTTGGTTTTGGCTGAAAACTTTGAGGAGGCGATATGAAAATCACTGGTAGATCAAAAAATCAGTCGGTCACGTGTTTCATAAACTATGTCTGCGTCTCTCACTTCTAACACTATTTTGTCAGATGTTGTGTGACGCTGGAATCCTTTCTTCTTGAAATTTTGAGAGTTGCCAGGAACTTGTAGATCAAAAAGTCATCTTTGAAACTTTTATATCTGCGTCTCTCATTTCTAGCACTCTCTCGTCAAATTAGAGCTTTGGTTGTAGATTTATTTGACCATGCGCCTTTAATACAGTAACCCGAAACACAGTTGACAAAGGTATACTGTATTAAAGGCGCATATCGTGAAAAGAGTTTTGCTCATAGTCAAAATGGCTTGATTTGTAAGAATCTGAAATTCCAGGAGGACTACTCAAAGTTCCGATGGTCATGGCCACCAAAACCAGGGAAGGACCCGATTCCGACAACAACAACAACCACTAGGACAACAACAACAACCACAACAACAATAAGACCAACCACAACCACCAAGACAACAACAACAATCCCACTAAAAACAACAACAACACCCCGACCAATCCTAAAGAAAGCTGCTCGACAGGCTCTCCGAAAATCGCTTGGTGGAATAGCACCAGAAAAACGGAAAAAGCAGCTCAAAAAAATGGCCAAAACTATCAAAGTTGAGAAAATCAGCAAGAATCAATCCAAAGCATTGCACAAAAGTTATCGAAAAGTGAAAACTGTTGAGAATCCGCCAGCACTAGATTTATTCGAAATCAATGAAAAAGCTGGATTATCTGACTATCTATTTCAAGGTGATATGAATTTGTGTGAGAAACAAATGGATACAATGATGAATGAGGAGAAGGGAGGAAGGAAGAAGAGACAGATATGGAATGCTGCGAATTTTTGGCCGGATAATACTGTTTATTATTATTTTGATAGTGGATTTAGTACCACGATGCAGGGAATTGTGCAAACGGCGATAAGCGATATTGAAAGTAGGACTTGTATCAAGTTTAAGTTGGATCCAACGGCAACGAATCGGGTGAAGGTATGTGGATTCATAGATTCATAGATTCATAGATTCATAGATTCATAGATTCATAGATTCATAGATTCATAGATTCATAGATTCATAGATTCATAGATTCATAGATTCATAGATTCATAGATTCATAGATTCATAGATTCATAGATTCATAGATTCATAGATTCATAGTTTCATAGATTCATAGATTCATAGATTCATAGATTCATAGATTCATAGATTCATAGATTCATAGATTCATAGATTCATAGATTCATAGATTCATAGATTCATAGATTCATAGATTCATAGATTCATAGATTCATAGATTCATAGATTCATAGATTCATAGATTCATAGATTCATAGATTCATAGATTCATAGTTTCATAGATTCATAGATTCATAGATTCATAGATTCATAGATTCATAGATTCATAGATTCATAGATTCATAGATCCATAGATTTTCGAATATTCAGATGATAAACGGAGTTGGTTGCTACTCCTCAGTCGGTATGGTCGGTGGTGAGCAGACCCTCTCCCTCGGCTCCGGTTGTGAGATAGTCGGTACTGCTGCTCACGAGCTCTCCCACACTCTTGGTGTCTTTCACAGTCAGATGAGATACGATCGTGATAACTATGTAACAGTCGATCTAACCGATGTCCCGGTCGCCTCGCAAGTCAACTTTGTCAAGTACACCACATCAACATCCACCAATTTGGTGGATTATGAGTATGCGAGTTTTATGCATTATACTGGCAGAGCGTAGGTTTAACTTCAGCTTGAGTACACCATATGACTACTGTAGGTTTGTCACCTCTGGTGGTGTTGACTCAATAGTACCCAAAGATCCATTAATGGTGTACACCATGGGTGGTCGATTGGTGTCATTCCTCGACTACAAAATGCTCAATCTTCATTATTCCTGCTCTTGTCCATCATCCACCCTATCCTGTGGCAATGGTGGATATCCAAATCCATCAGATTGCACCAGTTGTGTTTGCCCATACGGTTTCGCCGGAAAGTTGTGCAATGTGAAGGTATACTGTAGATCTAAAAGTACTGTAGGCATGGGGTACTGTAGGCAAACTACACATGTGGTGAGACATTGACAGCAACATCGGAATGGAAATCAGAGGAATATACATTTGGTGATAGTTCGAATCGCTTGAGTGCCAGATCGGATTTCACTTTGTGTAATCATTGGATCAAGGTGAAAATATCAAAGTCTCCAATATTCAAATCAGAGTATCCAGGCCCCGATCGGCAAACAAATCCAATTCCGTATCGACTACGCCAATAACACCCAATGTGGATATGGGTGCACTTTCAATGGCATTGAACCAAAATTGAAGACTGATATGACAATGACTCAACCAAGGTATACTGTACTGGATATACTGTAGCATACTGTGACTGTAGGTACTGTTGTGATGAGTTTAACAATGAGATAATGACAGCGGAAGTGAATCCCTTACCAATCTTCAGTTACAATCGATACTTTGTCACTTACTACAAATGGTCTTACCGATACGGTAGGGTAGTAGTGGGATACTGTAGTATACTGCACTTTTAGTTGATGCGGATGTAACCAAGTGTGAGGATTTGACGGATAAGGAGACTTGCACCAAATTGAAGACGAATCCAGCATCTTGTGCTATATACACCACGGCTCAATTGAAAGTGTTATGTGCGGCGACTTTGGAACTATGTGGGAAAAGTGTGGATACACCATGTGTGGATAGATTCCCGAATGCACAGTATGTTACGCAATATTGCAGACTGCTTCTATTTCTTGATGAAATTTCAGATGCACAAAATACAAATCAAATGGTTACTGTACCTCTCAACACCCACTAATCGCCGAATACAGTTGTGCATCGACATGTGGTTTTTGTGATACGCCAGTGTAATATGTGATTATTGTGATAATGAAATGAATATACTTGTTTATCGAGGAAACCACAGTATTTCCTGTCTACACTACTATCATATATAGTCGTTATCACATCTTATCAGTCTGCACCCAAATGACAACCAAACTCAAACTCGGTGTATTATCAGCATCCTTATCATTTATCAGTATCCTCCTGAACCTGATAATCTTCATACCAGTGTATCGACTAGCATTCGTCAAAAAACGAAGTCAAGTTTTTATCATTGCGTTTTTTAATCTTATCACTGATATACTACAAATGGTTTATGTTTTTGGGTATATTTCACCTGCGATTATTTGGGAGGTTTTATCAGACAAACTTCCGGCGATTTTTTGTATCCAAAAAGTTCAGAGCCACTTGGTATCAACTAACAAGGAATCAAAATTGTTCATTTTCATGGGAACCGTTTATATCACATTGTGGTATATGGAAAGTTTTATACAAGTTTTGATGGGATTGAATAGGTAGGTAGCCTGAGTAACAAATGTGACAGCAGCCAATTAGTAGGGAAATGTTGACTGAGTAATAAATGAAAGTTAGATGACTTGATATTGATAGTCAGATTGCACATTTCCTTGGCTGAGTAACAAATGTGACATCAGCGAAATAGTGGGCACCTTTCACTGAGTATCAAATGTCACAGCAGCCATATCTGCTGACTGAGTAACAAATTATATTTAGCTGCCTTGACTTTGACCTCTACTCGGCTGAGTAACAAATGTGATAGCAGCCCAATTCCAGCATCTTTTTATATGAATTTTGACTGATATGACTAACTAATGAGTAACAAACGTTATTTCCCTGCTTCTCCATTTGATACTCAGTCAACGCCCATTCCAGATACTTCATAATCGTTCACCGCAAAACTGACCTCTTCACCTATCGCTCCACCATCTTCTGTCTCCTTCCCCTTACCCTTCTTGCCTGCCTCACATCCTTACTGGTACAGTATACCTTTCCATGTTGTCCGTAAGTTTTCCCAAGCTTCTTGCTCTCATAAAAAGAAGTGTCATTCCAGTTTCATATTCGACCATGAAATCCTTTCCTTCAACTTCAACTGGATAGTAGGTGTTGTCAATTATTCCAAGTACTACGTTGATATTCCTCTAAACGCGTCATGCTCAGTTATTGCTATCAGTTGTTATGTGGCTGTTAGTGATAAACTAACTGATAATAATAAGCATATCTTACTTCCAGATACTTCTACATATTCGAAAAATAATATCCCATAGTATCAGTGTAAATCAAGCAGAGAGAAGGAAACAGGAGATCAAGTGAGTATTTGCTAAAAAAAAAAAAAAAAAAAAAAAAAAAAAAAAAACCTAAGCTTGTGTTCCAGGTACGCTATGCAATTTTGCCTGGTAAATATATTTTATACATTGACATGGTGTTTTTTCGAGACATTACCGTATATTTTGACAAAAGGGTCGTCGGTTGAATGGTACTATTTGGTGCCACTTATGATCACTTTCAATTGTTGCTCAAATGCCATGGTGTATCTAGCTATTAATAAGGAGGTAGGCTGACACCAATTTGGGGCAAGATGCTGGCGCATTTCAGGTGCATTTTTTTATGGCGAGAAATGCGTCAGGTGAGGAGAAACTGACGCATTTTCAGTGCGCTGCTTTGAATAAATTCAAATGCGTCAAGTTTTGAGTGGGGTGTTGACGCATTTTGGGTGCTGACATTTGGGCCGAGAAAGGCGCCAGGTGGAAAGTAACTGGCGCGTTTTTGGTGCGCTACTTTGACTCAATCCAAATGCACCAATATACGATTATTTTATACCAAGACCTTGGCGCATTTCAAGTGCTTTTTTTGAATGACTCACGCCAAACACGCCAGCAACAGGTTTAGGTACTGGCGCGTTTCTCGTCACTAGTTTTGCGTCAACATCTCACTCACAAGTTATCAACTTTCAAAAGTTGCCGACGTGTGCCTTTGATACAGTACCCAACACCTAGAGTACTGTATTAAAGGCGCATAACAAAAAAATTCCAGGTAAAAATCCTACTAAACGTCACATGTTTCGTCAAAAATCAATCACGAGTGAGTAGCACTGGAATGGAGAACGCCATGAAACTTTGATCGCATAAATTTGTGTTGGGTCACTTCAACCTTGAATAAATTATTTTTCATCATTCTCCCATTTCACCACTTTCCCTATATACAAAAATGTATCGATTCATAGTAATGATTGTCGCATTTTTCTGCCTAATGAGTGTATTTTCCAACTACAGTATCCTAAATTTTGCCTTTATCTGTATGAAATCCGAAGTTGATCCAGTCACCAACACCACTATATACAACTATACACCAACCGAAAAGGCACAATTGATATGGTCTGTAGCAATTGGCACAATATTGGGTACTGTACCATACAACTATCTATACTCCCAATATGGTGCTAGATATGTATTCTTATCAGCTGGTATATTATCATTGATATCAACTGGATTCATACCATGGGTGGCTTCTATCAATTATCATCTTCTACTGATAATCAGGTTGATACAAGGGATAGCATATGCGGCTGATTTTGCGGTCATTGGTATCATTTGTGTCAAGTGGGCTCCATTGGATGAAATCGCATTTTTTGTATCAGTTCTTACTGTCTTCTCACCATTTGCCAATGTTCTAACAACCACTGCAACTGGATATGTAAGTCAACTTTGGTATACTGTACCTACAGTACCCTACAGCTCTGCACCACTTCACTCGGCTGGAGAAGTGCTTTCTACCTTCACTCGATCGCTGGTATCATCTGCTTCGGCCTATGGTATTTGATCTACTCGGATGATCCAATAACATATGGAAAAGTGTCGAGAAAGGAGTTGGACAAGATTCAGAAGGGCAAATCTATGGCGCATTTCGACACGAAACGGGTGATACCATATTGGGAGATGATCAAGAATCCAGCATTGATATGCACATGGTTTAATGCTTTTATGGATTTATCAATGTCTATCATGATAATTACATACTCGCCTATATATTTTCATGAGGTTTTGGAATTTCCGGTGAGCCATTTTTTGTGGATTCCATTTTTCCTTGAACATAAAATTTTAGATCGAAACAACTGCCTTTATCATTGGTATCACCAACTTTGCCCAACTACCCTTCAAGTTCGGAGCCGCTTTTATCAGTGACCGTATCACGTGAGTGATCTAACAGTATCTTACTGTATATACCGTACCCTACCTCAGATCAATCCATCCAAAGACGAAAATGCTCATCTTCAACACTATATCTTGCGGTATTGTAGCAATACTTTTTGGTGGTTTAGGGTAGATCAAAACTTTTTCCAAAAAGTAGATCAAAAAGTTTCCAGCTTCATCCCCAAATCAAACAAATGGATGGCAATGGTGTTGTTGATATGTGTAAATTGTTTGATGTCAACAAATTGTGCGGGTTTTTATCAGTGTGGCAGGTGGGTTGCGGTCTAGTGAGCTGGA
This sequence comes from Caenorhabditis uteleia, assembly GCA_963573275.1. Lineage (NCBI taxonomy): Eukaryota > Metazoa > Nematoda > Chromadorea > Rhabditida > Rhabditidae > Caenorhabditis > Caenorhabditis uteleia. The sequence goes on from OY752137.1 coordinate 20,228,046, forward strand.
AATTTTTGGACTCGACACAAATTTTAGTTTTGAATTTTTTTGGCTGAAAAACAAAAAAGTCATTTAGCTGTTGGCTGAGTATCAAACGAGTCAAGTTGACTGCAAGACGTTTGATACTCAGCCAAAACATTGTTTTAGCTTCGTATCTAATGAACACGCAAGAAAATAACTGCGTTTGATACTCAGCCAACAGTTTGTTAGATATTGGCTGAGTATCAAATGAACCAGTTTGCCTGTGAAACGTTTGATACTCAGCCAAAAAATAATTTGACTGCCTTTCAAGTCAACACTCATTCCATACTCAAGCAATCAGTTATCTTCAAACTAAATAACCATTTGATACTCAGCCAACAGTTATTCAGCTTTTGGCTGAGTATCAAACGTCAAAATTCCCACAGACACGTCGCCCAACAATACGCCGACGTCGTCATCGCAGCCATCCAATTCTGCAAATGTCTCGCCCTCTTCTTCGTCCCCGCCATCGTCGCCCTTACAGTAACCCGCGAAACCGACCGTACCCAATGGTGCACCTCCTTCCTCATCATGTCATTCCTCCTCCTCCTCGCCAACTTCTCCGCATATTTCCTGTTCACCGATGAACCCGGCCATTTCACCCGACAACTCGGTCAACATGAGGAAATTAATGAGTTGACTGATAAGAAAATTATCGATTAGGCGTTTATTAACAATGATAGCTTCTATATATTTATCATTGATTTTTATCTCGATTTTTGGTATAATAAAGTAATTTTTTTCATTGAAAAATATGGAAATTGTAGCGAATTGTTCACTCGAACCGAATTTATGTGATGAGAAGAGAACGACACAATGCGATGAATTTGCGGTTTGCTGTGAATTAGAGAATGGACAGTTTGGTTAGTTGACTGAGTATTAAATGTATTTTATCGAAAAGTTCTTTTGTCTGAGTATCAAATGCCTTTTAGTAGAATTGTTTGATACGCAGCCAAATTATTCTTGTGTATTTCGTCAGTTGACTGAGTATTAAATGTATTTTGTGGAAAAGTTCTTTGACTGAGTATCAAACGTTTTTCTAGTATTGCTGGAAGTTTGATACTCCGCTAAATTATTCTTGTGTATTTCGTCAGTTGACTGAGTATTAAATGTATTTTGATGAAAAAGTTATTTGACTGAGTATCAAACGTTTTTCTAGTATCGCTGGATGGTTGATGCGCAGCCAAATTATTTTTAAATTTTTTATTCGCTACTTAACTGAGTATCAAATGGATACACAATGAATCTGTCCAAAAGATGATAGATATTGAGTTCGAAAAACGTTTGATACTCAGTCAAAAAGATGTAGACTGCGTATCAAACGTTTATTCGGCGAAATGATTTGCCTGCTCAACGTTCGATACTCAGTCAAACTATCTATTTGTTAGCTGAGTATCAAACAAAATCGAAATTCTTGGTGATTTTTTTGAAAAAAGGCGTTTGATACGCAGGCAAAATAAAATTGGTTGGCTGAGTATCAAACGGCAATTTTTAACTATTTAACTCATTTTAGGACAGTTTAGCTACTTGACTGAGTATCAAAGGTATATTTGTGAAAATTTATTTGACAAAAAAATCTATCATATTGTTGGATCAAATCAAATATTTCGATTCCACTACTTGACTGCGTACCCAACGCATATGATACTCAGCCGCCAAATTCCAAATTCCAGGTTGTTGCCCTTTCACCAACGGCGTCTGTTGCCCAAAACGAGCCGGTTGCTGTCCCCCAGGCTTCGAATGTGGTGATATAGGAACTTGTAGGAGGGTATATACACCGAGAAAGGATTAAAAATGGATTAAAAATATCATTTTCAGAAAAGCATTGCAAATCCATGAACTTTATTCCACACTCACACACACAAAAATAAATAAACCCGGCAACTAATCTATACATGAAAAACATATCCACTGATACTCATCACAATTATTATGGTTCATCACCAAACGCCTCATCGAGTATACCCATCGGACCAACGCGTGTCGCTGAGATTTTCACTTCCGGATTCTCATCGACATTCTTCAATGCGGATTTTATCAATTGTTTTTGTAACATTATCACTGAACTCTGATTGTTCATCAGGAATTCCTTCAATGATAGTAGACCATCCGCATAATCTACCGACGATCTCTCCGATGTCATGTCATATCCCTTAGGTGGACGTAAACCTAAGCCCATATATCTCCTTTTCTTCTTGAAACATAGGAAACTGCGGTCTTCGACTTTTACATCCATTTTCTTGATGATCCAATTGAGAAGTTGACGGACGACGATTGAGGAGACATTGGAGAGGCAGTAGAAGAAACAGGCACCGAAGGTTAGGAGCACGAAGTTTAGACCTCTGGAAAAAATTTATTTTATGATTGAAGATTCTATAGATCTATGAATCTATGAAAGTTCTATTATAGTTCTTTCAAAGTTCTATGAAAGTTCTATGAAAGTTCCTTCAAGGTTTTATGGAAGTTCTATGGAAGTTCTATCAAGGTTCTATGATAGTTCTATGGTAGTTTACTCAAGGTTCTATGATAGCTCTACAGTAGTTCCATCAAGTTCTATGATAGTTCTATGATTGTTCTATCAAGGTTCTATGACAGTTCTATGAAAGTTCCTTCAAGGTTCTATGGTAGTCCCATCAAGATTCTATGGAAGTTCTATGATAATCCCATGAAGTTCTATGATTCTATGCCTCCCTAGTTTCCCACCCCTTCGAATTCTATGATTTTATGAAACTACATATAATTATATGCTGACGTATACCCAATCTTTAAAAAATGTACTTCTATGTAGGTGTGAGAAAGTTCAAAAACCTAATTTTATTTTTGATCTATTCATAGAACCTCCATAGAACTTCATAGAATTGTCAAGGAGTTGTCATAGAACTTTCGTAGAACTATCATAGAACTATCATAGAACTTCCACAGAACTATCATGGAACTATCATAGAACTATCATAGAACTTCCATAGAACTATTGCAAAGTCATCATAAAGCTTCCATAGAAAATTCATAGAACTACCATAGAACTATCTAAAATCTTTCATAGATCTTCCATAGAACTCCCAATAAACCCTCCAAAATCCAATTCTAAGTACCTATAAACTCCCGCTGAAATCCTTTCCGAATCCTGCTGATTTGACACATAATCACCAAATCCAATAGTCGCAAAACTGCAAATCTCATCTCTTATCTTATCACTCCCTTCTTATCACCAAACCTAATGAAACAGAAGTAGAGTGCATCAATATACGGCCAACCCTCGAAATATGAGTAAGCGCCTGCTGCAGTGGTGATTAATGCCAGGCACATGCTGAAACAATTCTAGTTTGCTGATGATATTCAATTTCCGTTCGGAAATTGCTTTGATACAAAAGTTAGATCATGAGGTTTATCCAAAAATAGAGCTAAACCTATATATGATGACGAGTACCTGAAAAGTATGAAGAAGACTTTGTAGACTGACGGCCGCCAATTGTCCATGTGTCCCTCGCAACTGCTACAAAAAAATCAAATTGTATCCAGCCAAAAAACTTTTTGATCTACCTTGATGATTCATTATAGTCCTCATTATTCAAAAGTAGCGTGACCGGTTTGGAGCTCGAATTTTTCATGCGGTTTCGAATTTTTCGCTCTCGAAGGCTTCTAAAAAGGGATGGAGTTTGGAAAAATAGGTTTAGGTTTACCTGAGAATATGTGACATACTAGTGACTAAACGCTCTAGAAAAAGGTTAAAGAATAAAACACAACATGTGCAGCCGACAACTCCATAAAGACAGGTGGCCAATCGACCGAAACTTGTGCGAGGTGTTGAGGTTCCGAATCCTAGAATGTTCCTTTAAACTACAGTAGTTGGAAGGGTACGGTACCTATTGTGGATACTACAGTAGCTGAGAAGAATAAGGCGCCGAGATGGTCGAAACGAGATCTCTCACTCAATAATCCATTGGCGGACGCATCGGCGACAAATTTGATGAGCTCGTCGAGTTTACATTCGGTCAAATTTTTGTCGCCGCAGAATAGCTCTCGAAAATCCTCTTTCCGTCGGGCGAACTGTAACTTTTTTGGTAGATACAATCAAGAGGATTTTGATTATTTTTTCGGATTTGAAAAAATTAGAGTTTCAAGGAAGTTATAGGCTCTGGAAGTTACCGATTTTTTCTGCCCCATACAAATTGAGTTGCCATGACATGCACTACAATTCGATATTTTTTTCCACCTTTTCACTGATTTGCGTATATATGAACAGGTGAGAAATGAAGGAATATGAGTCAATCGGGGAAATTTCATAGAATTTTGGGGCATAGAACTGTGAAATCATAGGACCATAGATCCATAGATACAAAAATCCTGTATATCATAGATCTCTGTCATAGATCTTCCTGATTCATCGAACAGACAAGTTCATAAATAGGAAGTCATAATATATATGAAGTCATAGATCCTACAAAGTCATAGAATCATATTTCATAGATCCATAGAGTCTAAACTCGTAGAACCTAACCTAAGTCATGGAATTCCATATCATAGAACCTAGGGAATCATAGAATCAACTGTCATAGATCCATAGAATCTAAAAAGTCATAGAATCCTGTCTCATAAAATCTAAAAAGTCATAGAATCTCATATCATAGAACATAAGGAGTCATAGAATTTATAAAATCATAGAATCCTATCTAATGCAACCTACGGATCCATAGAATCTGAACTCATTGAACCTAAGAAGTCATAGAATCTTGATTCATAGAATCTACAAAATCATAGAATCCCATATCATAGATCCATAGAACCCCGAAATCTCGCAATCCCTCATTCCATAGATATCCAAAATTCATAGATGCCCATAAATCAAAGCGTTCAAATTCAATATGTATGCCCTTTGTGTTACGTATCTCATTTGAAATTCATATATAGAATGTGACGAAAAAGAAAAGGCTGCAATTCTTCTGCCAGGCATATGTTTTCTTGCCATCATTCCATCAAATTCAATTGAATGAAAGGGGTGTTCAATAGGATAGGAATGAATAGAGAATATGGTGAGAGATTATCAGTTAATCCCTTCCTCAGAATAACAAGGTATATATGGGGGGATATATATTGATCGAAAAAAAATATCAATTAACTTACATCTGCTCTCTCCTCCACCTCATTTTCCCATTCAATTCTATGGAATAGAATTGCTCCAAACAGCAAATAGAATATCAGAATGACACAAATCAGCACGAATCTGGCGTTTTCCTCGTAGATTCGTAGTCGAGCAAAGCAGCCAACCTAAAGGATTACTGTAGGCATACGGTAGACAAACATTTGATCTACCTTTGCCCGGGTGATTGATGGTAGTGTGTTGGCACGCAACATTTCGCGTTGGCCGATGCCTCGAGCGAACTGTAATTTGTGCATAACAGTTTGGGAAATAGCCATCTACTACTGTTGAGCTACAGTATGCCTCTTCTCAGTGTGAATATATGTAGTGTGTATATATGGGGATATATATGAAGGAGAGCTGAGCTGATAATATAATGAAGGTGCACACGCCCGGAGCAGGTGTCTCTCAATGTCTCGCTCCGTGCTCGGAGCTCTGCTCTCCGTCTCTCTATTTTGCACACTATCTCGCTGATATTTCAGAGCATTGGGGAGATTTTTCGGGAGGGGTGGAGGCTTTGTATGTGTATATGTCGTTGTTTGGGATTTTTCCATTCTGCACATCAGAACTGGGCTCCGCCCCACTTTTTTCGGGTTTTTTTTTGACAGAAATTGGAAATCTATGACATAGGTGCATGTATGTCATGACACAAGAGCTTGGGATACTTATGAAATGGTTGGACTGACGTAGATTGGGATTATGATATAGGTTTAGAGGGTATGGGTCGGAGACCAACATTTCGTAAATATAGGTCAGAAAGTCAAGGGATTCATAGATTCATAGATTCATAGATTCATAGATTCATAGATTCATAGATTCATAGATTCATAGATTCATAGATTCATAGATTCATAGATTCATAGATTCATAGATTCATAGATTCATAGATTCATAGATTCATAGATTCATAGATTCATAGATTCATAGATTCATAGATTCATAGATTCATAGATTCATAGATTCATAGATTCATAGATTCATAGATTCATAGATTCATAGATTCATAGATTCATAGATTCATAGATTCATAGATTCATAGATTCATAGATTCATAGATTCATAGATTCATAGATTCATAGATTCATAGATTCATAGATTCATAGATTCATAGATTCATAGATTCATAGATTCATAGATTCATAGATTCATAGATTCATAGATTCATAGATTCATAGATTCATAGATTCATAGATTCATAGATTCATAGATTCATAGATTCATAGATTCATAGATTCATAGATTCATAGATTCATAGATTCATAGATTCATAGATTCATAGATTCATAGATTCATAGATTCATAGATTCATAGATTAATAGATTCATAGATTCATAGATTCATAGATTCATAGATTCATAGATTTATAGATTCATAGATTCATAGATTCATAGATTCATAGATTCATAGATTCATAGATCCTCGAGTTCTATGATTCATAGATTCATAGATTCATAGATTCATAGATCCTCGAGTTCTATGATTCATAGATTCATAGATTCATAGATTCATAGATTCATAGATTCATAGATTCATAGATTCATAGATTCATAGATTCATAGATTCATAGATTCATAGATTCATAGATTCATAGATTCGTAGATTCATAGATTCATAGATTCATAGATTCATAGATTCATAGATTCATAGATTCATAGATTCATAGATTCATAGATTCGTAGATTCATAGATTCATAGATTCATAGATTCATAGATTCATAGATTCATAGATTCATAGATTCATAGATTCATAGATTCATAGATTCATAGATTCATAGATTCATAGATTCATAGATTCATAGATTCATAGATTCATAGATTCATAGATTCATAGATTCATAGATTCATAGATTCATAGATTCATAGATTCATAGATTCATAGATTTATAGATTCATAGATTATTCATAGATTCATAGATTCATAGAACCTGGTCTCCTAATATCAACCGAGCATCGACCAAACAGTATATTTTTCCATTTCAATTAGCCACGTCATTTTCTCACAAGATCTATGCTCCATTTTTCACACCAACTGCAATAATTTTCTCCCAAATCTACACAATGTATTTTTTTTTGCCATTTTACATATATATGACAGGTGAAAGTTTTGGGGCCCCTGCTCACCATTTCAAAATGACACGAAAATTATATGGGGCCGAGGTTGTCGCAGCAAAATTGAAAAATAGTTGAAAGTAAAAATAAGTGGAGCGGCGGAATATATTTTGGGTTTGTAGGTATTGAATTTCTAGGACCTGCACGCGTTTATTCGCCATTTTTTCGAGGTACTTTGGACCACCCGAATCCACTTGATTCAATAATTTTGAAGTGTGTTCGGAGACAAATTATACGCCCCCAATTGGTGCACCTAGAGCAGAAACTATGAAATATGAATGACGTTTGGTTCTATGATAAGGTTCTATGGATGGTCATAGAACTTTATTGCCCATAGAATTGACATGGGAGAGGTGATTCATAGAACTATGATTCTTTCAATTCTATGGTTCTATGGCTACGAGATATGAATGACGTTAGGTTTTATGGATATTCATAGAACTTTTGATTCTCCCATAGATCATAGAATAGGAGACATAGAAGCTGAGGTGTCAAGGAAGAGGATTCTATGGTTCTATGAAGTTCTATGAATCTATCTCCATAGAACGTCATAAAATGGAAAACTGGTGCGATAGAAGACGTAGAATCCTTGGCAAAATAGAAACCCTGGTTCTATGGTTCTATGGTTCTAAGATTCTATGGTTCTATTGTTCTATGGTTCTATGGTTCTATGGTTCTATGCTCTATCGACATACCGTAACAGTCAAACTTTTCCGTCGTCCACCTCGTCGATATTGATGTGCAACCAATGGTCCAAGTGTAAATTGGTCCATTTTAACTGGACAATAAGAAAAAAATAGGAAGTGAATGAATGAATGGGGTGAGTGTAGGATTAAACTGGAAGCAAAGAATGACATGATGAGGAGGGCACTTGACGACAATTTTTCATTTGTTGGAAAATTGTTGGGATGAGCATAGAATCGATGAAAAAATGGGGGCGAGAAGGAATGGAAATTGGTGGGTAGGATGGCGTGATAGGTGAAATTCTATGAATTTATGGATCTATGGGGGATATAAATGGGATTCTATGGATCAAAAAGAAGGAATATATGAATATACGAAGACAGAAGAGAGTATCATGAATCTATGAATCTATGAATCTATGAATCTATGAATCTATGAATCTATGAATCTATGAATCTATGAATCTATGAATCTATGAATATATGAATCTACGAATCTATGAATCTATGAATCTATGATAGCACTCACCCAGCTCATATCCAACACGCAATATCTACACCAAAATAATAGTATATTATTAGTCAGGTGGTCATACAACTGAATAATATCCCCCCACCAAAAAGATGATCCCATACCTTCTTAGTGGGCTCGTCGCCTCGTAAAAACTGCACATCATCCGTCATCCAAAGTGATAATCGATGACTGTTTCGTGGCATGAAATCTGTAGGATTTGAATCGAAAAATGTTAAAAAAAGATGATAAGAAATATGATATGATAACAGATAAAGAAGATTGATATTGGATTAGGAACCGAGGGAGGGGATTTATGGTATTAGCGTCACTTTTTTGTTGAAGATATCTGCCCCAGTCGTTTTCTATCTAGATTAGGATCAGTTTCGGATCATAGATCTTCCGGGTTTTTGCAGGAAGTCAATTGATTCTATGCCAATATTTAGGTTATTTTGGCATAGAATTGGAAATGTGGACTATTGGGGCATTGATATTTTTATAGAATCATAGAGCTTCGAGGTTTTAGGAAGTGCGAAGGAATTGAAGGGTTTTAGAGATAAGGAAATCATAGAATCAGAAATTCGTAGAATCGTAGTTTCATAGAACCATAGATTCATAGAATCATAGAATCATAGAATCATAGAATCATGGAGTCATAGAATCATAGAATCATAGAATCATAGAATCATAGATTCATAGAATCATAGAATCATAGATTCATAGATTCATAGATTCATAGATTCATAGATTCATAGATTCATAGATTCATAGATTCATAGATTCATAGATTCATAGATTCATAGATTCATAGATTCATAGATTCATAGATTCCTAGATTCATAGATTCATAGATTCATAGAACCATAGAACCATAGAACCATAGAACCGTAGAACCGTAGAACCATAGAACCATAGAACCGTAGAATGGATGAAAGTTTTTTTCCATATCTATCTCGGATTACACGGCTCTTATCCTACCTGTATTCAATTCTATGAAATTCTATGGAGATCGATTCATAGAACCATAGAATCATCTTTTTTGACACCTCTGCTTCTGTGGCTCTTATTCTATGATACGAAGTTCTATGAATATTCATAGAACCTTATCATAGAACCATAGAATTCAAAGATTCATAGTTCTATGAATCACCTCCCCCATGTCAATTGACCTTCAACCCTAAACCTAATTCAACATACCGTCACACCACATCAAAAAAACCTGGGCCCCCAAAACCAAACAACAAAGTAAGATTAAGTCTATTTTCTTTCAAAAAGCTGCCCAAGGTTGTCTTTTCGGCTTCTTCCTTTCCCCTTTTTTTGACTAAATCCGATTATCCCGATTCGTTTCGCTTATATAACTTCATAACTTCCCTATAAAAACTTATCACCAAAAAAAAGAACCAACAAAAAATGATCTACCTCCTCATTCTCCTTCCCATCGCCTTCGCCCACCCGTATCCACCAGTGGTGACATCTGCACCATTGCAAATTTTCCAACCCCACCAAACAGTTCGCCAATCGTATTCGATGCCGTACTCCAATTCCTATGTCATGCCACCATCTAGTTATCACACCATGCAAACTGTTGGTACACCATATCAAATGTATTCGCAAGTTCCGTATGGTGTAGTCCCACCAACTGGCTACAATTACTATTCACCACCTCCACCACCAGTGAACAACTACTATGATCGTCCACCAGCACCATCGCCAAGGATCGCGTCACCATCTCCACCACCAACTACAACTACACCAATTCCCTCTACTCGCCGTTACGCCCTGCCAGCCGCTTCTACACCAATGACACCAATCTATGGTAGAAACTCGAATCATTTCCTATCTGGATTACCACCAGCACCATCACCATATGGCGCACCAGTCTCTTCGGAATTGCACCATGGTGAAGGTGGAGCATCGATGGACACTTGGGAAGCATTGGAAGCATCCTTGGATTCGAGAGAACGCCGTCGTCATCATTAATTTTTGTGGAAATTTAAAGTTTTTGTAAAAATTGAATATACTTTATCTCTTTTCTTATTATAACGCAAACAACATAAAAAATGCTATATAAAAACCCTTCAAACAATTTTAAGGCAATATGGAGAAAATGTGAAGAAAAATGAGATAAAATTAGCAATTATCATTATCATCAAAACTCAATGATTTCTTCAAAAGAGCACGGAGTGTCATCGGACCAAGAAAACTCCCTTTCTCGCTGATTTTCTTCACTTTTTCTTTGGTGTCCAGTGAATCCATGTACTTTTTCTGAAAAACGTTGGTATCAATTCTGAAAAAGTGCAAATAACTTACATGAACATCACTCAATGTATATGTTTCAGCGAGACTAAGCTTCTTGACAACAGTGATTTCATCCGTTGTTTCCAGATACTTTTCACATTTTTCCATAACAATTCCAACATCATATCGATCAGCAAGAATTAACAAAGCTTCGATGTTTTCTTCTGCAAAGAAAACTGATTAAAATCGATAAAATTGTAAAACTTACTGTTGATAATTAAAGTTGGCGAGTGAATGTGTTGCAGGAATTGCTTGAAATCATCATATTTGACATCTTTGATAACAACTTCTTTATCAGTTGATTCCTTAAATCCGGTGAAAAACATGGCACGGAATACCGGTGAGAACGTAGCGAGAACCTGAAATTTTATACCAATTAATTTTTGAAAAACCTAACTAACCGCTTTATTGACAAACAACTTCTTTCTCTCCACAATCAATGCAACGTCACTCAATGGATCCGTTTTATTATCGAAATCCACTGCTGATTTCCGTTGAATTCCAGTGATTGAGTTGATTTTCACATGGATCTCAATGTCACAGTGATAGAATGCTTCACGACCGAGAAGTTCTGCTCGTTTTTCGATGCAAATTTCCGCTTCCGAGTTGGAGCGATTGAAACGGGCAATCGTCGATATTTTTGGGCTCTTCTTCATCACAATTATTCTGATATTTGCATCGATACACCACAAATCGTCGTCAGGTCCTTCACATTTTAAAACGAGATGAGCATGACTTTGCATCTGGTATTTTAATTTCCTGAAATAATGCAAAATACTAATAATGGATAATATCAAAGCAAACCATGAATAACCCAAATGATTGAAATCTTGTCTCCTGTATCTATCTTTAATCTGACCGCACTTCATTTTAATAACAAAATTGTTATCATCGATCTTCTCGAGTGAACCCATTTTTTGGCTGAAAAAATGTTATAAATATATGGGAGAACACCGTGAAGTTTAGTTGAATTATTTCATCGTTTGGGTAGACATTGCTATAACTTTTTTCCAAACTTTGGGTTCCAGTTTCCGCTAAAGTTAATCAAAGTTTACACATTCGAATCCACCAAATCAGAACCAACCTTTGACAAATGTATTTATAACTGCTCCGCGAGCTTCAGCTACTCAACATGTTACACCAGACATCACCCACACACAGCCAGCAACTCGATTTAGTTGGGTCTTCTGTCGTTTCAAGGTGTTATATTTTATTGCTGGACTTAAACCTATTATCTAAACCTAAAACTATCCACTAAACTTTAGCATATCCACAAAACCTATTCCTTTCCTCTAAACCTAAACCTATCTACCAAACATAAACCTATCCACTAAACCTAAACATATTCTCTAAACTTAAACCAAATCTTCCAAAAAAAGCTGAAATTTGTGAAGCTTGGCGTAACCTTAGCGCAAACTTGAATCCAAAGTTTGGAAAAATTATAGCGATGAAGACCTGAATTTCGAAACAATTTGCCACAAACTTTTATGGCATTCTCCGGGTTGGTTGATTTGACAAAGGACAAGGATTTGAATGACAGCGATAAACTTCGTCTCGCAGAAGCACACGATTTTTGGGATCATATGTTTCTCGTTTTTAATACTTTTTATTCAACAATACGTGCAATTTAAAGTTTTTTGTAAAAATTGAATAAAACTTCATCTATCCTTATTCTAAAGTAAACAACATTGAGATAGTCTAAAAACCCGTCGAACAATCACTAAGCAACATGGAAAAAAGGGAAAGTAAAAGTTAAAAATGAGGTATATTTAAGCTGGAAGAAGTTCATTGCTCATTCTTGTCTGCACCGCTTCGAGTCGATTCCTCATCACAATCCAGACATCTTCTGTCATCTCATCTAATGATCGATATCGGACTTTTTGAGTGTTGAAGACGTCGAGCACGATTTGGACTACTTGCTCCTGGAAAAATTTTGTGTGATCTATGATTCTATGCCATAGAACTTCATGATTCTATGGCATAGAACTTCATGATTCTATGGCATAGAACTTTATGATTCTATGGCATAGATCTTGACGATTCTATGCATAGATACAAAAAAATTACCTTGAAATACTGGCACAATTCTCCCAATCGCTCATCGGTTCCCAAGAACCCTAATGTAATCGCCGGCATAACAGCTTCCGAAATATTATAAAACTTCGAAATGAAACCATCCTGATTCTTCAACCTCTGCCTTTTCGATTTGATCAACGACCAAATCACCGTGTTAATTGTTGAATATTTCATCGACGACGACATGAAGAAGTTCTTCGTCACTGAATAAATCGCCGATGGTGGTGCCTTCAAATCCTCAAACGCGTCTAGAATGATGAAATCGACGACGACATCGAAGAATCCAGTCTCAACAACACCACGTGCTTCAACTTCTTCCTTGAGCTTGTAGAGATTCGCCTCGACGGAGCAGAAATCAAGCATTTCATCATAGGAATTGTAGAACTTGACGGGATCTTGCTTGTTGTGTCGAATGAAATCGGCAAGAAGTGAGCGACCACATTTGGCAAGCCACACTCGTTTGTGTTCGTCGGAAAGGGCTTGCTGAAAATATCGAAGTTTCGAAATTTCAAAACAAAATACACTCACTGTAAATGCCTGACGAAGGCAGTAAAGTTTTGCAGCGAAATCGGTTTCACTTTCACAGTTGCAGAAGTCTGCGCGGCTTTTGCGGTAGGTTACCTGAAAAATTTGGTTTATTTTTGGATTTTTTTCTGAAAAATACTTACTTGTCCATTCAACGCGGCATTTGTGCCCTCTTGAAGAAAAACGAGCTCATTTTTGCCCAAATTCGCCGCCTCACTAACGAAATCAATATCATCGATTTCCATGTTTGAAGCCTAGAAAATAATTAAAATTTAAAAAAGAAATGAAAAAAGACTTACAAATTCCTCAACAGCAGATCTGAACGAATCATCCGACAAAACTGACAAAGTTCGGGATCTTCCGGTTCGTACACTTGGTGCATATCCGCTGACCGAGTAGAATTCAACGTCTGAATTTCTATTGTTATAAAAAAAGTGAATTTAAAACACTCACTTTCATTATCTTCCATATTTGGTACCAACGACGTAATATCATTCTCAATCTGCTTCAAACTTGTCAATATTCCCTCAATCTTCAGCGATCTCTCCATATCTTTGCTACTTCGGTTTTTAACCATTTCCAAATTATGGTGAACTCGTTCGATTGTTTTTCGTAGCTCTACGCATGCTTCCTGACCTACAAACAGCTCTTATTAGGAAAAAATGACTAAAAAATAAATTACCATTCGAAATATCCGCTTCAATCGGGTTCATGCTCAAACTTCTCGACGAATTCTGTCGCATACTACTTCTCAACGAACCATTCGCCAATTTTTCGCCTTGCGATGAGCTTGGCCTCATTCCTCGACCACTGTGACTTCGACGAAGTTCTGTTGGTGCTTCAGAAGGTGCATGATCGCTGGCCGCTTCGGAGACTAGTCGTGCGCGGTCTATTGTCTTTCTACGTGTCCAACTGGAAGAAAACTTGTTTAAAAATCTAATATAATAATTACTTACTTTCTAACAAAATTTGCAAACACAATTCCTATTCCAATCCCAGCAGCAACTGATATTACTGTTCGTTTCGTCACGATTTCACTAATTCGTATATTCTGAAGTAAAACCATTATAGAACGGCACAGAAACGTTGAAGAACTTACCGATAGACCTTGCATTAAGTGTGAAGTCATATTTGTATTATTAGCACATAAAATTAAAGAATTTCGACTAAAATGCTGCTAAAATTAATAAAAAATTGGTCATAAAAATATTTACGCTAAACAACACACCTCGGAATCCGCGGAGTGTCGTAAACCTATACAAATGACATCATCTTTTGAAACAAGTGAAGCGAGAAGGAAAAGGATTTATTAAAGCTAGAAACCATAAAATAAGATGAATATATAATCAAGCAACATATAAATCAACACATTCCCTATCTTGCACATTTAGTATAAACGTGCGAATGTATCCTTTGAACCATGATGTCACCCAATACGGCTTCATCATTATATACTTCCCCTCGCTCAAAATCCGCCAAACAAAGTCGTGAAATCGTTTTTTGTCACCCTTCCAACCTTTGAATGCGTTTTTATGCATCTAAACATTATATTTAGCAGGGGAAAATGGTTTAAAACACCTCAATATTCATTTGACAGATTTTAATGCCTCGTTTCTCGAATTCCTCGCCATTATGGAGCAAATCAATCAAAGAAAACTCATTGCCTTCCGTGTCAATCCATAAAATATCAATCTTCTGCATAATTCTAAAATCAACGAAACAAATCGTTCCCAAATCTACCTTTCTCTTCACAATTTTCTCGAAAAAGTGTGCGGCTTCTATGTGAAGCGTCACCTCGTTCCGATACCACCCTACAAATATCAGAGCGGTTAATCTACAGTCCAATTAGATAGGAATCTAGCTGGTCATTTGGCCTTTATCCGAGAATATACTTACACCTGAAAACATTGCTTTTCGCTAGTCCGCCAACACCACTGACAGCGAATGGGAAGTATTCACCACCAAGGGATTCGTACAGTTGTTTGTTGGGGTTTTGAATTGGATCAACACCAAAGAAATCGGTTTGCGGGAGAATCTGAAGTTCAAAGTTTTTTTCTTGACTATTCTGAAACTTTTTGAAAATTGTGACAAGTGTTTGTGTAGGTATGAAATGTATTATACCACATTCGCTCGAATAGAGCAGCACTGCCGAAGAATGATAATATCTCAAAATCTAGAAGAGCTACAAAAAAGTTGTCAACAGCAAAATTGTAGATAATAACTTTTCCTACAAGTTTGCTGTTGACAACTTTCTGATAACTTTTCTAGATTCCAAGATATGCTCATTCTCCGGCGGGGTTTGCTCTATTCAAGGAAGTACGGTATATCATTGCGGGTTTGAGGCTACAAATAGGTTTAAAAACGTAATTTTGACACTTTGAGAATGTTTTAAGCCTATTTTCTAAACATATTTCGGCTCAAAATTCGCTTTATAGCTCAAATTTAAAAAAAACAGTTCAAACCAACACAAAGCTTCCTGGTCAAATAGGTTTAGCTCCATCCTCACCAATTTCAACTTCTCCTCCGCTCCAGTATCATGTCCAATTCCAAGTGTCACCATTGTCAAGTTACTACTGTACCTTCTCTTCGGATATGCCACATACTTCACCTCATCCGAATTTTCCACACTTCTCAAGTCAATCTCTTGAAGTTTCGGCACATTATCACAATGCTCGGTTCGATTTACGAATTGATACCAAAACTGAAGATATAGGATTACTGTAGGGATACTGTAGGGTTACTGTACCTTCTCATAGTCACCTTGAATCGGTAGAAGTGATGGATAGATACATTCATGCCATTTTTGAAATATTTCAGACACATTATCCTTGAGAATACCATCCCAAATTTCAGATTTATGAATTTTTGGCATAGGTGGACTATATTCATTTGATGTATCTTCCAAGCCGAAGAAAAAGTAGATCACAAATAAAAAGTTGAGAATAACAGAAAAATACACAATAATCCGTTGCCTGGATCGAGGAACTACCGTATCCTCAAGTATACGGTATCTGGACATATTTATTGAGAAAGGGGTGAAAGAATGAAAATGGATCCAGATGACAAGAGTCTCGGTGGAGATGGGAAAGGGAGATTTGCAGATATGTATCTTATATATGATGGCATTATGTTTTGGGGAAAACGGGATTTTTTTGAGGGGCGAAAGTTGGAAGACGAAATATCGGAGATCGAATTGTTTGGGAAATATTATGCAGATTTCATATATACAGTTTGGCAGGGATGTACCATGATTTGGGCTATTATACTGTGAGGAGCTACAGTATACCTGATCCACCGTAAGACAATCAGTGAGTATCATAAGAACCTGCTTTACACTAGTCTTCTGGTAGATCAAAACTTGGGAAGCTACAGTATACCTGATCTACCGTAGGACAATCGGAGAGTACCATAAGAACCTGATCAAACATGTGTTCCACAAAGCTAGTCGTAGATCAAAATGGAAGGAGCTACAGTATACCTGATCTACCGTAATACCACCAGATAAGAACATGATTACATACTTTTCATCAATCTGATAGTTGATTAAAATGTGAGGAGTTACAGTATACCTGATCTACCGTAATACTATCAAAAAGTACCATAAGAACCTGATCAAACATGTGTTTCTCCAAGCTGGTCGTAGATCAAAACGGAAGGAGCTACAGTATACCTGATTTACCGTAACACCACAAGAAAAATCTTCAAAAGTCTAAAATCCCACACAATTCTGAAATTTATCATTCTTAAAAAATTGTAGACACTATTTGTATCTCGCCCTCAAATATTTCTGACAATCACCGAGATATCTATACAACTCAAAAACAAGCCACATTCAATTTCCTCCTCATCATTATATATTATCAATGTCCTACTTCCCTCTATTACGTAACACTGGTTTCATCCTATCTCAATTCACAAACTCCTTACTATTATACCTTTTATGGAGAAAATCGGTGAAATTGGTTGGTGGTTATCGCCATATTATGAATGTATTTGCATTGAATTCGATGGTTTTTACATTGGTGCAGTTTGTTACGGAGCCGGTGAGTTGAGTAGAACATCGAAAGATGACAGGCTCAAAATTTTTGATCTGAATATTTTTTGAGCATCAAAAAGTCCTGTGAAAAGTTCAGACAGTCAAGAGCAAAAATCTCATAACTTTCATAGCTCTTAAGCAAAAAAAAAAGTTTTTTATACTAGTGGCAATGAGCTCAAGAGCAAGATACCGTATTTCCTCGAATATAACGGCACTGCAAACTCTGTCGGAGAATGACCATATCTCGGAATCTAGAAGAGTTATAAAAAAGCGGTCAACTGCAAATTTGTAGATCAAAACTGCCTCTACAAGTTTACTGTTGACAACTTTTTGATAACTGTACTAGATTCCAAGATATGATCATTCTCCGGAAGCGTTTGCAGTTCCGCTCTATTCAAGGAAATATGATAGTTAGATTCAGACAAACTTTTGCTCTCCTGATACTCGTGTATCAAGTGTTCTCAACCCATGAGTATATTTCAGTAGTGCAGAATAATAAACTAGTTGATCTCAGGAATAAAGACAGTCCAACTCTTAGTTATATACAGATATAATTTTTTTCCAAATATTCAAACATTATGTCAGCTATCGAAGTATATAGGCAGTGTTCAAGATCTTGATTTTCATATCGAGTCCCATTTTCAGGTCACAATAATCCACAGCCCTGCTTGCATCGTATTCACCGATAGTTTTCTCAAATCCTATCAAGGAATCGGTGGCTTCTTCGTTGGTTAGATTCATAGAATCATAGATCCATAGATTCAAAATATTTCAGCTCTATTCTGTGGAATGTACAATGTCTGTATATTCCTGCTAGCCACTCATTTTGCATATCGATACATTTTATTTTTTCAGTAAAACATATTTTGCTCAAATTCAAATCATCATATATTTTCAGCCAAAATATTCTACAAAAACTGGCAGGCATCAAAATTTGGAAAATATTCATACCATGTATTCTATCAACATTGTCATATTTTTCATTCATCTACTTTGGAGCAAACAGCTATCCTAATAAACGAGAATATTTGAAGTTTTGTGATCTACCGTATCTACAGTAATCCAGAAACTTTCAGAAATCACTTGATAGAATTCTATGGCGTTGATTCATCAACAATACCATTTAGAGGATGGATGTACTGGAATATGAATCAAGGTACCAAAGTTTGGGATTATCTTGAAATATCAACTGCTATGGGGTGCACCACTATCATAGTAGGTTACTGATAAGGTATCAGTTATATCATAGATTTGTAGACAACCAGTTTTATCACTATCATATATTGTGGATATCATGTATATTTGAAAGTTGAAGTCGGATCAGTTAGCAAAAAGTCGAGGGAATTGAATCAACAGCTGTTCAAGACGCTGATACTTCAGGTATATACCCATACTTTTTCGAAAAACTCCAAAATTTTCAGACAATGTTCCCCATGTTTATGATGTTCCTACCTGGTGGCACTTTCCTCATCTTCCCACTCATCAACTTTGATCCCCCGATATTTGTGACGAATCTACCTATCGCTACACTAATCGTGTATCCAGCTATTGAACCATTGATAGCGGTGTATTGTATCAAAGACTTTCGACAAGTAGTGATAAGAGTTATCAGTAGATCGAGGAAGATTACAGTTGAACAACCGAGTGTTACTCATGGTGTTACGCTGTGTTGAAATGGGTTTGTGTATAATTTCCGGTATACCATGGGGTACATGGCTGTGAAATTTGTTTGAAATATGATAATATTTTTCTATAAATTGTTTGATTCATGATCTTGTCTTTTCAAATATCAGCAAAGTCCTATAAAGTATTTTTGAATGATCCGAAGTTTTCAAAAAACGGAGTAATTTTATCTATTGAATTCCTAAGGCTACATGTAGAGCGGAATTTTCCAAAAAACTCAAATCCAGCTTCTGTCAGGCTTCTCAGCTGTTCTACTATTACCAGGAATAGTATTTAAACATAGGTTTAGCTCCAGTCATGATATATTTCAAAAATAGTATCAATTTTAAACTCCTTATGAAAAACTACATGCACGGTATAATTTGCAGAAAAATTTTCAAATCTTCAATTTTTGCCATTTTTTCAGATTTTTCTTCCGGATTGATCAGAACAAAATTATCACCAATTTTAGCTGATAATCCATCTCTGTGTGATTTTCAGTCTATTATGCTAGAATATAGGTTTAGTTCCAGTCCAGGATATAAGCCTAAATAATGCCCTAATTATTCTAGTGATTGCAATTCCAAAAGTTCTTCTCATAAGCTTTTTTTTTTCAGAAAATGCTAACAACAGTTTTATATTTTTTCAATCAGAAAAACGAATCATCAAATTATCGAAATTTATTAAAGCTTCAACAAACAATCTACACCACTAAAAAAGTTATGAAAGGAATGTGCCAACACACTCCTCATCCTGAACATTAACCAAAAAAGTTCGGATAAATCCTTTGTTGTAGTATGTGACCCAATATGGCTTCATCATAATATACTTCCCCTCGCTCAAAACTCTAAACACAAAATCATGGAATTTCTGCTTTTCACCACTCCATCCTTTGAACGTTTCCTTATGCATCTACAAGCTTTGTCTTAGTTAGATAAGTTTTGGGTATATATCTATATACCTCAATATTCATCTGACAAATCTTGATACCCCTTCTCTCAAACTCTTCGCCATTGTGAAGTAGATCAATAAAAGTGTACTCATTTCCTTCAGTATCAATCCATAAAATGTCAATTTTCTAAAAATTTCAGATGGTCATAATTGGATCTACGGAATCATGGAAACCTTCTGCTTGAGCATCTCCTCAAAAAAGTAGCCAGCTCCAATATGAAGTGTGATCTCATTGGCATATCGAGCTGAACGTAGTAGATACAGTATATATAGAAAATCCAAAAGATCACCCCCAAAAATCACTAAACCTAATCTACCCTTCGGATCTTCCCAAAGATCATCTCACTCACTTCTATATACATGTGATTTTTGCATGCCACCAACTCCACTAATCGCAACTGGGAAGTATGTTCCACCCAATTTCTCGTACAAATCCTTGTTAATTTCTGGAATTGGATCGACTCCGAAGAATTCGGTATTTGGGTACATCTGAAATATAGTCATAGAATAGCTTCAGCAGAATCTTTTTTGATTTTTCGGAGAAGATCGGAGAACCTGATTTCTCATTTCTTGAAAAATCGGAAGATCATAGAATTATAATCAAGGAAGTCATAGAACCGTAGGACCATAGAACCATAGAACCATAGAACCATAGAACCATAGAACCATAGAACCATAGAACCATAGAACCATAGAACCATAGAACCATAGAACCATAGAACCATAGAACCATAGAACCATAGAACCATAGAACCATAGACCTTTCCTATGACAGTATCCATAAAACAGGTACCGTACCACTTTCAACGCCTCCTCTCCATCTGTATCATGACCAATTCCAAGTGTAACCATTGTGATATTTTCCCCAGTTTTTGGATATGCCACGTATTTTGTCTCATCATGATTCTTCACACTTCGAAGATCGATAGTCTTGTAGGCTTCCAACTCGTCACATTCCATGGTTTCATTGACAAAGTTGAACCAGAACTGAAAAAAACATTTTTGGAAAAAAAATCGAAAATTGTGAGCCCATACCTTCTCATAATCACCGCGATACTTGCTCATTTTTGGATAGACACAATCATAGAAAGCCTTGAAGATGCCGGATTGTTCGGCGGCGGAGCCCATGATCCCCCGACGAGGTGATGGATAATCGATCCATGATGGAGTGTCGGATCTTTGAAGCAGCTGGACTAGAAGGAAGAGGCCACCGATTGTTAGAAGGGACCAGAGAGCAAATCGACAGCCATTGCGGGTGTTTACTGGAATTTTATGGGTCTATGAAGTTTTGAGGATCTATGAGTAGGTGTCAAGTGTTTTTGAGTATCTATGATCTATGATTCTATGACGCAAACAATTGAAGGATCTATGGTTCTATGCCTCAGTATCTGAAGAATCTATGGCTCTATGACTCAGGCACTTTGAAAGTCTATGATTCTATGACTCGAATATCTAGAGGGTCTATGATTCTATGACTCCAGTACCTAGAGGATCTATGGTTCTATGACTCCAGTACCTAGAGGATCTATGATTCTATGACTCAAGTATCAAGCAAATCTATGGTTCTATGCCTCGAGTATCTGAAGGATCTATGGCTCTATGGAAAAGGCAACTTGAAAGCTGGATATCTATGATTCTACGACTCGAGGTTCTATGGATCTATGGAAATCAATCTACATATATTCTATACACCTACCGTCATCCAATCTGCTGTAAGAACTCGACATCTTTTCTGCCATGTATCCATCCACCATATCCATCCTTTTATACCTCCACACTTTATGGCACCCCCCCCCCCCCTAACATGTTCATTCATCAAAGCCAGGAAAAACCAGGTGTAGATCTCTATCTATCCCATTGTTTCACGAAAGCCATTTTTGAAGAGATTGATCAGCGAGACAATCGTTGATTCTATGCATAGAATTTAGGCGGTTCTATGGTTCTATGATATGTTATGAGCATAGATCTCGAGATCTATGTGCATGGTAAGCTCTTCCATATCAATCAAGCCCCGGTTTTTTTTCGATAAAAATTTGTCAGGCTCCGCCCCTTTTCCATAGATCTACAGTACCTCAAAGATTTATTTGCCAAATAGAATCAAAACTGGAAAACATTATCCTCCTGTTTGACCAAGGCCGATCGTGGAGTCATCATATTGTCCTGACGCCACAGTAGATACCAATACAATCGTCTGCCAGCCAATATCGAATATATTTTGAATATCACCATTCCAACCATCAACATCATCAACCACTGGAAAATGGATTACTGTAGGCTTGGGTTACGGTAGATCGACTCACTTGATCTACTTGCTCGCTTAGGATTATCAAGGCAAGGAGAACGACGATATAGGCGAGGGACATGAGAAGATCCATGGAAGTGACTAGTAGGTAGCCGAGTAGGAGTTTTGTATTTTTGGTGTATATCGAGATCTGGAGACAGGTTCTTTTCGTGATTTTTCGAGGTGGACAATACGATAGATTGGTGTTTTAGATGATGGTCTTTTGAGGAATCACTATTTATATATAAAACTGAAGTTATGTGGTTTTGTCCGTCTGTCTGTCCGTGGTCACAACTCACTACCGTACCCCGTGACCTAGCCTATCATGTCAAGCATGTCATGGGGATCATCGTTGCCGTTGAGCGTTTTTCACCTAACCGCCCACCAACCGAGTTAAAAACGACTAACGACGTCATTTTGGAGGGAATTCAAATTTAGTTTTTGTGTGTTCATAACCGAACGTCAACATGAAGTGTTTGTTGGATCGTGGGTACTGTAGAATGTTCTAGAATGTCATGGAATATTCTAGAACATTGACGACCATTTTGGCGGCAATTTGAATTTAGTTTTTTGTGTTTTCTACCTTAATCGTACCCGGACAAAACAACATATGACAACGTACCAAGAAAAGTCATAGAATGTTCTCGAAGCATAATTTTCATTTGCGCGGCAGTTCAAATTTAGTTTTTCGAGTCGGAACAAAACAATATATGATCATGTACCAATAGTACCAAAACGTGCCCGGACCGCGGCGTCCGAAGGGCGCCGCGGGCCGTTTGCTTACAAAATTTTGGCGGAAATTCAAATTTAGTTTTCATACTCTCATAACCTAAATCATCAAAACCATCTCTCTCAAAGGCGGAGGTCCGGAGGGTGGCCGAAGGCCGCCCGACGGGCCGTAGCTCCTAGTCTATGAAAAGCATAGAACTAGGAATACCATAGAATTGATGATTCTATGGATCGTGGAAACTGCAATTCTATGCGTGATACTTTGAGCCACACAATCATAGAACCATAGAACCTCTGGATGTGAATTCTATGAATCATAGAATTACGGTTTTATGAGGAACTTGTGAAACATAGAACCAGGGATTCTATGTATCTAGAATCATAGAACTGACGATTCTATGGATCATAGAATCATCGAATCGTAGAAAACACAATTCTATGCGTGATAGAGTCATATATCCAACGATTGTTTGTATCTATGGATCAAAAAATCATAGAACTAGTAACTCATAGAATCTTTGAACTTGATATTCTATGAATCATAGAATCATAAACCTATATACTCTATATACCGTTGAATCATAGAATTCGATTCCATACGATTCTATGAACACTGGTATCTATGATTCTATGAAATATAGAACCAACAATTTTACGATTCATAGAATCATAGAACCATGGAATTAACATCATAACGATTCTATGATTCTATGATTCTATGAAATCCAGTTTCTTGAAACAATCAAGATAGTAACGATATGAAACACTGTTCCACGACGAAAAATTATTTCGGAGAAACTAGATTAGATTTCGTGTTTTCGTCGATTTTTAGGAGTCTTTGAGAATCGTTTTTGGAAATTTTTTTCAAAAAATTGGAACAGATATATTCTACAGCAAGACGGATACTGTAACAAGTCAGGGGAGTACTGTAGCAGTTCTGAAGCTGTGTCGAGCAAAAGTGCTGGCTGGAACCTGGATTTGGAACGACATCCCCGGATTTCATAGAATATACCCTAGAAAGCTTTCATAGAACCATAGAACCTCAGCCATAGAATTCCAAAATTCTATGCATAGATTCAAAAGACCTATGAAACAATCAAGATAATACATAGATTCTACGGAAAGATGAGTCTTTGATGTTCCGTAGAATTCTGGTTTTTTGGAATTGTTCTATCTACAAAACATACCAATGCCATCAAATCAGTGAACATGTGAATAATAATCCAGAATAATAATGGACCATTTGTGGTACAAATCTTGTGTTGAGCCAAAACTGGCGGCTCATTGAACTTTTCCAAAAGTGACACATTGAAGGATTGGCAAGTCATCAGGGGATGTTTGAATCCTAAAAATTATCTATGAATCTATGAATCTATGAATCTATGAATCTATGAATCTATGAATCTATGAATCTATGAATCTATGAATCTATGAATCTATGAATCTATGAATCTATGAATCTATGAATCTATGAATCTATGAATCTATGAATCTATGAATCTATGAATCTATGAATCTATGAATCTATGAATCTATGAATCTATGAATCTATGAATCTATGAATCTATGAATCTATGAATCTATGAATCTATGAATCTATGAATCTATGAATCTATGAATCTATGAATCTATGAATCTATGAATCTATGAATCTATGAATCTATGAATCTATGAATCTATGAATCTATGAATCTATGAATGATACCTGTTAGATAAGTCGAAACAATCACAATCATCTCGAAAGTGCATAGAATCGCGATATCTATGGATACATGACAGCATAGAACGCGATATTCAAAGTCCATCTTTAGGAAGGAATATGAAATTCTATGAATGTGTGGGGTGAGGCTCTTATGATTTTTTCAATTAACTTTTTGCTCGGCGAGCCACTCCCTCATACCGTAGGAAAAAAGGGAGAGGAAATTGAAGTGGCACACGTCAGAAGGGAGAATAAATGGGATTTCTATGAAATTCGTCAATAAGGAAGGAATTCGAGGGGTTTCCATTTTTGGAAAAATAGAGTGACATGATAGTATGATAATATGGTGTGGATACTGTATCTTATGGAAATAGGGTACTGTAGTTTCATAGATTTTTCGGAAAAGATCTACCGAGAAGATCTAGCGCACTATATTTTTTCGAAAAATCGGAGAACCTGATTTTTCGTTTCTTGGAAAATCGGAAGATCATATAATCGAAAAAACAAGGAAGTCATAGAACCATAGAACCATAGAAATAAGTATCCATAAAACCATAGAACCATAGAACCATAGAATCAGAGATTTATAGAACTATAGAACCATAGAACCATAGAACCATAGAACCATAGAACCAAAGAACCATAGAATCAAAGAACCATAGAACTATAGAACCATAGAACCATCGAATCATAGAACCGTAGATTTCTTCTATGACTATCTAGGATTCTATGGCTCCTATCCTACCAGTATTCAGTTCTATGAAATTCTATGAAGGTAGATTCATAGAATGTCATAGAACCATAGAATCATTTTCCTTGACACTTGAGCTTCTATGACTCTTATTCTATAGTCTATGGGTAAAAAAAAGTTCTATGGATATTTATAGAACCTTATCATAGAACTTGACGTCACTCATTTTTCATAGTTTTGGCTCTGGGCGCATGAACTTGAGGCATAGAACCATAGAACCATAGAGCTCCCCAATGACATTATCCCCAAATTAATCACCTTCTGTTCTGCTCCCTAATCTCTGATTCCTACCAACTTTTCTCCTGACGCGAAACCTTTCGTTCCTCCCCACAAAACTTTGAATTTTGAAGAAAAAAAAAGAATAACAAATTCAAAAATTTTTTCCATCCCCTTAGAAAAATGGCTTCCCACTTTTTCTATAAAAGTATCAAAATAACCGGCCATCACACTTCATTTCACAAATTTCGATGATCACATTATTACTACTAGTCTACATACCAACAATATCCAGTCAAGTTGTCACCGGATCAACAGTTCGTGTCGACGTCGGCGTGATGATGTGCAAGGATAATAAGGCAATATTAGATTTTGCACGTTGTTTTTGATATGCTGCAAAAGTTACAGTAGTAATTATCACTTTTATAGGATATGGCATCATCGGTTGGTTGGCAGACTTCCGCATCTGCTATTGATATTGCATTGGATCGTATCAAGAGTGAACATTTGATTGATGATATTGATATCAAGTAAATAACATAGATTCATAGAATCATAGAATCATAGAATCATAGAATCATAGAATCATAGAATCATAGAATCATAAATTCATAGATTCATAGATTCATAGATTCATAGATTCATAGATTCATAGATTCATAGATTAATAGATTCATAGATTCATAGATTCATAGATTCATAGATTCATAGATTCATAGATTCATAGATTCATAGATTCATAGATTCACAGATTCATAGATTCACAGATTCATAGATTCATAGATTCATAGATTCATAGATTCAAAGATTCATAGATTCATAGATTCATAGATTCATAGATTCATATATTCATAGATTCATAGATTCATAGATTCATAGATTCATAGATTCATAGATTCATATCATTCCTTTCAGCTTCATTTATGTTTTTGATGATTGTGTGGAATCCAAGGCTGCTGGTCTAGCTTCGAAACTTATGATGGAAGCGAATGTTAGCGCGATTATTGGGCCAACTTGTAATTTGGGTGACTCTATCAACACAGTATCTGGAAATAATGTCTAAAAATTTTTAGCTGCATTATCAGTAGCAAATCTAGCCGCCTATTACAACACTCCAGTACTAACATGGGGTCTGACCATTTCCTCCCAAATCGTCAACGCAAACCGATATCCAACAGCAATCACAATTGTACCGGTTGCCAAAAGTGTTGCAGCTGCAATTACAGAAGTCATGTATCAATTTGCATGGACAGAGTTTGTATATGTTTTTGTCGAAGATGAGAAGTGCGGATACTTTCGCGATGATTTGGAGCAAATCACAGCTGATTCGAATTTCACATCATTGAGCAGAACCATTCAGATATATGACCAATCTTATAATAATATTTATCGACAGTTGGAGAAGCTTAGAACTGTATCAAGGAGTATGTTTGTAGTTTGTAGTCTTACTGTAGCATACTGTTACAGTATTCACCGTATGCCTTCCTGAGAATGGAGATATCAAGCGGCGATTCATGTTAGCTGCTTATGATCTTGATATGACTACGGAAGAATATGTCTATCTTTTTGCCGGCCCAAAATCTACTGCCTACCGTAATCAAGTTACAAGCTACAGTAACCCAAAAATTTTTGTAGAACAAACATCATCAACTGGTGAAGTTGTGGGGATTTGGGTGGATTGGAGTGAGGAGCCGGATGGAAGGGATGAAGATGCGAAGAGGGCATTTATGAGGACTATGGTGGTACAGTACCCCGATATACGATTTCAGACGAAGGTTGTGTTTCAGATTGTTGCAACACCAATTCAAGGGGTACAGTATGCCGCATTCAAGAAGGAAGTCATCGAACGAATGAAGCAACCACCTTACAATTGTATCGAGGAGTGCTCCGCGAAGGAGTATCAGGAAGCCGCGGAGTACGCTGATCAGCTTCATGATACTGTATATTTGTATGCTATTATACTAAACAAGACAATCGAGGATCAAGGGATTGAGCAAATCGCCAATGGTAGTAATATTGTCACCAAAACTATTGGTGTTCAATTTTCTGGAATGTCTGGATTGGTGAGAATGAATGATGATGGGTATAGATTGCCGAATATGAATTTGGCAAATTTGGATAGTAATGCGACACAGAGGACTGTTGCTTTCATGGATATTGATAGCGATAATGTGGTACGGTAGATCACTGGCATACTGTATTTTTAAAGGAACATTGTAGAATTGGACATTTGTGTTGCTAGAGGAGCGAACAATTTGGGA
Organism: Caenorhabditis uteleia; assembly: GCA_963573275.1. NCBI lineage: Eukaryota > Metazoa > Nematoda > Chromadorea > Rhabditida > Rhabditidae > Caenorhabditis > Caenorhabditis uteleia. Next base: position 20,255,983 of record OY752137.1, read on the forward strand.
TGCTTATGGTGGAAAAGTGCCACTAACCCGCCCGGAATGCGGGTATACAGGTAAATCCTGTCCCGTATCCTTCTTCGTCGACTACCTCTACATTGTCATCATCGTCGCCGTCATCATCGTTCTCTGCACAATCGCAGCCCTTCTCGCCGCTTACTTTGTGATCAAAGCTCGAAAAGACGAAGAGCTTCGACTCGACGAGCAATGGCGTGTCCCGCACGTCATGCTTCAAACCATCGGAGGAAAGTCGAGGAAGGAGAGGGAAGCCCAATCGAGTAGATCATTACAAAGTGGAAGTACAACAACGACTGGCACTTCTTCGAGAAGTACACCATATTTCCCGGAAACTGAGAGGATCTCATATTTTGTATATGCTAATGAGGCGGTTTTGGCGATCAAGTATCAGACAAGAGTGCCAATCTTCAAGAGGGATCGTGCCGAGTTGAGAATGCTACGATCTATCGAACATGATAATGTAAATAGGTTTATCGGTCTATCACACGATGGACCAATGTACATGTCACTATGGAGATACTGCAATCGAGGTAGTATCAAGGTATCCACCTACTATCCAGGCAACTATAGTTATAGATGTTTAGGACGTCATTGCTAAGAGTTCAATCAACATGGATGGTTTCTTCATATATTGCCTTATCAAAGATATAGCCAGTGTATATATTTGTCTCTCGCAAAAGTTTGCTCATTGACTCGTTTCAGGGGCTTCAATATATTCATAACTCACCGATTCGACAGCATGGCAGTCTCTCTTCGGAATGTTGTTTTATCAATGATCGGTGGCAGGTGAAGGTTGGCGGATATGGATTGTCGTTTATGCAGGGGGTTGAGAAACCGAATGAGGATGGTTAGTAGGGGGATTTTGCGTTTGATACTCAGTTAAAAGCTCCATCCGCATATTTGGATATTGGGAAATGAGATCTTTTTGTATACATGGTCTATACAAAAATATCTGTCGCGAAAATCTACAGTATCCCAAAATGTAGAAAATCACTGATTTTGAATACGTCATTTTGAGTTTTAGAGAGACATTCGGACAGCTTTTACATTTCATGTTCCAGAACCCAAAAAGTCTACATGGGGTACTGTAGTTTGTTATGAAGTACTGTAGTTTGTTATGAAGTACTGTAGTTTAGGCTCGACCTACTGTAGTTTACTGTAGGAAACTCAGTGTCAGCTAAGCAATCTCGAATGTCTTTGAATTTTATTCTTCCATTTCGGGTTACTGTATTTTGGGTTCAGCATACTGTAGTTTACCGTAGATCACTACATAACATTTCTCGATCCCAGTATGGAAAAGTTTTCCTTGTCAGTTGGCAGGGTTTTTTTTGTGTTAGATAAGTAACTGATAAGCCTTTTTTTCAACTACTATCACTATCACCACTTATCACTTCCACTCATCTCCAGCAATGCTCCACACCGCGCCCGAAATCCTACGTGAGAATGGCATCACGTGTGGCACCCAACCCGGCGATGTGTACAGTTTCGCAATTATTTGCTCTGAACTTGTGGGTCATTGTTCGGCATGGGATATCGAGAATCGAAAAGAGGAGTCGGATGAGATTATATTCATGGTGAAACGTGGTGGGCGGATACAGTTTCGGCCGAGTTTAGAGTCGGCGGATGATGATGTGAATCCAGCGATGGTATGAGGATCGGAAAATTTGAGATAAATCTTAGGTTTAATTCCAGCTCCACCTGATCAAGGATTGTTGGGATGAAGAACCAAAAGCGCGACCGACAATGGATGTTGTCAACAAATTGTTAAAGAATATGAATTCTGGAAGGTCGGGGTAAGACCATCTCAATGTTTGCCCAGGGCGAACGAGATGAAACTACATATTGTCTGTTCATTTTTGAAAAAATGATATTTTCAGAAGTGCGAACCTTATGGACCATGTGTTTTCGGTTTTGGAGAAACATGCGTCGAGTCTGGAGGATGAGGTGCAGGAGAGAATGAAGGAGTTGGTGGAGGAGAAGAAGAAGAGCGATGTGCTGTTGTATAGGATGTTGCCACAGTGAGTTTGCTTAGAGAGGCTACAAGTATTGTATGTCATTGGGTAGCTCTGAAATCTAGCTTTCAAAATCTTTTTATAGACTTGAAAAATTCCAATTTTCAGCTGAGATACGGTACTTCAAAGTTAGTCACCCAATATTTTTGATTTTCCATAATTCCACAAAATTGAAATGCTTGAATTCTTTATTGCGCAATAAGAATTAATATATACAAAAGATATCCCCAATGTCGTATTTATCAATCACTGATTATTCTTATCAGTTGGTCCAAATCCAGCATCTCTCTTTCCATAATAACCATAATATGATCCGTAGTATGGGTATCCATATCCATAATAACTACCATATCCATAATATGCTGATGGATATCCGTATCCATATGCACCATAATATTGAGCATCCGACTCGTTGATCATGAATGAGCAGATGATAAGGAATGAGATGAGGATGATACTGTAATCATTATATATCATTATCAGTATCAGTAGGATGGGGAGACTTACAGTTTCGAGTTCATTGTCGTTTTGTGTCGATTTGTGAACTGTAATGGGGAGCACCCCAATTTTTATACTAGTGGGATGGGATAGTAAATATTTGTTGTTAAACCTAAAGCAAAAATTCTTCGGCATATCGGCCCCCTTCTGTTTACCCATTTTTCAATTGGTGTTTGAACCAAACAGAACACAAACTATTTCTAGGCAAGTAGCTGAAAGATTAAAGTTGGGTCAATCGGTGGAACCCGAATCATTCGAAAGTGTCACGATATTCTTCTCAGATGTTGTTGGTTTCACAGTGTTGGCGAATAAAAGTACACCATTACAAGTAGGGTGGATTGGTGCAATTGGTGGTGTATAAGATATTTTAGGTTGTCAACTTGCTCAATGACCTATATACCACTTTTGATTCAATCATTGAGAGGAATGATTCATACAAGGTTGAGACAATCGGTGATGCATATCTAGTAGTATCAGGGCTACCCAAAAGGAATGGAAATGAGCATATCAATAATATTTCGAATATGTCACTTCAATTGATGGAGGTATTCGTTTTAGGTTTACGATTTGATGAAAAATGAATTTTGCAGAGTCTGAAATCATATCGGATACCACATTTACCACAGGAGAGGGTTAGTATCAGGATTGGAATGCATTCAGGTATGGTTTTCCAGTCGAGACCCAGATTTTCTCGCATGTCTTACTGTAGTAGATTGAGATGTCTTGCTGACGTAGATCAAGAAATCTTACTGTATCAGATCAAGATGTCCTACTGTAGTAGATCAAGACGTCTTACTGTAGTAGATCAAAATGTCTTACTGTAGTAGATCAAAATGTCTCACTGTAGTGAGATCAAATAGATCAAAAAATCACTTTTTCTTAATTTCTAGTTTCCACTCGAGACCCAAAGCTTGAAATTTTAAAAAATTTTCAGAGCTCTGAAAATCGTAGGGGTCAGTTTTTCAAATTTTCCACTCGAGACCTTAATTATCTTGTTTTAAGCATGACGAAATGTCTTACTGTAGTGAAATCAATAAAAATTGTTTTTTTTTCATTTTCCAGTCGAGACCCATTATTTGAAATTTCCTAATCCTTTTAGTATCAAGAATCTCAAAATACTAAATTTTCCAATTTCACCACCCAAGACCCAAATCGTCAATTTTTTACCTTCCCGAAATTTCAACCTGTAGTATGATCGAATAATCACATTTTTCCACTCGAAACCCATAATTCGAAGCTTCTCAAATCTTTTCAAAATCACAGCACCAAACTTTTCAAGTTTTCCCTTCGAGACCCAAATCTTCCAGGTTCCTGCGTCGCCGGAGTCGTCGGCCTAACCATGCCTAGATACTGTCTCTTCGGTGATACTGTAAACACCGCCTCAAGAATGGAAAGCAATGGAAAACGTAAGTCAAATACAGTATGACATCAAGTACATTTGATATATTCCAGCCGGTCACATCCACTTATCATCCGAAGCCCATCAACTACTAACATCTCTATATCCGGAGTACACAACTGAAAACCGGGGTGAAGTGATCATCAAGGTATTTTGAGAAAAACTTTTTTTTAAATGAAATTAAGAAATTTTCAGGGAAAAGGTGTCATGCAGACATATTGGCTTCTTGATAGAAAACCTAAATAATCTCTGATATCACTTATGACATAGATCTTTGTATAACTACGGTGTATATATGTAAATAAATGTATTATTTCATACCCGAAGGGACATTATTAGATTATTATACATTGAATTGAGTATCAAGGTTTAACATGGACGGACTTCAATTTGAGGATGGTCACATTTTATGGTGGATCGCTTTTGGCGGATGGCGCCAGGTTGGCGGGCATCGGTTGGATATGGTGCTGGCTCGCCAAACTCGATGATTGAATTTGTCTCAATTGGATAGAATATATCTGGAAAAAAACGTATCTAAGTAGAGTATAGTTGGGATGGATACCGTTTGAGTATTTGATACAGTTACGCTTTCGTGATTGTTTACCTCTCGTGCATTTTGTCCAATCAGTCCATTGACCCCATATTACTGCAAAAATTGAGTAAATATTGGGGATGGTTTTTTTGACACCTTTCCTGATATTTTTAACATTGAACTTTTGGACATTGGACTTGAGGGGAGATCATTGATATTTTTTGAGGTTTGGAGTTTGGAATTGGGTATCATAGAATCATAGATCTAGTAGATTTTCATAGAACCTAGCATAGAATCGAAGAATCATAGATCTGTCAGAATTTCATAGAAATCATAGAATTCTTGAAATCAGGGAATCATATTTCATAGATACCAATTTGTATGAATTCAAAAAAGTAAATCGTAGAACCATAGATCTATTAAAATTTGGAATCATAGAATCATAGATCTCTAGATTTTTATAGATTTGGGATACATAGAATCATAGATCTACTAGGCTGCCATAGAATCAACCATAGAATCATAGAACTCAGAAACGTACTGAACTGTACGATATTAGATACAGTATTCAATATAAACCAAGTTCTATGAATTCAAAAAATATAGAGTCATAAATCTACTGGATTCCAAAGAAACTCCTCTAGAATAGTATATTTCCAAAAATCTACCAAATATTCATAGAATATGGAATCATAGCGTCACAGGCCATGCATAGAACTATACTTCATAGATACCAAGTTCTATGAAATTCATAGAATCGTCCGTAGAATCCATAGAACCATAGAATTCAGAATCTCACCTTTACTCTTCCTTGTACTCCTCTTCGACCGAATCAACGAAAACCCATCCCCAACCGGAAATGGAAATGGTGACTCCGTCGTTGTTGTCACACCATCATCTTCACCCAACTTCACACCCTCCGCCTCTTTATCCTCCACCAATCTCTCCATATCATTTATCATCCAACTCAACGCCCTCGCGGTATCACCTTCCACCATAATCTGTTTATCAATTGGTGAAGTGGTGGTAATTGCCAATGGTGTCGTGCTTGGTGCCATCTTCGCCAATATCATCTTGTTCATTTCCACCCGATGTTTGAGTGCCAATAATCGCGCCTCGAGCTCTTTGGTCTCCTCGTAAACCTTTCGGTCATCAGTCGGCCATGGAATCTGGAATATTTACTAATAGTCTTTGATGCTCAAGTTTGTCTTTCTCAACTTTTCCACCCCACCCCAAAAACTTGTCAGAAGTGCCAACGGTTTTGACAAATATTTACAAAACGCAACCCACTTTATAAACCAAGCGTGCCAAGTGAACTATACCACTTGTCAGTAGCAATGAACTCGAAACTGTAAGTTCCCCCCCCCCCCTACTGATATTGATAATGATATATAATGATTACAGTATCATCCTCATCTCATTCCTTATCATCTGCTCATTCATGATCAACGAGTCGGATGCTCAATATTATGGTGCATATGGATACGGATATCCATCAGCATATTATGGATATGGTAGTTATTATGGATATGGATACCCATACTACGGATCATATTATGGTTATTATGGAAAGAGAGATGCTGGATTTGGACCGACTGATAAGAATAATCAGTGATTGATAAATACGACATTGGGGATATCTTTTGTATATATTAATTCTTATTGCGCAATAAAGAATTCAAGCATTCAATTTTGTGGAATTATGAAAAGTCAAGAAATTTGGGTGACTAACGTTGAAGTACCGTATCTAGGCTGAAAATTAGAATTTTTTGAGTCTATAAAAAGATTCTGAAAGGTAAATTTCAAAGCTACCCAATGACATATAACACATATAACTTATCTAAATAAAATTCAGTTCAAAACGGCAGACAAAAAGTTTTAGACGACTAACAAAAAATTGAGGAGTTTTGCACTCCATACCTCAGCTCAAAATTGAAATTTTTCAAATTTTTAAAAAGATTCAAATATCTCACCTCATCACCATCCTTCTTCTTCACCACCATCTTCGTCTCCTCCATCTCCACCACAGGTGGTGGCACCACATCAGTTGGCAACACCACCAATTTCGTCTTCGCCACTCGATTCAATTTCCTCAATCTCCTACTCTTCTTCTTCTTTTTGATCGGCTTATTTGTGATTTCCATGGTGACCTTGGGGATTGAAGTTGGCCCAATATACCTTGGCCTAACTATTCCACCCCTCTGTTCATTCATCAATTTCGGGAAATGTTGGAAATTTTGCTCCGCCGTGATCAACGCAATCTTCGGTGTCACCGTCGGAATCATCTCCATCGGTAGCTCCACATGGGTTACTGTAGTTGGTGCCCGCCGAATCTCACCAATATTCCTTGTACTACTTGGTGTCATCGAAAATGTTGGTAGCTTTGGTGTCATCTCCACCAATGGCGCCAATTCTTCTTCAGGTTCCTTACCAATTGCATAACTACCAATACTATGAGTTGCACCATCCTCCAGTATCGGGAAGGATTCTGGAGTTGGTGTCATAGATTCTTCCAAGGTGTATTTGCCCCGGAACTCGATGTTTGGTGCATCCACCATGGCGTCACTATTAACAATGGTGACTGGCTCAATGTATGGTGTGACGGTTTGAGGTACAGGTTCTGGTGTAGTCGAGGTGGTGGTGGTAGTTGGTTCAGTGGTGGTGGTAGTGACCTCGGTGGTGGTGGTGGTTGGTGCCATTGTTGTAGTTGTTGTAGTTGTAGTTGGTGTAGTGGTGGTCGTCTCCTCCGTTGGTGATGGATATTTCTCAAAATCAAAAGTCGATCCCAAATTTGGATCTTCAGTTGGATCCTGGTAATCATCAACTACAGTAGTTCTTACTGTAGTTGGTGCATATGTTGTTGTACCAATCTGATGGAAATTCCGATTTGCACGAGTTGTAGGAGCATCTGAAAGCTTGATATCGTTTTGGAAAAACTTGCTTCAAACTCACATCGAACATCATCAGGCGTCTCCGGTTCATAATCTTGATACAACTGTTTCATCGCAATCTCTCGATCCATCGCCTCCGGATCCTCATAGTCCAGATTGTTCTTTCGTTTTGGCGGCGAGTTGCAAGTTTGGAATTCCTATGTTTGTTAGATAAGTCACCTAGATACTTGATTGGATTACCTTATTGTGTCCAACACATTTGTAACCCCGTACCGTTGAACACGCTCGCACACGAATCATCACATTATTCGAGCAAAATGACCATGGTGACCACATGGACCATGATGAGGAGATTACTGTAGGATTACTGTAGGGTTGGAGGGATTGATGGACACTTACATGGCTCCCATTGACAAAAAATGGCGGTGAAATGTAATAACAAAAGGAACAAAACGCGATATTTCATTATCGAAAAAGAAAATGGGGAGAGAAAGAAGAAAGAAGAATGGGGAAAGGTTGTATCAAAATATCTCCCGTTGAGATATAAGAGAAATGATGCTATTGTCGGTCAATCGGGTGAAAGTAGAGTGGGGATAAGGGAAAATACGGGACGAAAATTAAATGAACATCTTTTCCACAGCCGACCAGAAAGGAATATTTTTCCTACCCTCCCTCCTGCGATATCAGTTTTTTGGATCATCGACCTTTTTCGCCGAAATCTTTTAGATCATCGAGAGATAAGATGCCACACAAAAAAGTGTGTTTATTGAAATGGTTGAATGGGTATACATCTATGAATCTACAGCAAAACTGACCCCGTCCAGAGCTTATAGGAATCAACACATTCACCCCTAGTCATACAGTATTGAAGGCGATATGGTGAGCGTTTGTCTCCACGTAAACCACAATAACGATGATGTCGGATGGTAAACCGCCATCTTCTAAGCTACAGAGCGGGGACGTCACGTATGAATTACCTTTACATACGAGGCCGTGAACCCAAACACGGCATGGTCGAGACTCGAACTCGAACCCTTAACTGTACGTATCTTTCGCTTATTAGACGGGCGTTTATACCACTCGGCTATCATGCACATCTGCGCGAACAGTCTAAATGTTGGTGAGGAGAATGGTGTGTCCGTTGAATACGCCACGTCAGTATTTCTTTTGACCTATTGTAGATTTACGATGAACAACACACGGGCGTATAACGGAGCGTCGTACACGACCTTTATTTTTTTTTAATCGTAATGTTGTTTTTAACTCTAAGATTTTATGAAATTCACTTATTTCCAGGTGAAATTAAGGAGACAGCAGCTGTAGCAGCCATAGAAGTTGGAATTTATGAATCATAGAACCATAGAATCATTGAATTGAAAGATTGTGAAACATAGAACTCGAGGATCTATGAATCTATGAATCTATGAATCTATGAATCTATGAATCTATGAATCTATGAATCTATGAATCTATGAATCTATGATTCTATGAATCTATGAATCTATGAATCTATGAATCTATGAATCTATGAATCTATGAATCTATGAATCTATGAATCTATGAATCTATGAATCTATGAATCTATGAATCTATGAATCTATGAATCTATGAATCTATGAATCTATGAATCTATGAATCTATGAATCTGTAAATCTATAAATCTATGAATCTATGAATCTATGAATCTATGAATCTATGAATCTATGAATCTATGAATCTATGAATCTATGAATCTATGAATCTATGAATCTATGAATCTATGAATCTATGAATCTATGAATCTATGAATCTATGAATCTATGAATCTATGAATCTATGAATCTATGAATCTATGAATCTATGAATCTATGAATCTATGAATCTATGAATCTATGAATCTATGAATCTATGAATCTATGAATCTATGAATCTATGAATCTATGAATCTATGAATCTATGAATCTATGAATCTATGAATCTATGATTGATTTATTTGAAAAGCAGTCGATACAATAGAAGATGTTTTGGGTGGTTTTCTCAATAATCTTGCAAATGCCCTTCGATAGGGTAACACAAAATATAGGTTAATACATGGATCAAACATGGAAGGAACAGCAGGACCTAAGGCCAAAAAATATTGCTGGAAATAATTGACATGACTATTTCTCAGACAATATATGTATAAAGTGAACAAGGGTACATAACAAAATAAAGGCAAAACAGTTTGAATTATCAATCCATTTAGAAATGATGACGTATGTTCCTTGTATCTATGCGACATTTGAGTGTTGATCAGCTTCCTTATTTTCAAGTAGAATATCAGTGATATCACCGGCGTTGCATATATACCATACATCATTAGTAAAAGATTGATGAAGTTGGGCAATTTTCCAAGTTGAAGATGTGCAAATATTTTGGATATTGTTTGATCTATGACTCCATTTTCCATATCTAACTTGAATTGCTCATCCTGATCAAAAGCATCGCGTATCACTATGATAAATCCAAGCAGCTGAAATCATGCACTTTTGTTTTGATAAATTATCATATTATATAGCCTTATCAGAAGATGATAATAATATTTTTTAGGAATGTCAGGTAATCATCATATGATTTTTTGGACAGAGCATACTCTAGATATTTGGTTTTTTGACCTACCATGGATAGAATAGTTGGAATATGAATCACAGAAAGTTTTGATAGTCCAGCACAATTGAGTTGGAGCCTGTGATGATTTACAGATCGATATTTGTAGTAGAATATGAATAGTAAAGAAGTGGCGACTCCCAAACTGATAGATTGCCATAACATATACATCATGAAGCATACCACTGGATCATGGAATCGACAAAAACCATAGGTGGATACTGTAACTGGTATCCTATCCGCCTCCATTCTTGGTTGAATATAGAATATCCCGGATACACAAAATAGTTGAAAAACCGATGTTTTCATAAGCAATAGTCGTAATATCGACATGTTTATTGGTGAGTGATATATCATAAAATAAAATAGGACGACGTTTGTGAATATAGTAAACGAACAAAAGATTTGATAGAAAACTTGGGTAAATTGAAGGAAAGCTTGATCGGCAGACATTCTCTGCCGATTTGTGGTGAAGAAAAATAATGGTGATACGAAAGAGAAGGATAGGCATTCCCCCGGGGGGAGAATTATGAATCAGAGAAATTATATGATTATATAGAGGAAATATTGTCGTCAGAGATAAAGATCACTTTTAAGGGGAGATCAAAATAATTGGGATTACGGTAGATAGGAGGAATATTCAGTTTAGTTGGGAACCTTTCTGAGATTTCCCAAAATTTATGGTACCCAACTATACTGAACCCAATAAAACATGTCGAAAATGTTTGAAAAAGTGAATATTGAAATTTTTTTGACTAAACTACTTGGGAGTAAATGGAGAAGAGACTTTTGGTGTCTCATGGTGCATCCGACGAATATATCCAAGGGTAGATACAATCAATAGTATGCAAGGGTGGATACAGTCAATGGTATCCAAGGGGGATACAATCAATGGTGTCATATGGTGAATCCGACCAATGGTATCCAAGAGTAGATACAATCAATGGTGTACATGGGTGGATACAATCGATGGTACACAAGGGTAGATACAACCAATGATGTGTCATGGTGCATCCGACCAATATTCTGAAATATCAGAAAGTGTGGTGGATTTTGACATATCAGAAAACAATAGATTTGGCTGAGTCGGAAGGATATTAAAAATGAGACATTTTGAAAAAAAGTCAAGTCATGATGAGAGGTATAACATAAAATGAGGGGTTATCAGGAGGAAGGTGAATAAAATCGGCAATTAAGTTAATTATCTCAAGATTATAAAAGTAACATGAGACAAATATTATGACTCAATTATTTGAGACAAATATTATGATAATGATGGTTGTGCATCTTGTTCTGGCACTGGGACAGGTGGTCGATTATCCTCGACGTCTTCTAAAGCACCATGATTTTTGGCTAAAGCCTTGTACGCCGCGGATGACAAGAATCGCGGATACGAATCCCTCTGCATGAGTGTGAAGATTTGATTCTGAGCCTCATCGAAAGTGGTTCCAGTTGGTCGGCTCATGTTGGTATTGACAACCTCCCGAACTCTCGAATCCAATGAGACTTCCTTTGGAGAAAGGATTGAGATGAAATCTTCGTAGATGATCCGGGCCTAAACCTCATATCTAGGTAATTATAATCCTATATTGAAACTACCTTCTCCTCGATCTTCTCAGCATTCTTCTCTCGTTTCAATTCTTCACATGCCTGCCAGAATAGGATGTTTTCATCCGAATACTCGCCTTTCAAGAATTCGGCAAAGTATTTTTGACCAACTGAAAACATTTTGTTTTCTCAAAAACATAAAATAAATATTGTTTACCTTTACTCTTCATAATGTTCTCAAACGATAGAGACCATGAGTAGACAATCTCGTAGCTCGGTCTGCAGAATAATTCAGAATGTGTTGGTGGATTTGGGTCTCGTCTCAATCTGGTGATACCCGATCCCATTTTTTAGGTTTAGTTTTTTCGGAGTATCACTGACATCACGTGATCTCCAGAGACTATTCTTGTTATTCACTGATAATTGCTATGTTATAGCACCACGCTACACCGCCTACATATTCATTTTGCTTAGTTGCTATGTTGATGTCTGGGCGCGGAAACCCGGAACTTTTCGGTGCATGGTGCATCCGACCAATATTAAAACATGGAAAAAGGACATGGATACATGTTTACATGGATACACATCGCAGACATGGCCTAAAATCGTAAAGCGACCAAAACGACTTACACATCCCCCGGTTCCGGCGGCTTCGGTGCTGCAGTCCCATCTCCAACCGCACCGCTGAAATTGTCATTGTCGGTCCCAAAATATACACAAAATTTTACAAAAAGATCCGCGAAAAAAATACTCACCCCCGACAGCACATGACCCAACGAGAGGGCTGCTCGGCGCCCCCACCACTTCTACCTTCGGATGACAGAGTGCCTCCAATCTGGAATATATAAATACGATATGTATGGCTTCATCGAGAAAAATCAATTTGGAGGGGAGAAATAAGTGTGGCGGGGTGGGGTAGAGTGGCGAATGTGAGGGGACGAGGAAATTATAGATTGGGCGGGGAGGCGGGGCATTGAAGGTTTGGCCTCAAAAAATCCGGTGGGATTGCCAATTTGTAACTATGAGTGATACATTATCACGAGAATCTTATTGAGTTGGGGAATTGAGGAAAAAGTTGTATAGCTGGGTTTATTGAGAGAAATGATGAGTAATGAATCATATGGAGAGAGAGAAGCCATATGTTGATTTGTTGGACTTATTAAAATGTGATTTTGAGAAAAAAACTGTAGTTTGTGATCTACCATGAGGATTGGTAGATCACAAATGATGTACTGTATTCAGATTTTTAGACAAGCTCAAAATCAAACTGTAAAAGTTGGAATAATTATTGGTGATCCTAATTTTTACCAAATACGCTCTATCGAGACATCTGGAAAGTTATACCATGGCTGAAATTTCAGCTAAAATGGGGATTTTCGAAAAAACATTTTTTGTATGTATTCAAATCTCAAAGCTCTTTTTGCATATATTTGAATTCCATAAAAACGAAAAAATGGCGTATCCAGGCCATTTTTGATGGTATATTCAAATAAAACCCTACAAAAAGTATTATCTTTGCAGTTATTTGAATCTATGATAACTGAAATGGTATCATTATACCAAATACTAAATATTAAATATACCAATATACCAAGATACCAAGATGAACTGGCCTGAATTTATCAAAACTTGCGATCGAGGCGTATTGGATCGACAATAAATCAAAATATTTCCATAATTTCAAAAATTTTCCACGAAATCTTTAACATATTTCATGTAATTTCTCCAAAAGACACACGTCATTTGAATGACATTCAAACGAAATGTCGTGTTCTTCTACATTTTTCCAGTTGTTATGGGATTTATGAGTTTTTCGTCATACTATACTTTTTTTCACGAAACACAAGAAAAGTGTGAATGTAGTTTGGAAAAACATCTCAATTACATGACACGTATCTAAATGATAATAGTTCCCAAATCAAGTTTGATCTCGACAAAAACATGTGATCAACATCAACCGGCCAAAAAAATATTATTGGAAATAACACAAATGATATATAATTATCTCGATGAGTTGAATGCCACTTTTTTTCAGTTTTTCAGTTATGATTGGAGTTTCTTACGGTAAGGGGTGATATTGATAATATTGAATCGAGAAGGGGTACTGTAGTGATGGGTTACGGTATGTGGTACTGTAGATCAGTATAAGGAGAAGGAAAAGGGTGGAAATTTCAAATGAGTAGATAACGAAAAAATCTTGATTCCAGATTCGTAGAGTGTTTGATAAGTGATGGTAGATAGAAGGGTACTGTAGTTATGCGTTACGGTATGTGGTAGTTATGGGTTACGGTATGTGGTAGTGATGGCTTACGGTATGTGGTACGGTAGATCAGTAGAAGGGGAAGGAGAAGAATGGAAACTTCAAAGGAGTAGATATTGAGAAAAATCACGATGTCAGATGCGTAGAGTGATTGATAAGTACGGGTAAATAATGGAGTACTGTAGTGAAGGGTTACGGTAGGTGGTACTGTAGATCTTAAAAATGTAGAAGATGAAGAAGGATGCAAGTCAGATGGAAAATGGGTAAAAAGTTCAAATTAGTAGATCATGGAAAAAACGCAATTTCAGATTCGTAGATTGATAATATTGAGGGGTACTGTAGTGATGCGATGCGGTAGGCGTGTAGGTAGTACTGTATATCTTTGAAACCAAGAATATACATTTCAAAATAAAATATTTTGGATAATATGAAATACACATATTATTGATACCATTTTTTTCTAATTTTTATGTACCATGTATCGTAAATCGCTCCGGTGGGTCTCGAGAGGAAAGAGCTTACAACAAATCGTGTAAAATTTCGTAAATGGTGCAGAACCGTTTTTTTCGAAATAAAAAAGGATACCGTAGTTTTAAACATGTTTTTTCGCGGCGAGACCAATTTTCAACATTTTTGAATTTTCTTTTCAAAAAAGATTTAGGATTGATAATAATTTAAAAAGTTCAATTAAGATTTTTGTTTTAAAAAAATTCAAAAAGCCGAAAAAAGTGTACTTTCATGTCATCACACGAAATTTCGTCGTTTTTTTTTGTTTTTGATTCATGAAAAACGGGAAAAGGGCAGACAAGAGGTCAAAAACACACAACGGCAGACACCAGCGGATGTGTTAGATTTATGATGACAAATCAATCGACACTCTTCTTTTTCAATATCAATATATTGTTTAGTTGTAATATTTTCCCTTGCCGCATTCCTCCCTTGTCTATGTTTATGTTTCTTGGAACTCCTATATAGGCCCCTAGTTGAACAATTTAGATTCCTCGATAGTATGTTGATTTGAAAATTACACAAATGATATATAATTATGTATCTAGTGAGCCATCCAAATTGTTTTTTTTTTGTGTTTTTTGGCAGAGAAAAAATTTAGGAAGTGAAATTGTTCAATGGTGTACTTTTCTAGACGGGGGATTAGTGAAAATAGTTGAAAGCAGAACATATAATGTGAATATGATATAAATCCAAAGTTGATGATTTGTTTTTCAAAAACAACAACAACTTCGAAACCATGAAAATTCGACTAAACTAATATCAAATTGTTTTTTTTTCGTGGCGGCTTCCTTCTTTGAAGTATCCAAAATTCTTCCAAATTCTATTTTTTCCCATTGAATTTTGTACCTTTTGCAATTCGTCATCTTTGAAAATTATAAATCGCTGATTTTTCCCATAATGCATTGGATAAAAGCAGAACGACGTGGATTCTATTTTTACGGCATTATTACGACATATTACGACAACAACTATAGAGTTAATTCAGATAAAGCTCTTTTTTATTTTCTTTTTTCAAAATTTTCGATAGATCAAAAAAAATTCTTGCTGCTTCGATACTACAGGCATTGAAGTCATAAAAATTCCGGCTCTAACCTACCGAAAGCTCTAATTTGCCCCAATAAAGTGCCATGATAGTCTTGAATCGTTTTTGTGTTTCCAACAGAAGACTATATTTACCTGAAAATGCACCTCCAGCTAGCAGAAAAGGAGAAAATATTGATACAAAACTCAATATATCGACGGGCCCTCTATATTCCGTCCGGCCTTCTTTATTCTATCTCGGCCTTCTTTTCGCGGGTAAAACCGTTTTTTTGATAATCAGTGGAAATAGAAGCTCATATTATAGTGTAGTTCGAATTTCCATTCCATAACTCTTTGAGCTTCTCTACACAATTCCAATGAATTTATTCGAAACATGAAATTATGAAATTATCACGACAAAAACAACTAAAAATTTGATTCATCGCTGCCGAGTTCAATAAATTCTTCAAACTTTTCTTTTTTTCCTGAATATATTCCGAATGTATACATATATGTCAGATGTAAATTGTTGATAGAAGGGATCCTCTTTTTTGTTTTCAAGTATCCAAGATTTTTGAGAAATATTTTTGTGACTTTTGGAAAACATCAAAATAATTAATTTCTTTATTTTCACAATAAAATGTCATCTAATTCATCAACTTATTTCTCAAAAAAACATGTGATCAACATCAACCGAAAAAAATATTATTATCGAAATAACACAAATGATATACAATTATTTCTATGAATTTACCACATTGAATGCCAATTTTCCATTCTCATTTTTCAACCATGATTGAATTTTCTTACGGTAGGGGGTGATAAAGTAGATTGATACTATCGGATCGATCAGTGATGGTAGACATGGTGGTACTGTAGTGAATAATGGTTGGAGGGGGATTTCGTATTCTGAGTAGGTACTGTAATGGATTACTGTAGATAGTAGGGTGCTTACTGTAGATCATGCAAACATAGAAGATGGAAAATGAAGTGAGGTAGATGAAAAATGGGAGAAGAGCCTGGATAAGGAGACCCTGAAAACCAAAGACTTTTTTGAAAAGTTTGATCTACCTAAATACCGTAGTAAATTTCCGATGATACGATTGTTTGATAAGTGACATCTTCCCAATTCTTGAGTTGATTTTTCCCAATATTCGACTTCGAAAAAATAGGCATATTGGTGGTATGATAAATCCACAAATCGACGAAATAGTTAGAATCGTAACTTGTGCCCAACTACTAACATCCAATATTCCAATAATAGAATACTCATGATCCAATATAGCCATATCATGTGTCTCATAAAACATCAAAATTCGGGGTATCTTATAGAAAAGCTCAAAAATCTGCGCAATAATTAGCAGACACGTCGGTATATTGCACAACAAAAAACTTCGAAAAACAGATGATGTTGACATGGCGATGAATTGGACACTCTGATATTTGTAATGAAATATGACAAATATTGACATTGATGATATCATTAGAAATGTTTGGGATAGCATATATAGGAAGAATCCGATACTGGGATGGAGATATTTGGCAGGACCACGGGCTTCGATAAGGAATGGGGAGGATGTTGTATTGATAACCGGTTGATTCAGATAGACTAATATCATAACACTGATCTGTGATATACTGATAATGATAAGTTGATACTTGAAATATTGGAAGCTTTTGGGAGAATGGAAGTGGATTAGATATAGTAACAATCCTTGGGAGAATAATGTTGATAGTAAAAGTGTTGGGTAGAATATTGAGAAGAATATATGGGATGATGACATGGTGTTGTTTGAATATTATGGTTGATTATAGAATGGAGCATATTCACACGGTTGAGGGAGTTTGGGGAGGTGGAATGGAGTGCAGAACACGAGAATAGAAGGAGATGTTTGGTGGAGAACTTGGTGGTGGATATGGTTTTGGAGATGGTTGGAGTGTTGTTTGAGATTGTTGGAGTGTTGCTGGAGGTTGTTGAGGATGGTTGAAGAGTGTTACTGGATGCTTTCAACAATAAATGGTTCTTCCGAAGATCTTGAATATCGTTGGCTTTTTCTGATAGCGATGACCATCAGAAATATTATTTGGTGTTAGGAGGTTGTTGACGATTGTTAGAGGTTTTAGGAGTGTTGTTAACGGTTGTTAAAGATTGTTGGAGGTCGTTAAAGATTTTTAAAGATTGTTGGAGATCTTTTGAGGTTGTTGAAGGTTGTTGAAGATTGTTGGAGGTTGTTGGAGGTTGTTGGAGTGTTGTTGAAGATATTTTACAGATTGTTGAAAGGTTTTCAGATAATTTTGTAAAAAGTGGTCACCTGAAATACCAAAGATCACTTGAAATGTATATTGCTGGAGATGGTAAAAGATTGTTGTCACCTTCAGATAATATTTTTATCATCACTTGACATCGATATTTTGGCAGTTGGTTTTTGAAGATTGTTTATTATCGTCTCACCATACACCATCTAAAACACCAAACTTCACCCAAAAATCCATAGATCCCCATTTTCCCACACCCCGTGCGAACCTCAATGTGTTCCAGTATGCCCTAGCATTCTCGACTCCATCCATGCAATTCCAGCCCACATCTTCATCCTTCTTCGATATGGTGTCACAAAATATAAAGTGACGATCGGATCGACCATTGTTGGTATAGCAGGCATTAGTGTTAGACCATATTGTTGGAATAGTATCTCAGTTTTTGTGAATAGACAATAGTAGTATAATGAGTAGATAGGTATATAGAAAAGATATGGGATGATTGTCTGGAAAGTTAGGCCGGTGATAAAAGTTCGGTATAATTGTTGTTTGGAGGCGGATATGGTGCTCATTTTTGGTGTGAGTTTTTGTAGGATTTTTCTGAAAATTTTTTTGGCTGAAAAAAATGTATCAGTTATTTTCAAACCTTCTAAAAAAGATTGAAAGCAATGGGACTGCAATAATTGATCCAGATATTATGAGAAAATTTATGAGGTTTGCTAGATTTTTGAGGCTCAAATATCCAACTATAATATATTCTTCCCTTCCATAATTCAATATTTTATAATTTTCCCGAACTTCCAATGGAATAGTTTGCTGCACTATTATAACAACTACAGTAACCTGAAATGTACTGTAGGTATATATATGATAGGTACTGTAACTACCATAGATATCAAGAATGGTGCATAGAATATCAGATAACTTGTGTGGATATTCATAGAAGATAGGGTGTGACTAGATACAGTACGATATTTGAGGTACATTGTGCCACAAACCGCCAAACCTGAGCCAAGGCAAGTCACCTGGAAATAAAGTTTTTTCGCAGATTTTGAAAACTCACATACTTGCTCAACTTGATAGAATATATAGCAAACCCATGCCTCGAAAATTTTACAAGGTCCATAGGCCCGCATTTCGATAGGATTATCCGTTGTAATGAATCGGAGTTGGGTGAAAAAACATGCAAAACAGGCAAAAAGTTGGAATATAGAAGTGCTGATCAGGATGATTTTTAGATTTTGAAGTGTTTTGGGGGAATGTTTGATGATCAGGTATAATAGTAGGAATTGGAGTTGGAATGTTAGGATAAGAAATATTGGATAGAATAGGGAGAGGATATAGCGATAGGTGTCGGGCATGGTGATGAATGCTGTCAAGTGGAAACTTATCTAAGTTTAGAGTTTTTCTTACCTTGAGGCATATTCATAGTTGTCTAACTCGCTGATTATTATGATTATTATTAGAATTTGATATCGAGACGGGTGTTCGAATTTCAAGCTGCTTCCCGAAAATTAGGGTTCTTGTGAAAGTTCGATATGGCTCGTAGATGAATAACAAGGCGAGAGTTGAAGACATTCCATGGAATGTTATGCATATTATTGCGGTGTTTGTCAGATCTGAATTGTATCATACTTTTGGCTGATAAAACTTATCTAACAAAGAAGGTATGTCATATATACTGGAAAAACAAGACCTATCCTATGTTGTAGAATATAGAATGTAGAAAACGTAGACCGCAATTATCAATATCTACCATGGAGTGATCTACAGTAAGTTACAGTAGGGCCAATCTACAGTAAACTACAGTAAGGGTGACTTACAGTAAGCTACAATAGGGTTGATCTACAGTAAGTTTCAGCAAAATTGATCTACAGTAAGCTACAGTAGAGTAAAAGTCACTGACTGAAAATGATAAAAACTATTTTAAGTTTCACAAAAAATTACATTTCAACTTTCAGAATCCACAAAAATGGTAGTTTGAGGTACTGTAGTTTAACTTCCTCCTACTGTACTTTACTGTAGGATTGATCTATAGTAAGCTACAGTGGGGTGAAGTCAAATTACAGTACCCCAAAATAATGAACCTCACTGATTTTGAGAATGAGAGTTCTTCGAAGTTTCACAAGAACAACCAGTAGTTCAAATTATTTCAGCCTTCAGAATCCGCAAAAATAATAGTTGGAAGTACTGTAGTTTTGCTTCTTCCTACTGTAGCTTACTGTAGATCACTCCATGGATCAACAACAGGGGTATGTCTCGTTTCACGATTGCAGAATATATGGAAAACTCATCCTTGTCAGAAACTTATCTAACACTCACATTGATAATACCAAAAATACTCAATAGCAATTCCACAATATAGTATTGGAACAATTACCACAAATACAGGAATCGCAACTTGAATACAAACACTTTTAAAAAACTTCTTCTGCATTGCTCTCGTTTTTTCAGACATTGCGTCATTTTTGACCATTAGGAAATAAATAGTTCGAGAGACGAAAAAGGTGCCCTCCAACACTAGAACGCAGAAAAAAGTTGTACAATGTGCTTTTATGAACCAGTAGCCTTCAATGCCCATTAGGACGAATAAGTGGGGTTCGAAGAAGTATGGGGTGGGGCACGGGATTCTCTGAATATTTTTAAAGTTTAATAGTCATAAAATTTGAAAATACCTTCAACAACTCCAACTTGGCAGTTTCCTGTTCTGGCAAATAAAAATAAACCGGAGACATGAAAACTATTCCGTATAAATAATTGATGACATAAAAAGCGATTCTAGAATATTTTCTAGTTATGATGAATCTATCGGTTGCCATAACATTGTGTCGATTTTCGAATAGGATCACTAGGGATACACCGAGGGCTGAAATTGGAAATTTTATGTCAAAAAGTTAAGATCAAAAATTCATAGATTCATAGATTCATAGATTCATAGATTCATAGATTCATAGATTCATAGATTCATAGATTCATAGATTCATAGATTCATAGATTCATAGATTCATAGATTCATAGATTCATAGATTCATAGATTCATAGATTCATAGATTCATAGATTCATAGATTCATAGATTCATAGATTCATAGATTCATAGATTCATAGATTCATAGATTCATAGATTCATAGATTCATAGATTCATAGATTCATAGATTCATAGATTCATAGATTCAAAGATTCATAGAATCATAGATTCATAGATTCATAGATTCATAGATTCATAGATTCATAGATTCATAGATTCATAGATTCATAGATTCATAGATTCATAGATTCATAGATTCAGAACTTTTTAGTGATAGAGCGCATTTTTCAGGACCAAAACTACCTCCAAGTGTGCACTGTGCTATAAATACTTGATAAATTGCATGTAACCCGACTAGATTGAATATTCCAACTGAGAATCCACACATTAATGGGATAAATAGATATGGGGTTAGCATGGTGCATATTAGGAAATCTAGGATACTTGTCCTAAATTATCATAACATTTATTCAAAAAAATCTCAAAAATACCAAAGATGAAGATTGAACATGATCCATTTAACTCTCTCCATTCTTTGAGGTGTTTTGAACAGGATACAATATCCACCATAGATATTGAGGGGGATTAGAAAGATGGAAATGGTATGACACGAATATGCTGGATATTCCCAATCATCGAACCATGTGAAGCCTTGATTGAGACAATTTTGATTGTAGTATGTTTGGCGGTAGTGCTCCATTGTGGAGTAAAATGGGAACTTGTGAAATATTTATGTCTCGGATATTTCACCTGTCTTTGTAATTTTGACATCATTTCAGTAGTCAGGTTTGATTTTAGGTGTATACGGCAAAGTTGGTGATTCAAATTGTGCAAGAAAAATATTCAGATGTCTATATTGTAGTTTCAGAAAACGGAAATGAATCTCAATCGCAAAATGTGTATGTTATGTTATTTGTGATATCATGTCGTATATAGTCTGACAAAAATTAGAATAGATAAAATTTTTATTGAAAATAAATTTTAATAGGATTATAGCAATATCAGGCTTCTGCAATATACGTCACTTTTCTCGAAACACTTGTCTCCGGTGCAACTTTTCTAGGCTTCATACATTTGCCGAATACAAGATCTGAAAAAAATATTTTTTTGATCGACCTTAAATTTCCCTCCTCCCCACCTCGAAGTGTATTCCGATAACCATCAATCAAAAACAGCAAAACCAATGGATCAACACCAGGATACAACTGTGAGAGTACTGTAGTGATATTAGTGATAGCACCCAATTGTAGATCAAAATAAGGGCATGAAAACAAGAAGCCAACTGGGAGATACATAAATAACATTGGAATACATGTCTGAACAACAAGAGCACGGAAGAGTTGGAGTTGGAGTTCGCGAGTTTTACACGACATGCCGGAGTGGGATTGGATGGTTTTGTAGGTTTGAATCCCGCAGTAGAAGAGGGTGGAGAAGGAGAAGAGCTGGAAGATTGAGGGGTACTGTAGGAGAAAGAATTTGGTCTCTCCTAAAAAACTGGATCCTCGGCGAGTTTCTGGGTCCGATGATCGAAAAGTAGGATTGGTGACCTATACATGGATCCGATAAAAATATGTAGATTGTTTAAATGAAGTAAATTTGGAAGTTATTTATAAAAATGGCATCAGATTTTTTTCCAAAGTTTTTAAGGTATTTCCTCGAATAGAACGGCACTGCAAACGCTGCAGGAAAATGATCATATCTCGAAATCTAGAAGAGCTATCAAAAAGTAATCAACTGCAAAATTGTAGATCATAACTTTCTCTACAAGTTTGCAGTTACCAACTTTTTGATAACTGTACTAGATTCCGAGATATGATCTGTCTTCGGCAGCGTTTGCAGTTTCGTTCTATTGGAGGAAATACGGTATATAAAGAGGATCTACTTTCTCAATAGACCCACATATTTTTACCGGGCCCATATATAGATCGCCGGTCCAACTTTTTTAGCCGTTTTAGAATCGAGACACTTCAGGAGACCCGGATATTGTGACTTACTATAACTAAGGCATGATTCAACAAGCCGAACATGCTCAAAACATTGAATCGTTTGATATTGTTATCATCGTTGTAAAACTGTAATTTTCAAATTTCTTAAACTCTCAAAATCTTGTGAACTTACATATTTATAAGGAACATAACCAGCCCATTCTGGATCCAATCCATAAGAATCCCTGATAATGTATAGAAAACTTTCAGCAGTTCTCTCATTTTGTGGGAAAAATACAATGGCAGAAATTCCCCAGCTGGTCGCAACGGCGATGATTAATAGAAGCCAGTAGAGGAATTTTATGCCGTTGAAAAAGTTGAGGAGATGGGGTCTGGAAATTTAGGTTTAGCATTGGCAGCTGGAATACTGAAATTTTTACTTGCAAGTGGCGATGTATCTATAGACAAATTGAAGGGCGAACAAGTTGAAGCTCATGGCATAACACCAACAGTATGATGCTGATAATGATTGTTACCACTGATAAGAAAATTGAAAGCTTACTTGCAATGATCCTACATATCATTGGTGAAACATCAAATTGTTTATGATATATGAAGAATAATGTATCATCATATAAATGTATCAATGGTTGGAGTTGTAGCTCGATAAATGAGTAGAACATTGTAAAAAGACAGAATAGTACGAGTAAATATTTATATGAACCAATGGATGGTGATGATTTTTTGAATATCAATATCAAGAGAATAGTGTTTGATAATGCTGATAAAATGAAACCAATAGGTCCACAAGCATTGGTAATCTCGAGCCAAAATATATCCGACATTAGATAAGTAAATCAAACAACTAGAACAATGTATATATAGGCGAAACAATTGTTTTTCGTCTGAAACTAATATGGGACTCTGGAGAATTGTGACGATGTAGATAGACAGAACAAGTGTTCAGTACTTGGACTTTGGCACGGCATAAGTATTTTGATTTGATTTTTGGGGTTTCTATTTAATTATGATGTGAGTGATTTGCAATCTATTTAGAGGTAGAGAATGACATGATATAAAAAATTTTAGATCGAGCAAAGGTTTAGGTTTAGCAGAGTATTAGGTTTAGCAAAAGTTTAGGTTTAGCTTCAGCATAAGTTTAGGTTTAGCATAGATTTAGGTTTAGCTTCAGTAAACAAGTTTATATTCAACACTTTATTATTTAAGGAAAAGCCACTTCAATTGGCGGTCACAGCAGTCGTTTGCATTGAGCACTCAACTACCGTAGCCTTAAACCCAAATTTTTTCATCACTCCAGTTCGAATTGTCTTATTCAACACCAAATATATGACAACTGGACATCCATGAATCAACTGCCACATGACATGACCAGTTATGATCAGCCAGAAGGGGATTTCGATGAAGTTGAAGAGCACATAGATGAATGAGCCGACTTGATTGAAGACGCAAATCAGGGCGGATTGCATGAAGATTTGCATGCTCTTAAATAATCGAAATATTTTTGGATATAGTGATATCAACATACCAATTTCCATGCATCACTATTTTCGCCAATCCGTTGAACTTTGGACTTCACAATACAACAGAAGGAAGTGTAGAGCAGACAGGTGATGGCGACGACTAGAATGTTGTTGAAGCTGTGAGGGATGTTGGCATACTGTAACAAACGATACTGTAGGCTGGAAGAGTACGGTACCTCTAAGGTCCTGTTCGGGAATATCAAGGGATCGAAGAACCAAGCAAAGTATTTTGAGGTGAAGACTGCAGGTGGGGTGTACCAGAAGAAGTAGAGACCGTAGATCATTGGGGTGGTTAGGATCAAATATGTTTTGTATCTATACTTTGATAATTTAGAAACAATCTTGATACTACCGTACCCTCCAAATATCTTATCAACCATTGTCACCGTAGTCAGGTCCAATACTCGATTGATGATCAATATCATAGCAATCACACAACATCCACACCAAATGAACAACGCGATCATTCCAGAGATGTAGATCAAATTTGGGTAGGTACAGTATACCGCACCTTGGATCGCTAGGTAGCCTGTCAAGATGGAATTGATCCATAAACCTAACATGTCACAGATGCCGAGGAACAACATGATTTTGAAACATGACATGTTGAAGTTCACCTTTTCCCAAATTACTGCAATAACTGGGATGTAGAGAATCTAAAAGGAATATTTTGGGTTACTGTAGGTACAGTAGGACATACATTGGCTGTGATACCATAAGCCATGGATATTATACCAGCCATTGGTCGAGAAACACCATCCCGCTCACTCCATTCTTCAGGTGTTAGACCGGTACAGTTGTAGAGGGGGATTTGAGATATGGAGCCGTATTTTATGATGTTGTTCATTTTTACGAATGACAAAAATGGTAGACAGAATATCTTTATTGCCTCAAACATCAATTCTTTGAAAAACTAGACACAGGAAATTAGTTATTGCTCTTCGACAACTACAGTAGTCGCCTGAACAGCAGTTGTCACCATCATAGAATCTTCAACTCGAGGAGTGGTACAGTTGATACCAAGTTTTCTCATGACACCGGTTCGGATTGTAGTATTTAGGGTTAGATATATAACAACTGGAATGCCATGAGTCACTTGCCACATGACATGACCAGTGACAATGATCCAAATGGGGACTTGAACGAAATTGAAGATGACATAGATGAATGAGCCGACTTGGTTGAAAGAGCATATCAAGGCGGATTGTAGGAAGATTTGCTTGCTCTGAAAAAATTACTGTAGATACTGTAGATACTTACTGTTTAGATGGCTCACCAATTTTCTAGCATTATCATTATCCCCTATATTTTGAACCTTCAGACGAAGGATACAGCATAATGTCATGTAAAATATACAAGTTATTGCCACTACTAGTATATTATTGAAGATATGGGGAATATTGACATACTGTAAGAATCTTTAGGTTACTGTAGATACTGTAGGTCTCACTTCTAAAGATTTGTTCGGGAATATCAAGGGATCAAGGAACCAGGCGTAGTACTTTGATGTGAAGAGAACTGGAGGGGTGAATAGGACAAAGTAGATACTGTAGATGATTAGGATTGATAGAACGATAAGGGTACGGTTCCTAGAGAAAAAGAAGTTCATTACAGTATCCCAACTACAGTACCCATCAAACAACTTATCAATCAAAAGAGTTGTCGTTAGATCTAACAACCTGTTGATTATTAGTATGGTGGCTATCATACAGGATCCACACCATGACGCAAGTGCAAGCATCCCGGATATATAGGTCAAAGTTGGGAAACTACAGTACACCGCGCCATGGTAGGCTAGATAGCCGGTAGATACTGAGTTGACCCAAATTGCCAGCATATCATATAAAGCGAGAAGTATCATTATTTTGAAACATGACATTCGATAGTTGTCCTTTTCAAACATTACCGCAAGTATTGGTAGATACATGATCTACAAGTCTAGGGTTACTGTAGGAGTACGGTAGATCTTACATTCATGATAATACCATAGATAATTGATGATATACCTGCAATTGGTCGAGGTATACCATCTCGTTCACTCCATTCATCGGAGGTTAGTTCCGAACAGTTGTATAGGGGGATTTGGGATATTGAGCCATATTTTATTATTTGATTCATTTTGATACTAAAAAAATGGCAAGAAAATCGAATACGGAAATTAGAATAACGGTTATGGTGTAATATATCTATTCGGTACAACAACAGGAAATGAGTTGATACGACTAGCACGGCGTTGTCTGATAATTCGTATCAATTCTTGGCGGATGGTGTGGTTTAGGAATATATAGATGATAACTGGTGAGCCATGTGATAATTGCCATATGATATTTCCAATGATTATCAAACATGGTGGGATTGGGACGAAGTTCATGATAACGTAGATTAGCGCTGAAACTTGATTGAGACCACATATGATAGCGGATTGGAGGAAGATTTGGATACTCTGAAATTTCAGTATTTGGGTTGATACAAATTCGCGACCAACCAATTGCCTAGATTTCGACCTCGTGATATTCAACTCACCAATCTCGCCACGAAGCACACAGCAGAAGGAGGAGTACAGTAGGCAGGTCAAAGATACTACTAGAATATTGTTCAAGGTGTGAGGGATGTTGGTGTACTGTAACTATTGGACTACTGTAGGATTACTGTAGATACCTCGGAAGTCATGTTAGGAAATATCAAGGGGTCGAAGATGAATGTCATGTACTTTGAGGTGAAGGCCGGTGGAGGGGTGAAACATGAGAAGTATGAGCCGTAGATTATTGGGATAGTTAGGATTAGATATGTTTTGTATCTAGGTAAAAATATTTGTGAAAGTATGTATATTAGGCTTACCCATCGAAAAGTAACTTGACAATATTCGGCATTTTCAGATCCAAAAGTCGATTTATAATGAGAATCAAGGATGTGAGACATGCACTACCCCAGATTCCTGAATTAAGTGGATACACCCATATCAAAGATTGATAATCACCTATCCCAAGCATGCCAACAATATAGTTAGCCACTGGATAGGTACAGTATACCGATCCACTGTAATTGAACCAACCAGCAGCTATAGAGCTGACAAATACACCTAACATGTCAATTATACCAAGAAATATCATTATTTTGAAGCAGGAAAGTTTGAAAAGTTTTGGGGTGAATAGGACGTATATTGTGGGGATATATAGTATCTATGATAGGATATTGATATGATAGTTTATTGATAACTCACAATGATAAGAACACCATACATCATGTCAATAATTCCATGAATCGGATGAGATTCCCCATACTTTTCACTCCATTCATCGGATGTTAATCCAGTACAATTGTACAATGGTATATTATTTATAGAGCCATACTTTATTATATTATTCATAGTTATATAGCAAAAAAGGGAAATTAAAAGCTTGAGTTAATCTGGCTTGCCTTCACACCAATCTTCTTGAACAGCCCGTTTCTGATTGTTCTGTTCAGGCACAAATAAATGATGACTGGTACGCCGTGTATGAGTTGCCACATGAGGTGGCCGGTCATGATGAGCCATACCGGGACAGGCATGAAGTTCATGATTACGTAGATTAGGGAGCCGATTTGATTGAAGACGCAGATCAGGGAGGATTGGATGAAGATTTGGGTGCTCTAAATATTTTTTGGTAATTGTATCTAGGATAAGTACCGTAGTACCAAGGTTCTTGCCCGGGAGGATGGCACATCTCGAAACTTCCCGCCTAGGGTACAACACAGTGAAGAGTACAGTAAGCAAGTGACAGCAACAACTACCACATTATTAATATTATGGGGGATGTTGGAGTACTGTAATTTATAGGGTTACTGTAGCCTGGAAGAGTACGGTACCTCTAATGTCCTGTTTGGGAAAATCAAGGGATCGAAGAACCAGGCAAAGTATTTTGAAGTGAATATTGCCGGTGGGGTGAACCAGAAGAAGTAGAGACCATAGATAATTGGGATGGTTAGGATTAGGTATGTGCGGCGTCTGATATCAGATAATATATTTCAAAATGATGTGATATAATACCCCTCAAAGATAAACATATTCCAATGTGGTTTGGTCAGATCCAAAAGCCGGTTAACCACCAGTAACATCGCTAGAAGACACGCGCTACACCAAAGGAACAAGGCAATCATTCCAGAGATGTAGATCAAATTTGGGTAGGTACAGTATACCGCACCTTTGATCGCTAGGTAGCCGGTCAAGATAGAGTTGATCCATAAGGCTAGCATGTCAACAATACCGAGTAGCACCATGATTTTGAAGCATGACATTTTGAATAGACTGCTTTCTAGCATAACGGTGAGGAGAGGGATGTATAGAAGCTGGAAGGAAATGGCTGGGGTACTGTAGGTACAGTAGGACTTACATTTGCTGTGGTACCATAGATGATTGAGAATATACTAGCCATTGGTCGAGAAACACCATCCCGCTGACTCCACTGCTCGGGCGCTAGGCCGGTACAGTTGTAGAGGGGGATTTGAGAAATAGAGCCGTATTTTATGATGTTGTCCATTTTTTTGGTCTTCTGATAAATATTTTGTTAGGTTTTATAGTGAGTTTTGAAGTATTATGATACAAAATATTTGTGGTCTTCTGGTTTGATTTGATAGACAAAAAGTGAAGCAAAAAAGATTCCGATTCAATGAATTGAGATGAATGGGCTTTGATATAGATAGTTGATCATGGATTAAAGTTGTAAATAAATGGATTAGGTATTGTCTCAAAAATTGTGTTGGAAAATTTTTATAGACATCAAAAGTTTTATGAAAACCAAAATACAAATATTTGTATTTAGACAAGGAAATGAAAAAAAGGGGGAAGTTATGTACTAATGATTCTTTATATGTGATGTACTTTTTTCTGATAAGGGATCAAAAAGCTTGATCAGTGATAACAAAATATTGAACTTGTTGCTCTAATGAGTTTATCTACATAACAAAGGTGACTGATCGATTATGAATATTCTGAAAATAATCAAATATTTTTCACGGACTGATTATTATTGATAACATTGGTAGTCGGTGTTTTGAACATTTTCAGGAATTCTTTCCGGATTTTTTCGTTTAGTGTTATGTAGATTATTGCAGGACAGCCTAAAAATGTTTTTTTCATATCAAGAAAAAAATTGAAGGATACCATGATTGATAGACCAACAAATATCAGCCATGATAACAATCCAAGGTGGTCTCGCGAAGAATAATATGATATTATATGTCATGGCAGCAGTTGCGTTGAAAAAACAAATGATGGAGCATTGCAGAAAAATCTTAAATTTTCTGCATTGTTTTTGACTGAAAAAATCCCACCATTTTTGACGACTTGCTCTTCTCCCCAACTGTCGCCTTATTCACAAATATACAATATACCACGTATAAAGTGCATACCAATATCATAAATCCGATGTTGTTCAAGCTATTTATTGGATTATAGTACTACAATAATTATACAGTATGCGGATTACGGTAGATCACTAACCTGTGTAGAAATCCATTCATCCTTATTCTCAATCACCAATGGATCAGTTATCCATGCCATAACATTTGAGTTGAACAGTAAAGGTGGGAAAAACCAGGAGACACCTAGACCATAGGTTAAGCAGATTCCCATTCCAATGAATACTCGTTTTCCTTTGAAGATGAATTCGGAGAAGTTGTAGAAGACAATATCACAGATTCGATTGGTGACTAACAGGATGGTGGTGGCACAGGCGGTACACCAAGATGCTGAAATTATCAGGGTGTATCGTGGTAGATATGAATAACTTACACAATCCAAATGAGCCAATGATATAGATAAAAGTTGGATATGAACAATAGACAGATCCCTTGATAAGGAGAATACCAGTGACAATACAATTCATTACTGTAATATATCATAATTGGAATAGCATGGAAACTACAGTATACCTGTGGCACCCATATCAATGAAACCTAAAATTATTATGATTTTATAGCAGGAGTGTTTGTGAAGTTTTAGTTTTATGATTATCATTAGAACTGGTATATAGAGTAACTGAAAATTATTGATACTATAATTATCATTAGATAGAGCCACTTCAATAAAAATTCCGAATCCTAAAGTAGCAGCACCAAATATTGGCATACTGTATCCAACTTGTTGCCATTCCTCATCAGATTTTGAAGTACAATTATAATATGGTATCTTATCAGCACGACCATATCGGAATATTTTGTTCATTATAGAAGGAAATAGTATATATGAACATTTTGAGTATTGTTATGATATTCTGACACGCCGGAAATTCTCATTATAGCTTCTGAGAATGTCTGTCTGAAAACATATACCATTATTTTTTTGAATTTGGACACAAATATTGGGTTCAGAAATATTTTGAGGAGTTTAAAAAAATTGAATTTCGCTTTTTCAATTGTTTTTTGACTCAAGATGGTAGATTTCCAGGATTTTCCCTATATATACACTTCCCTATATATTCGACGTAATTATTTTTTCCGGTTGTGACAAGCACTTTGATTATATAATCAGAACTATCAATGATAAGAATACGAAAATATATACAATTCACGCTTCAAGGGATACAACATGATATTTGGCCTAACATTTTCCGCATCTATGATCATAGACATTTTGAGATATGTTACTCATTTCAACTATTTTTCATGAACAAAATATTGGAATACGGAAGTGCTGATAAGATACCATATTACAATTGTAGTGGTAAAACTGATGAGGAATGGCGGAATTCTGGATATCGAATGCCAATATTTGGAAGTGTTACTCTTATTTTTGGTATTCTTATTGAGGTTTGAAATACTTTGTGCACTTTTCTGCTCTTTTCTAGTTTTCTGTTCTTCGGAAGGTTTTCGAGGTTCTTTTAAAGTTGTGTGGTGCTTCCGAACTTTTTTCAGTTCAATTTGGGACCTCAGGACCACATACCGTATTTCCTCGAATAGAGCGGCACTGCAAACGCTGTCGCAAAATGATAATATCTCGAAATCTAACAGAGCTATCAAAAAGTGGTCAACTGCAAGTTTGTAGATAATAACTTTTTCTACAAGTTTGCTGTTGACAACTTTTTGATAACTGTGCTAGATTCCGAGTTATGATCATTTTCCGGTCCCGCTCCATTCGAGGAAATGCGGCAATTCCCGTAAGGACCACCAATCTAGCAGCGCCCCTTTTATTTTTCAATTTTATCTAAGATTCAGATTATTTACATCCCAGTCCTCTACATCATCATAAACCTAAAACTCTACAAACACTCTTGCTATAAAATAATACTTATGTTAGGATTCATTGATATGGGTGCCACAGGTATACTGTAGATTCCATACCATTCTAATTATGATACATTACAGTAATGAATTGTATTGTCACTGGTATCCTCCTAATCAAAGGATCCGTATATTGCTCATATCCAACTTTTATCTATATCATTGGTGGATTTGGGTGGAGTACGTTTTAGAGATAGTAGATAAACCTATCAATAAGAATTTTTTAGCATTTTGGTTCATGGCGTGTGCCACCACCATCCTCCTGGTCACCAATCGAATCTGTGACATGATATCTCGTCAAATATCGGAATTTTTGTTCAGTGGGTATCGTATATATATTGGTATGGGAGTATGTATTGTATATGGGTGGACAGCATTGTGGTACTTCCCACCACTTCTATTCAATTCGAATGTGATGGCTTGGGTGACTGATCCATTGGTGATTGAGAATAAGGATGCTTTCGTATCGTCTCATGTATAGGTTCAGAATATTTTAAAATTTGACTATATATTTTTAGTACTACAATGCAATTAGCACCCCAAACAATCTCGGATTCATGATATTGGTATGCAGTTTATACACCACTTATTGTATCTTTATCAATAAGGCGATTGAACAAACTAGGAATAAAGCTTCTAAGAAGGTGATAACTTATCATTATCTTATCACTGATATGCTTATCATAGATATTCATCCAATGCTCCATAATATGTTTCTTCAATGCATCCGCAGCAATGACATACACCATAATTTTGTATGTTGCTCGACCACCTTGGATCGTTATCATGGCTGATATCAGTTGGTCTATCAATCATGGTATCAGTTTGACTATATCCAAATATTCAAAAGTTATAGGTTGCCCCGCAATAATCTACCTAACAATGAACGAAAAAATCCGGCGAGCCTTCTTCAAAATGTTTCGTCCTCATATTCCAAAAGTGATTAGTAATATTCCATACCTGGATACAAAATGATATATTGTACTTTTCATCTACGCAATGCTTTTTCCCACAATACACCAAACTATGAATACATAAGACGTTTTTCGTTTTCACACAATATGTTTTTTAATCAGTTTAGTTTCCGGTCATGGGCACAACCCTACGCTTTCGTATATATTACTCATTAGACAACTGACAAAATATTTATTCATATTTTGTGCATAATGAACAAGCTTCTGCAATATGGTAGTGCTGATAAGATACCATATTATAATTGTACTTCGAAAACTCATGAGGAATGGCAACATGTTGGGTACAGTATGCCTATATTTGGATCAGGAACTCTAGCATTTGGAGTGCTCATTGAGGTAAACTCTAACTTTTTTGATCTACTATCCATAACTTGTAGATCATATACATCCCGGTCCTCTATATCATTTTCAAACTAAAACTCTACCAATATTCCTGCTATAAAATCATAATAATGTTAGGATTCATTGATATGGGTGCCACAGGTATACTGTAGATTCCATACCATTCCAATTATGATATATTACAGTAATGAATTGTATTGTTACTGGTATCCTCCTTATCAAGGGATCTGTATATTGCTCATATCCCACGTTCATCTATATCATTGGCTCATTTGGATTATGTAAGTTATCCATATATACCCTGATACAACCCGACATTTCCAGCATCTTGGTGTACCGCCTGTGCCACCACCATCCTTCTCGTCACCAATCGAATCTGTGATATTGTCTTCTATAACTTCTCCGAGTTCATATTTAAAGGAAAAAGAGTATTCATTGGAATGTTACTGTGCCTTTCCTATGGTCTTACTGTATCATGGTACTTCCCACCAATCCTGTTCAATTCGAATGTTATGGCATGGATAACTGATCCATTGGTGATTGAGAATAAAGATGAATGGATTGCTACACAGGTTAGTGATCTACCGTAATGCCGTACTGTAGTATTGTTACAGTACTACAATCCAATAAATAGTATCAACAATATTGGTTTCATTGTCCTGGTATGCTCGCTATATACCACTTATTGTGTATTTGTGAGCAAAGTGACGGAGCAAACAAGGAGTAAAATATCAAAAAAGGTACTTTCTTTTTAAGTGTCATATATAAATATCAACTTCCAGATATTCTTCCAATGCTCCGTCATCTGTTTCTTCAATTCCGCCGCTGCCATGACATACAATATCATATTATTCTTTGCGAGACCACCTTGGATTGTTATCATGGCTGATATTTGTTGGTCTATCAATCATGGTATCCTTAAAATTTTTCTTGCCTCAAAAAAAATATTTTTTTAGGCTGCCCCGCGATAATCTACCTGACATTGAACGAAAAAATCCGGAAAGAGTTCCTGAAAATGTTCAAAGTCAAGGAGTCACAAGTTGTTAGTGGTATTCATAATTTGGATATTACCATGTGATTATGTTTTTGTATCCACCTCATCAATTTCCTGTTATTGTTATTTTCTCTGACAAATATTACTGTACCTGACTAATTTCCTGTCTACTATCTTAGCTTCGTGTGATAGTTTTAGAAAGGTCATCTATACAAATAAGATTTTTGATGCTTTTGGAGAACTTGGTAGATCAAAACTTTTTTGATCTACTATTACGGTAGTTTCAGCACTAAGGTTCACTTTTAGTAGAAAAAAGAAACATCTTTAGATATATATATATATATATATATATATATATATATATATATATATATATATATATATATATATATATATATATATATATATATATATATTTGAATCTTTGAACTTTTGGTAATTTTTGATCTTTGTATATATAGTGGAAAAACATCTAGTGAACTCCTCTAATCTAAACCTCATTTCCTTCTCTATCATAACAATCTAAACCTATATCAACACTATTTGTATACTCAACATGAATAAACTATTATACTACGGTACCGCTGATAAAGTACCGTACTACAATTGTAGTGCAAGAACTGAACACATCGGGACTTCACATCCTGCTCTTGGAATATCCCTGATAATTTTTGGAATGGTTATAGAGTTGATATACATTTCAGTACTTTTAATAATTTGGAAAATTGGATTGATCAAATTTTCATGTTTCAAAATTATTACGATGCTTGCACTTGTTGATATGGGTGCTATCAGTGAGCTGATCAACTGTTATCAGTAAGTTGGGCTTATTTCAGTTGTCAATTGTATTGTCACGGGTATACTGTACATCAAAGGATCGGTATATTGCTCATATCCCACTTTCATATATTTGATGGGTTTATTGGCAGCATGTAAGCCAAGCCTCAGAAAATTTTCAACAAATGAAAAATATTTAGCATCATGGTACACCGCATGTGCCACTACTTTACTCCTAGTCACTAATCGAGTCACCGATTTGTTATTCTTTAAATTATCTGAATCCATGTTCAATGGACATCGAGTATTTATTGGTATGGGAATATGCATAGTATATGGTGTATCAGCGGGGTGGATTTGCCCTCCAGTATTATTCAACTCAAATGTTATGGCATGGATAACGGACCCGTTGGTTTTCGAGTTAGAAGATGGGGATATTACGGCACAGGTTTATTATTTTATCAATTTGTACTACCAGTGATGGTCTTGATATTTTTGGGATTGATATTTTAGGTTGATATTTTTGTCCTCATAATAATCAAGCTTCATGGCCTAGAGAATACCAAAAATACTTTTTTTGAAATATGTGCCTTTAAAAAGTACAGTAATTTTAGTCGTGGCTACGGTTTAAAGGCGCACAAAGAGTAATGGTTACCATATTTCCTCGAACAGAGCGACACAGCAAACACTGCCGGAGAATGATCATATCTCGGAATCTAGAAGAGTTATCAAAAAGTGGTCAACTGCAAATTTGTAAATCATAACTTCTTCTACAAGATTGCTGTTGACAACTTTTTGATAACTGCACTAGATTCCGAGATATGATCATTCTCCGGCAGTGTTTGTAGTGCCGCTATATTCGAGGAAATACGGTAAGTAAATCTACAACAAAGACTCGATTCGTATGAAACCCATAATAATCACTTATCTGAGAAATTTCAGTACGAAAATGCAATAAGTATCCCGAACAATATTGGTTTCATGATACTAGTCTGCTCCCTATATACCACATATTGTATATTTGTCAACAAAGCCATTCAAGCCACAAGAAGTGTTGGCTCACGAAAAATATTCATACAATGCTCAATTATTTGTTTCTTCAACTCGGCAACATCGGCAACTTATTTGGTGATTCTCTTCGTTGCGAGACCCCAATGGATGATTTTATTTGTTGATGCGGTGTGGATTTTTAATCATAGTAAGGATACTGTATATTGGTATATATATATGGTTTGTCAGGTTGCCCCGCGATAATCTACATAACAATGAATGAGAAAATACGGAAGGAATTTTTCGGTGTCATAAGTCTAGAGTAGATATGAATTCATGAAATATTTTTCTGATATACGGTGTGAATTTCACACACAAAAACAAAATATTAGTCATGTTGTAGTTGTTTTTACCCATAAAAACCAAATAGTTACTCATTAGCTCGTATCTAGTCAAATATATACTATGAATAAATTACTTGAATATGGTCGAGCTGACCTCATACCATATTACAACTGCAGTTCAAAATCTGATGAGGAATTGCATGGGAGATCTATGCCTATTTTTGGAACTATACTATTAATTTTTGGCATTGTTATTGAAGTTTGAACTCCTTCTTTTTTCTATAACTCAATAATTTTCAGATTTTATACATCCCAATACTTTTCATCATCATAAAACTAAAATTATACCGTCATTCTTGCTATAAAATAATCATCATGCTCATGTTTATCGATATTGCTGCAATAGGTATAATATAACAATTTTATGATATTGGCATAATATTTTCCAGCAATGAATTCCATAACTACTGGTGTATTATTCATAAAAGGATCAGTATATTGTTCCTATCCAACGTTTATTTATATAATTGGATCGGTTGGGGAGTGTAAGTACCGTATTGCCTCGAACTACCGGAGAATGATCATATCTCGGAATCTAGAAGAGCTATGAAAAAGTTGTCTACTGCAAAATTGTAGATCATAACTTCCTCTACAAGATTGCAGTTGACAACTTTTTGATAACCCTTCTAGGTTCCAAGATACGATTGTTCTCCGGCAGCGTTTGCAGTTTTCCAAGAAATACGGTAAATTTTGTTTATTTTCCAGCCTCTTGGTTCATGGCATGTGCCACCACAATCCTACTCGTCACCAATAGAATTTCTGATATAATATTCCACAACTTATCCCAAACATTGTTCAGCAACAATCGAGTATTTATTGGCATGACAATCTGCTTAACCTATGGCCTGGTTGTCTCTTGGTTCTATCCTCCAGTATTATTCAATTCAAATGTTATGGCATGGATCACTGATCCATTGGTTATAGACAATGAGGATGAATTTATTGCGTCACAGGTACATATTTTCATATTAGTCCGATATATCCAAAATTATAGTATCATAATCCAATTAATAGTCCAAACAACATCGGGTTCATTATATTGGTGTGCACTTTATATGGGATATTTTGTATATTTGTGAATGAGGCAAGAAGCCGATCAAGGAGTAAAAAATCAACAAAAGTGATATGATATCACTTATCAGTTATATCAATTCAAAATATCAGATATTCCTCCAATGTTCCATAATTTGTTTCTTCAACACTTCAACAGCTGTAACCTATGCTGTAATCCTCTACATCGCTCGTCCACCATGGATTGTTATCATGGCAGTTATCTTTTGGTCTATCAACCATGGTTGCCCTGCTGTTATCTATCTAACAATGAACGACAAGATACGAAAAGAGTTCTTGAAACTGTTGGGTCCCAAGAAAGCTCGTGTTGTTAGTAGTATACATACTTATCAGTCGAGCTCGCGATTTTCGTGAAAATAAATTTCATTTTTGAATACCCTTTTTTTCTAGTTGTAGTATATTTCAGCATACTTAGGTTTAGGATAAACGGCCAAGTCTAAATTAGGTTTAGCGGCCATTTTATAGTATTAGCATTAGAAGATTTTTAGGTTTAGGTCCAGCAATCATAGGTTTAGGTTTAGCAAACATAGGTTTAACTTTGAAGTTCTTAGGTTTAGGTTTAGACCTTTTGAGGTTTAGGTTCAGCAATCATAGGTTTAGGTTTAGCAAACATAGGTTTAAGTTTAAAATCTTAGGTTTAGGTTTAGAGGTTTTAGGCTTAAATTTAAAAATATTAGGTTTAGATTCAGTTCAAATATTAGGTTTAGATTCGCAGCATGCATGTCTCATTTGTTTTGTAAAAAATCACAAAGCCGTGTGAAATACATCATCAGACTACAACATTACTCATACGAATTGTAGTATTCTTGTGATATAAAACAACTCATTATTTTTATATTTTTCTGATAATGAACAAATTATTGGAATATGGCCGTGCTGATCTCATACCATATTATAATTGTACATCAAAAACTGATGAAGAATGGGAGCAATATGTTGGAAAACAAATGCCGTTTTTTGGTCTTGTTCTTCTGATCTTTGGCATTGTTGTTGAGGTTCATTATTTCTTTTATTTTTTATGAACCCATAACTTTCAGATTTTATGTGTCCCTGTTCTCATAATAATCTTCAAACTCAAGTTATACAAACATTCCTGCTATAAAATTATAATAATGCATTTATTAATCGACATGGCAGCCATAGGTAATAACTATCACTTGATATGATGATTTGTAAAAGTTACAGAAATGAACTCGATATTCAGTGGTATATTCTTCATACAAGGATCGGTATATTGTTCATATCCAAATCTAATCTATATTGTTGGTTCTATTGGAGAAGGTTTGTTATTTTTTAAAATATAGTAACAGATATTGAATCGGCCGAAAATGCACTTTTTGAGCTAGATATCAGCTGGGAAATGATGCTATCTACCGATCCTGTATTCCAACTCTTGGGTATCCCACATCTTTTCATATCTCTTCGAAGAAACTCCAAAAACTACCGTATTTCATAGAATATTTCATAGAAAGACACACACTGCCGGAAAATGATCATATCTTGGAATCTAGTACAGCTATCAAAAAGTTGTCAACAGCAAACTTGTAGAAAAAGTTATGATCTTCAAATTTGCAGTTGACAACTTTTTTATAGCTCTTCTAGATTCCGAGATATGATCATTTTCCGGCAGTGTTTGTAGTACCGCTATATTCGAGGAAATACGGTATTTGGTAGAAGTATCTAGTCTCATGAACTTCCTAGTTGAAATATTTTTCAATAGTTCAATGGAGAACATGACAAAACTTTACTGAAAATCCAAGATATCCTTCCATTTTTCCGATACTGAATATATAAACTTCCAAACTTTCACACCATTTCAGCATCTTGGTACATGGCCTGTGCCACCACCATCCTTCTTGTCACCAATCGAATCTGTGATATTGTCTTCTATAACTTCTCCGAATTCATCTTCAAAGGAAAACGAGTATTCATAGGAATGGGAATCTGCTTAACCTATGGTCTAGGTGTCTCCTGGTTCTATCCTCCAGTATTATTCAATTCCAATGTTATGGCATGGATAACTGATCCATTGGTTATTGTAAACGAGGATGATTTTATTGCTTCTCAGGTATATATTTTTGTTTATTCGAAAATAGTGAGGGTTTATAGTACTATAATCCAACAAATCGGCCAAACAATGTTGGGTTCATAATATTGGTATGCACTTTATACATCATATATTGTGTTTTTATCAATCGAGCCATTGCTAAAACGAAAAGCAAGAAGTCAAAGAAGGTGATACTGTATCAATATCAGTTATATCAACTTGAGATTCCAGATATTCCTCCAATGCTCCCTCATTTGTTTCTGCAACACTTCAACAGCTGTAACCTATGCTATCATTTTGTAT
Organism: Caenorhabditis uteleia; assembly: GCA_963573275.1. Lineage (NCBI taxonomy): Eukaryota > Metazoa > Nematoda > Chromadorea > Rhabditida > Rhabditidae > Caenorhabditis > Caenorhabditis uteleia. The sequence continues at coordinate 20,295,198 of OY752137.1, forward strand.
ATTGCTCGACCTTCATGGCTCATAATCATTGCTGATATTTTCTGGTCACTTAATCATGGTACCGTAATCACTCTGATATTTTTCTGTTATCAAAGTGTTTCAGGCTGCCCTGCTATCATCTACCTAACACTGAATGAGAAGATACGAAAAGAGTTTTTGAAAATGTTCCTTCCTCAGAAATCACAAGTTGGCAGCAGTTTCCATGTTCATAATTCGAATTCGAGATTTTCATAAAAATGAAATTATTTTATATTTCTAACAGTTGTGAATATTTATTGTCTTCATCATCTTTTAAAAAATCCATTTACATTGCGTCGCAGCTGTGAAAGTTGAATGTTTAGGCTACCGTATTTCCTCGAATAGAGCGGCACTGAAAATGCTGCTGGAGAATGATCATATCTCGGAATCTAGAAGAGCTAGAAAAAAGTTGTCAACTACAAAATTGTAGATTATAAATTCCTCTACAAATTTGCAGTTGGTAACTTTTTGATAGCTCTTCTAGATTCCGAGATATGATCATTCTCCGGCAGCGTTTGCAGTGCCATTCTTTTCGTGGAAATACGGTATTTTTGCAAGTTTTGACCGGTAGAAAAGCCATCAAAATAATGTTGACATAGTTGATAACTTTTGCAAAAGCATGACCCCAGAAGGGACATGTCGCAATCTTGTTGCTTACGACGAGAGTCCAGAATCTACCAGCAGCAGCCTGCCAACCTCAACGTTCGCCAAAGACGGGGAAGAGTAGTACTTATACCGCAATGGTGTCGAAGACGACCAACAGACACGACAACTAATAGACTACCTCGACGTGGGGGACGATACGTAGAAATAGCAGTACTACGCGCCAGTGAACCGCCAAACACTGGGAAGAAAAATCGCCTCCCACTGTCGGGGGGTCGAACTCTCCTTTTCTTTACGTCGAAGTAGTTTATTAGTTACGTGCGTTGACCACTAGGCCACCGCGCATATATTTTTCGATGCCTCCAAGGGCGGTGTTATTGTTGGTGTACACCGGTGTGTCCACAAAATTTTAAAAAATTGGCGCGAACAACACTCCGCCAATTGCGTCGTTTGTCGTTTACCGTAAATCGACACCACCGCTTTTTCGTTCTATTTTTTCAATTTTTCAGTGATTTTCCATCAATTATCGATAACTTTTCAGAGAATTGTTTAGCAGAGCCGCACGTCAATGGTAAAAAGGAAAGAAAAAGATGAGAAGAGTAACGAAAGAATGTATATTGTCAATACTCGGTGAACTTCTTGTTGCACTTCTTCTTGCTGCATTAACACCTTTTTTGATCCGGTTCGTCATCATCTTCATTTCCCATTCACTTTTTAGTACTAACTTACTATTATTTTTTTCAGATATATCATTCTACCAAACTCAGTCAATCAACAATATCCATTAAATGTTGTTTTTAACACCTGTGAGCATGATTTACACAGTGTTTGTTCATTTCCATCAGCAACTATTAATTATGAAAAAGTAAGTGTTTATTCATTTGTCTTCGAAAGATTGTAAATACATTTCAACTTCTAGAACGAATTGTTCTCACCGAATGTTGTATATTATTTGAATGTGCAACTGAAATTCGCGGATCTTGCCAGTTCGAAAATGTTGGGATTGTTTCAAAATGTGATCACAATTCACGATGAAAATGGAAAAATAATGAAGCAATATACTCGTTCGTCATATATAAAAGAACCAGGAATGTTCGCAAAAGTTTGTGAATCTTTCCAATGCACACTAACAGTTTTTCGTTCAGAGTGTTCATTTGTTCTTCTTCCCATTGTATTCGATCGGGTTTTTCCATGATTACAACACTTTGAATATTCCACTCACCGCTGATTATTCCGAATTTGCTGCCGCACCATCTCACAAATTGGTTTATACGCTTCAAAATAAACTTGCAAACGTAAGTTCGAATTTAATCTAAAATATATTTCTGAGTCATTTTTCAGATTGAAGATGCGAATTTAATTGTAACCGCGAGATTCGGTTTAATTCGCTATCTATTATACTATTGGCCAACAACATCAACATTCATAATTTTTCTATCGACATTTGCGTGCTTCGTTTCATTAATTATAGCAAAACTGGCATATATCAATTTCAAACACGAAAATAGAAGCACCAAAGACCACTTAATTCGCCAGAAAAGGTATGACTTTTCTTTAGTTTTCTTTTTAAATATTACGATTCTTTTTCAGGTTTACTTGGCCGCTGTTCTTGAATATTAAGCAGCTGAAGTTCTTGAATTAGCCGGAAATGCAGCTCGTAACAACAAAAAAACCAGAATCAGCCCGAGACATCTTCCATTGGCAGTCAGAAACGACGAGGAGTTGAACAAATTGTTGTCCGGTGCATTCAATCTGAATTATTTCCAAAGAAATCGGCAACTGACAAGGAACAAAGCAGAAAAATATACAATTATCCCCAATAAAATGTAATAACTTGTCCCGAAAGATGGTGCAATTTGTCATTCCATTCATAATTATTTAAATTGTCATGCTTTATTTGTGTGAATAAAAATATTAAATTGATTCTTTTCGTATTCAATATTTCTTGTTCTATATCCGTTATTCGATATTTTGCAAAACCACAACAAAGTGAAAAATATTAGTGTTGGGCGTGTTATGACACTCATTCTTTCGTCGAAAATTCTCTGAAAGTTGAATTTTGAAACTGAAATTCCATTAACCTGTGTACACAACACTCTTTTGCAACATTTGCTAAATATTCAAAGAGTTAGGCAATATTGCCATTACTTTTAACTCCGATACAGTTCTTTCGGGTATTTTTCCTGATAACCAGTTTATTGCGTCCTTGTTGAATATTCTAAATATTTCTTGTTATTTCAGATGAGTGACGTCGAATGTTCTGACAACGACGATCATCCATCGGATGCCACGATCCTTTTGGCTGAAGAGGTGATATTTTACTTTCACCTTTATTAATAACTGACTCTTTTTCCAGGTCAGTCGACAGTTCAAAAAGGCTTTTCCCCTGAAAAAAGAAACCGAAAAGAAGCTGCAAACGGCACATCATAGATACACTCCGGCCGTTTGTAAGCAGCTAAACTTCGACGAAACACTTTCCCCAAGTAAGTATAATTTGCAACTTTTCGATAATATATTTGACAAAACATATGAGCCAATTTTCATATTGAATATTTCAGTTCTACAACTGCAGACCGAATGCAAAAGTGTAAAAGCTTCGCGAGATTCTTCGGAAAGAATGAGAGCAGTTCAGCAGAAAGAAATCGAGACGCTGAAAACTCAACTGGAGGTAATTTAAATTTTTTAAACATGATTTATAATGTTTATTTACAGGAAAAAGCGATGAAAATAACACTGCTGATGGGCGAAAAAGCTGCAATGCGTGAGCAAGAAGAAGATCTCAACAAGGCATGTATTGAGGTGAATCAGTCATATTTATTGAATATAAGTAATATTTATTGTTCAGGTCAATAGAAAATGTGACAATGCCATGAAAGTTGCTGAAAAGTATTATACTTGGTTTAAAATGGCTGAAGCACAACTAATGGAAATCCAACAGCATGTGTCAAACAATTCGAAATGGGATGACGAGTCACAACTACAAGCGATCAATAATACTCCAATGGAAATGCTTAGAGTTGTTCAAAATGGAGCCGATTTTTCGTCAGGTTTGTTTTATCGACCATAAGGATATTCAAAAATACAATTCCAGAGTTCTACGAAGATGAAGCCATTGGGAGTATTCAAGAGTTTCGTGGAGTGGAATTCAAACCAGTTCGACGACCGCCATCACCAGTTTACGGATTGGAATGTGCTCGTGCTGCACCAAATGACTCGATTTTCGATGTCAAACCAAACGGTAAGAAACTATTTTCGTTTACTGAACAAAGTCTTTACTTACAGTTACTGGAGCGGAAATGACTGCTCTGCAAGACAATGACAACTATACATTCAATGCAACAGTTCAAGAAGATCAGACAATTGTGACAGACGGTAGAAGAGGTGAAATGGAAGTGATGCGGGTCGGTCAAACGAAAGGATATGACAATGTTGATAGTCTGAAGTCTGATAAGAACGACAGTCCGTCGCAACACTTGAAATTCATAGACAGGATCAACAAACTTTTGATTGAGTAAGATATCTTTATCAAAACAAAGTTGAACTTCCATATTTTTAGAAATAACCGATTGGAAAAAGATTTCGAGGCAGCCACATCGAAAGCGTCGAAACTCGAATACGAGTTGAAAAATTGGTAAAACGTCAAAGAAAATCATATTTACAAACGAAAGTTACAGTTCGAGAAGAAATGGACATTTGGAAGATAGTTTCTCGGATCAAATAGCAAAATATACACAACTTACGAAGTAAGATTTTAACAATTCATAGCCTAAATAAACCACTTTATTAATTTCAGGATCAAAGATGAAATCGAGTTCGAGCTCGAGACAAAGAATGTCGAAATTGAAACACTGAAGAATACCATAAGCGAGCTAGAGAAGAAAATTGAGGAAGATGCACATGAATCGGTATAAATCGAAGTTCAAACGGATTCTGATTGAATGATATTACAGACTATCAAAGTGGCAACTGATGCAGGTAACTCGACACAAATCATTAATAAGGAGTCACGTATCGATATGTTGGACGTCGGTTCCTCATCATCGAATCAAATGTACAGAAAATGGGTGCCTATGATGAAAAAGTGGGTTATTTGTAAAACAATTATCTGTAAAACCGCTTGATTTGCAGGTATATCGGAGATCGTAACTCGATTGCTGCCTTCCTCGCTGCCATGACCCTCGAACTCAAACATGGGCGTGATTTCGACTAGACGGTGCACGAAAGAACACATACATCCAGCGAAGATTGAAACAAACATGACACCTTCTCTTTATTTGTCTGTTTTCTCATTGTTACTCATTCCCTCTAGTTCAATTGTAAATATATAGCCCTAATCCCAACGTGTATTGTCAAAAAGTGACCAACTACATTTGTATAAAAAATAGTTTAAACTTGTGAATAAAATTATTAGCATGATCGATTGTGTAATATTTTGTTCTCCCGAGTTAAAACGGTGAATTATATTTATAAACTTGACATTATTCTTCTTTGCTCGAAACCTAAAGTCGTTCGCGCTGATAACCAATCTATCGAATGCAGAATTCACAGATTGGTAAGAACAGAATCTAATAGATATAGTCTCCAGGTTTTCATCGTTAGCCATAGCATGCGGCATTTGTTTATCTTCATATCTATTCATTTTTCGAACGGATTTTGTGCTCATGTTCCCCTCTTACCAAGTGGTAAGGATGCTTTACAGTATAATGATATCAAGCTTGTTTCAGAATCCTTTAAAAACCGGGATTGAATTTTTGAAGAGATTCGATCTTTCTATGTTTTTTAAGAGTTGTGGAATCGATGCTATATTGTCATATATTTGGCTTCTCCGGATTCCATGCTTGGTGGCTTCTGATGGACTTTTATTTCCATTACACTGTCATCGTCGTGTTGTTAGCACATCATATTTATGCAAAGTTCTTCATGAAAATTGTCAATCAGTGTGTCATGAAGGTCAGACTCTATAGAAGTTGTAGTTAGTATATTAATTTTCTTTCAGCCGATGAAGTTTCCGTTCCCCCCGCCTTTTAGCATCCATTCACCGACTCCCGAACAGACAAGAACTATGACGAATATCATTGACACAGATGACCGATTACAGAAAACATTTGCTTTTTATAATCTGAGAACTATTTCGTGGACGGACGAAACTCGTCGTCGTGATATTTTCTCTCTTTCTCAGCCCGGTGGACATCCAAGGAACTGGAAATGCGTTTCCTCGGCCTGTACACGTCTTCTAGACGAATTCAGCTCTCGTATTTCGATTTCTGCTGCAAGGTATGTATAGAAATGACTAGGCATAAAATCAAGATTTATTCAGGCTTGTAGGATATTCTTGGGTCGATCAAGTTGAAGATTCAGGACCAGTGAAAGATGCATTATTGATGCCAAGAAAGATGCGAGAAATGACGTTTGGAAAAATGAACGCAGGAAATCGAATGGGAAACGTTCCTCCACTTAGTATTCAGAATTCGCAAGAAAATTCGCTGAAAAACAAAATGTAACTAACATATAATAATTAGTGTAATATTCTTTTGTTCCAGCCTAAACATCGGCGGAGGATGCTCAGAATCATTGGTGTCCAGATATGAAGCACAGATGATTTCATTTGCTGCAGAATGTAAGTTAACACTGTTATTATGTCTTCAATTTATAAACTTTACAGCCGTATATATGCTTGTGGTTGCGTCACTTGGTGAAGATAAATACGGTGTTGTCAACAAAGATCTCAAAGAACTTGTATCACTTTTGTGCAAGGTCATCGGATCTATCGATAACTATGAGAGAGCAAGAGCGGTATGATTAGACTATTTTATAAACTGTCAACAAATCTATTTTTCAGTCAGTTGCTGGTAAATCAGACGTAACCTATTTGCGAATCGTTGACTCTTCCCTGAAATCCTGTCTACAGCGTGTATTTGTTACTTTTGGGAAGCACGTGAGGTATGTTACTATTGTTTTTCAATGGTTGAGAATTCATTGTTTGAGTGGAGGACAGACAATCTTCAATTTGTCTTTCTTTAACTCATTCTGATTAATCTCGGGTTGATTCTCTATCCCAATATGTTTGTCAGATCAATTCCAAAGTAGCACGTCAAAAACCATTTTATTTCAGAGAATTGAATCTTTCCGAAGAACAAATGCGCACAGTAAGAATAACTTGCCAATTGGAAGACGTCTAAAGTCTCATCGAGGTCTCACTTTTTATATTTTAATTTCTTTCATCTTTAAACCTTATTGTCATATTCAATAAACTTTGTTGATGGTTTATAATTTGTAATGATAATAAATGTATTTGAATGTATCGCATTTGAACCTTTTTTATTGTTTGAAATGGAAAAGAAAGGGGTGATCAAAAAAAGAAGACATTGTGATGAGAGAGAATACGACGTCAGTTGTAACTCGAAGATATGTTCTTGTGGGGCATAATATGTCATAGAATGCTGTTTGTTTCGAATGTGTTTAACATCGATAACTAATAGGTGTCCTGCCACACATAAGTAAAAGCAACAGAAGTGATTTTACATTGATTAGCTTATGCGGTGTATAAGTTGAACAAAGACAAGTACGGACAATATTTGTCAACTTGTTGTGAGTGCACACCGGCAAGTCTAGTTGCTCAAAATTCTCTGTTACTTCCATCAATGTCAAGCAGTTTGGAAGCATGACTTGACTTTGAAACAAATCAAACAAACTGAAGAATTAAAGTTTAATCATTTGCTTTATCAAATATACTGATATCACATTGTATATAGTTGAAAATAACACTTTTGATAACGTCAGTTCTTCCGCACCTGCTTTGAGCATATCCGGAGCATTTGATTGCACTCATCAATCAAGTGAGTAAGAACTAAAACTACAATATTTGATTATCAAACGGAAGTATTTAACAATTTCCGGTATACAAAAACATCTTCATTATCAACAACTATTTCAAACGAACGCATTTGTTGTCACACATGGAACATAATTGCAGCAACAGCTCGCTCATTTCGAGAGCATAGCTCAAGAACTGAATTCTGTATAGAATATTGTCAGTAGAATGTTACTTGATCTTGTTCTTTCTGTTTCAAGTTGGAAAATTAAGTTTCAAAAGAATCGTTTTTTTCCCACTGCATGAGCTGTTTCACGTGGAATTCTACGTGAAACACATGAAACACACGAATAGCTGCCTTTTTTGCAATTACGGTAAATTTAGATGTTCATTCCGTTTCGGGTCAGGCCAAAAGTTTTTGATAAAATCAATTGATCGTTTAAGCTATAGAACACTGAAAAAAAACGCTGTCGCTTAGGTTTGATTCGACGAACAATATGACCATTAATACACACGTCATGACTTCCGATAATGTTAGCAAACGTTGTCGGAAAATGATAATATCTCGGAATCTAGAAGAGCTATAGAAAAGTAGTCAACTGCAAATTTGTAGATTATAACTTCTTCTTCAAGTTTGCTGTTGACAACTTTTTGATAACTCTTCTAGATTCGGAGATATGATCGTTCTCCGTTAGTGCTTATAGTGCCGCTCTAACCGAGGAAATACGGTATTTCGAATATCTTCTATACGATTCTGAAGACTGCTGTATATAGTTCTATAAAAGATATGAGCGATTTTATTTAGAAAAATAATTACAAAGCATCAACACATAGTTTTAGATAGTTTATTTCTGAAGAGATGGTGCGAATCCCATTTGCTTGTTTCCAAGGTCATAAATGTTGCAGTATTGGCGGATGAATGGATCACCAAGAATCCATGATGGTCCGAATCCTCCAAAGTCGAATGGGAAGGCAGCGAAAAGGCATTGTCCATTTCCAGCATCAACAATGTAGTTCACTGGTTGGATGGAGTACACATTGCTTCCAATAGTGATGTCCAATGTTCCTGGTTTCGCGTTACAATCAATGAAGTAAACCTCATTAAAGTCGTCATAAGTGGCGCCAGCAGCTTTAGCGAGACCGGCAACAACTGCTTGTGGACCTCCGAGGAATGAGGTACCAGTATCAGAAATAACATCAACTGTCTTTGTGTTGGAGTAGCTTCCGAGCTTGAATCCAGCAGCCTTGAATTGGAAGTATGTTGCCGATGAGAGTGGTTGATAAGCAACAATTGGTCCACAGTTGGTTGTGTCGATAGCACCGTATGTGAATACTCCTCCACCAACATTGTTCAAGTTTCCTCTATGCTCAAGCCAAACAGTGAAGAGTGGCTGGTCGAGGAGTCCTTGGCTGATAGCATTGAGAAGTGGTGGGACGACACCATCAACGGCGAGGGAGGTGAATGCAAGTCCGAGGATTCCATCAGTTGCGTCCTGAAGTTATGTTTTATAAAAATAGAAACTGGATGTCAATTTTACATTCTTGAAGTCAGCTGAAATTTTCGATGCAATACCGAAAGTTGTGGTTGGGATAGCGAGTTGTGCGTCACCGGTGGCTCCAAGTTTGACTGTATCCTGACCGAGGATTCCAGCAGCATCACCTGATCCATATTGAATAGTCCATGATTGACCATTCTTTACGAATGTGGAGGAGGCTGTTGAATCGAACTTGTTCTTCGATTTGCAGTTAGTTCTAAATCAATGTGTTTGATATATAGAATCTAATCAACTGACATACTTGCATGTTGGTCCTGGAATCCAAAGATTGGCTGATCCGGTATCAAGCACAACAATGAATCCTTGATTTGGTGTTCCAATAGTGATGTTTCCTAGATACTCGAAGTCTCCGAAATCGTTTACGTTTTGTGGAAGACTGGCCAAAACACTGGGAGAGGCAGCTCGTAGACTTCTCTGATATTCAAGATACGCAGCATATTCACCGGTCTTGATCATCTCCATCTTCTTCGATGCTCGCCATATCAGCTTATGTTGGTGGACAGCGGCCGCTGCAAGACCAACTAAGGCCAGAAGTACGAGGAATTTCATCCTGAAAAAAATATTTTTTTCAACCAGTAATGATATAATTAAAATCAAGAATGAACTGATAAGAAATAAGTATTGCCGTTTGCCACTTGTATCTACCGTTATATATAGTGTTAGAGTTTCACTTGATACGCGGGAGAAAGACAACTGGCGAAAGAAACTGGGGCTCCGCCTTTGTACTCGGGGACAGCTATCAGCACAAATGATAAAGAGTATACACACAGCTTTTTATTATGCAATTAAAAATTATAGTTTTTGCGTGCTTCCAATCCGGAACTGTATCAACTGAGTTGCTTCGCGATTCATACCATATTTCCTCGAATAGAGCGGCACTGCAAACGCTGCCGAAAAATGCCAATATCTCAGAATCTAGAAGAGCTATCTAAAAGTTGTCAACTGCAATTTCGTAGAAGAAATTATGATCTACAATTTTGCAGTTGATCACTTTTTGATAACTGCACTAGATTCCGAGATATGATCATTCTTCGGCGGAGTTTGCAGTGCCGCTCTATTCGAGGAACGGTAATGGTTTGGAAGAATGATTTCACTAACGAATGAAGAAGGGGATTTTTCGGAGTGACTATATTCGTCTCAATATTTTGCTCGATAGGCGCATATTTTAAATATAATTTTTTAATTCAACACTATCTTTTATTTTATCATTTCTCCTTTTCATGCGCACTTGACGTCAAACATCAACATCATAAGTAACCTAAACCGGAATAGAAAATTTTGATAAGAGTATTTCCGAAGCAAATGCTCCCTGATGAGCATATCGCGGATTCTAGAAGAGCTAGAAAAAAGTGGTCAACTACAAATTTGTAGATCATAACTTCTTCTACAAGATTGCTGTTGACAACTTTTTGATAACTTTCCTAGATTCCGAGATATGATCATTTTCCGGCAACGTTTGCAGTGCCACTCTATTCGAGGAAATACGGTGTTTTTGCATGTTTTGACCGGCAGAAAAGCCATCAAAATAATGTTGAAATAGTTGATAACAATTGCAAAAGCATGACCCCAGAAGGGACATGTCGCAATCTTGTTGCTTACGACGAGAGTCCAGAATCTACCAGCAGCAGCCTGCCAACCTCAACGTTCATCCAAAGACGGGGAAGTGTAGTACTTATACCGCATATGATCATTCTCAGGCAGTGTTTGTAGTGCCACTATATTCGAGGAAATACGGCAACTTTGAATCTTCGTCATAATTTAGAGCTAAAACTGTCGGGACTCGAGTTTGAAGACCAGATTTTTTCCACGTAGAAAATGTTATCACCGTTTGTTAAACTTCAACTGATAAGCTTTCCCAAATATAACTGACTAACACCCCAATTGCTTTCACGACCATTCATTTTGTTCATTAGTTTTGAATACCGTGTTTTGCCGAATATTCTGCAAGTGCTGTCGGAAAATGATAATTTCTCGAAATCTAGAAGAGTTATCAAAAAGTAGTCAACTGCAAAATTGTAGATCATAACTTTTTCTACAAGTTTGCTGTTGACAACTTTTTGATAGCTGTACTAGATTCCGAGATATGATCATTCTCCGGTGGAGTGCCGCTCTATCCGGGGAAATACGGTTATTGCTCTGGGCTCTGAATTCCAAATCTATGTTTTCCAGGGATGAAACCACTTTCCATACTTTTTGTTGCAATCGGGCTTTGCTCTGCACTTGTGCATGAGCACAAGCTAATTTATCGCGAGTCTCAAAAGATTCAAATGATCAGAAGAGGTGAATGGGCTGCGTATTTGGAGCACAAACACCAACTTCGTGACGCCAATCCAGCTGTGTATGCCAATGTTCCGCAAAACGTGAATGATTTTGGAGACTTCGAATATCTTGGAAACATCACCATCGGTACACCAAATCAACCATTCCTTGTAGTTCTTGACACTGGATCTTCCAACCTCTGGGTTCCTGGTCCAACATGCGAGTGAGTTTACCCTATTACGTCGAAAAGAGCGGCACTGCAAACTCCGCCGAAGAATGATCATATCTCGGAATCTAATGCAGTTATCAAAAAGTTGTCAACTGCAAAATTGTAGATCATAACTTTTTCTACAAATGTGCAGTTGAGAACTTTTTGATAGCTCTTCTAGATTCTGAGATATTATCATTTTCCGACAGCGTTTGCAGTGCCGCGCTATTCAAGGAAATACGGTATTTGTCGCACGTTTCATCATAAAATTGTGAATTCAGTTCGTCATGTACCGGAAAAAGAGTATTTACATCGAGTAAATCGTCAACTTTCCAATCTAATGGAAAAGCATGGACGATTCAGTATGGATCTGGAAACGCTAAGGGTTTCTTGGGAGAGGATACTGTATCCTTCGGTGCCGATGGAGATCAACAACTTCCAGTTCCAAAAACTACATTCGGAATCGCTACACATATATCGTCAGATTTCAAGACCGATGCTGCTGAAGGTATCCTCGGTTTGGCGTTCACTTCTCTCGCCGTTGATCACGTTGTCCCACCACTCATCAACGCGATCAACCAAGGACTCCTCGATCAACCGATCTTCAACGTGTTCCTTGAGCACAAAGGGGGGATTGCGAACAATGTTGGCGGTGGTGTTTTCACTTATGGTGCATTAGATACAACCAACTGTGGCCCAGTAATTGCCTATCAACCACTTTCATCCGCGACGTATTATCAATTTGTGGCCGATGGTTTCAAAGTTGGAACATACTCAATCACTAAGAAGTATCAAGTTATATCTGATACTGGAACTTCATTCCTTGGTGGACCGAGCTCTGTTGTATCTGGTATGGCTAAAGCATTGGGAGCAACAGTAGGTCAGAAGATACAAATCAAATATACACTTCGAGTTTCAGTATCACGCCGCTGATGAGTCCTATTATCTTCCATGTAGTACAAACGTTGGCACTTTGGACATCACCATTGGTGGTCAAGTTTATTCTCTTGATCCAATCAATTATATTATTGACGTATATATACTGTTTAAAATACTTTTGATTTAACTATATTCTAGGTCGGAATGGGAGATACATGTGTTTTCGCTGCCTTCGCTTTCAACAACTTCGGATTTGGCCCAGCATGGATTCTTGGCGATCCATTCATTCGTCAATATTGCAACGTTTACGATATTGGACAACAACGTATGGGATTCGCTAAATCTCTTCAACCTAAATAAATATGCAGTAGATACAAATAAATTTGTTCCAAAAAGTTGACCATCATTTTCATTATATCATCTGTATCAAATAGTAACTATTATAAAATTATTGCCGTATTTCCTCGAATATAGCGGCACTACAAACACTGCCGGAGAACAATCATATCTCGGAATCTGGAAGAGATATCAAAAAGTTGTCAACAACAAAATTGTAGATCATAACTTTTTCTACAAGATTGCTGTTGACAACTTTTTGATAGCTTTTCTAGATTCCGAGATATGATCATTCTCCGGCAGTGTTTCTAGTGCCGCTATATTCGAGTAAACACGGTGTATCACTTCTGTCAGGAGTTCGTGTGAACCAATTCGGATAAGTTCGTTGTATCCAGATTTCGTCTTCTTGATCGATCCCATTCTTGTACGTCCCCTCAAAAATTCACCTATATATGTATATATACAATCTGATTGATTTACCTGATGCAAAAATTGAAAAGCTTATTGCAGCTACCATACAAAAAATTGTATAAACAAGCAGTATATTCCCCCATTCTTCGGCACTTCCCTAAAAACATGTTGAGTTTCATAAACTTTCAGTATATATAGATCACTTCTTTTCGGTATATAGAGATCAGCTGAGGTGTAAAAGCTCTTCCAATAAACCCTATCACCGTTCCAAGGCTTGTGATCACACCTATATGAGAGGGAGCCACCGACAGTAGGGATGTATAGAATCCGGATATAGACAACCCAAAAAATCCAGAGACCATACTGAGTAGAATAAGGGCTTTTGATGGTGAATTAGAATCCACATAACGCAAATAATAGCAAGATAGCGATATTCCAGTCATAGCTAAAGATTTCCAGATGAATCATTTAACTGTTTTTGATACATACAGACAAACTGGGAAATTTTAACAGTACTTGTCGGTGAAAGATATTTCTCCTGTCTCAACTTATCCATTCCATATCCCCAAATGATTTTCGATACTAGATTTGAAGCATGCGGAATCGATGAAAAGAATCCATTCTGTAATTGAATGACGCTACCGGAGAATGATCATATCTCGGAATCTAGGACAGTTATCAAAAAGTTGTCAACAGCAATCTTGTAGAGAAAGTTATGATCTACAAATTTGTAGTTGACAACTTTTTGATAGCTTTTCCAGCTTCCGAGATATGATCATTTTCTGGCAGAGTTTGCAGTGCCGGGCCTATTCGAGGAAATACGGTATATCCTATTCGAGGAAATACGGTATATTCACTAGAAATAGTTCTTACTGTTTTCACATCCATGCGTAGCACATCATTGAAATATACCGGGATATATACAAAAATCAAGCCAATCATCATGTTCCCGACGATACTGCTATACATGAGACACCAAAACACTTTCGACGAGAGTATATCTTTCCATGGTGTTGCTTTTTCTTCCAACTTCTCTTTGTTAGTCGGCAACAAATGACCATCAAGATATCCGAGCTCTTTCTCGTCAATCCATTTCGTGTTTTTTGGAGAGTTGCGTACAGTTGAATGCCAAATAATGAGCCATAAAATACCAAATGACGCACCACTGTAGAAAATATACCTCCATCCAAGAGTGCTTGAACATATTTCAGCTACCAAAACATTCCCAATCATACCTGGGAATGAATTTTCGTTAGTGTACCGTGTTTCCTCGGATAGAGCAGCACTGCCGGAAAATGATCATATCTCGAAATCTAAAACTGTTATCAAAAAGTGGTCAATTGCAAATTTTTAGATCATAACTTTCTCTACAAATTTGCAGTTGACAACTTTTTGATAACTGTACTGGATTTCGAGATATGATCATTTTCCGGAAGAGTTTGCAGTTTCGAGGAAATACGGTATTGTTGACCCACCCGATACTTGATTTCCAGATGTTAAAATTGCAGCGGCTAAACTTTTTTCATGAGTCGGTATCCATTTTGTTACAATTGAGTTTAATGATGGTATTAGAGCTGCTTCACCAATACCCATGACGAAACGACTCCATATAGATCCCCATGCCCCAAAAAAAGTGGATAATGTAGGGAAAAATATTGATGAAATTGTAAGCAGACATATTGCAAATGATAAAATGTGCCGGGCACTATATTTATCGACTGCCAAACCGGCTGGATACGACATTGTGAATCCTCCAACAAATGCTGATGATACAATATATCCTTGAGTTTGGACCGACCAGTTGAATGTTTCCTTCAAAGTATATTGTCAAAAAAATATTTGTGAGAATTTATTACTCTATATCCAATCATCTTTCCTTCCGAACTGTTGGAATCATTTTTTCCCAATATATGCTCTCTGAAAAATTTGTATATTACCAATCCTTCCTGCTTTCCAAACACTATCTGATCAGATTTATGATCACTTCCTGTCATGCATAATAGTGATAAACCAATATGTGCTGTCATTTGACACATACAAAAATATGCGAACATGAGCAACAAAACAATATGAAATCGTCGTGATCTGATATGTAAAAATGCTGAATAGTTAACTTCTTTTTTTATCTTCACTAAATCTCACGGTGAGTTAGGGTAGAGATCATGATATATATGTATATAGCAGTGTCTAAAAAGCACTTGTCATGAAGTTTTGAATCAAGAAGAGTGTGTGATCCCTTTTCTGAAAGTTGAGATAGATTTTTTTTTGTGAAATGGTCTTTTTCAATTTGATAGACGTATTCTGAATCAAGTTAGTGAGTATGAGCTATTCGAAATAACAAGAAATGGTTGTGGACCATAATTCTTCCAAAAAGAAGCAGAAAAGTGGTTTAATATAGACATTCTGGAATTGATGGTCTCAAATAAAACAATATCATCGATGAGAAAAAATTACATAAGGACAAATTCATTCATAGAATGTACCGTATTTCCTTGAATGAAGCGGCACTACAAACACCGGAAAATGATCATATCCCGGTATCTAGTACAGTTATCAAAAAGTTGTCAACTGCAAACTTGTAGAAGAAGTTATGATCTACAAATTTGCAGTTGACAACTTTTTGATAGCTCTTCTAGATTCCGAGATATTTCCCATTTCCCGCAGCGTTTACAGTTCCGTTCTATTTGAGGAAACACGGTAAATATCTAGTAATCCGGTAATACTTTGCATCGTACAAAAAAACGAAGAAAAATCTCAAACAGTCCATTCTGAAAACTCGCTGTTTTCAAGAGTTGCATCATTGGAAATATGGTGGAAATATTAATTATAATCTTGTGGAAAAACGTTGTCAATGATAGTATCTTTGTTTGTTTTAGGCGGCCATTTCATCAAACCCCAATCACGGAAAATTGAACTGCTTTATGATTAAGAAAAATAAAAATGTTTTCATGTTCAGAGTGTGATACTATATATGTATATATCACTCATTTATCTCAATACTAAACTTATTTTTCATGTACATCACTTTTGTCTGGACCACTCTTCCCCAAACCGTATATTCCAATGAAAACTGAATCGAGAGAATATTAATGAACCCCCTTTTTCGTGTAAAAAGAATGAGGTCACTATTTGTATTCATTATGTTTACATTACATTCCTCATATATTAATAGAAACTATAAAAACTAGTTTAACATAAAAAATGTAAACAATCACTAGTTGAGATTTTAGCCAAGAATATTTCATTTATTTCAATACTATGGTTCTATCTATCATATTTATCCTATCGTCCTTGATTCATGTGTCTTTTCAGGTAGAAAGTTCAAGTAGTTTCACATATTCATATACACTTTGTTGAACAACTTTCAGTGTTTTGGACTAGGATGCTTCGGAGTTGGTGGTTGTGGCACATCTTGCTTGTTTGGTCTATGTCTTCAAGCACCGATTGTGACTAGAACTATTACGGCTTTCTGATACATTGAGTTTCAGATACAGCCTATTGGTTGCCCATGTGGGTCGAGCTTCATGTGCCTGAGAGGTGCATGTGTTTCTAGAGCAGCAGCCGGTACAAAGATATTCAAAGATGATGTACAAGCTGATGACGACAAAGGTGTAACGGTATTCGAAAATTGTTGAGCCATAGTACAAAAGTTGACAGACACACGAAGATCATTTCATGATGTGTTGTTCCTTGCTAGATGTGCCTTCTGACTGTTCTCACATGTGTTCCTATGATAATTACACAATGAATGAGGTGATAACTTTTGTAATTGTGAAAACTATAATCAATTCCTCAGGTCGAAAGTGCCTTGAGGACGGCAAACAACTGTTCAGTCACTGAACTGAAGAAAATACATTTCTGTGCCGCCCACGGGGAAGACCACACAGATTGTTGCAGAAAGTCATTCGTACCAGAAGATTGCCAAAACATTTGCGACCAGGTATGTATTATTTCTAATCCACTCGATTCTCCATGAACAAAGGAAAGTTTCAGAGTTCCAATACGATGGAAACATTCACGGATGTGCGAACTCTTCAATGCCCACTCTACTTCAACGAGATAAAAGCGTGCTTTCAAAATTATGCGATCTCTGATTACTTTCGGAATATTCATAACGCGAAAACTTGGAAAAATGTTGTATAATGAACAATTTTTTTATTAACCAGTAACAACGAAACACTTTATTTTTTCGACTCGAAGTTAACAAAAATTAATGACAAATTCACCGAAACGGACTCTTCTGGGCAACTTCTTTACTTGAAAATTTTTCCTTGATTGAATTTCTTTCCTCCGAATTCACCTTCCCACATGAAGTACTCGTTGACTTCTTTCTTGACAGCATCGTTAGTCGAGTCGAGCTTCGTCCAAGTGTACGATTCGTAATCAACCTGAAAAAAAGAGTTGTAGCAAACAGTATAGAGGTAATCATTCACACAAAAAATAATTCCAACGAGAAGTTGCAATTTATATACGAAAAGTGTAACTCTGTACAAACATAAAATTTATACAAATGACTACTTTTCGAAAAGCTACTTTTAAAAAGTTACTCACCTGCCAATCTGGGCTCAATTCGAAAGCCAACTCGTGGCCCTTCCAGACCCAGATGCCGGAAATGGAAGAGTTGTTGTCAGTTCCGAAAAGAATCATTGATGCGAAGGCGTTCTTCTTCAGCTTTTCCAATCGCTGATACATACCTTGAAAAATAATGTTTATCAGTATTCGTAATATTTAATATACCTGCGATAAGGTTACAGCTCATGAAAGCCAATGTAAGCTCTTCTGGGAATTTGTATTCACACTTCCAAATGGACCAGTTTTCAGCATCGAAGTTCTCCCAGAAATGTGGAATGGCCTTGGTGGCGGTATCTTCGTTCGAATAGCTTCTTTTGAAGTTATCCAGAACAAATGTACCCTTTGGCATATCTGCGAACGGATCTTTCGATTTTTCTTCTTGTGGAGCATCATCGTCGGCTTCGGCAGAAGCTGTCGGTTTTGCTTCTTTTTTGGCTTTCTCAGCTTTTGGAGCGGACTTTGCGACTTTAGCAACAAGTTGATTGAAGCTGGCTTCTGAAAATTGATTATGTTTATTATAAAACTTGTGTGAGAAAAAAACTACGACGTCTCTGTCTTGGCTGCAGGGAAACCCTGGATTGTCCAGCGCAAAGACACCAACTCTCAATCTCATGAAAAATATGGGACTTAAGATTAGAGCAAATACTGCTCATGTTCAAAAGCAGAACATATTAATCTTTATTTACCACGGCTGTAACGCTTGCTATCGTATGATAGCCCGCTGACTTCGCTGTGAAATCTCAGCTGACATTTCAAAATAGAAAAAAAACCTACGATCAAATTGAGAAACTGCTGCAGCCAATTTGACTTCACCGAGAACTTCCTTCGCAGCTGGTTGATTTACAATAGTGTTGAACCAGCGAGTGAGATTGACAAAGCTGTTTCTGGCAGAAGCATCAAGGACATGCTGAAAAAAACATGAAGTTTTTATCAAGACAGTTTTCTAACCTGGAAAGCCGGAAGTAAATCTAAAGCAACTGAAATGTCAGCAAGAGAAAGTCTTTCACCGACAAGGAAAGTCTTCTTCAACAGAATGCGGTCCAGAACTTGGAGGTGGCTGTTGAGCTCGGCTTTGTATTGCTCTACGATCTTTAAAAATTAAATTTAATATTATAATGTTTCAACAACTACTTACCTTCTTATCAAGGTTAGCAGCCGACACGGATGGCAACACATATCCCAAGACAACTGGAAGAAGGGAGCCTTCGGCATATTGAAGCCATTGTACAATCTCTGCGTTGGCTGAGTTGCCAGTCAGATGGAGTGCGATAGATTCAGCTCCGAAAAGAAGAGATTCGCCTTCAAATGCTGGAGTCTGGAAAAGGCAAAATGAAAATACTGATGCAAAAAAACACTGACATTGCAAAAAATATTGAAAAACTTACAACTCCAAGTGGGAATTTGTCAACTGGGGGAACATCTCCGACGAGATTGACCGATTTGTTCGCTAACTTGGCAGCAATCAGAACCTTTTGGGTTCGGAAGTTGTCCTTATTACCGTAAAGTTTCTGAAAAAAACGTTTTTTTCAAGCAGTTCCATGCTGAAAATTATTAAAATTGGACTGAAACTAACCGATGCCATTTTTCAGAGGTATCCGAATGTAGTTGAAGCAACGCTCGAAACGGAGGTGCTTAAAAGAGTGACGTTCCTAACTTCAACCGAAAGAACTACTGCTGCGTGGTGCCCACTGGCAACTAGCCAGCATGGTGAAGATAGGGGCAGCCACGCAATGCAGTTGTCCACACTTGCATACACACAATTTTTGAGCGGGAATTGAAAAACGAAAAGGGATTTGAAAAAATTTCTGCAATTTTAAACTAAAATTCAGAAAATTCAATAAATTTAACTATTTATGATATTTTAGTTTTTAAAGTAATTTTTTAGTTTGCAGAATGGAGTCTATAAATTCTAGAGAAACAGATTGCGTAGGGGTTATGGACGTTTGTTTCGACAGTTCGCGAGCTGTAAATGATCACGTGAGCAAAACTTCAAATGAAATTTTTAAAATAAAGTTTTTAGTTTTTTGTTTTCAATCATGACGGACAATTTTCACGACTGGAAAAAAGTGATTTGAACTCAAGAAATGATATACGGAACATTGATCAAACACCTCTATGTGTTTTGTCTGTTGCTTGGAGAGTAGGTTCAATTTTTTCTTGATATCTATTTTCCCAACCTAATTCAGAATAATACAATAATGCTTGGATGTCGAAAAAAAGGTATCACCAAACCATTCGATTATTTCCTTTATGAAGCAAGCAATACGAGAATATCTGATCCTTGGAAGCTCATTGAAGAATTTCAAACCGAAATAAAAACTATCGATATTAGCGACACTCAAGTCGCAGTTGGTTGCGAGGAGGATTTTCTAACATTGTTCGATATATCGACAAAAAAGACTCGCAAGTATTACATTGATTCGAAACCATGCTATCTAAAATTTGACCCAAACAACAAAGTAAGCTGAACAAGTCAGAAGTTGATATGAAACACAATTTATTCAAGTTTTTGGCTGTTACAATGTTGTCAGGAAATCACAAAATCATATGCTTAGAAAATGAAAGACAATCATACGAGTTTGAAGACATGTTCCCGTATGTTTCCAGTTATGGGTAAGATTTTTGTAATAATGAAGACTACAAATTGGGTTTCAGAGTTTCTCAGTCCCGAAACTCTATTGTGTGGTCTGCGGACGGAAAAGTGGTGTATTTTCCGCACGAATCGAAAATAGCCGGTTACAGTCTCGATAATGATGATTCTGGATCATGGGTGGAAACTGTAACTTTTGAATACTCATCTTTCAATCTGGCAAAATGCGATAGATTTTCAACGATTGCAATTTCTTCATGCCAAAAATATTTAGCGGGCGGTTTCAATAATGATAAATTTGTCATCTGGAGCGTAGATTCGAGGTAATGGTTCGGTTCAACCAGTTCAATTTTTATCAATTTTAGAGATGTAATATTGGAAAGTAAGCTGAACAACAGAAAAGGTGGCAGCAACGATTCACCGTTAATTTCGGCCTTAGATTTTTCACCTTCTTCGGGAGAATTGCTTGTATTTGATAACTCGGGATGCATTACCACTTTCAAAGTTGATAATTTCGAAAACGAAGACTGCTTGATAAAAGAAGATGATTCTCTTGAAGATGAGATGGATGGTATGCTTTTAATTGTTGACTTTTATAACATTATTTTCAGATGATAATGATATTGGTCGTATCAAACGTCAATATGGATTCGATAGCAACGGAGAAATTGAACAAACAAGAAACAACGTTCCTGACAATTATAAATTGAGACAAGTTGATTACCAGAAGGAGCATCAGAATTCGAATCGAAGTGAATTGACTTACACGGCGCCGCGTGGCATGTTGCCTAGCAGGTTTATTAATTGTAGTTGTCCAGAAACATACTCGCAAAGATTTTTGGTAAGCTCATCGCATACCATCCTTATTTGAAATACTTTTCCAGAAGTTCAATCAATACGGTACAATTCGATCATATGAAGACAGAGTGTCGAAAATCAAAGCTATTGAGGCCGAATTTCATGAAGCCAACACTCATAGTGTAATTATTATCGACAACTTGGAGAAAAACTATCAGCTGGCCGATATCTCACCTAAAGCGATCATTGTCGGAACAGAATCTAAAACATCGGAAATTGGCGAAATACAAGTTGTCCCAATAAATTCGTTTGATGAGAAAAGATGGTCGTTCACAATGCCCGAAAACGAGGGAATTATTGATGTTCTTTCTTCTGAAAAGCAGGTTGCGGTTATCACTGAAAGCCGCACAATCAGAGTCTTTACTATTTGCGGAATTCAACGACATGTTTTTTCACATCCATCACACATTCTTACTGCAACATGCTTTGATCACTTCATTGCTATTGTCAGTGCATCAGGACCGGAATTTTATGATCCCTCTTACAGTTCTACAAAACCACAGTGGCAGGTATATAGAAATAGGTTTAGGACTTTTCATAATCATTTTCATTGCAGTTCCGTGTCCACGAGTACAATATCAATCAAACTGAATGGTATGGCTCATGTCAGTCCGAAACAAATGGAAAGTTATGCAAAACATTTGATCTTCCGGTCAGCCCTTGCGAAACGTTGAAATGGATTAGCTATTCGAACACTGGACAATTATCGATCATGGATAGCAGATGTAGGTTAATTTCAAAGTTTGAATCATGAGTTGTTTTTTAAGATACTGTGAATGTGCTCACTACTCCTGGCCTCTGGTTCCCCATTTTTCACGGTCAAAGTCTATTGCGTTCAATGTCGGATGGCATATTCCCTGTTTCTGTAGTAGAAAGACGAGAAAAAGATGGCATTTCTCGTCAATTCCGATACATAAATTGTAGAGGAACAAAACATCCTTTGTTGAACATGGTCAATCCGATCGTAGTTTCATCATGGAAGCTACCGTTATGCGACCGAGTAATTTTTGTTTTTTGTGCAATTAATCACATTCTTTTTGAAGGATAATGCACGAACAGCAGTAGAAGAGGATTTGATTTTTAGCGAGCTATCAATCGTTGATGGAATTGTTCGAAACGGTTCGGCGACTACAAAACAAAACAAAATGCACCTCGCAGCTATAACGAAGTTGTTTGCATCTTTTTTGAGGTATTTATTGGATATCCTGAAGAGTATTTAAAACTTCAATATTTAAGTAACTTTGGAGATAATCGTGCGGTGGAGTTGGCAACATTTGTGAAATCTGCGAAAGGAATCCAACTTCTTGTTAATTATGCGAATAATTATAAAAGAACGTCAGTTGCTGATAAAATTTCGGAAATCGGTCAGAAAGCACAGTTCAAACTGGATGGCACGCTTTCGTCGTGTAGAGAGACTGTTGAACATGCAGATTCTGATGATATACGTCCAGTTGCTATTCGAAAATCGAAAAAAAGAGATTTTGTGGAAGACGTGGAGAACTTCTCGTACACAGGAGAAAAAATGTCGACGGATGCAGACAGTACGAAACTGGCAAAGGTAGATAAGGATGGAATGGAAGTAGAAGAAGATACAAGCATGAGACTGCCTGATTCCCAATCTACCAATGATATTTCACAGTTCCCTATTTCTCCTCGAAATAAACCTTCAGTAAACCCATTCAAGGTAAGGTAGTGTTTATTGGGATTGAATTTATATAGTTTTTCTTACAGATCGATCGCCCAAAAGAAAAGAAAAATGTGTCTGTTTTGGAAGAATTGAACCGTCAACCAGAATCCAAAACTGACTTCAAAGATGCCGCAAAAAACATTAAAATAACTGGACCTCCAAAGAAACAATCGAAGTTGGGCTTCAGTTCTTCTACTTCAAAATGTAACGAAGCACGTCAGAATGTTTCTGATATCATTGATGACACGAAGTGCGTTGATGCTACAAAAAAGTAATTTGAATGTCGGGGAAAAAAATAATTGAACGGTGTTCAGAACGATGTCATTTTATGAGTATTGGCTTCAGTTCAGCACGGAGCATTTGCAAGATGAATATGGACAAGTTGATGACGGATTTACGAAGCATTGCATTCAAGCTTTCCGAAAACTTTCTAAGGAAGACAAGGACAAATGGAAATCTCGATACGAACTAGAGAAATCTAACGATAACTGAAGTGAATTACAATTTGTTCTTATTTTACCAATTCAACTCTGTATCATATTTTGACTCACAACTAAACTTTAATTATATTGTAAGTTAGAAATAAATACTTTCAAGTGAATCGTCGCGATTGAACCTTCGCAATTTGAAAAATTTAACTATATTCGTGAATAACGGTGATTAACTCTGCCTTTTTAAAGGTATCTACCAACAACTATTGTCTGTTCTCTATTTTTCGTCCAAACGGTGCGTCAGGTGTTAACTTGAACGACACTCCTCTCCGGCGATGTGCTTGTTATAGCATAAATATAAAGCTTTTTGACGGACCCTTCTTTCCGATTTTCTTTCATCAAAATAAGAGTAGAAAGCAAGTGTTTTTTGTGAACAATTCAGTGAAATGTAGCCTTACCTTTTTAAGTTTTTAAAACATGTTGCAACCTGTAAATAGCTTAAGTTCATGTATATGTATATCTGCAAGACAATCTAGATTGTTCACAGTAATGATTGTTTCTGTCAAACTTTTCACCTAACAATGTTCATTCTTAGTAAGCCTTGTTTCTGTTACTTATACATTTTTTCTAAAACATCGATTCCTTTTTTTGAGTGGTTGTTGTGATGCGCTTCTCGTGGGCTTGAAAATAGAGCGTGGCAATTTGAGAGGGTCCTCAATTCTTCCATCCACAACGAAAAAACTCCCTCTGGTGCGTTTTCCGACTATGCTTGTTTCTTTTTCTTTTCACAACGTGAAGCAGTTGAATTATTTTCTCATTTTTTCTTTTTCTTGTTGTTCAGCACCTAATGTAAACCTTTTCACAGCTATTCAAATTCATTTATTCAAAACTATTTAAATAAAAACATTAACTAAATTCAGTTAACGTTTTCATTTAAGTACTGAACAAGAGGTTGTAAAAATATCGCAGCATTGCTGAACCGTTACGCTTAACCGCGTTGCAAGCGAGAGAATGGGACCATGTGAAAAGTCTCTTTTCAGAGTACTTTAACTTGATAAGATTGATCTACTTCTGTATGTCTAGTACAGTAGAAATCCCTAGTTTCAATCAGTCGTAGATGTATTGATTCATTTCTGCTGCGGCACCTTTGATATTTTCTAACGTTGTTTTGTTTTGGAGCATAGTAATCGATAAGTTGTTTTTAAAATGATTCTCTTCTTCTAATATGTGGAATGCCAGTTTTCCTTTAGGCTCAACTTTGAGGATGTAGTTTCAAAAACTTGGCAAAAAGTCAGTTATTTTTTAAAATTAGCCATCGAATTGATCTTCTGTTCCGTTTTATGTGCTTTTTGTTTTGATGTATTCTCGAGAATTCTCTCTTAAATTATATCAATGAAGCTAAACAAGTTTATCGATTTTTAGACAAGAAGTTTGATCACTTTGCGCGTCTTTCGAATAGAATGAATCGTCTTTCGTGGTATTCTCCTGGGGAAAGTACAGAAGAATTGTTGTGCCAAGCAGGCCATGTTGGAATTTACGAAGGTGATACAAAACAGGTAATGCTTTTTCTCAATCCAATTAACATTTTAAAATCAAAAATTAGTATAATTTCGACACGATATCTCTTAGGTTCATATATTCTATTGTTTTCAGACGAGTTTCGAACAGGGCACTGCATCACTAACCTTACAACGAATCATATGGGCCGATTCAAGTGATCCTGATAGACGTTTGGTCCTTCATCACTCATTGGTTTTGTCGATGGAGAGACATCATAAGTCCATGTTCAGTAAAGGTGGAAAAGTAGTTGTAAAAGTAAAACGCTTTTCATTATACTATTCAAATAGAAATTTGCAGCTTGATAAACCGAAACCAAAAAGTGTGGGGCCTGTTCTAACAAGTGACTTCGATACAATACGGTTGGTTTTCCGTCATGGCGGAGAAGACGAGGTAATTTTTCCTACCGAATATCTCTTTATATATATTTTTTTTCAGTTTTTCAAAAAGTACGAAGACGCTGTCAAACGAAAAACCTGGCAAAGATCGAGTTCTGGGTCGAGTTCTGGAGGAGTACGTTTCTTTTTTGTGATAAAGTGATCGGTTACTTGTTTTTTAGTCGAGAACCAGTGCAGGTGCTCGTTCTGTCGGAATCGCTGGAATTGAAAGAAGATTGGCGGAAAATCATCAAAAAACACATGAGACAATCACACAAGCTTTCGACGATATGTCCAAGTTGATGGAAACCGCCAAAGAAATGGTGAATTTGTCGAAGAGTATTTCAGAAAAAGTTCGAAGCAAGAAAGGCGAAATTAACGAAGACGAGGTGAATCGCAAAATTGAAAGGGACTGTAATTTGATTGCTTTCAGACTATTGCATTCAAATCTTATTTGTTATCGCTTGGTGTCTCAGATCCGGTGACGAAGTCAACTTTTGTGGGGTCAGATTCGGAATATTTCAAGCAATTAGCAAGAGAACTCACATCACTTCTTCAAGATCACATTAAAGTTGGAAACTATTACTGTAGTCTTGATAATTAGTGTTTTTATAGGATAATGGTGGTATGATAGCTTTGCCAGAGTTGTATTGTAGAGTGAATCGAGCCAGAGGAATGGAACTGCTGTCACCAGAAGATGTTATGAACGCATGCGAAGCATTTTCTGAAATAAATTCCCCACTTCAGTTAGTTTTCTGGAATTTATATCCATTAAATATAATTTCTTCCAGACTTCATCGCTTTCCATCTGGTGTCGTTGTTGTTCAGTTGAAAACACTTTCGATTGAAAATACTATTAATCAAACATCAGATTTTGTTGATAAATTAGGAAGAGTTTCTGCTAATGAGTTGGCAGATACAGTCGGAACCCCGGTCGTTCTAGCAAAAGAGCGGTAGGTTTTCGAATTTTAAAATTGAATAATCGTTCCGTTCCAGGTTGTTAGCTGCTGAAGAGCAAGGACTGATATGTAGAGACGATTCAATCGAAGGACTTCTTTTTTACCCTAACAAGTTCCTTAAGGCGAATGTGTGATTCAAGTAGTTCAGTTTTTTTCGATGTATTTGCTTTATAACATGTTTTTCATTTTATTAGTGTATTTACCATTAGAATTTCTTGCCGCAATAAAGTATTCTGCATTTCAAATGTTCTACACTGCCGATATTAGTTCTATTCGGTTTTTTATCCGCTGTTAATTAACTTTCTAGCCCCATTCTTCTCTGGATACATATCATAGTTTTAGTATGACATGGAAATTTCTACTTCTGTTTGTCATCTTCCCACTAGGTGAGCAGCTTCATGAAAGCTATGACGAAGCGCTTACACTATGGCCAAGAAGTAAATTCGAACTTGGAGTAGATTTTCGATTTTCCAATGTTAGAAACTACACTACGGGTGGTGAGTTGAATTTCACAGTTTATTCATAAACATCTATGATTTAGAAGAGTCTCATTTTATAACTTTCCCACGAATAATCCAAGAGATCGTTACAAAGTATGATATTTCGAAGCTAACTATAACAATGGGCCAAGGAAGATGGAACTCTCAAAAATGGGGAATCCCACCACAGCCAGCTGCAACTGGGGGAGCCCAAGTTTTTGCGGTGTTCAAAGCTGAAAATGATAGAAAGTAATAATCATGTTTTTTAAAATCAATATTAATATTCTCAGAGCTGACGAAAAAATGAAATTTTTGGTTGAAGCATTGAATGGCATTTTATGCACTTCGTTATCACAGTTATCCACTGTCACAGCACCGCATTTTGTTGTTTTCTCAAAGGACGAAGAGAATTACGAGCAGAGAAATAGTTATTATAAAAGGTTAGGATTACTATTTTAAAAATACTAAAATAAAATACCATTCTAGGTATGGAATATTGAGCGAGGAAACCACATGTACTGAAAATTTAACAAGACTTCGCAAACTATTGGCTTGCAAACAAGTATTCAGAAAAAAGTAATCTCTAATCAAAAGTTATGTATTCAGAATGGATTGTCCACTCTTCTTCATCCATCAAAACTCTACAACTCGATTTACCATTCATCTCATTTGACTGTAAGTCATATCAATCATATGAATGTGAGTTTGTTAATGTTTTTTTGAATATAGTTAATATTTTCAGTACCATACGATTGCAATGGAAGTAGGTGTTTCAGTCATTTTTCGAAGTAACATCGGCAGAAAGCAAAATTGGTCGTTAATGGGAATTTTCGATAGAAAGTTGTCTTCAAAGTGTTTGATCGCTAACAGTAGTGTAGTCCGTGTCCGCGGGCGCTCGTCTGATGAATATTTCGACATCAAAAAGATGTTGATTGATGCAAACCAACCGCTCGATGTTGATATTCCTCAAGAAACTTCAAAAAATGACAACCGAATAGGAAGGTGAGTATATTTATATCTTTAGATATGAGTGAAGTTATGTGTATTTTCGGAGAAGCTGTTAGATTGATCCAAAACAATACATATTTGGGTTTTTTGAATCTGATCATGATTGTGCGATATACACTATGTTTTGTGGATATATAGATATGTTAAAATTTCAACGAAAAAATTGATTAGAATTAAATTGAATTTTTCGGGTTCATTTTGCTTGAACTAGTCAATATATAGGAAAGCACCGAGTTGAAAAAAGAATACGAACCGAATCAAATAAAAAAGAGGACTGGTCTGAAGAATGTTTTCGAACTGAGTTGAAGAATTTTCAAAACCGCTAAAATTTGATACCCGTTTCTTGGCAATTTTGAACAGCTCTTCAACTCAGTCCGAAAGCAGTATTCAGATCAGTCCGTTTTTTCCTCAACTTGGCCTGTTCGATTTCTTCAAATCAGTCCTTTCCTGCAATGTCCGTGCACTTTCAGTGTTTGGAACATTTTTTTCTCTGATCAACTGAATCAAAACATCTAACTCCTTCTACACAAACTCATTCAAATTGTACTTGTATCATTCAGTTTCAGAAAATTATACTGTTCTTGATGTAACTTTTGAAGTTGCTCTGAATTAAAATTTTAAAAAAAATGTTTTTTGAGATCATAATAATGTCTTCTTTCAGTGTGTGGGCATCACAAGGAGGATATGAACAACGAAATGGAATTTTGACACTTTTCGTTCAAAACGGCCCGCTCGATGCAGAAGTATATGTAACGCAATTGATGCCATATTATGTTCGAACGGAGTACTCAAAACTGAAATGGAGCTGCAACCAAAAAGTCCAGATGATTTTGAAAGATCCTGCGCACTCCAAATCTCCTACACTGTTGCAGTTCAAACTAAAAATGAAAAGTGGACAAATATGCGAGTTGGAAATACCGTTTGAAAAGAAATTATTACGGTAAGAGGAGATTGAAGCTACGATTGATTGGTGTTTTCCAGGCTAGAAGATTATCCACCAGATGCAAATCATGGTCAGCATATTCCTGCTGCGGCAGTGCATTTCGAAAGTTCCGAGCAAAGCTATACTGTTCATTCCAGTGCCATTCTTGTTCAACTTCCAGTACCAGACTTTTCAATGCCATTCAATGTCATTTGTTTTGTAACCACCGCTTTTTCTCTGCTTTTTGGCCCGCTCAATCTCTACTCTACTTTATGGTAAGTTTTTTTCTTCCAAAATATTTTTAAATATGATTGATGTTATAGGTTAGCACCAATGCAACGCAAGAAAAAAGTATTGGGTGTTCTGGGAAGACTATTGGCAATAGTCCTCATAATATGTTGTCTCTATGCTCATATCATGGACATTAATTTAAATGAAGTTCGGAGATCAATTACCGGGTATTTAGAGAAAATGAACGAGTTACGATAATCACCAACTGGCGATATTTATTTTTACTTGGCACGATTCCCTTATCATACTACGAGTTGTAGATTCTTTTATACCCAATATATTTTGTATACTTGTGCTTTACGAATAAATCTTTGATAATGTAACCCGATTCTGATACATCTTCTGAACAGCAAACACTGGCGAAAAATGAATACATATCAAAATTATAAACTATGGAGTAATGGTCTATATTTGTCCTCTCTGTTTCCGCATGAATAACATTCATCCGATTGACACCTATAACAATTATGTGAACACTTCTTCCTACATTTCTTCGCTTGTCATCTTATCTCCTCACACTATATGGCTTAATTTAATGAACCGAGGCCCATGTATGACATGAGCGAGATAATAATCTATAGGTATATACTCATGGTCCCTCTTATATATCTCTGCATGGATCTATGGATAGTACAAATAGCGTTTATTGAACCAGTTTACGCAATTCGCAGGCTCGAATTACTCGCGAAAAACATCATTGAAAACCCTTATATCGCATTTCAAAAATATCCATGCAACAATTAAAAATCAAGGGTAAAATGTTGCCACTTCTATCTGTTTTTGTATGTATTAATAGATATAATAGCCTAGTGTGTCAGGTATCAAATCAACTGGTCGAGGGCATATATAATTGTTTCGTTTTGTAGAGAATATAATAGACACGAGTCGGGTCCCGCTGTGATTTGAAGACGAATAAACACGTGTACGGGAGGCGTCAGATTGAGGGAGGTGTCACTTAATTGGCTACCATCTCGCACCTGCTAGGTAACTAGCGGAGAAGAATGGGAGCAAATACAAGACGAGATGGAGACAATATACATGCCTATCAACCCTGTTTTGTTGATTTGTTCTGAAATATCAAAATGTTTTTTATCGAATCTTCCAAGTGTTCTCTTCCAAAATTGGTTCCCTTGATACGCAAAAGATAACAATATACTGTATCTTATAAATTAGTGGGTGACATTCGCATCATTATAAAAGGTGTCGATAAAACGCTAATGGACTGATATCGTAATGTAATGCGTATAAATTAGTGATAACGATAAGAGTGACAATGAGGTCGTTTGTGTAACTTCACCCCTATTTGCGCACCACACCATTTCGCCATATTTGTATCAAGTGATGCCTGGTTGGAAAAAGTGAGATGAGTTTGGTGGCAGCTAAAAATTGATGATGGATGAATGCGCATGGACATTGGATACGAGAGTATATGTTTTGGGAGGCGCTTTTACCTTTTATTGTCTGTGCTAGCACTCAGTTTAATGAGCGTGTAATTTGACATCATGCTCAATGATGATATGGTACGGTAGCCTCTTCATATATTTGCACTTCTCCATATATACAACGATTTCTTGTATCATGTATGAATGTCAAAAGTATACACTGTCATCATTTTTGTACATTGTGATCCATAAAAGAAAAACCGCTGTGTTGTTTGAATTACTCAAGCGATACACATAGTTTTGTTCGAGAAAAAAAATATATATAGGTATTTATTTTGTCGGAAAAGTATACATTTCAATAAAATTGGAGGAACTGTGTTAATACATTAGGTTAAAGTATCTACCAAATGAGTGCTGGACCGCTATTAAAAAGAACACGGAATGTAAACAAAGGAAAGCGGTGGAGCAATCATTAGAGATTCAGGATGAATCAAAAACGTGGGGAATCAAGAATCAATGAGAAATATCATATATATATATATGTAACTGAGTTTTTGGTAATTAATGGGTGAAACCGGATTTGTGACATTATTAGAAAATCTGGGATATTATGCCACTACTCAGACTGTGATGCATTTGATTTTGGTGATATCGGTTTTTCTTCGTCATCATCGTTCTTCTCTATCCGGGATGGTGATGATGAAGACTTTTCCGGTATTTCAACCGACGTTTCTCGTTTCGGCGACGTTGATTCATTTGAGCAAGGCGAACATTGAGAGGGTGATACGTCCGTTTTCAAGTTGAGAATTTCATCAATAGATAACTTTGATTTCTTTTTCGCTTTTTCATCAGCTAGTTCTGGTTCTTGTTGATTCAAAGATTGCATCGAATTGAATAAATGTTGAAATTGAAAAAACGCTGGATTGAACATGAGCAGCGGATTGGAGAAAACGTCAAATGGCGACTTGAGCAATAATGGAGATTCCCCGGACTGCAGTTTTTGACCACTAGATAGATCCTTCGGTTGTTCATCGATAGGACTCGGCGAATCAGTCATCGAATCTTCGAAATCGTCATCGGAATCAGACAAATCAGAATTTGTTTTTTTCAATTCGACACCAATGATATTCTGCCTGAAAACAAATACAATGACCTTGATACACTCGACAATTATAAGAAAACATGATCCTTTCGTCACTAATACCAAAATTACACTCACTTGTTCTTGGCTGCTGCTGCTCGATCTCTCTGTCGTCGATTCTTGAACCAATTCCCAACTTGCATTGCAGTCAATCCAGTCGCGTTTGCCAATTCTTTCTTCTTCGCTGGATTCGGATATGGATCTTTCAGGTACCATTCCCTCAACAATGATCGTGTTCGCTCCTTGAAACAGTGTGTCTTTTGTTCACCATCCCAGATTGTTCGTGGCATTGGGTACTTCTTTCTCACTCGGTATTTATCCACAGCGCATAGGGACCTTCAAAAAAACATATACATAATAGCTTATAAGCATATGCTTTCGCTGAACACATGGTGCATGTAAAGAAGGGCCAAAAATCACGCCAATCACCTAATTAGAGGGCGCACTCATTGTAACAGAAGGCAACCATAGAGAGGAGACATTTGTACTACATTAGAAACTGCTAACAGCTACATATGTAGTGGTGTCATATTTAAAGGATTGCCGCCTATGGACACTAAATGGACTTACTTTCCACGATTCTTCTCTTGTTCCCTATAATGGGCCTCATGCCACATTTCTTGCAACTTCGGATGACTTTTCTGGGAAAATTTGTTGTTCTCCAATATAGCATAAAGATCGCGAAAATGACCCAAATGAAAGCATACCAAAGCACGAGCACGCAATACAGCTTCATTACCAGCTACCTGAAAAATGGGATTTGTAGAAGAAGTCAGGTAATTTCTTTCGTTACTTCTGCTTGCTGAGCTGGAGGAAGAGTCCAAATGAATCTGGCAAGACGGTCGACATCGCCACTGTCTTCGAGTTGCTCACATGTCTTCACTACCTGCAAAATCGTTTATATTACCGTATTTCCTCGATGGAAACACCGCGGGAAAATGATAATATCTCAGAATCTAGAAGAGGTATCAAAAAGTTGTCAACTGCAAATTTGTGGGTCATAACTTTTTCTACAAGTTTGTTGTTGACAACTTTTTGATAACTGTCCTAGATTCCGAGATATGTGTATTCTCTTTTGCAGTACCGCTCTATTCGAGGAAATACCGTAACATTACTGTTATATTTGTTGACTAGATATAACTCCCTATATATAAAGGATAACTTTCCAACTCATAGAAAAAAATCAAGAGTGTACTTTGGAAAGTGAGAATGAGAATAGAAGAAAGAAAAACGACTAGGGAAATATAATTATGATGGCTTGTGTTGCAAAGCGATTCCTTTGTCGTTGTAGTTAGTAATTGGTGCAAAATTTGATTTTTGAAAAAAAAAGAAGTTTCGTAAGCGATACATTCTATCCAGAAACCCAATTGTCATAAAGATACAAAAACTTCATCGTCCTCGTGTTGTGAGTCATTTTTTTGATGACGGTGCGCCTAAGCAAAAGGGACCGACAATGTGTGTGCGCGATATTTGTGCGTAAAATGTCAAAAATCGGAAGATGGTATGAAATTAATGATGATGACTATTGAATGATGAACAATAAAAAACTATTTGGATACAAAAAAACTATTTCAGATAAAAAGGTATACTAACCTGCTCTGCATTCAAATTCGAAGTTGTCGGTGATGATGGGTTGCCATTCGAGGCAACTGTTGGGAATAGTGTGGATGGGTTAGTCGAATTTTGTAACGCTTGAATCATTGCCATATTCGCTACCGCACCTTGTGGAAACAAATGTGACATGTTGCCAAGTTGAGACCACACCTTCTGAATCTGTTCAGGTGTCAGCATCTCCTTAACACAAAATATATATGGTATGGTTGTTGTTGGAAAGCAGTGAGTCGGGTGTGTAAATGGAATAGAATCACACTAATGATATGGGGGCGTGTCCGACTACTGTGACTGGTCGTCGGCGGGTGAGAGATGAGACGACTCCGCCTATTTTAATGGCGGAGAGACGACACTGACAGGGAAGGAAAATAAGGAATTTTTGGACAAATGAATAGAACTACTCACCCCCCATGAGGGTTGCTGGTATCATTAGGAGCTTCAGTTGATACAACTTGAATTAGTCTAGTGGATACTAAAAACATGTGGTATCTTTGATTCATTTTATGTTGATTCAAAAACATCAGAAAATGTTTCCTATATAGTGTTGAGTTATATATATTCTAGATATAAGTATTACTTTAAATGTACCATAGTGTCTTATTTTCACTAGTTGAATGAAGACAAAATTAACCATGATACCGTAGTTGTTTGATATATAGGAGAGGAGAAAAACGAGTATTGTCTATAGGAAAACATTAATGACATTTGATGTTACTTTCTTTTCGCCCTATTTCCCTTGTTCGTTGCTCTCTTCAAATAATTTAGAATCGAAAAATTGATTATCAATCAATCAAGCAATATATACGATGAACCAACAACGTATATCACATTCTGTGTATTCCTTCTATACCACCTTGACCGTCATTTTCATCAAGTTAAGCCTGTTAGCGCGCGCCAATGATACTAAGGGATTAGACTCCCTCTCATTTCTTTCAGTTAACATATATACTCTATATACAGTCATTCTCGATACAGGGAACATGTCTTATGTCTAACAAAAAAATTTAATATCATCTCGCTTGAATGATACAGTAATCGAATTGAAATATGATGCCTTTTCGCTTCCAGCTTAGCTATTGCGTGTGTACAACGATTAGATAGAGAAGGGATATTGGGTATCTTTGGGCAAAAAGATGCGCCAGTTGGAGCAATTAGTGGCAATCCCGTTGACATCTGCATGGTAGTTGTTGCGCAACAGTGCACTAAACGGCTTGGTGGCTACTCGACACCAATCGACATGCTTATAATCCGGGCAGTTTACAACAAGCACCATCCTTAGGATCTACTTAGATGACACAAATGTTATCCAAATATTACACCACTTGGGCGAAGTAAATTGGTACCAAATTGGTTCAGTAACATTTTGGATTCTACATAAATGTGAAAACAAATATGCAAAAAGTTTTCTTTGCAATATACACTACTTCACAGTGTCCCTACTTGTACGAGTAATAGTACCGCATCTCAATCATGTGTGCAGTCATTTTATACCGAAATGAGGCTAGAAGTATAGTATCGAGTGCACTGGACACTGTGTGCTCAAAGTATTTGTGGTGAACTACTGATTGATATAACAATCTGTCGTTGTGTACTTAGGTATATACATACGTATCCTTAATCCATGTTAACTTCCGGTTTAGAACTATTAGTACACCGATACAAAAACTTTTGCTAACCGGAAGCAACTCCAAAAGCATAATGGTTCTTTCTTCTCAAATGTTTCGATTTCTTAGAAATAAAAATTGTGACCTGAAACTGAAAATTTTCGTCGGGTCGTCGCAATTTCTCTGAGAATAGACATCATGATGAAAGGTATACGGTAATCAAATGTGAAAGAGAGAATGCGCTTCTTCTCCCCCATCTTGTGCTCGTTTTACAAAAGACAAACAATGGTATCGGCGAAAAGGCGAGCAATTGATGTGATATAACAAGTGTCGTATTTGTTGCTCCTCAAACTCACCGCCGATTGCTTACCGTATCCTTTTCGCGCAACCCATCTTCTATTGATTCTCAAATTGACCAGTT
Source organism: Caenorhabditis uteleia (assembly GCA_963573275.1). NCBI lineage: Eukaryota > Metazoa > Nematoda > Chromadorea > Rhabditida > Rhabditidae > Caenorhabditis > Caenorhabditis uteleia. Next base: position 20,330,169 of record OY752137.1, read on the forward strand.
TCAAGGACAGAACATATGAGCTGTGTGATTGGGAAGATACAATTTGTGGAAAGGTATCAGCAAGTATTGTTGTGTATACGGTCATTTGATATTAATTTTTTTCCAATGTTTCTCATATCGTTTTATGAAAATTACACACACCGCTTACTTCCCACTTAATCGTAATAATGGACATTTTCTCCTCTCTTTCAACACGGGACAATAGCTCACCTATGACTATTGTTAAAACTAACTTCCGGCGGCGCTAACCCCCCAAAAGCGGCTCCTTTGGTTCTCATAACAATCATAAAATGTATGGAACTCTTTCATTGTTTCTTATTGATTCAGATGTCAGTTATTGAAAAAAAAGTTTTATAGAAGGGAGAGAACAATAGAAGTTAGAACAACTGGGATATACATGATACATGGATATGCTGATGACTTAGTTGTTGTTTGCGGTGTAGTTGTGGATACATATGTTGTGCTGATATTAATGAAGTTATCAGGAACAAAAATTCGATCATTATATGTCATCAAAAGATCAAGGATAGCTCCATTTGTCCAACCAAATCCATCCTTCAAAACTGATAAATATAAGATCGTATCCACCTTGTTTAATTACCTGAACATCGTATTCACCACCAGATCCGGGTTGCGGATAGCTGCCAATCACATTATACTGCAAGAATCAAGCAAGCTGTCATCACAGATTTATGCTAATTCGTTGGGGCACATCCCTATTCTTTTGTCTTTAAGTAGGAGTGGGTGCTCAAGTTTACGTTTTTGTTGAATTACTGACAGACGTTGTCTTAAGTGCGCCATAATTAAAGGAAAACATTTTGGGCTATATACATGCTATATTATCTGAGAATCTGACAAAACAATAACTTCCAGTAATTATATTTCGAATACCATAAGATATGGTAATTATGTGCTAAAACGATGTCGTTTACGCGCCTATTCACACTCACTAAACCAAATGTCTCAACACTTGACCGGCACGTGTGAGGAGTTATTATGATCAGTTTAAACAATCGTGTAGAAAATAGAAGGTCATGTAACAATAAGTGGTGCCAATCATCTAAATGCCGCCACAGATTCGCGCAAAATACAGTATCAACCACCTAATGGATGGGGCGAAAAAAGAAGCGCTCCAGTCAAGTGATACTTATTGTCAATTGATTCGATTCGGCAAAACAGCAACCAACGAGAAAGAAAACCAGAATATACTCGTACCTGGGGTCGAAACGATTAGTTGTGTACCGATGCAGATGGTTAGTCACCTGTCCCGATATGCCATTAGATAAACATCTAAGAAATTGTTGCAGAAGGCTAATCTCATGTTATGCGTATATAGTCACTATACTACAATCGAATACCTTGAATTGCGTAAGTAGTTGGTAAACTAACAATCTATGATCAGTTTTCAAAGTTATATATATATTTGACTATAAAGATTCCATGAAGAGCCTACTGTAGCTCTTTCACACACGCGATTCAACTCAATCTACATAATCATTCATGGAAATAACAATAAAAATATGAATGAGGGTGCTGCATGTGAAGAGCTTAGCGCCCAACTCTATCTTCTTCTCGCAACCGGATGCGCATTCCCACTCATTTCACAAATTCAGATTTACATATGATTATCTACATCTTCTGCCGAAAGTTGGGGATACAACAAAAAAAATTACCTTCTCCCACATGTGACCAGTCTCATAGAAGACTCTGAAGTTGCCTAGTACCCATTTGGATGCTATCAGGAACCCCTGGAATGATTTATATGAGACAAAAATAGTGTATTATTTGGTAAAGTGGGTGTTACAAGTGTGTGTTCACACCTGGGGAAACGTATCTCCTCTTCCCTTATGTTTGTCTTGGCTACTGCTATTACTATAATTGCATTTTGCCTAGTATATCAAGTGGTAATAGTTAGTATCTCGGGAATGTTTACATATCAATATACATATAGAATCAACTTTCTTGATCTTGCATCTCCGGGTTCGCTGATTTGCGCAGTCCCTCAATTATCATATGATTGTTGGGGCTCCAGCCATTTGGAAAATCCCATTGTTCCATACTGTTTTGTGCCATTGAAGACGGGATACCGCCAGGATAGTTGAACACACCCAGTTTCTGTGAAAATACTGAATATCAACAAACTGAATATACAACAAACCTCCATGTAAGCAAAGACTTTCTCCGATTTACCAGTATTCAAAGTATTGTAACAATTTGTAAACAAAGGAACAGCTGTAGATGTATAGAAACGAGTGTTGTGAGATTGTGTACGTAGATTGAAATCATACCTGAAGTTTTGTTTTAAAAAGTAGTCGTCACTATTAATTTTTCCAGAGTAAATCGTATTTACCCATTGAGATACAAGTGAGGGTATATAGAGTGAACAAGGCTGGTATATCAGGCGGAAAATTTTTTTAACGTTAAAATTTTTTTTCCAAAATTATATCTTTGTTCAATGATGTGATTTTAAGTGGACCCGACGTATCGGATCCTCCTGATTCCAAAAATAACCTTGCCGACGCTGTATCTTCAAAATTGAGTGAGATAGCATCGGATAAGTGAGGGTATATAGAGTATATCAGGCGGAAATTTTTTTTAATGTTAAAAAAATTTTCCAAAATTATTTTTTGTAAAATGATGTGATTTTCAGTGCGTATCAGCTATTAAAAATGTAAGACGAAGTTTAATCTAACCATGTTCCATCAGTCCGATTATAAAACACATCTTGCACTGTAGCTCTAAACATTGCTCTTCGGTTTCGAAATTCTTCCGAACTATTTGTGTCACCTGAAAGATATACTTCAAATAAACTCATGAAAATTTGTCAACCCTACCAACTTGCTCATACAGATATTCCAGAATATCCATATTCCAACATAACAATCCATTCAAATCCACAGGAAGAACGTTGGTAGTCTCAATAGATGTTAGTAGTTGGTCATCGGCAAACCATCTGGTTGAAAAGTCCCATCCCGACTCCGCCGCACTTGCCACATCTTGATAAAACTTTCGTTTGTTGTTACTTCCAATTTTTTGCGAGTTCACAGTATCGACATGGTAGGATTCAGGGCGTGGAACATTACTCGCTGTATTATATTGATACACCTGATATTGTTTTCCATTTATTGTAACGTTCGTTTTTCGATATTCATCCCAAAATCGTAGCTCTTTTCGAAGAACTGGTAAAAGTTCCGTGATGAAATTCTTGTCATTTGTGGCCTCATACAATTCATAGACCATTGCGGATAGAAATGGTGGCTGACTTCTTTTTAAGTAATATACGCGCCCACCATTCGGTACAAATCCATACCTGTAACATCACAATAAAAAAGCCATGATATATGGATACCTATCAATCATTGAAGCTAAATTTCGAATCATACTTCTTGTAGTATTATACATCTCACAAGCAATGAGACCCTATAAATAAGTGGAGATTTTTTGGGGCAGGCATACTGTATTTCCTCGAATAGAGCGGCACTGTAAACGTTGCAGGAGAATAGACATATCTTGGAATCTAGGAAAGTTATCAAAAAGTTGTCAACAGCAAACTTGTAGAAAAAGTTTTGATCTACAAATTTGAAGTTGACGACTTTTTGATACCTCTTCTAGATTTCGAGATATGATCATTCTCCGGCAGTGTTTAGGTTTAGGAGGAAATACGGTACATATTATCGAATGTTCAGTTATTTCATAGTCTTGTTACCTTGATGATCCAATAAGCATCCCAATAATAAAACTCTCTGAACCGTCCCCCGGGAACGATGAAGTTGTTCTTGACATATAACAGTGAATATCGTGATGTGTGTTCCTCAATTCGCGGATCAATTTTTCTACACAAATGCTTCCATATATCGTTCAACTTGAATGCCCACTCTCTGAGTTGCGGATCTTTGATCGTTGTAAGCTTGGCTGGTCTCTCTTGCCAATCGTCTGGCACACATTGGATAAGCTCCGTTCCTGCAGGGCTGCAATAGCATGAGGTCAGGTTTCACCGAATGTTTTTTGTTAACCTGAAATACTGATCCACAAAGTTTTGAACATCTGTCTTTCCGAGCTCCGCAGATGTTCGGTTCCCAAATTTCTTCAGCCACTCGTTGTATACATTTGCTGAAGATATATACATATATATATATATAACGAGAAAAATATTTCCATACCAGGATCATCTTTCATAGGCATATCAACGAACGTCTTGGAATCGTTGTATAAAACATGATAATTGACAGCATCTAAAATTGGGCCATTGCAATAAATGAACGAATTGTTAGAGTTGGTCTCATCACAGACATGCACATCAACCGATGGATTTTGTTGCGAAAAAACTTCTAAAATGAGGATGATGGATTGGAAAAGGCCCAACTTTTTGAGCATGTTGTGCTGAAAAATTATAGTACAAGATTATGAATTTATTTCGTCCAAAATTGATTTGCGATACAAATCAGTAGTACGGAAAAAGAATGAAGGTTAATAAACCACCTGTGGTTATAAAGAGGAAAGCTTGAGATATTTGGATTGGAATAATTTAGGAACTCGGAAACTTTTTGACATTCTGGCTAAAAGGGTCAAGAGAGAAAGAACAGAGGAGGAACTATTTGTCACTCATCAATGCGGAGCTAGTGAAGATACAAAAAAAAAACAATAATATTCACGAGCCTATCATGGTAACCAGATAAGTGATAATAAGATCAAATGAAATCATTTCTTCCGGACAAACAAACTGCAGATCGAATCAAAGTAATGGCTGATAGAAGTGCGAAAAACGCTGTTACTAGATAGAAAGGAAAGGACGATTCATGAAACATGGTAGAAATAATGAATCAAACATTCCGAAAAACTGAATATTATCACAATGAAAAACCGATTACGATAAATTGGGAAAAAGCATCAAAGATGATTTCTGAGTTTTTTGAATGATAAAAAATAATAACTCGTGCTGTATTTTTTTGTTTGATAAGAAATGAAAAAAGTATGCCTTGTTGAAGTTTTTGCAGCCACAGAACATTGATTACAATGTATATGTATAATATTACATTTTTCCAATTGCCAGATTATGTTTCTCTCTCCATCTCTCATCTGTCTTTTCTTTCAATCTGTGTACTCTGCACCTGGGAAAACTAATAACTTTCAATAATATTATTTTATTCGTAATCATCGAGTTAAGAGTTTCGAATATAGACGTAAAAGAAAGATACGAGACACGCCAAATATACCCATGTACATAGTTGCCAAAAATAATCATATTATTTTGTTTCAATTAAGTTCAACAGTCGATGCTTGACTGACTTCTTTTTCATCAGCAGGAGCCATGGATTGATTCGGGGAGGGAGTTACGTTCTGTTCACTATCTTCGCTTGAATCATCTTTTCCTATTATCACGAGTTTTTTCAAGTCATCAGATTTATTGGTAGCAGCTTCTGCTGCTTCCGCTGCTTCTCTCGCAGCTCTATCAGCCATAACTTTGATTCGAGCTGCAGTTTGTTTGTCCTGAAGAAATCATTTATTGTATCATTCATCCTCGAAAAGAGCGGCACCACAAACGCTACCGAAGAATGATAATATCTCGGAATCTAAGAGAGTTATAAAAAAGTTATCAACAGCAAAATTGTAGATCATAAGTTTTTCTACAATTTTGCAGTTGACAACTTTTTGATAACTGTACTAGATTCCGAGATATGATCATTCTCCGGCAGTGTTTGCAGTGCCGCTCTATTCGAAGAAATACGGTATCTGGTTACCATGATAGGCTCGTGAATATTATTGTTTTTTTGTATCTTCTCTAGCTCCGCATTGATGAGTGACAAATAGTTCCTCATTTCTTCTTTCTCTCTTGACCCTTCCAGCCAGAATGTCAAAAAGTTTCCGAGCTCCTAAATTATTTAGATTCGTAGATTCATAGATTCATAGATTCATAGATTCATAGATTCATAGATTCATAGATTCATAGATTCATAGATTCATAGATTCATAGATTCATAGATTCATAGGTTCATAGATTCATAGATTAATAGATTCATAGATTCATAGATTCATAGATTCATAGATTCTTAGACTCATAGATCCTCGAGTTCTATGCTTCATAAATCCTTGGGTTCTTTGTTTTATTGATCCACGAATTCACAAATTCTATACCTCTCAGATCCTCTAGTTCTATGATTTATTTTCGGAATCTACAATCTTTCGAACTTGACACAAAAAATAGTGAGTACAACGCTCCGTTATACGCGCGTCAATTGTTTATCGTAAATCTACAAGCTAGTTCAAAAGACATATTGACGTGGCATATCCAACGGACCACACCGTTCTCCTCACCTACATTTAGACTGGCCGCACATATGTGCATGATGGCCGAGTGGTATAAACGCCCGTCTAATAAGCGACAGATACGTACAGTTAAGGGTTCGAGTTCGAGTCTCGGCCATGCCGTGTTTGGGTTCACGGCCTCGTATGTAAAGGTAATTCATACGTGACGTCCCCGCTCTGTAGCTTAGAAGATGGCGGTTTACCATCCGACATCATCGTTATTGTGGTTTACGTGGAGACAAACGCTCACCATATCGCCTTCAATACTGTATGACTAGGTGTGAATGTGTTGATTCCTATAAGCTCTGGACGGGGTCAGTTTTGCTGTATATTCCATAGATTCACTTATAGATTCATAGATTCACTTATAGATTCATAAGTTCATAGATTCCAAATATCTCCAGTTTTCCCACAAAATACCTCAATTTTCCAATTCCCTCTGGCTTGAATAATGAAATGAGAAAAGTGTTGATCAAGCAACTTCTGACTATTTATCGTCATCTGAATCCTGTCAGGTATTCCATTGCTCTCCATTTTCGATGCGAGTGTGACAGCGTTTCCAAAGCACGCATATCTAGGTGCTCTAGTACCAACAACACCAGCGAACACGGAACCCGTATTAAATCCCCAACGACAGTTCAAATATTGCCCTTTTCTATGAGGGATCTCAAATTGATGAAGACACTGAAACAATTAAACGTGAAGATATATGATATAAAACAGCCAAACGTCTCTCTGTAACAGTGCAATCATCGCAATGTTCTTCACATGCTCAATTTCACTCGGCTCTGGCAAACCGGCAGCGACACAATATGCATCTCCTATAGTCTCCATCTACAACACTTCAAATCAAATCAATTATATATTACACTATATACCTTGTATCCTTTTTGTTGACTAATGATCAAATCGAATCGGATATACATACCAGACAATAGAGTGACAACTTCCATTGGTTGTGATTCGGAGCACAGTGAAGTGAAACCAACAATATCGGAATACAATATTGTGCAACTTGAGTAGGTTTTAGTCCTTATCGCTACTCCATTCTTCAAATCTTCCGCTATTGATGGTGGAAGTAGTTCTGCCAGTAAATTATCGCTTTCCTGCTGTTCTCGTCGTAGATCAGAAGTTCGAAGTTCGATTTGGTTTGTAAGTCCTCGAGCGTATTCGTAGAGTCCTTTCATCATATGATCGACAAGTGACCCAGACATTTTTAGCACAGTGTCGCAAATTTTTCGACATAATGCCGGATCAGGGCGGCTTTTTCTCTCACCGAAGCATCGATGAAGTAAGCTGACGATGTCAGGATGAATATCATCTCTAGTTGGAAAAGATGGGTATACTGGTATTTTTTGTTCCGCTTCTTCATCGAATAGATAACATACGGCTGCAATGATTACATTAAAAAACTTCAGTATAACGTAGAATAGAGCGGCACTAGCTCTTCTAGATTCTGAGATATTATCATTTTCCGAGTGCCGCTCTATTCGAGGAAATACGGTAGTTAAGAAACTCACTTGGATGCGGATCATCTTCCAGATCGTTCGACTTCAATTCATATAGTATTTCATACAACACATGACCAAAAGCGTACATATCATTTTTCTGTAGTTAGAAAATTTATATAATACTATAATACTTCCTCAACTCTTCCCGACTCCTGTGTAAGTTCTGTTGCGTCGTTTTTATTGCCATTTTGCGCCATGGCTTTCATCGTACTTCGCATTTCTTTATCGTAATAATGTAGTTCTGACAATGATAATTTGACACATAAAATATTTTTTTTAATACCTGATATCGGAATGACAGGCTGGTTTTTTGTTGTCACCATTTGACCAGCTGATTTCCATTTGATTAGAAGTCGAGTTATTCCGAAACCTGTTAATTTAACCACCCAATGAGAGTCGATGTAGCAATTATTCAATGATAGAGATCCATGATATCCAATTGTGGAGTTGTGCAAATAGTCTAGTCCTTTGAGTATATCTCGTACAAACGCTCCATGGAACCGCATTTCTCCTCGTTTTTTCTCTTGATTGAACACATATTCATAGAGACTACCCCGGAAGCATTGAGTCCAAATGATATACATATGAGTAGAAGGGCGATCAAATGAAATCCCAATAAAGCTATTTAGGTTATCATGTTGTATATTTTGTTTGATCTACAATAGTTTATACATACTATAGATGACTTTTCAAAATACCTGATACAAATCATTCGAATCCGTTCTATCAAATCGTATCTTTTCCCTAGTCAGGTATTTACAGGCAATCACATAAGTTTGATCAACAGTTGCTAAAAACTGCGTAGTACTTCCCATTCGTCCTTGGATTTCCTGGAACACCGTGATTGAAAAATATCTATATCTAGGATATATATTATGACTAGATTTGAAGTCTGTTATGTGTTCATTATAAGAGGATTGTACAGACACAGTTTTCAGTTAATTTGATCAAAAAACATTTAGAAAAATATTCACCTTGTTTTCTTCATGCATGCTATGCCTGGATTGAGCTCTTTCGTTGCTATCTCTTCTTAAACTGTTTCTTGATGCATGAGTTGACTGTTGGAAATAGTTTGATTAAGCTTGCTGATAACTGACTTACATCATTAGCGGTAAAATTAATAAACTTGACATCTTCATATGGTATTACATACGGACTGCGTATGGATCGGCCTTTTCCGGATGACATGCTAAAAATCGTTACGGAACATACAAGTCGTTTGAACTTACTATTTTCTACAACAGCAATAAACGATTCCAAAAATTGCCAAGACTCCTAGAAGGAAAATCATTGCATACATTATCCTGAAATATTCAATAGTATATATGATTTTTCATATTAGTATGTCACTTTGTTTGATCGCAATTTTCTCCAGTGAACCCACATAATGGAACATCCTTCAATGGTTGATAGTTTGTGACATTTGGTATGAAACGTAAACACTTCAACGTTGGGCATTCTTTGTCGATTTCAACAGCGCCGATTGACATAAATCCAGTGTTTGCAGAATCAATCAATACAATGTCAAAAGGAGCCACTCTTTCACCATTTGTGTTGATTGCAATTGGGCCGAAAGGACCTTTAATTTTCATTTGAAATATACCGTATTTCCTCGAATAGAACGGCACTGCAAACTCCGCCGAAGAGTGATCATATCTCGGAATCTAGTACAGTTATCAAAAAGTTGTCAACAGCAAACTTGTAGAAAAAGTTATGATCTACAAATTTGCAGTTGACTACTTTTTGATAGCTCTCCTAGATTCCGAGATATGCTTATTCTCCGGCAGCGTTTGCAGTGCTGCTTTATTCGAGGAAATACGGTATCTAAACCTACCTTGAATATTCATTGTTGAAATTGTTTGCTCCGGTCTCACATAAATCGACTGATTCAGATTGAAATTAGCTATGTATAAATATTGTGATAAGACATAGATAGATTCGTAAATTTGCAATGATATAACTGCCTCTTCATGCGAATCAAACGTATATTTGGAAAAGAAATTTGACGCCAAACTATTTCCGTAGTAGTTATTGTAAATCTGATACTCGAATATACCTTTATATAATATCGGATACTTACTAGAACGGTCTTATCGAATATACCAACATTTCCAGGAAATTTTATGCCGGTCGGTGTATATTTGGTGATTATTATCACTGGTGTAAATTCTTCCCGACTGAAGTTGTTTAGATTTAATGCTGATAATCCATTTGAATAATCATCAATGTTATTACCAAGAAACATCAAAATTACTGAAAATATAATAATCAAAAATTCGAAAGAATTTGATTTTTAAACCTCTAGCCGTTGTATTAAAAACAACCGTTTTCTTGGTTATTGCCTGCACATCTTCATTTTGATCGAGTTTTACCAAAGCTTTCAGCTCAATATTCTGTCGTTGAATTGTTTCCAAAATAGTGTAGAAATAGTTTTCACTGGCTAGTGCGTCATCCTGATAGCATTTCTCGCAAAACATTACCCCGATCTATAAAGATGTAGATACAATCATCGAGTATTTACTGTATTTCCTCAAATTGAGCGGCACTGCATACGCTGCCGTATAATGCTCATATCTCGGAATCCAGAAGAGGTATCAAAAAGCTGTCAACTGCAAAATTGTAGATCATCATTTTTTCTACAAGTTTGCTGTTGACAACTTTTTGATAACTTTCCTAGATTCCGAGATATGATCATTCTTCGACGGAGTTCGCAGTGCCGCTCTATTCGAGGAAATACGGTATATATGGAACCTGTGTCCAATCGAATCCTTTTGAAATTGCAAATATATTTTCAATCAAATTTGTCGGAGACCTTGTGACGATCTAAAAAAGTCTTGATATGCGTTTACAATTTTGAATATTACATCAATCATTGTTGGGTGATCAAACGGGTATCCCATGAATACATTCATTTGGAGTAACTGGAATTTCGCAGTTAAATTGGCGAATCTTTCAAAGTCTATAAAAACGTCTTATAAATTAGTTTGTTGTTTAAAGAAACTTTTTGAGCAAGTGGGTCCGATACTGATAGAGTAACTGCTTTGAAAATGATCTCGGAAGAAGTTCAAAGATTCATCACCATCTGATTCTTTTGAGTCACATCCAGGGCTAACTCTTATTGTACTACTGAAATTTTTGGAAATATAAATAAAACATACCGTATTTCCTCGAATAGAGCAGTCCCGCTGCCGTATAATGCTCATATCTCTGAATCTAGTGCAGTTGTCAAAAAGTTGTCAACAGCAAACTTGTAGAGAAAGTTATGATCTACAAATTTGCAGTTGACTACTTTTTGATAGCTCTTCTAGATTCCGAGATATTATCATTTTCCGACAGCTCTATTTCGAGGAAATACAGTAAATGATTTTCCTCCTCACAATAAAGACACATTTGGTGCATTTGCAAGAACTTCGTCCTTTGCTTGCTCAAATATAGCTTCCGCATTTTTTATAGTGTTGTCTATCAATATCGTCACTGGCACATCAATGGAATTTACAAGTTGGCACAAGATACAAATCAAGATAATGACTGCGTTGTAGGATATTTTGTTGACTATCAACGAAATCATTTGGACACAAATGACACTATCATTGAGAATAGATGTCAACTTTATAGGAGAAATATTATCTGAAAAAAAGGAGGAAAGGTGTGTGAAAACAAAAATGAAGGGAAAATGAAAGAGAGATGAAACCAGCAATCTAAATTCTCGGGGGGTGGTTATTATAGAGCGGAATGAAGATAAAACACAAAAAATAATCAGAAATGCATCGAGATTTTATCAAATATTAAAATAATTTTAAACGTTATAAGAATATTGGTAATCAATTACAGTACAAAAATCTATGATATCTTGTGTTTTCAGTGTATTTTGCCTATATTTGGCCCTAAAATGCTCTGATTCGAGTATAACATGAATATCGAAATCATAAACTACTTGTATCCACCTCGAAAGCATACCAACATAGATTTTCTGATCACCCAATCCAAATATATATACATTTTTATGAGCTGTAGATATAACAGTCTTGTGTTTTGATACATATCTACCATTGAAAAGGGATGTTTGAGATGATATTTTAGTACAAAATGAGCACACATATCCTTGAAATTTTCCCTATTTGTTTTTTTGATTTTCTAAAAACATTAATTTTTTAAAAACATTTTTCGTTAATTTGCTGAAAATCGGCTAACAATATACTGTACGCACATTGCATTTGGCTGATTTGAAAATGTAAAGTGGTATATTTTTGAGCAGGTGGATACAAGTAGTTCATAATTTCAATATCATCTTAGTTCATGTTAAACTCGAATCCGAGCATTTTAGGGCCAAATATAGGCAAAGCACACTGAAAAAAACAAAATATAATAGATTTTTGTTCTAAAAACAATCTTGGAAGGTTGTATCCTAATAATCTAACATTGAATACAGGCATTCTATCTCTGTAAAATAGTGAGCAAACAGGAAACTCATGTAGGTGGAAAATTGAATTATAGAAGAAAAGCAAGTCAGTAATATATCGCGAGGAGCATATATACACATATGATAGAACTTATTATCAACTTCGTCTAATTCTATCTTTTCTCCCCCTCTGGCTGCTCATCTGGTTTACTCACTCGATCACTCTTATTTTTACCTACTATTCAACACATTCTCTGCCACATTCAAGCTTTTTCTAAAGAAATACGAAAAGGGGTGCAATTACATGACTATTTATCTGAGAGCTTTGATATTAATCCTTCTTCCATTTCATTCTTTTGTTGGCCTACGGTAATCGGCTTTGAAGATGTTATTGATATGAAATAACCTGTCTTCAAAAATATAACCAAAACTGGATTTTGTTCCGATCGGACAAAATTATATTATATTTGGTGTTCTTCAGTGTTTTTGCCTATATTTGGCCCTGCAAGGCTCGGATACGAGTATAACATGTACTAAGATGATAGTGTAACCTCTTGGTATCCATTAAATTTTTTCAGAGAATCGAAAATAAATTCTGGGATAATATCAGGAATATATGTTTAAATATTTTTCTTGAATCTCATCTCAACCAATCCATTTCGATGGTAGATATATGGCAAAACCCAAAAATGTAATATGTACAGTTCATGAATATGTATATATGCTTGAATCGGGTGATTATAGTTATGAGTAGGTGGATACAAGTAGTTTACACTTTCAGTATCATCTTAGTACATGTTATACTCGAATCCAGCATCGCAGGGCCAAATATAGGCAAAATACACTGAAAAACACAACATATGATATATATTTTTCCGGTAATGTATGTGTTGAGAAACATATATAGAAATATTTTCATTAGGGTTCTGAATAAGAATTAGAAGTTTAATATATCTCGTGCATTAGTTCTCTTTCACGCAGTTGTTGTTGTTCTTGAGCATGTTTGTACTGCAAGGTTAAATAATTATTCTACTAAACCTTTTGAATCACTAACTTTACTCAAAAAATTAACGTCGGATTGTGCGTAATAGTTCATTTCACCATGTGGAAACCTTGGGTCATCAACTTGATTGAAACATTTCATCTTCAAAATGAATCCTCAAATTCATACTCAATCTTCAATACTCAATAATTCTTCGAATGTTACCAGTTATAAGTCCTCCAGCTACAGCAGATCCAACAATGATACCTAGTCCATATGCTTGATACTTGGCCTGTGACACATTTTCTCGATTGCCATTCATTTCACCGCCAACCCAGTATGGATAGATGTGGTATAGTCTGAAAAAAATTGAATGAAAATTCTAACTAATGTTATGTGAATAATTTTCTGTTAAAGACGATTTCGAAAAACTGTGGAAACCGAAATTGTTATACCGTATTGCCTCGAATAAAGCGACATTGCAAACGTTGTCGGAAAATGATCATATCTCGGAATCTAGAAGAGCAATCAAAAAGTGGTCAATTGCAAATTTGTAGATCATAACTTTCTCTACAAGATTGCTGTTGACAACTTTTTGATAGCTGTACTAGATTCCGAGATATGATCATTCTTCGGCGGAGTTTGCAGTGCCGCTCTACTCGAATAAATACGGTAATTATTGTCTCTTCTGATCAGGAAATTATAGCTTGAGATTACTATATCAACAATCACAATTCCATATCAGATATGATAGAAGTAAAAACCAACGTTTTCCCGTAGCTCTCCGGCTCGTAGAAGTACGCGAATCCGATGCTCAATAGTCCGGAAAAAATGCCAGGCATGCCATGTAAGTTGTGAACTCCACATGTGTCAAAAATATGAAATGATCGCTCTAGACGAGGCTGAATATTATTTTCATTTTCGATCCTCATTTCTTAAACACACACACTGAGCCACGCGTGTCCAAATACGGATATGACAGATGCAACAACACCAACTACAACCGCATGCCATGGATATAATACAGCGTTTGCGGCCGAACCTTTAACCATATATGAATATACGTACGATATCAATTGAAATTACCGATAGCAACGCCGCCAGCAAGTGTTGAACTTTGAATATGAATCATGTTGAACCTTCCAAGTGTATCAGCAAATGATGATACGATGAATGTTGTCACAGTTCCCGACGCCATGGCTAAGTAAGTATTCAAAATAGCTCTATGCCGAGCATCTTCTGGCTCTTGTATTGCCGCGTTGAACGATGGAAAGAAAACCCACAAAAGCAGTGTTCCTATCATTGAAAACAGATCGGAATGGTGTATTCCACCATGTTCGTCCATTTCCATCACATTCTTCTTATGACCAACTAAGGCAGCAGCTAAACCAAAATAGGCACCAAATGTGTGCACTGATAACGATCGGCCACTGTCGTTCACGTGAAGAACATCGAATACGATGTATTCGAGTAAAACATTCAATGTGGTTTCGGTGAATGACAATAATAGAAACTGGACAGGTGTTAAACGTCCGAGTAAGACACCCATTGTAATCAAAACGGCGGCACACGAACTTTCAGCTGACATCATTCTAAATAGTCATGGTTACCGTATCAGACAAAAAATATATCATATTTTGTTTTTTTCAGTGTACATCGCCTATATTTGGCCCTAAAATGCTCGGATTCGAGTACAACATAAACGAAGATGATATTAAAATCATAAACTACTTGTATCCACCTACTCCAAAACAAACCAACTTAAATTTTCTGATCACCCAATTCAAATATATAGACATCTTTATGAAGAGCACAAATTAAAGTGTTGTGTTTTGCTACATATCTGCTATTGAAAATGCACTATTTGAGATGAAATTTTGGCAGAAAATGAACACACATACCTCTTATATTTTCCCTATTTGGTTTTTTGATACTCTAAAAATTTTTTTAAATTTTTCGTTAATTTGCTGAAAATCGGCTAACAATATACTGTACGCATATTGCTTTTGGGTGATTAGATCTAAGTTGATACGTTTTTGAGTAGATGGATACGAGTAGTTCATAATTTCAATATCATCTTAGTTCATATTATATTCGAACCTGAGCACTTGAGGGCCAAATATAGGCAAAGTACACGAAAAAAAGCAAAATATAATAGATTTTTGTCCTTTACTGTATATAGAAAAATAAATTTACTCAGGGATTCCGATACTGAAGCATCCTGTCTCAAAAAACTGCTTGGAAAACAGTCCACGTAGAAGCATCGCATATTGAATTACGAATGCCGATAGAAGAAGATTCACGGATACTGCAGAAAATCCATATCTCTGGAATACATAGCTGTTACCAATTTTTCTGATTTTTACGATTGTTCACTTTCAAAAATGCCATCAAAAAACCGAATCCAACGAATATCATGAGATGAACATCTTGAAATACTGAAAGTTAAAAATCATCTTCACAATATTTGCCTAAAATCCAACGTACATGGATAATCAGTGCCTGAATATACCCGTCTAGAATCGTCTAATGGATCAATATACTGAACAAACTTTGCAAAGCACACAATAAAACAAACTTGGAAAAAACCGGCAATTATTCCAAACTGTCGTCGTTGGAAAACTGATGCCATGATACGGTTAAGACAATTAGTAATCGATATGCCTGTGATGTATTGAAGTAAGGTAGAAATAAACCCGCGAGACACATATTAGTTGATTACGTCGTATCCTCTCTTATCACGATGTCTCCTTTTTTGCGCCTACCTGCCTTTCTTTTTCTTTCGAACAATTTTGCGGCCGACCTGACTTTCTTTTTCATCTCGAACTATACACTTGTTCAAATTGATTTTCATGACAAATTATAAAACATCAACAAAGTTTATTGAATATGACAACAAGGTTTAAAGATGAAAGAAATTAAATTATAAAAAGTGAGACCTCGATGAAACTTTAGACGTCTTCCAATTGGCAAGTTATTCTTACTGTGCGCATTTGTTCTTCGGAAAGATTCAATTCTCTGAAATAAATACATGAGCTTGATATTTTGACTTTCTTTGGTTAGGATAATGTAGAGGACTTTGATCAGAAAACTTTCGCCATTTTCGTGGTACTTCTGAACTTCTTTGAGAAAAAATTTTGAAAAAAGTTGATTCTTTTTCCCAGTATGTTTTCTTAAAGTAAAATCAGGATGCGGCAAACAAAGAAATCAAAGTTTGCATACCTTAACTACCATGAAAATAATAATTTTTCAACTATTGACTATTCAAATCATATTCAAAACAATAGTAACATACCTCACGTGCTTCCCAAAAGTAACAAATACACGCTGTAGACAGGATTTCAGGGAAGAGTCAACGATTCGCAAGTAGGTTACGTCTGATTTACCAGCAACTGACTGAAAAAAGATTTGTTGACAGCTTATGAAATAGTCTAATCATACCGCTCTTGCTCTCTCATAATTATCGATAGATCCAATGACCTTGCACAAAAGTGATACAAGTTCTTTGAGATCTTTGTTGACAACACCGTATTTATCTTCACCAAGTGACGCAACCACAAGCATGTAGACAGCTGAAAAGTTTATAAATTGAAGACATAATGACAGTGTTTACTTACATTCTGCAGCAAATGAAATCATCTGTGCTTCATATCTGGATACCAATGATTCTGAGCATCCTCCGCCGATGTTTAGGCTGAAACAAAAGAATATTACACTAATTATTATAATTCAGTTACATTTTGTTTTTCAGCGAATTTTCTTGCGGATTCTGAATACTGGGTGGAGGAACGTTTCCCATTCGATATCCTGCGTTCATTTTTCCAAACGTCATTTCTCGCATCTTTCTTGGCATCAATAATGCATCTTTCACTGGTCCTGATTCTTCAACTTGATCGACCCAAGAATATCCGACAAGCCTGAATAAATCATGATTATATGCCTAGCCATTTCTATAATACCTTGCAGCAGAAATCGAAATACGAGAGCTGAATTCGTCTAGAAGACGTGTACAGGCCGAGGAAACGCATTTCCAGTTCCTTGGATGTCCACCGGGCTGAGAAAGAGAGAAAATATCACGACGACGAGTTTCGTCCGTCCACGAAATAGTTCTCAGATCATAAAAAGCAAATGTTTTCAATAATCGGTCATCTGTGTCGATAATGTTCGTCATAGTTCTTGTCTGTTCGGGAGTCGGTGAATGGATGCTAAAAGGCGGGGGGAACGGAAACTTCATCGGCTGCAACGAAATTAATATACTAACTAAAACTTCTATAGAGTCTGACCTTCATGACACATTGATTGACAATTTTCATGAAGAACTTTGCATAAATATGATGTGCTAACAACACGACGATGACAGTGTAATGGAAATAAAAGTCCATCAGAAGCCACCAAGCATGGAATCCGGAGAAGAAAGGGCCTAAACGTCAAATTAAATAAAGTGTTTGTGCCAAGAAACTTACCGATTGAAACAACGATGAGCATCGTCGAAATATATGACAATATAGCATCGAATCCACAACTCTTCAAAAACATAGAAAGGTCGAATCGCTTTAAAAATTCAATCCCGGTTTTTAAAGAATTCTGAAACAAGCTTGAAATCATTATACTGAAAAGCATCCTTACCACTTGGTAAGAAGGGAACATGAGCACAAAATCCGTTCGGAAAATGAATAGGTAGGAAGATACGCAAATGCCGCATGCTATGGCAAACGATGAAAACCTAAAAAATGTATTTAATATATTTCTATTGGTAAATTCCTCCTACCCATCTGTGAATTCTGAATCCGATAGAATGGTTATCAAACCGAATGACATTAGTTTTTGAGCGAAATCGATGAAAAAGCTCAGCCATGGCACTATCTCTGTCATTGGGATTATCGATATCTGGTCAACTGAAAATGTGTTTTTGGTTCACAACACACCTAATGAAAGACTTACCTTTGCAAAGTTTTTTGATAGTGAAGAGTGCTGTGGCACTGACGAGAACACCATGAAGTAGAATAATCATCCAATTGATAGGATTCAATGCCCAAGTTGCGGCGTCTGTTGTAGACTTTAGTGGAGACCAAAATGAGAGCTTTAACAATGAAGTTGTAACGGCGAAGAAAAACATAGAAGAAATTGCGCAGCAGATGGAAGCAACATGAGATCGAATAGAAATCTGAAGCAATGAAATTATTCATTATTAGGGATGAATTTCTCACTTCTTTTTTAAACCAATCGTCAATTTGATCGAAAATTGTTACCGCTTTTTGGCCGTGAGGCATCGATTGAGGCGATCTGACCGCGTTTGGTGATATAAACGATTGAGAAATTTTTGACTGTACTTTTCTGAAACTTTTTCCTAAGAATTTCTAGACAGAAATGAAAAGCTTACCTTCTGCAGGGAGTACTTCGAGCACTGTGCTCATTTTCTTTGAGGAAGGATGATGATGGATCTCCCATATACCTAGAAAATATTAAGAAAATTCGTACAAATATAGCGAAATCAATAAAAAAGGTGTTTCAAAAGACTATTTTGAGTTAGAGCGTAATAATTGGAGGAAAATTTTTCAGATCTTCTCGATTTTTGAAAACGTTTTGAATCTTTACTACTTCAAACCCTCCGATATTTTCTCTAATATATCTCTAACAGTCAAATCAACTGAACGAATTGGAATTTTTAACATGCTTAACTCGAAAAAAAGTAGAAAAGTAGCAAAATGGAAGTGGAAAGCTAAAAAAGGTGCTCGTTGCGAATTATATCGTTGAGCTGCACCCTGGCCTAGTTTTTTGAATTTTCGCATGCGTATATTAGGCCGTTTGTCAATGGAGCGACATTGCGTTGTCGAAACGCTTGGGTGCTTGGAAACGCTTGGATAAATTAAAAAATTAGTGGCCAATTTCTTGGTCGACCAAGAAACTAAATAAGAGAAAGAACATTTATTTAGAGAGATTTTATACCGATAAGTTATTTTGTGACGCCTTGATTGCGAAATTCTCTTTTTAATCGGATTTTTCCGTCGGTGGATCTAAATATATCGAAATGATTCGTATAAAACTTCATCAAACCTGAACTTTCGATGAAAAATGTATCGTTTTCGAAGAACAGTTCGGTTTTATTGATAACTTGCATATCATCGTCACATTTGACACAGTATTCAGTAAAACAAAAACATTCGATGCAATAAAACGCACCACATCCAACACATAATCTCACATTCCTTAACCGTTAGCTTAATCGATTTTTGTTGCAGCTTAACTCACTCTTGATCTTGCACTCTCAAATCATATTTCGAACATTTTGAACAGTCAGACGTCACATGTCCTCTACTTTGAAGTGTTCTCCTAACAACAACATCCTCTCCGCCTATCAAATCATTATGACTATTTCCTAACATTTCCGATATTGCGCTTGTTCGTTCTTGGAGAATATGGCTATATAAATGTAGAGCTCTGATTCGAACACGATTTGGATAGAAGAATTCTGCGAACGCCAGGTTTTGTCTTTTGAAGTAGGCCCAAAAAACTTTAAAAATCAATTAATAATATTTTAACTTACTTTAACTCTGCATAAGACTAAAGCTAGAAAAATCATAAGCGCCATGATAACATTTTCAGTGTAGTTCGGAGCCTTTGGCTCGTGGAAACACTTTCTCCAACGTTCTTCTCGCTCTTGTAAATTTCTTGTGAACGGCGAGAAAACATTCATAAGCTCATTGATTACTTCTGCCATATATCCTTTTCCAGAAACGCTTAGATCAAAATACGACGGCGTATCAACGCTTGTTCTTGCTACTAGAGTATGTACTCCTGATATACCCTTCAATAAAATAGAATCAAACGCAACTCACAAGCTCAACTCACTCGGTAGACTGAATAATCAAGAAGACATATTAGAACTGGTGTGCAACAAGAGATCAAAGTTATGAAAATATCCATGTAATAAATCGTCTCTTCGTCTTTTCTCATTTGCCACTGATTTCGCTGTATATACTGAACCCAAAAGAATTTATAGAATAATCTTTATGTGTTTGAGAACCTTTTTCGACTCTTCCCCAGTCAGAGGCATCACTTTGCGAGCACCACGAAAAGCGCAATCTTGATCAACTTTCAAAAATTCTTTGGTAATGAAAGTATTTTGGTATTCGTCTTCATAGTTGAATCCATAAATCAGCTTCAAAGTCTGAAATAGAACCATGTGAATGAAAGATGGCAGTGAAACTTACATATATGAAAGGCCATAATAGAATACAAGGCATTATGCAATACCTGAGAATAATTGAAGCAATGTGGAATATACCGACATAGAAATCAACGATGTTTGTCAAGCTTTTTTTGATACTTGTTCTTAACACAGCCGTCGTATCGTCTGCTGATTTTGGATTGCCGCTTTTCCCCATATCTACTTTGAGCTGGATCTTTCTGGTTTTCTTGATTTCGTCGATTACAGGTTGTGCTTTTTCGGCTGCCCATTTGGCTACTTCAATGTGTACAAAAAAAACTTTTTTGACTGCGTACTCTATCACTCGAAAATATGCTGAATAAAAGGGTATGGCTGCCCCTTTAACACCTTTTGCGATGAATAATGGAAACGAGCACAATTCGTCTGAATATCCTTGTGCTTGATGACAAATGGCTGCTGTGTTTTGTATCTTCCTGCAAATGTCCCCAGTTGCTCCGAAATAACGATGTTTTTGTTTGCAATAACTGTAGGCGTCATCAAATATGTTCAAACACTGGAATATTGAACTTTAAAACTACCGTAATCCTCGATTAGAGCGGCACTGCAAACACTGCCGGAGAATGATCATATCTCGGAATCTAGGACAGTTATCAAAAAGTTGTCAACTGCTAACTTGTAGAGAAAATTATGATCTACAAATTTGCAGTTAAAAATTGTTTTATAGCTCTTTTAGATTCCGAGATATGATCATTTTCCGGCAGTGTGCCACTCTAATCGAGGAGACACAATGCAATATTGCCGGAAAATGATAATATCTCGGAATCTAGAAAAGCTATCAAAAAGTTGTCAACAGAAAATTTGTAGAGCATGACTTCTTCTACAAATTTGCAGTTGACAACTTTTTGATAACTGTCCTAAATTCCAAGATATGTCTATTCTCCTGTTGCAGTGCCGCTCTATTCGAGGAAACACAGCAATAATGTTAAAATTCTAAGGTAAACTAACAATTTTATAAGACGGTGCCATCATATTCTTGCATTCATTCGATAATTTTGATATAGATTTATAATAATTTTTCATCAGATCGACAAAGATTGTTGCCTTCTCATCCAGTGTTCCTAACATCCTTTTCACTTTGTTCATAGGGCCGGCAACATTCTTGAAAACCTTCCGCATTTTCGAAACTACCATCGAACCTTTGTCATGAATATTGTCTTTGACATCTTCTGTTGAAGTCATCACGTCAATTTGAACACATGCCGCACCAGATACAACACCATGTACATTCTGGATTATATTCATTGCTGGTCCTTCGATTGCAATTGTTATTAGCAAAATAATTATCACGTTTTTCAGTTTTGTTGTTATCATAACATGTATAGAAATGAGGAAGTAACACACAATGCTCGGAAAAATCACAAACAATATCAGTAATATATGGATCACTGACGATATAACTGTTCCGATTCTGAAATCAAATATTTTATGAATTTCAACTGCCTTCACTATATTCACGTTTCAGGATATTGTGAATACTTGAAAGACATCAGCGTAAACATGACTATTCCAAACAGTTCGATCATTATAATGTTTCTTGTTGATATAAAAATTGTTTTCAACCTTAAACATGTATCTCTCAATGTCATTTTGTTCCGTACCTTGTTCCATAATAATCATAACATGCTGTCAGTTTTTGTTTAATACGTTGTCTAGAAGTCAATAATTTGTTTTCACCTTTCTTTGTTCTGAAATTTTTTTACAATTCCGTTATTCCTTTTTTTGATAACCTGCGAATGTTATTCAAAAGGAAGTTAAACCTATCAATACTTCTACGAGCATTCGATTCGATATTATGAAGCCTGTACATTTGAAACAGAAATGACTGCTCAACATGTTTACAATAAATATTACAAACGTGTCCTCAATGATATAGTTTTTCTGTATATAACATAAATATTTGTTTGCAACTTTAGATGTTCCAAACATTTTGTGCAAAAATATGACATGGGGAAATTTTCATCATGAAACAAATAACAAAACAGGAAAAAACTGTAGAGATTATTGACGTTTCTATTCCAACAACTGGAGGCACTTTCTGCTATTAACATAATTTTTATTTTAGCTCAAAGAACATTCTAAGAGAGAGAGTGCGCTATAAAACTAGTGGAAGTCTTGAGTCAGCATACCGTATTTCCCCGAATAGAGTGGCAATGAGACGCTGCCGGATGATGATCATATCTCGGAATCTAGTACACTTATCAAAAAGTTGTCAACAGCAAACTTGTAGAGAAAGTTATGATCTACAAATTTGTAGTTGACAACTTTTTTCTAGCTCTTCTAGCTTCTGAGATATGGTTATTTTCCGGCAGAGTTTGCAATGCCACTCTATTCGAGGAAATACTGTATGATATATTTGGCTGCTTCCTGTCGCGAAGGATCAGTTCTTTGACATTGTGAATGTTAACCTCAGAATTTACCCAACTATTTCTGTTTCAGGAAAATCCAAATATTCAAATCTTAGGCACCCACAAAAACCATCCGGAAGTGAAGAAATTCATAAAATGTTGCAACAAATTTTTTCTATTGTTTATTATTATTATTATTATTCGTCGCATTCCTTATTGTCGATTCCTTCCGTTTTTTGTATTATTGAAAACAATGGCTTTCTCATCATTTTTAAACCAAAACGAATGCCGCCGAAACCGTCTGTTGCTTCCTCGCCCATTTTTTGAAAAGTGAGATAAATTCACACAATATTTTGGTTGACATAATGTCAAAGTAGGAAACCCATGAGTAAATCGCGATGATCTGACTGGTTTTCGATTCTCTCTGCACCCCTTCGCATCATTGTAAAACCATCTTTTGACAGTTATTATTTTTTTCAATGCATGTTCATTGACTTGGATCAATGTTCAACCAATTGAAAGTGATAGAACGACATTTTCTGTTTCTTTTCAATTCAAATTAATTTTACTTTTTTCTCAATTTTGTGTAACTTTATAGCGGCATCTTCTCCTTTTGTCTTTTCGAAGCTACACTCATTTTTATGGGTGAAGAAAAGATGTTCGCATATTTTTGACGCAGACACGACAATAAAATCATTAATTTTGTGTTAGTAAAGCTATGCCTCTCACTGGCGAAAAGTGTGATATTCCGTATTTCCTCGAATAGAGCGGCACTCCAAACGCCACTGGAGAATGATCATATCCCGGTATCTAGGACAGTTATCAAAAAGTTGTCAACAGCAATTTTGTAGAGAAAGTTATGATCTACAAATTTGCAGTTGACAACTTTTTGATACCACTTCTAGATTCCGAGATATTATGATTATTCGGCAGCGCTTCGTTCTATTTGAGGAAATATGGTTGTCGTTTTTTAACACAGTATTTTCATGATATTATTTCAATCGACGTGCCTCAACATTTGTTTGATCAACAAGTTCATCAAAGTATCATATATACTGTATTTGTTAAAAGGAACAATCGGAAAATCAAACATTCACGTTAATTCTTTGCTATGAAACATCAATGTAGCATAACAATGAGTTTAATAGAAAGTAGAAGCATAATGTTCTCACAATTGAAATTCTTTTATATAGAAGACACTTCCTTTCCGCAAAAAGAGAGAAGAAAAGATAGTTGTACACTGAACTTTGTTTGTGTTCAATTTCTTAGGCTACTACCTTATTTCCTCGAATAGAAGGACGCTGCAAAGGAGAATGATCATATCTCGGAATCTAAGAGAGTTATCAAAAAGTTGTCAACAGCAAATTTGTAGAAAAAATTATGATCTACAATTTTGCAGTTGACAACTTTTTGATAGCTCTTCTAGATTCCGAGATAGTACCATTCTTCAGCAGTGTTTGCAGTGCCGTTCTATTCGAGGAAATATGGTAGGTATTCTAGAAACTTTTATTCCTATCTACTGAAGATAATTTAGAGACTATCATATATCTGTTTTTATTGCAATAATAGGCGTGATAAAATCAAAGATAAATCAAAAGTGATGAAGATTAAAAATGAAATCAAGAATCAATGATATTCTCTATCCCTTTTCGTTGTTATTTTCTTCATTCGTCGCATCATCGAATTGTATCTATTCTCCTTCCTCTATCTACCCATTAATTGATAGTGATGTCATCGAATCAATCAATACTAACAACGCCAATATATACAGCTCCAAGAGAGGTGGATACAAGGTGCGACGACGAAGAACACTTCCCACTTGATTCTCAACACGTCATAGGTTGTTCTGATGACGAACAACTCGACGACACCCCATTTCTAAAACATCTACTACCACTTGATCAAGAATCATTTTCCGAGGTACAGATGAGAGATCATTTCCATTATCTATAAGATATTTCAGAAGTTTTTACGCAATATTCTGACACACGATTATCAGAATCTAATGCCACGTCGCAGGGAGAAATTTGTTGAAGTGACCAAAACGGTGACTGTAACAGAAGTAAGTTCTTTGGTTCCAACTATATATGACAAAAAACTATTATATTTTGTGTTTTTCAGTGTACTTTGCCTATATTTGGCCTTAAAATGCTCAGATTCGAGTATAATATGAACTAAGATGATATTGAAATTATGAACTACTAGTATCCACCTGCTCAAAAACATACCAACTTAGATTTTCTAATCACCCATATGCAATATGCGTACAGTATATAGTTTGCCGATTTTCAGCAAATTAACGAAAATTTTTTTTAGAAAATCAAAAAGGGAAAATATAAGAGGTATTTGTGTTCATTTTGTACTAGAATTTCATCGCAAATAGTGCATTTTCAATAGCAGATATATAGCAAAACACTAAACTGTAACTTGTTCAGCTCATAAAAATGTACATATATATTTGAATTGTGTGATCAGAAAATATGTTGATATGCTTTCGACTAGGTGGATACAAGTACTTTATGATTTCAATATCATCTTAGTTCATGTATCACTCGAATCCGAGCATTTTAGAGCCAAATATAGGCAAAGTACACTAAAAAACACGAAATATAATAGATTTTTGTCTTTTGAATAATAATAAGTTTTTTTAAAGATAGTCAATGGAGCAGCAGAAAATCATCCTTCCTCTTGTGAAGTGAAAATATCAAATTTTTCACCCACTGGTCCTCATCCTGTCAACGTTTCCATCAAAGTAATCCAAAAAAAAATTCGTAGCAGCTGAGCAACGTTTTTTCAGCACCTTCATGAAAAATGGCACTCTTCCGAAGACTTGGATGCACATGGGAAAGGAACAACCATACTAATACAAGAAACACAACATTCACTACCATTAGAAAATAGAAATGTAGAAACAGTTGATACAGAGGTATATACAGAGGTGATAACTTGTTTCAAATATTTAGAAATGATAGATTTACCAACAACAACAATACCGGCGAAAGTGTAATGATTCAGTACCGTTGTTTGATCGGTCTTCTGATAACATTGTCGATTTGCAATTTTCTCATCCTATATTGATTGAGACATACAAGGTAGTTTGTATCAAGCAACCACGATTGATTCCGATTATTTCAGAGAAATGACATGGATAGGAAACTAAAAAAAATTTCGACTACAACGACTACAATAGAGACGGAAAAGACTACAAGAAAAAGGAGTATGAGTTCGTATCGAAAGTTTTCAAAACCGGAAGTTCAAACTCTACATTATCGAAAATTTGTCGAGACGGAAGATTGTGATGAATTTGAAAGAGAACGGAAAAGATCGCATTCTGCGGATCCAAAGTTTCACGAGGTCGATAGAAAATTGAATAGTTATGAAAAAGAGTGTTGGAGAGAAAATGGTGTGGATGAGGAGCAATCACCGGCTGGGAATACAATAGTTTCGATGAATAACCCTCATGATCATCAAACACTGAAAGCGGGAATCACTTCTATCTCGATGAATGAGACGACTGGATCCCGATATTCGACAATACCGAGAAGCAGGACATCAAAGAGAAAGTTGAGCCACAGTGATATCACACATATTGGTGAGTCCAATTTTAAATTATGTACCGTATTTTCTCGAATAGAGCAACACTGCCAAAGCTGGCGGAATGCTGATATCTCGGAACCTAGAAGAGCTATCAAAAAGTTGTTAACAGCAAACTTGTAGAAAAAGTTACGATCTACAAATTTGCAATTGACAACTTTTTGATAGGTTTTCTAGATTCCGAGATATGATTATTTTCCGGCAAAGTTTGCAGTGGCGTTAACTTTTTGATAATGGTCCTAGATTTCAAGATATCTCAGAATCTAGAAGAGGTATCAAAAAGCTATCAACAGCAAATTTGTAGAGAAAGTTGTGATCTACAAATTTGCAGTTGACAACTTTTTGATAGCTCTTCTAGATTTCCAGATATTATTCAAGGAAATACGGTATATGATTTTTTATTTGATAAACGACGAAATGCGATTTGATTTTTACACTTTTTGTGAAATTCCCTAAATATATCATTGTACTGAAATCTGAAAGTTTTCAGGAACTTCTGAAGGTCAATCAATATCAGAAAACCACCTATGCTGTGGACACGAAATCACCATGAATGTGCATATTGAACATGGTCGATCCCAATCATCAACGAGCCTGTTTTCTGAAGTTCAAACTCCACAAAAAACATCAAATGTGGACGCACATGGCGAAGGAACGGTGGATACAGTTGACGAACAGACAGTGAAAAATGTGAATCCCGAAGGATTGAGGAGAAAGGTATTTGAGACCTAGATAAATCACCGAGAGATAAATTTTTGATTCAGATCACTGAAAATAGAAGACCTCCAGATATCAATATAATTGAATGTGACAATATAGCAAATGAAACAAAAAGTCCGATTAGAACCCCAGCAACACCAATCGTTGTTGTGAATCAAAACTCGTCGAGAAGGAATTCGCATGATTTTCTATCAGATGCAGGGCAGCGACGGAGGAAAAGCACAGTCACCGATATTGATTGGTATGCAGCGTTCAATATGAAAGTAAGTGTTTAGGTGGATTATAAATATTGTCAATGATTCACAGGATCCAACAAACTCGACAAAAGTTACTTGGTCTGGAAATGACGAACGGGACATCACAAAAAGAAGGTACCAATATTCACCACCTATAATATAAGTTAGATCTTGTGTTCAGATCGTCCGATACATCAGCAACTGATAAATTATCAGAAATCGATTTCAACAAAGTATTTGTATGTTCGAACTTTGATAAATCTAAGGAATGTCACTGCACTGCATGTCGATGGATAGAAAAATCTGGAACAGCAAATGAACACTACACAGTTTGTGGAAAACTATTTGCGGAATTAATTTCTATTTTCAGAACACGGAACTCGATATAGTTTCGACAGCTGATATCAAACTTGAAGATCGACTACATCCGGATCCTCCAATACATCACAAGGATATCAAGTCATCCAAATCATCATCAACAGTTGATGACAATAACACAACAGCCATAGGAAATATCGACCACACAGAGGTGATCATTAACAATCCGGGTGGTTCTCAGTTACATGATTTTCCTATTGATCTGTTGCTTGGGTCTTCAAATGATCGACAACAACAAAACTTGAATCTAACCGAAAAGAACTCAAAGAATGACTGGACCAGAAGAACGTCAACAACGAGAAAAATAAGTTTGGATGGATCAAGGAAAAATCACGGAGCTCAGCTTTTATTACCGCCTTCCGATGTAAGCCTTGATATCATTTTTGCGGCACTCTCGCCCCAAACAAAAGAAGAAGAACCGAAAAGCGTAACGGAAAAGACAGCAACCCAAAACATGGAAAAAGTTGAGACGTCGGAACAACCTGTCGCACCACCCCGAGTAAGAAAAAACATACGCAGCGAGGAAAAAGTTCCAGCGATATCGATGATTGAAAACGTCGGTGTCAATGACAACATCCAGAATGCTCAAAAAGTGGAGGAAAAAATAGTGACAACTGAGTTTGATAACAATATGGAAGATGTCTTCAATCCACAACCAATTCCAAATGTTCATGAGGAAACCAGTGCTGAAGCACATCTTTATTTCGATCCAGCTACTACATCAGAAGCAGAAGACACACGATCTATTGATGAAGTCAAATCAAGGGATCAAAACGAACATCTGCAATTTGTCACAACAGAAATATCGTTGGATAGCAGAGATTCTGATATCAACATTGATGAAGTTTTCAAGAGTTTTCAACCACAAATCAACATGAATGATGACGATACAAATGAGCATATCAGAATGCGGATAGCTGAATTTGAAAACAGCAGAGAAAAGGTTGTACGAAAAACTGATCGAATTGAAATCACAAGATCAAAAGAATCAATTGATGATCAGTCAACAATTTTGATGGAAGATGTATTCAATCCACAACCAATACATGAGAACACCAGTAATGAAGCAAATCTCCATATTGAGCCAGATATTCCAACGGAAGTAGAAACCAGAAGATCTATTGATGAAGTCAACTCAAAGGGCCAAAGCGACCACTTGGAATTTGTCACAACACAAATACTGCTGGATAGCAAAGATTCTGATATCAATATTGATGAAGTTTTCAAGAGTTTTCAACCACAAATCAACAAGAATGATGATGATACAAATGAGCATATACGAATGCGGATAGCTGAATTCGAAAGAAGCAGAGAAAAGGTTTCACAAAAAACTGAGCAAATTGGAACCATAAGATCAAAGGATTCAATTGATGAACAATCAGAAATTTTGATGGAAGATGTTTTCAATCCACAACCAGTTACAAATGTTCATGAAGATACTAGTAATAAAGCAAATCTCCATATTGAGACAGATATTCCAGCAGAAATAGAAGATACGAGATCTATTGATGAAGTAAACTCAAAGGATCAAAACGACCACCTGCAGTTTAGCAAAGCACAAATAGTGCTGGACAGCAAAGATTCTGATATTTCTGATATCAACATAGATGAAGTTTTCAAGACTATTCCACCGCAAATCAACAAGAATGATGATGATGCAAATGAGCATATAAGAAGGCGGATAGCTGAATTCGAAAATAGCAGAGAAAAAATCACACGAAAAACTGATAGGACTGAAACCACACGATCAAAGCATTCAATTGATGAACAGTCAACAATTCTGATGGATGATGTGTTCAATCCACAATCAATTCCGAATGTTCATGAGAATACCAGTGTTGAAGCGAATCTCCATATTGATTCAGATATTCCAACAGAAGCAGATGATACAATGTCTATCGAAGTACCAAACTCAACGGATCAAAACGAGCATCTGCAATTTGTCACAACAGAAATATTGTTGGACAGCAATGACTCTGATATCAACATTGATGAAGTATTCGAGAGTATTCAACCAAAAATCAACAAGAATGATGATGATACAAATGAGCATATACGAATGAGGATAGCTGAATTTGAAAGAAGCAGAGAAAAGGTTGCACGACGAACAGATGAAATTGAAACGACAAGATCAAAAGATTCAAATGATGAACAATCAGCAATTTTGATGGAAGATGTATTCAATCCACAACCAATTACAAATGATGATGAGAATGACAATAATCTCCATTTCGAGACGTCAGATATTCCAACAGAAGTAGACGCCACAAGAACTATTGATGAAGTCAACTCGAAGGATCAAACCGAACATCAACAATTTGTAACAACACAAATATTACTGGAGAGCAGAGATTCTGATATCAACATTGATGAAGTTTTCAAGAGTTTTCAACCACAAATCAACAAGAATGATGACGATACAAATGAGCATATCAGAATGCGGATAGCTGAATTTGAAAACAGCAGAGAAAAGGTTGTACGAAAAACTGATCGAATTGAAACGACAAGATCAAAGGATTCAATTGATGAACAATCAACAATATTGATGGAAGATGTATTCAATCCACAACCAATTCATGAGAATACCAATGCTGAAGCGGATATCCATTTTGATTCAGATATTCGAACAGAAGCAAAAGATACCATGTCTATGGATGAAGTCAAATCAAAGAACCAAAACGAACATTTGCAAACATCAACAACACAAATATTGCTAGAAAGCAAAGATTCTGATATCAACATTGATGAAGTATTCAAGAGTTTTCAACCACAAATCAATAAGAATGATGATGATATAGACGAGCATATACGAATGCGGATAGCTGAATTTGAAAGAAGCAGAGAAAAAGTTGCACGAAAAACTGATCAAATTGAATCCACAAGATCGAAGGATTCAACTGGTGAGCAGTCAGAAATTTTGATGGATGATGTCTTCAATCCACAACAAATACATGAAAATACCAATGCTGAGGCAAATCTATATTTTGACCCAGCTACTCCATCAGAAACAGAAGAAACAAGATCTATGGATAAAGTCATATCAAAGGACGAAAACGAACATTCGCAATTTGTCACAACAGAAATATCGTTGGATAGCAGAGATTCTGATATCAACATTGATGACGTTTTCAAGTGTTATCAACCACAAATCAACAAGAATGATGACGATACAAATGAGCATATCAGAATGCGGATAGCTGAATTTGAAAACAGCAGAGAAAAGGTTGTACGAAAAACTGATCGAATTGAAATCACAAGATTAGAAAATTCAATTGATGAACAATCAAAAATTTTGATGGACGATGTCTACAATCCCCAACCAATTCATGAGAACACCAGTAATGAAGCGTATATCCATATTGATCCAGCTACTCCAACAGAAGCAGAAGCCACAAGATCTATTGAAGAACAATCAGTCATTCCGTTGAACGATGTGTTCCTTCCGTCTGCGTTTCAAAAATTACACTCACTCACGCCTGATATGTGGAATGAATCATTTGTTTCGGAATCATCGACCATCAGTATTGATGATCCCTTCGATAATTCTTACTGTGCTTCTGAAACAAATATGGGCAGTGTATTCATCTCTCCACCTGACACAATGGAAAGGACGAAAAGAAAGCCTAGAATGCAAGGGTACCGTATGATTGAAACTGTTGTCGAGATGGAAGATAGAACTGAAACACGAGACAATCGAACTCAGAGAAAGTGCGAATCCGAAGAAAATCAATACAATGTACCATTGGAAACAATAATGTCGGATACAATGTTCCAGTACGAGGAAAACCATTTCCAAAGCTCAGATGATAACTGGATATCGAGTGTTGTATATAGGCCAACCGCTGAATCAAGTAGCTATGTCTTGAAAGCGGCCCCTGGTGTAGAGGACTATGAAAAAATTGATTGCCAAATATTTGCAAACTCATCAAAAAGATGCGAATGCTCGGCATGCGCCTTGACCATTGATGATATTGAAAACATGAAAAGGAAGAGAAAGGTGAGTACCGTTTTCCTCGAATATAGCGGCACTCCAAACGCCACTGGAATATGATCATATCTCGGAATCTAGAGGAGCTATCAAAAAGTTGTCAACTGCAGATTTGTAGATCATAACTTTTTCTACAAGTTTGCAGTTGACAACTTTTTGATAACTCTACTAGATTCCGAGATATGATCATTCTCCGGCAGCGTTTGCAGTGCCGTTCGCTCTATCGTGCTTTCGGGAAGTTTCAGTTATCTAATAACTTTCACAGACTTATAAGATGACTTTAGATCGAGGCGGTTTTGGAAAATAAGATTGTACCAAATGATGAAGTTTACTCAACAGATCATTCCTACTTTTCGAATACTGAGCGCAGTTTTATTTTTACACAATCTCAAGATGGTAAAGTTCACCTATTGTGTATAGCAGCAAGACAAATTTCAGCAATTTTAACGGCTGTTTTCAACAATCCACGACAAATTCATGAGAATACCAGTGCTGAAGCAAATATCCATATCGAGCCAGATATTCCAACAGAAGTAGAATATACAAGGTCCCCTATTGATGAAGTCAGCCCAAAAGACCAAGACGAACATCTACAATCTGTCACAACAAAAATATTGTTGGACAGCAGAGATTCTGATATCAACATTGATGAAGTGTTCAAGAGTTTTCAACCACAAATCAACAAGAATGATGATGATACAAATGAGCATATACGAATGCGGATAGC
The DNA here is from genome assembly GCA_963573275.1 of Caenorhabditis uteleia. NCBI lineage: Eukaryota > Metazoa > Nematoda > Chromadorea > Rhabditida > Rhabditidae > Caenorhabditis > Caenorhabditis uteleia. Next base: position 20,362,580 of record OY752137.1, read on the forward strand.
TGAATTCGAAAATAGCAGAGAAAAGAATGTACGGCGAACAGATCGAATTGAAATCAGAAAATTAGAAAATTCAATTGATGAACGATCAACAATTTTGATGGAAGATGTCTTCAATCCACAACAAATTCATGAGAATACCAGTGCTGAAGAGAATATCCATTTTGAGCCAGATATTCCAACAGAAGTAGAAGATACAAGATCTACTGATGTTCGAGGTGATTCAATATCTCTTCCATTTTCCGAACAATACAACTCTCGAACTTCGGAAGTAGATACAGGAAGTAGATACAAGCAGATGGAGAAATCTCAGTTTTCATTGGATCAAATTTTCCCAGATTGTCGAAGACTTTCGGATTATTATGAAGAGCGATCAGATTGGGACACAATCAAAAGCCAAGATAGTGGTGTATTATCAACGGGTGGTAAACGGGATTTGTTAAGTATTGATGAGTTGCGACAGTTGAATCAAACAAATGAAAAAGTTGAAAACTTGAGTTTCGAAGAGTTTTATATCACTTCTCGTGATGATAACAAGATCGACGACATATATACCCAGGACACTATAGATGTTACGAAATTTGTAGATGATATCTTTGGAAAAAGTTTGGATGAAGCCGCTTTTCTACAATCTGCCAAGTGGAAATACGGTATGAGTCGGAATATATTCAATTAGAAAACGTGGATTCTGACAGATTGCACGGATACATCGATTGACAAGAAAAATGAATCAAAAATGTGGAAAACGGATTCTTGGATTGATACTGGGTTGATAGAGGAACAAGAGGTTTCTTATCCTAGATACGAACTAAATATAAAAAAAATTTCAGACTCAAAAAATTGTTGAGACTAAAAATGATGAATCAGAGGAAAACGAATCAAGTGAAAAACTGACTGTTGAATTGAAGGGTGGATGTTTTGTGATAAATTGTAGTTTCAGTATTGTAGTACCAAAACACGAGCCACTTGGGAAGTTGTTGCAGGTATTTTGGATCACTTGATCCGAGTATATTTGAATTTTCTCAGAAAAGCTTCGAGCGTCATCATTCGTTGGATACTCTTGATATACTGATGACACCCAAAATCAAGAAACTGTTGATCGAATGTTTGAAAGAAAAAATGATACAAAAAGGTGAGTACCGTAGTAAGGTTCATGCGTTGATAATTTTAAAAAGATCCAGGAGTATCAGGAGAACCAGGAGTATCAAGCCGTGGTCAATCGCTGATAACATCAATTGATAATGCATCAACAACATTTTTGAGAATGAATGACAACAAGTACCATCATGTGGATAACCCGGATGGCATCGTGAATTTTTGCACTGCCGAAAACAATCTGTGCACGCCGCTCTTATTGGACCACTTCAAGCATTTAGAACTCTTTTTCCCAAATACTGAACATCTCGTGAGATATCCACCACAAGGTGGATGGCCGGAAACACGACAAATACTCGCAAAATATTTCAAAGAGTTCATGAATGCACATGTTGAGCTGGATGAGTTAGTCCTAACAGCTTCTACACGAACCGGGTATGATGTTGTCAGCTATTGTCTTTTTGAGCAAAATGGTAAATTTTCAATTATTATATTCAATGTATCCAACCCAATTTCAAGATGTTCTTCTGACAAATGGTCCAGTCTACACTGGTACTTTATCGAATTGCAACGAGCGAGCACTTTGTCAAGTAGAATGTGTTGCGACCAATCTGACTCATCCACAACTCGATGTTTCCAAATACCAAGAGCAGCTAGATAAAATGAAAGATGAGAACGTAGCCGGAATCATTATAGTTAATCCACATAATCCGCTTGGAGTCGTTTTCCCTCCAGAAGAAGTAATTCAGCTGTGTGATTGGGCAGCAAACAACAATCTTCGTGTTATTATCGACGAAGTGTTTGCCAACTGCGTTTTCGAACAAGACACCCTCTTCCAACCGTATCTTTCATATCGTCATCGTGTTTCTCGTCCAGAAAATGTCACATATTTATGGAGTGTCAGCAAAGACTTTGGTCTACCTGGCCTGAAGTTTGCTGTTATACATTCCCAAAATGACGCACTCCGCCAAGCAGCACTAAAACTTCAATTATATCATCCCTGTTCCTCGTATGTACAAGACTTTACAGTAAACCTTCTTTCCAACTTTGGTAATTTCAAAAAAGTTGTGCCACAAGTATCTTTTTTTTTTGAAGAATGGGTCCACTCATTTCACACTGAAGTCCAACGTCGCATTCGGATTCATTATCAGTACACTGCCGAAAATCTTACATGTTTGGGTATCCCGTTTGTGCAAGCGCAAGCTGGTATCTTTGTTTTCGCCGATTTTTCAAAGGTACTTTTGATTATTGAAAAATATTCATTAAACTTTCTGTTTCAGTATTTGAACCATTTGGATGAAGAATCAGAAATCGCTTTCTGGGATCGACTGTTTGAAGGAGTCATGCTCACGCCAGGAGTTCATCAAAAGTGTGAATCGTTTGGCTGGTTCCGCCTGGTATATTCATGCACTAAAGAAGAGTTGGAAGAAGGATTCAAAAGACTATACAACTTTATAAAGCCTGGCTATAAACCTATCGGTGCAGTTGAATACAGCTAATTGATTTATTACATAAAATAAATATGTGTTTTTTGTTTGATTTACATTACTCTCAAAATTGAAAACACCGTATTTCCTCGAATAGAATGGCATTGCAAACACTGCCGAAGAATGAGCATATCTCTGATTCTAGAAGAGCTATCAAAAAGTGGTCAACTGCTAAATTGTTGATCATAACTTTTTCTACAAGTTTGCTGTTGACAACTTTTTGATAGATGTACTGGATTCCGAGATATGATCATTCTCCGGCAGTGTTTGTAGTGCCGCTATATTCGAGAAACAATGTCAGTTACAACAGACCACTTTTCCGTCAATCCACTCACACACTTAACTTTTTGCAAACGTGGTTGACACAGAAAAATTCGGAATTGAAAAAGAGTTCAACGTTTACTCAACAGATTACATTATTTACCATTAGGGTCGTGTTCTCCTTTTCACCAAACGATTTTTTGATGTTTCTTCCACAAAACTATACTATCAATATTATATCAAACTTTTATCAGTTTTTATCAGTTCAAATGAAACTTCTTTCTAGACATATCTATTAACGTTTGACTTATATCAATTAGTATTTGTCATTTGAATCAAATGTTTTTCAAAAATTGTGACTCATATAACCAAGTTCAAAAGAGAAATATCTGTTTGCAAAACATTAAACCCTAAAAAACACTACGATTTGTTTTAGATTTGACTTGTTAAATAGCCCGTTTAATTCCCGTTCTGCTACACTTCATTGGGTGTCCGATTTAATGGTGGTCATCGTTTTATGCCCCGACACCGCACCTCTTTTTCATTTCAATCAAAACACCACTTCCACACTCCGTTCATTATCTTTGTCCAAATTTTTTTTCCAATTTCCTCTTTAGTTCTTCTTTTATTATTTCAACAGAGTTACAACTAAATTTGGAAATTTGTCGAATAGAACGGCACTGCAATCTCTGCCGGAAAATGATCATATCTCGAAATCTAGAAGAGCTATCAAAAAGTTGTCAACTGCAAATTTGTAGATCATAACTGTTTCTACAAGATTGCAGTTGACAACTTTTTGATAGCTTGTCTAGATTCCGAGCTATGATCATTTTCAGCCAGCGTTTGCAGTGCCGCTATATTCGAGGAAATGCGGTGACTACATTAGAACCTTTCGATAATCCAAAATGTAGTAACTGAGTTTCTAGAATGTTAAATGTTAAATTTTACCACCCACACAAACTCCGTTCCTCGATCTACAAACCCAATTATACTGGGGTTGTATATACTCGATTCACGTCATTCACTTAAACGAAGCGTGTTGTAGGAGGAATCCTGATCAAATTACTTGAGGTTGACTTTCTTGTTCTCATGTGTTTTCAGAAACATCATTCACGCGAATGTATTCGAAACCGTTGCTAGTTATTATTTTCATATCACTTTCCAACGGAACGCCCATTGGTTTAGGTAAGTATATTCATTTGATTCAGAAGAACAAAACATGTCTCAGGAGTTCTGGATATTAGCGAAAACTCGGAGCTAACAGTAAAACAAAGATTTGAAGAAGTGACTCGGTTAGATTGTGCATCACAGAGGGAAAAAGCTCAAGGTCGGAAAGCAGCAGGCAATCTGAAGATCTATGTTCCAACATGCTCCATGAAAAATCCTTTGTATGTCATAATATGCACAACGTTTAAAGAAGATTAAAGTTTTTCAGGTTGTATGAAAAAATACAGTGCTATGAAGTATCTTCATATTGCTGGTGTGTTGATGAATGGTCCGGAGAGCCGCGTGTAGGCTCTCCGACTTCTTCTGGCAAACCTACGTGTATCGAGCAAACTACTCCAGCACCGAAAAAGAAAAGAAAGCGTTAGTTTATTTGGCATATATATAGTGAAAGGATACAATTTCAGGATGCAAAGCCAAAAGACGAACTCGATATCTTCGACGCCTGGTGGCATCAATAAAAACCGAAATGATCGTGAATGGTATCAATGAAACAACAATCAGCCGAGAAACAGCTATTCGTTGGAAGTTCAACAATTTGAACAAAGATGGTAATAACTATATTGAACGAATCGAATGGAAACCCTATAAAATGTCATTGTTGGGATGGAAAAATGTGAAACATTGCTCGAGAAACTTGTTCAAAACATGTGACACCGATAAAGATAAAAGATTAACGTTCACTGAATGGAGGAGATGCATTGTTTATGGTATGTATAAGATAGATGATATTGTAAAGTTTCAAATTCAGAAATCAGCATGTCTCCTGCACAACGTCCTGATCAATTAAATCCATTTTTATACATATTGAAGCCTGAATGACTATTTTTGTAAAATGTTTTAATTGAATATTTTTTCACGGGTGTTGAGTTTTTTCTTTAAAAGTATTGTTCTCAATGATGTCCAGAAGATTAAAATTTTTGATAGTAACAATGAAGAATGTGTAATAGTTATGTTTTTTTGGAATTTTTCTTTGTAAAAGTTCTCAACGCATTTTATGTTCCTATGAGTATTTGACCTATTTTGTTTAATTGTGTACCCGACACATTTTGTGTTCTCATTTCTGAATCCTAATGGCCTTTCGTCTCACTACCATCTCACTTATTATGTTGCGTATTACGGTCGGTCAACTTTTCCAGCCAATTCCGGTACATTCGTAAAATGATTTATGTGACTAACTAGTGTTTAAGCTTGTGGTCCAATACCCAATTGTCCAACATCCTTACTTCGGCATGAGAAACATATTTGATCAGGGAATGGATATTGAATACTCTCCAATCACTCAACTAGTGTCTTCAATAGCACATTTGGTTGAAATGCATCAAAAAGAAAAAGAGCACGACGTGGAAGAAATCAAATATCGGCCGTCAATGCGGGGAACAGTACCTGATAATTCATACCAATTGATACCTTATACTACAGATGAAACTTTTATGAACTACAGTCCGTCCACAGTTTCAAAAGTTGTGAACTCATTTCCATGTATTCTAATTATTCAAAAAAAGCCAACAACTTAGAACATTCCAGCAGTTAATTTGCCACCTGCGATGCACAATATTGGCAATTTGATCAGCCTGCAAAACAAACATCGACAGGAAAATGTATATGACACTACAAAAATGAGAGGATTTCCTATCCGCAAAACATCTGACATTCAGAGAGACCAGGCGAAAAAAATCTCTAGCAAGAAGGAGATTACCATTTTAGAAATCGCGAAAAAAATGCTGGGTATCGGTGAGTTTTTTCTCTTCTATATAGATATGTGAATGATATTCAGATGAGCTTCCAACAGCGAGTGAGGGAAACGCCATTGCACAATTATTGAGCAACAACAATTTAGAGCAATAAATAAACTTTTCTATTTTATTGTCTTTTAAGATATTCAGCATAATCAATGATTCCATCACCGTTTGAATCTAAATCGTCTAAAACAGCATCAACAAGTCTTTCAAGTTCCGCTTCGTCGGAGACTTGCATTCCACCCCCACGTTCTGAAAGCTGTTATCAAAAGACCTGGACTTCTATATATACAAACCACCATCATGATCATGTGTTAATGCTTTCAATATTTCTATTCCATCAATGTAATTATCCTTGTTCAAATCATGCATAGAAAAATAATGGAACCTTTGCTGCTCAGCTGACAAGTTTTCAATTTCAATTTTATTTTCTAAATGTTGTTTGAGATGCCTGGAAATTACCAGGTCGTTGAGATTAAATTTTCCACCTACTCTTCATCGTGAATCTCTTTTTCGTCTGCAAACTGGTGAACCGCTGAGAATGTATACACACATAACGAAAAAATAATCGCGAGTACAGTGAAGAAATGTTTCATAATTTTATGAATTGAGAATACGACACACTATCGGAGTGAATGTTTCTTATCAGTTAATGTGCTCATGCTCTCTCTCTTTTCTCCTTTCATGATAAAAAACAAGCATCGAATTGTAAACGGCATTGTTAAATAAAGTAATTTCTTTTATTGACTCCTTTGAATTGAAATAGAAAAAACTTTAATTATGCTATAACCAAACATATTCCATAAAACAAGAAAGAAAATTGGAGAAGTGGGAAACATTATCCAAATTATCACAAAATGCATACATTTTTAATTTCAAAGTGAATATGTTTAAAATTGAAAAGGGTTGCTCAACTGAGCTTCCCTAGAAATAAATTAAAAATTAGCTAAAACTTCTTTTATTGTTGTTGAGATGGAGGTTGTTGGCCGGTTTTCGCCATCTGGTCTTGATGAGCTCTTGCTTGATCTTCGCGAATTTTTTGAGCTTTCAAGAATTCTCCATAGTCGATGTATCCATCGGCATTAAAATCATCATCTCTAAAAATTATTGTTTGGTGAAACGGAATAGGAATAGGATCAAACCTCAAAATACTGTCTATCATTGTTTCCAACTCGACTTCACTAGGGAGTGGTGGAGGCTGATGATTTTCGTTATTTTGGGTATGTTGTGGAGCAGGATTTTCTAAAAGAACTCTTTTTTATCGAGGTTTTCAATTGTTCATGTTCGCTTCTTACATGAAAAAAAAAACTCAAAAACGTGAAATACCGATAAAACATATTTTTATGTGATTCATCATCAAGAGCTCACCGAAATATTTTTCTTTATATTTAGGCGAAAACATCCGATTAAAACTTTGACGGTAGAAATCAGTAAAACTGTTTTGAAACGTTTGCTCCAACAGGGAAAGAATAAATATTTCTAAATTTACCTACCAGCATGGAAATGAGTTATTGCTTTAATTAATTCTACACCATCAAGTTTCCCATTCTTGTCGAGATCGTGCATATTGAAGTAATGGAACTGGAGTTGCTCTGGTGTCATATTGGCAGTAGGATCGACTTTTCCATCGAGATGTTCTTTTATGTGACTGAAATATTCTTATGAGCCGAAGTAAATCATTACTTTTCAAATATATAACTTATATTAGTGCTCGGAAATTTCAAAAATGATTGAATCCTTTCGCATCATCGGTATTAAAATTAAAATCAACTCACTGTTCATCTCGAGCCTGTTCTCCACCGAATTGCTGTTGCTGGCCTGCTCCGTGTGCTTGCTCCGTAGCTTGCTGCTGTGTCTGGAATTGATTGTATTCAAGCTTTATTAATGTGCTGCTAACCTGAGTGTTGTGGCCTGGTAATTGATTAGGCTGATGACCATTTATGCTTTGAAACATGCAAAACAACAACAACGCGTTCAAAATCATTCTGAAAAAGGTGAATATATTCGAAGACGTCTTAATATTTGAAAACTGTAATCGAGAACAAGCCTAGTTTGAATCAAGTAAAAATTGTAACTCTTGACTAGTCACGACTCCAACTGTCGATTTACGGACTCGTGTCGATTTACGAGGTGAACTACGGTAATAGTTAAGCGACGTGTCTCTTCAGTTTTGAATAGACTTGTTACACTAATTGTATTTTTACGTAGTTTTACGATAGATATAATCATTCCCAAAAAATTTTACAAATTTTAAACAACTTAAAGACGTTTCTGGCTCCTCAGATGTACAAAACGAACAACTCATCCCTCATTTTCTATAAAAAATCTATAGTGCGGTGGAGCGTGTTTCCAACGAACAAAACACGCTAGCGTGACGCTCTATAGACGCACCCCTGCCCATTTTCTGACGTTCAATCGATGCCACGACAAGCTTTTTGTCGTTTTTATTTTTTAGTTTTCTGCGATATATATTGCAAAAAACATTTCTCTAGAAATATGTTGTTATATTGCAGTTCAATGTCGGATGTCGGACTCATCTCATATTAGATCAAGAAGACGTGTAGCGGAACAGAACACACACTTTGCTATCAATTTCGAGCACGATCCTGATCAAAAACTCAAAGGAAATCTTGCCTATAACTCATTTTCAACCGTTTTCAACGCTTCAGCATCTCAACTTTGGAATTCAGCACAGGTTTGCATTTATTCTCAAATATCTCTCATCCGATTCGTAGATTCTAATCGCAAACAATCCTGTTTTTTATAGGAAGCCCTTGCATCGACATACGACGTGGCAAATAACGAAGAAACTGATAACAAAGACGACTTCAAACACTTCGAAGCTCTCGATTCTCTAAGTATTTGTGGTAGTCCGTTTGACCGAATCCATATAACTATGCCGTCCAGAGATCGAACGTCAGAATTTCGAGTGACTGCAAAGTCTTATGAAGTTAGTCGTAATTTTTTCTCAATAAAAATGACATTTCGATTCAGATGAGAACTGCTGCAAGTGAAGTTCGTTCACACCCGAAGCATCAAGCTCTTGCGGATTCAGTGCAGTTCAACCAACTTGCAAAGTAGGTTTATCTTTAAAATACAAAATCGTAAACAAAAAACTTGCCAGGCGTATTGGTCATGATCTGAGTCAGACGTGTGCAAAAATGGAAACTTTAGCTGAGTCAGCAAAAAAGAAACGGTTGTATGAGGAAAGATCTCAGTTAGAGCACTTATCTGGCATTGTAAAAGAAGTGAGTAATAAGTATATTCCTTTTTTAAAGTTTTATTTAAGGACATTAAAAACTTGAATAGACAAATTGCTGCTCTTCAAGAGTTTTCACGAAGAAAAAATGGAAATCTAAAGGATCAGAACACAGGACATAGTCAGCTGGTGGTAGTAGGACTACAATCCAAATTAGCGAGCGTCAGTAAAGATTTCCAGAGCGTAATTGAAATAAGCACAGAAGTAAGTCGAGTTATATTTATCTTATAATTAATTCCAATACTTAGAACATGCGCGCCGAAAAAAATAGAAGAGATAAATTCTCCAACGGAATGCCCATGCAAAACAGTCTTCCTTCATCATCTTCAGGAAGTAACAGTATGTTTTTTTTTTAATTTTATCCCTTTCTGTCTGGCAACAATTCACTTGAGTAAAAAAAGAAAACACTTTGAGAAAGTAACATACGTACCGAAAAAAGAATAATTATAATAATTATATGCCTTTCAAAAAGTTAGATAAAGTTCTCAATAGTGTTTTGTGATTCAAAAATTGTATGGGAATCATAGTATGATTGAATAAATTTTTCTATTCAGTTAAATCCCGTCTGCTTCAAGACGATCAAGAGCATGGTTCGAGCTCAATCTCTTTGGATATGGGAACGATCGAAAAATATCAGACACAGCAGAGTATGATGGTAATATTACTACCTCGAAACATTTCTTTTTCATATAGCTCATTTATAGGCCCCTGATCAATCACTACAGTATGCTCAAGCTAGAAGTAACACTATGGCAACAATTGAAGGATCCATTTCCGAACTTGGTCAAATTTTCACACAATTAGCTACGCTGGTAAGCGAACAAGGGGAGATGATAACTAGGTAAGACAAAATAATTTTACAAAGTTCTACACAAACTAATTCAGAATCGATTCAAATGTAGAAGAAACATCTCTTAACATTGACTTGGCACATAGCGAGCTTGTTCGTTACCTGCAAAATATAACCAAAAATCGTACTCTTATGCTTCAAATTTTCGGAGTTCTAATGGTGTTTTTTATTGTATTTGTAATGTTTTTAACTTAAACGCAGAATATCCTTCTTCATATTTTCATATCGATGAAACATCGTTTGTGTATAAATTGCAAAGCCGGTCAGATAATTCTGTATAGGTTATTGACTTTTCGAGAGTCGTCATCATATTTTAGAAATTTTTTTCTTCTTTTGATGTGGTCGTAATATACTTCTTTACCATTCAACTGTGATTTTTTGGAGTTATTCCCGCTCCAACATCTTATCGCTTCGCTCTTTGATTATAAAAAGAAACATTGAAAAAACACTGTTTTTGTATTTTTCTTCTCTGGTTTTCAATCTGAAATCCATTTTTATCTTTCAATTCGTTGTTCAAGTTTTATCTATTTATAACTCCCATATTCCAGAATGAGGTTGTCAGCTGGCCTATTCGTGGGTGGCGCGGCTTGTGCGACGATAACAGCTGTGCTCAATGCTTTCGTTATAAACAAACAGTTCTACCCATCAATAGTCTATCTTTCGAAAAGCAGTTCTAGCATGGCTGTAAGTTTTAGTATTGGTGATGGAACTATATAATTCTTTCTCAAGGTGCTCTATGTACAAGCTCTTGTATTTGTTTACATCGCATTCGAAGTATTAAGAAAAATATTGTTCGGAGATTTGAGGGCAAGTGAGCATGAGGTAGTTTTTCATAGAGCAATCGATTGAACCAAAAGCTTTCAGCATTTGAGTGAACGAACTTGGCATGCTATACTCGAAACCTGCCTGGCATTTACAGTTTTCCGAGATGATTTCTCACCAAAGTTTGTGGCTCAATTCATTGGATTACTGTTTATCAAAAGTTTTCACTGGCTTGCTGAAGATCGAGTAGACATGATGGAACGAAGTCCAGTGATAACTATGAAATTCCATATAAGAATGCTTGGTTAGTTATCAGTTATAGCCTGAGAAAACGGTTGTTCTGAATTTTTCAGCTGTTCTTGGCGGTCTCGGAGCTGTTGATTCGTTTTTCGCTTCACATGCATTTTTCTCAACTGTCAGCCAAGGTGCTGGATCGCAAATTGTTTTTGGATTCGAATACGCAATACTGATTACAATCATAATGCATGCAGCTGTAAAATATCTTCTTCATGTTGTGGATCTTCATCGTGTTCAAGCCTGGGATAATAAAGCGGTTATTATTCTCTACACAGAGTTAGTCATCAGTAAGTTGAAGAAAAATTATGAGCTTGAAAAGTAATATTTTGCGTCAGATTTCATTCGATTCGCATTGTACGGCGTTTTCGCAATGATCATGCTAAAAGTTCACACTTTCCCATTGTTTGCCGTGCGACCATTCTACCAATCATTAAGAACATTTGCTAAAGCGTGCAAAGATGTTGTAATGTCAAGAAGAGCTATCACAGCAATGAATAAGTAAGAGAAAAACAGTGAATTTCCATAGCAAATTTTCTGTATTACAGTCAGTTCCCTGTTGTGACTGCTGCCGAGTTGGAAACGATGGACTCAACCTGTATAATTTGCCGCGAAGAAATGACAGCGGTGTCATCTCCAAAAAGACTACCGTGCTCTCATGTCTTTCACACTCACTGTCTTCGAAGTTGGTTCCAGAGACAACAAACGTGTCCAACTTGTCGTACTGAAATTTGGAGTAAGATTCAGTCAAATTACAAAACAAAGCATGAAGAAATTTCAGCCACCAACAACCAGAATCAAGACACTCGACCAAATGTACCAGCAGGACAAGCAGAAGGTCCTAATGTCAATGCGATCCCAGGAATTCCCTTTGTTGCACACCAATTCGCTTTCCAAATTCCAAACAATGTAGCTGCTGGTGCAGCTGGTGGCCTACCGAATCAAGCACATCCTGGACCATTTCCACATCAAATATTCTTTGCTCCACCGCCAGTCAATCGCCCTGAGTTTATGAATTTACAACAGGGACCGATGCCATTCGGACTACCGCCGTTTATTCCTTCACCGCCTCCACCATTTGCTTCACCAATTCCGCCAGACTATTCGGGATTCACTGATCAAGAACTACGAAACATGGAAGGGGATAGTAGAGACGCTATCATCGCGAGACTTCGAGCAATGGACAATGTGATGACACTCATTGACTCGGCAAACATTCAGATGACCCAATTGGCAGCACTATTGCCACAGAGATCTCAACCTGCCGCACAGCAACAGAACGCATCAGCGGAAACTTCTGCGACGCCAGAGCCTTTATCGACAAATTTGAATGAACAAGAAACATCCAACCAAGCTCCAGGACATACGTCGTCAATTGAATCCAGGATCTCTGCACCAGATCTGCCAACTTCTAGTGGAAATGTGTCTCCATCTACATCAACAGCTCATAGCAATGAATCAACACCAGTGTTTCCAACTAATGAATCACCATCACTTTTCCGTAGAAAAAGCGGCTCAACGAATGTAAGTTCATTCAACACGGCATCGACATCATCGGGTTCGACGACAAATTTGGAAGAATTAAGACAGAGACGATTAGCAAGGTGAGTCCGCATTTTTTGATTATTCAACATGTTTACTTGTAGATTCGCAGCTAACGATTCTTCTCAAAGTCAATCCAATCAGCCAACTCGTAGCCCCTCTCCATAAAGATGTTCATTGTTCAGTTTTTTTGGATTTATTCGATTTGTATTATAAGATTTTTATATTTAAAAAGCATGAAAGAATAGTTTGAAAATGTGAATCAGAGTGTGCTATGTTCAGTTTTTAGCACAATATTGAAATAATTTTGGTTCATTTAGTTCGGCCACGGCACAAATTCTTTTTGACATATTGGAACACAAAACACTAAAATTCTCGGTTTTCAAATTTTGCTTTCATTATCGGCACCATCCAAATATTTCTTGTCTATGTGCTCTAATGGGTAAAAAACGTGTGTTCATTAATATTTATTTTCTCCATCAACGATAATAAATAAAATGATTTATTATAAACTTGATATATTAATAATAAAAGTGTGAAATTCATTGAATTACCATAAATTAAGCAGACCAAAGTGGGGTGAATACCAGGCCAACAGTTGACTGTGATTCATCCATTATTTTCCGGTGGATCACGAGACAACTGAAGGAATGGGATTACCCAAGCCGTAGAATGAATATATAGGGCGAATATATAAAGAAAAGCAACAATCCGATGTGAGAGACGGTTCTAGTCATTACCATATGCGAAATGACTAAGCGCCGTCTTCCCAAATCGGAAGGAGCTCACAGACGATACAGGAAATTCTGAGTCGTTTTTCCGGTTTTTATAGCGATTCTAGGGACTATCTCGAGAGGGTGGGGTGGAGTGTGATGTTTGAAAGAGGAGTTAGAGAAGTAGGTGGAAATGGCGTGGGAAACTCCGCCCACTTACTCTTTTTTTCATCTTTAATTTGAATTTTAGTAGTTATCTCTGTAAAAAAAAAGAAAACAATAAGAAAAAGTCCTAAGAAACAAGTTGTGATATCAAGAAAAACGAATTCAATCCGATTTTTGATTCAATGCACAGAAAAGATCCCTCGAACAGAAAATAGAATAGTTCATCTTGTTGATATGATAATCAATGCCTTATTTTTGTCGTTTTCAACAATATGTGAAACGAGAAATCAGCAACGATCGTACGATTACTTTAAATTAATCAATATTTACAATTTTAAATGAGTTAATTCCAGAATCCGGGCAAAATGAGGCAGAAAAGCACGATCTCGAATTCTGAAGAACCAAACGAAATTGAAGATGATGGTATAAAAATAAATAGCGAAAAATATAATTGTTGTTTTCAGGACTAATTCATGTTCAAGAACTGGCAGGATTCGTTGGTAAGTTTTTTTCCCATAAATATTATTAACTGTTGAAATTAGTTAATTTATCATTTTTATTATAGGCGGTGTCACTCCATTGCTCACACCTAAGCATCAGCCTTTGGTTCATGTAAGCCTCTGACCGTCTCCAACTCAAGAATATTCCTTTTAAGGGTAAAATTACAAAAGATGCCGCAGTCGCAACGTATTCCGCTTTGAGAGGTGGAATTACCTGTGAAAAGGAAAAAAAGTAAGTTTTTGTTGATTTTATAATGATAATTTGGACATTTAGAATTCGAGCGATGTATGATAGGTTAGATATTGACAACGATGGCTCGATTGACATTAGAGATCTCACGCGGGCGATGAGGCATGATAACCCACACATACCTACCAATTTGGCACCGGTATTACTTTTTTTCGTAATGATTTGGAAACCTTTTTGTAGATAATTATTTCAAAAATGTGTCCCGATGATGCTGGAAAAGTTGCTTTCGATCATTTTGCTAATTATGTACTTTCCAATGAGGAGAAGCTAGCCGATATGTTTTTCGAAATGGACAGGAACAATGATGGTAGAAAAACTACCTCTCAAATAATATTGATGTTCAAATTTTAGGTTTGATTGATGCGACTGAAATGAAAAATTATTGCGATGGAATTGGTGTGCCAATTGATGATCAGAAAGTGAGAAGCATTGTAGAAAAGTGAGAATTTACAACAACGATACTATTTGAGATTTTAAATCCGATGCATCGATGAAGACTAACAAATATGTTGCAGAATGGATCAGACAGGTTCCTCATCAGTTGGACTACAAGAGTTCCAGGAATTTATGTTTCTTTATCCTTTGTTGAATACGAAAGATATTGTTTACTTTTGGAGACATAACTTGGTAATCTTTCTTTTTCACAAGTTCACGAATCCATTGTTTGAGGCAGTTTTAAATATTGGTATTTCAGATCATTGACATCGGCGAAGATAGTCAGATTCCAGAAGATTTCTCTGCAAAGGAGATGCAGGAAGGCGCTTGGTGGCGTCATTTGGTCGCTGGTGGATCTGCTGGTGCAGTTTCACGTACTTGTACAGCTCCGTTCGATCGTTTAAAAGTGTATTTACAGGTATGAAACTTTTTCCTGTATTATTCTTATTTGTTTGTTTTAGGTGAACTCGACTAAAACGAATCGCTTAAACGTAATGGGCTGTATACGGTTGTTGCATGCTGAAGGGGGTATAAAATCGTTTTGGAGGGGGAATGGAGTAAATGTTGTCAAGATTGCACCAGAATCTGCTATCAAGTTCATGTGTTACGATCAATTGAAAAGAATTATTCAAAAACACAAAGGAAATGAGGAAATTTCCACTTTTGAACGACTAATGGCTGGTTCTGCAGGTTCGTTGATATGTTTCATAACTTTTATCAAATATTTAACAGCGGGTGCGATATCACAGACCGTCATTTATCCGTTGGAAGTGATGAAGACACGGCTAGCACTACGGAAAACTGGACAAATGGATAACGGAGTATACCATTTTGCGCAAAAAATGTACTCAAAAGATGGAATTATGTGCTTTTATAAGGTTAAGATTATTCTTGTGTAATATTGACGATTGTAATTTTCAGGGCTATATTCCAAATCTAATAGGTATTATTCCGTATGCTGGTATTGACCTGGCTGTATATGAAAAGCTGAAGAAATATTACATTCGTAATTACATGGTTTGATTTGTTTTCTTTACCTTTGAATGTCGATAGTTACAGGCAAACTCGAAAGAACCGGGTGTTATTATTCTACTCGCCAGCGCAACCTGCAGTTCAACCTGTGGGCAGTTAGCCAGTTATCCATTTGCATTAGTACGAACACGTTTACAGGCGAAATGTGAGTTGATCATATTAATTTTGGATCAGAAATATTTTTAATATATAGCACTCGTACAATATTCGTCGCAACCTGACACAATGATAGGGCAGTTCAAGTACATATTCAAAAATGAAGGATTTTTTGGGTTTTATCGCGGGATTACTCCCAATTTCATGAAGGTATTTTTTTTAAAGTTTATACCTTTGAAGTTGTATGATTTACAGGTGATACCTGCTGTAAGCATCAGTTATGTTGTCTATGAAAAAGTTCGTTCAAGTCTAGGAGTCAAGATGATATAAGCAAAACCCTTAAAAATGAAGTTCAAATGTGGAGGTAGGTTACTATAACATTTTATAAAGCTAAATACTATTTCAGGTGAAAAAGAATACGAACAAGCACAACTTCAGGAAGAACTTGACTCGATGATGCAAAAAAAAACTGTTTATAATTGTTATTTGAAATAAAGAATATTTATTAAGATAGTTTTGTAATTGAAAAAATACTTTTGACCATTAATTTATTATTTAAAACAGTTGCTATAGTAATCAATTTTGATTTAAAAAAAAACGATTTCCACTCACTTCCGTCACCCGAAATATATTAATAAGTTTGCTAGATTTCTCGGTGCGTTTGAGAAAATCTCGTCACCTGATTAAGTTTGCATTCAGGTATCTTTTTTTCATAAAGATGAAGTATAGGATTGCGGGGTATAATATTGTGTCTTAACGAGAAAACTTGGCGGGCAGCGTAACATAGAAACAAAATGAGTGTATCGATTTGAAAAGGATTGATTCGGAACTAGGCCAATGGAGAATGGAGACAAATACGACGTATATATCTAACACAAGGTCGTTTGGTCTAGTCCTCTTGCCAGAATGAATATTCCAACGTTTTTGCGGCCATTCGTAGGATGGTTTTTTGGATTATCCATATTGTTCACTGCTCTCTTCGGTAATTATGTGATCACTTTATTTCTTGCTATACCAATGCTTGGAAAACATCAACTATGGAGGAACTTGATGGATCGCGCTATTTCCTACTGGATGACGATACCTATGGTATGGCTTCGTATTACTTTTCTACTGGAAAAAAACTTAACTTCCGATAAAGTCAACTAAACTAGCTAGTCATGTGAACATTAACAAACAACAACTAATATTTAGAATATCATATTTCCAGGGACTTCTCGAATATGTTTTTGGAGTTCGTGTAAGAGTTAGTGGTGATGAAATTGAGTTTGGGCGTACAGCACTAATTATTATGAATCATAGGACTAGGCAAGTACACTCAAAACTGTAGCAACAAATTTGCTGTTAAGATTAGATTGGATGTACATGTGGTGTGCATTATATCAAATGAATCCATGGCTGATAACATCGAATAAAATATCATTGAAATCACAACTGAAAAACCTACCAGGAGCCGGGTTTGGCATGGCAGCGGCTCAATTCGTCTTTTTAGAAAGGAATGCAGAAGTCGATAAGAAGTCGTTCGATGATGCTATTGACTACTTTAAAAACATGGATAAAAATTATCAGGTAAGATCAACATGTTTCGATCGAACTAAATGGGCAGTACAGATACTCTTGTTTCCCGAGGGCACAGACAAATCAGAATGGACTTCGCTTAAAAGTACCGAGTTCGCCAAAAAGAATGGGCTAGTAAATCTGGAATATGTACTGTATCCAAGAGTAACAGGATTTCTCCATCTTATAAACAAAATGCGTGAGAGTGAGTTGGATCTAAACATTATTTTACTGATAAAAAATACACAGATGATTACATTGATTATGTGTATGATATTACTATTGCATACCCTTATAACATTGTTCAGTCAGAGGTAGTTTTAAGTTTCACCGCCTTGATTCGACAAAAAATTTCAGATTGATCTTGTTGTCAAAGGCAGAGCACCCAGAGAGGTTCATTTCCATATTAAAAAAATTCCAATAGCTCATGTTCCGTTAAATGAAGCAGATACATGCAAATGGTTGAACGAGTGAGTATGAATTTTCCTCGAATGGAACGGCACTGCAAACGCTGCCGGAGAATGATAATACCTCGGAATCTAGAAGAGTTATAAAAAAGTAATCAACTGCAAAGTTGTAGATCATAACTTCCTCTACAAGTTTGCTGTTGACAACTTTTTGATAGCTCTTCTAGATTCCGAGATATGAGCATTCTTCGGCGGAGTTTGCAGTGCCTCTCTATTCGGTAATAATGAAAATAACGTATTATCAATTTCACACCAATGGCCCCTTCGCAAAAAAAAAGTTTTTTGGTACCCGCCGCGAATCGTATGCCTAACGCGGATACGCAGCGAGAGTGTTAGTGCAAAATAAAAAAACGTTTTTTTCCGAGGGGGCCATTGGTTTGAAATTGATAATATATAAAATTATTAGTCGCTGGTTATTGAAAGAGGAGCTTCTCCGTCAGTTTTATCAAGAACAACAACCTATAAATCGAACGTTTCCTATGAAACCGGGTGACGGAGTTTGGAGAAGTGTGAGTTTTTAGTCTCATCGAACCCCAGATACTGATAAGTGAATTTAGTGGAAGGAACCAAAACGTCATTTTTATGTAAAGGTGACGGCACTTCTGTTTTGGTACACTGTCATCAGTTTTTGCATATACCATATTTCATTCGTTCTATCTCTACAGGTACATTATCTCAGAAAAATATGTTTATAAACTTTATTCAGATTGGATTTTCATACTTCTTCATTGTCAGCCTGATACTCAATTGTTGTTATGGCGGAATCGATAAGTTCATCATCAACCGGTGGCAAAAATCGCTATAATAACTATTGCAATAACTTTTAGTCTAAATGTGTTTCGACTAGTTTCCATAACGGGTCATCAATTCAATCTCTATTATCATTTTCATTGCTGCTTCCTTCTAACCCAAACCTACAGTATTTTCTGGACTTTGCTTGTTATTCTTAAGCTCATAAATGTTTTATTCAACAAAATAGTATGCCAAAAAAATTGTCATCATTTGTTTTTCATACTGTATTTCCTCGAATAGAGCGGCACTGCGAATACTGCCGAAGAATGATCATATCTCGGAATCTAGTACAGCTATCAAAAAGTTGTCAACAGCAAACATGTAGAAAAAGTTATGATTTACAAATTTGCAGTTGACCACTTTTTGATAGCTCTTCTAGATTCCGAGATATGATCATTTTCCGGCAGTGTTTGCAGCACCGCTCTATTCGAGGAAATACGGAAACAGAATGGTATTTCAAAAAAAATTATCATCATTTGTTTTCATATGCCGTCGTCATTTCTGCGTTCTGTTATTGAATAAAAATGGTCTTTAGTGGTGTTTGTTTATTGAGTAAGTTACATTGATGTTTGTCAGATAAGTTTCCATTTTCGCCATACTCTTTCATTTTTTTCTCTGTTTCTCATTTTACCTTTCCAAGTACGGGCAGTTTGTAGTACAAATGAACAATACATTCAAAGACTCTTTTATTCATAAAATTTTTATTCATACTTATAACTGTGTGGAACATTGAAAAACAGTAATCTCCAGAGATGAAATATAGATGGAAGGCGCCTAAAGTTTCTTCAAAGAAATCACGTCAATCATTTTGTTCATAAGACATTATCGTCCAACCGACACTATCTATTTTTCTTTCTCTCTATATACAATTTTCATTTTTCCTCTGTCTCTATCTCTCCCACTCGTCTCACTTCCCATTCACTCTCAAAAGCAATCGATGAACATTTTTTTTCTCTTTTCATTGAGAAAAAGATGGATTACGAGCGTTTAGTTTTTCTGATGAAAGAAAAGAGAAAGAGAGTCAAGTTTGCCAAACATTTGTTTTTTTTCAAATGAGGTTTATCGTATTATACGTAATCGTAATCGTAGTTGTAAAACAGTACGTTTTTGTTTTCTTTTATGAACTTTTTTTTGTCAAAACTCTTAGAAGTTATATCCATGATTTCTGACGTCTATAAATCGGAGAGAGTTGCAAATGATTAATTGTGGTTTCTTCTTTTCTTTCCTCATCTTCCTCATTTTTCGATTGTCCAACCTATCTATTCGTTGCATTTCATGTTTCCATTCCAGTTTAAAGTGTCATATCAACGACCCTTAAAGTTTTCAGTAAGTTGTTTCGGCATTGATAGAATACGATTCTATCAGTGTTTATTATCTGATAGGATATTGTATTTATTGAATCTTCTGCACATTATATTTACTAGTCCTCTACCAAATCTATTAATGCTCTGATCGTTACGCAGTTACCGTATTTCCTCGAATATAGCGGATCTACAAACACTGCCGGAGAATGATCATATCTCGGAATCTAGAATAGTTATCAAAAAGTTGTCAACAGCAATCTTGTAGAAAAAGTTATGATCTACAAATTCGTAGTTGAGAACTTTTTGATAGCTCTTCTAGATTCCGAGATATGCTCATTTTCCGGCAGAGTTTTTTTTTCATCATCAAAGAAATAAATTCAGAGATCGGCGGATATAAGTAAGAGTATCAATATAACCGTAAACTCTTCCATCACGGAAAAGGTAAAAATCGGAATACGTTGATTCGCCATGATTCGATTTTTAAGGGAATGGATGTGTTGCATGATTTCTTGGTTCCAAAATACGAGCTTCATGATTTCCAAAATGCGGAAGAATGCAAAGTGATTCGGATGATTTTTCAACTGAGTCAAGTTCCTTATGAGTTCAAGACTGTTCAACGTGATGATTATCTAGAAGGTATATATAATGAATCAGTTTTGAAATATATCAAATATATCATTCTAGATTATCCGTTTTATGCTCTACCAATGCTTCAAATGAATGATAGAAAGTACGGTAGCATTCTATCAATTTGCCGTCATCTTGCATGGAGATATAGTACGAATTTCATCAAAAAAATCTCGTAGAAACATAGATATTTGAAGATTTATCTGGTAAAACAGCTTACGATGATGCTCAAGTGGATGATATCGCTGAGAAAGTGTTTGAAGTTCGAATGAAAATCAAAAACTGGCTGGATCATATAGAGCATGGACATGATCATACTTGTGATGTAAATCTATTTTCATCACTTTATATTTCTCATTATATGTTTTAGGAAATATGTACAAATATCGAAAAAGTAACCAACACAACTGAGAAATTGTTCGCCGTCCTCGAGAGACAACTGCAGACTGCGCCCTCCTCATGGTTGATTGGACACTCGGCAAGTGTTGTATATGTAGCGCAGTGGTAAAGTGCGGCGGCGGGGGGAAACACACTCAAGTTCGAAACACGAGCAGTGATGAATGCACGTGTTTGCTTCTGACACCTCTTATGTTAGCGGCAATTTCCGTGTCGCGATGAGTCCAACAGGATCTCTGAGCTCGTTTTTAACTGTTTTGTTTTTCAGATTACCTGGGTCGATTTGTTAGTAGCATGTCTTGTGAACCCAATAATATTCCATCGTCCAAAATTGCTTCAAAACTTCCCGATGCTCTATTTGCACAACGAAAAAGTGGCACACCATAACGATTTAGTAGGGTTCCTATATCGCGTTAGAGACCGTAAATATCAATTGAAATAAATAAAGATAGTCGTAAACTATGAATAAATCTGGTTAAACACTCAAAACGCACAAAATTGTTACAAAAAAAAAATGAAGATGTTAAAAAATCGCTAAAGTTCACTACACCTTTCAAAACTAATTTCATAAAAAATATTTTGGTGAAGATAAAAATTTTTTTGAAGGTTGTTCAGAGAATATTGAACCCACCAATTATACTCACCTATACTCAACTATACTCATGATTTCGTTTCGATTTCCTCGTGATTATTCATATAACTGCTGCTGAATCTTACCAATGAGCAACATTTCTCAATTCGTTTTAGGTAAGCGTATAAAATAAAATGCAGTGATATATACGAAACAAGTCAATCAAACACCTGCGTGTGTTAAAAAAAAAGTTGTTTTCAAGTTGTTTTTGCCCAAGTAAATTAAACGCTATGATAAGCAGTACGGGTAAGTTTAATATGATCTTAATTTGTTCAATATTCGTATTGAAGAACCGTATTTCCTCGAATATAGCGACACTACAAACACTGCCGGAGAATGAGCATATCTCAGAATCTATTACAGCTATCAAAAAGTTGTCAACAGCAATCTTGTAGAGAAAGTTATGATCTACAATTTTGCAGTTGACAACTTTTTTATAGCTCTTCTAGATTCCGAGATATGATCGTTTCGAGGAAATACGGCAATACTCGTATCGAATAAAGCACAATTAAATGGTTTAGGTTCGTTTTACCTTCGTAAAACTGGAGAAATTCGAAATGTTTATGAATATTTTCTCATTTCCGAATGCCCGATTCATATCATCAATATCCTAATGATATTAGCTGCTCCATACCGACTTTTTTCGAAAAGACTGTTGGTACATGAAAACATGAAGGTAATTATTGTCTTCTAATGAATTGGAAAGTACGAATTTTTCAAGATAATCATCATGAGTTACTTATTCGCTGCGTTCTGTGTTAGCATTTCTCGGCTCACATGGCTCGTCTGCGAACTATGTTTAGTAAGCATAGATATAATGGAACTTTTTATGTATTCTCGACTTGTATTCCAAACATCAAGTAAAAGATAACAGTTGCCACATTTTATAATATTTGCTTTCCAGTTTCTGCTCATCTATTTGTATTCTCTGCTGAACGTGCGATTGCCACTGTCCGATCGGTGCAATATGAGCATCGATCATGTCTACCATTCGTTATTTTTTCATGTATCCTCACCGTAAGTGTATGCGACACATGAGAACTTTCATATCTTCTTTTTCCAGTATGCTTACGCATTCTTATGCCTTTACTCGAAATACAACATTGCCAAGGGTAGGGAACTCAACACTTTGATGTTAATATTTTTCTCCTCAATTGCAATAATTGTTATGGTTTATGTATTTTTTGAAAACAAGCGGCGAGTGAAAGAAAGAAGATGGAAAGGTCCAGTGTCGGAAGCATATCAGGTTAATATTTTATTGAACTTTTGAAAATGATAGGTTTGTTAAAAATGAATGATAGTTGATATACTTTTGAAAATGATAGGTGTATTACTGACACTAGATTCATAATGTCATAGATTCATAGATTCTTTTCTCTTCAGTTTCCTGAATGTTGTCAGCATCCTCAAAGCATAGCAATAGAGTAGGAAAACATAGAATTTGTTGTAAAAGCAATTTTAAACAGCCAAAAAATAGTGAGTACGACGCTCCATTATCCGCGCATTTGTTGTATATAGTAAATCTACACAAGTGGCGCTAGTTCAAAAAACATGCTGACGTGGCGTATCCAACGGACCACACCGCTCTCCTCACCTACATTTAGGCTATACGCACACATGTGCATGATAGCCGAGTGGTATAAACGCCCGTCTAATAAGCGACAGATACGTACAGTTAAGGGTTCGAGTTCGAGTCTCGACCATGCCGTGTTTGGGTTCACGGCCTCGTATGTAAAGGTAATTCATACGTGACGTCCCCGCTCTGTAGCTTAGAAGATGGCGGTTTACCATCCGACATCATCGTTATTGTGGTTTACGTGGAGACAAAGCTCACCATATCGCCTTCAATACTGTATGACTAGGTGTGAATGTGTTGATTCCTATAAGCTCTGGACGGGGTCAGTTTTGCTGTAGATTCATTGATTCATAGAAAACCAACAATAGGAGTTAGTAGTGAATACATTTTTTTTTCAAGTTTCCCGAATTCAATCATTAAAAAAATATAAACTGCCTTCATTCATCGAAGTGAAAATGATTCTTATTTTTTTCGTTGCGTTCTAGTTCAAATTTAACATAAATTAATCAGAAAATCATGTGTTCGGGTTTCGCATAATAGTCTGATCGTAGATATATAAGATATTATCTTTTATCATCTTATCAGAACATAATAATATATGCAAATAATCATCTTTCACAGTCTGTCTATAGAATAACACGTCTGTAATGCATATGTTGTTTAGAAAAATGTTGAAAAACCGGGTGCTGCCCCGAGGACAACAAACCGATTTATTCACGTGCTGAACGGGGAAACCCTACTTTATTGTATTATCGTTGTTACAGTGTTTCACTAAGATTTGCTAACAATGCTTTCAGGGTAATATGATTATTGAACCTAGTGTAAAGGGTGGCGATAATAAAGTCATATACTTCAATAGACATTTATTAACTTTGAAAATAGTTGATTATATACATATATAGTCAAAAATTGCTGTTATGATAAGTATTAGCAGTGATAGAAAACATTTCAGATGAGGGAAAACATCAGAACATCTCGTCTTTTGCTTTCAATTTTTGCAATATCAGCGGCTTTCCTCCTACCATCCAGTTTTTTTATTATCAAATTCTCTGCGTCTCTTAATGATGAAGCACAAGAATGGACAACAATAACAAATGGGTATGGATATGATATTTTAGTATCAAGTGGCTCGACGGTAGGGACATTTGTACTACTTAGGTATATGTCATCTGACGACTTTTTCCGCAACTTTTTCGGTCAGTTGCATCCTCAGAGCATAATTATTGTTATATATAGTTTTAGGATCTTGTTCTCGAAGTAACAAAATAAATCACGGAAAAAAGAACATCGTTTTCCGAAGTATCCATGGGGGTAATGTTGAAATAGGAAAACTCGCGGTAAGAGCCTACTCATTTTTTCCAAGTATTTCCATGAATATAGCGGTACTGCAAACGTTTCCGGAAAATGATCATATCTCGGAATCTAAAAGACCTATCAAAAAGTTGTCAACTGCAAATTTGTAGATCATAATTTTTTCTACAAGTTTGTAGTTGAAAACTTTTTGATAGCTCTTCTAGATTCTGAAATATGATCATTCTCCTTGCAGCACCGCTCTATTCGAGGAAAAATGTTAACCGATTTTGATTCAAGTACACTTTTTTTCAGCATGAAATGGAAACGCAAACTTACTTCAAACAGCTTGCAAATGCATGGAAATGACGGACCAGAAATAGTATAAGTTCAAAATAACTATGGACTTTGCATTGTTTGTATGTTTTCCTATCACATGAGCTTGTTTTGCATTCTGTTGATTGCAATAGAAACTTTGATCCAATTTATCATGTGTGCAAAAAATGAATGAAATAAAGAAAACAACACATTAAAATCAGATGCGTACCGTATATATATATATCAAATGATCTTTACAATATATTTTTCTTTTTGTCTCTCTCATTCTACCGTTTCCATTGTTTTGTGAATATAGTGGTGAAAGGAACCAATTTTGTATATACATGTTTTTCTACATGTGATAATTGAACCCTTTCAAATTTCTTTAGAGTGCAGTTCGCAGTCTTGATTCAACTTTTTTCTAAAAAATTGTATCTATATATGCCCTTGGAGAAAACATTACTTCCTTTCTCATTGAATGAAGATCAAAAAGCAAGTGATAGCGAATTCCCCGGGCAAATAAAGAAGATAGATAGAAAATTTTTTGAATGTGGGGTAATAAATTAGCATGGCCTTCTCTTCTAATCCTGTAGATAGATAAAAGTGACAAAAACGAAGAAGATGGGTGCAATGTACTCGATCAAACTACTTGACTAGTTTTAATGTGAGAATTATCAAACTAATTGCTGGTTTGGAATTCAACAAAAGCCGTATCCTTGAATCGTATGGCTGAGAGACTACATAACCGGACAAAAATCTATTATATTTTTGCCTATATTCGGCCCAAAAATGCTCGGAATCGAGTATAACATGAACTAAGATAATATTGAAATCATAAAGTACTTGTATCCACCTTCTCAAAAATATACTTACTTGGATTTTCTGATCACCCATTTCAAATATATATACATCTTTAAGAACTGCACATTTTGCGGAAAGTTGGCTAACAATATACTGTATGTATATTGTATTTGGGTGATCAGAAAATCCAAGTAAGTATGTTTTTGAGTAGGTGGATACGAGTACTTTATGACTTCAATATCATTCATGTTATACTCGAATCCGAGCATTGCAGGACCCAATATAGCCAAAATACACTGAAAAACACAAAAATGAGTTCCGGAAATACGTGTATAAAGGTGTCCCGGTATGAAGCAATTGAAATAACCTGAAAACAAACAACATGTTCTCCGCCAACAGTGAAGATTCCGAACAGTGTTGTACCAGTTGCCCAAACTAGTACCAGAACAAAACAAAACATATATACGCATACATAAGTTATTCGTCGTTCTCCCTACTTGTTGACAAAGTAATCCCGCGATGCATCTGGTAGTCATAAATCACTTTTAGAATATCACGAGTTTTTTTATTGTCTAGAACCTCCATTAGTCTATCTTGCAAGCATTTCATTGAAATCATTAAATGAACCTCAATGCCTTCCCCCAATGAGAAATATCGTGTAGTGGGAAACGACGCCCGCCCTCGCACGTGTCTACTGATACGAAGGATCAAACGAACATAACACATTTCACGTGGGGCGCAGGCCCGGGGCGAGAATCGTTCAATGTACCGTGATGGTGAGCGTCATCAGAGATGTAAAGAAGACTCTCAGAGAAAGGCCATTCATAGAGAGACCCGACATACGAAGAGATACAGCCAACGAAAAAATATTGAAAAAGAGGAGGGTCAATCTAGGTGCAAGTGCGAAGCCGCGCCTTCTGCATACCCACCTATAAAAGGCAAGGGGTATTCCCTAAATTACGTACATACATACTTCGTTTCTTTTTATCCTCGATAGGTATAATAATGTAAATGTGTATCGACATAATATTTTGTCTCGTGAAAACCAGTACTTTTAAATCGTCTGTTGTATCAACTTCTAGTATCAACTTCTTATGTTCAATTTATAGAAATTCCAAAGCTTCACAATCAACAAAAAAATGTCATCTGATGGTCCAGTATTCTCCCGTGCCGAAGTATCCGATCACTGTACCGACGATGATTGTTGGGTTATTGTTGGGAACCATGTATACGATGTGACCAAGTTTGTCTATATTCATCCAGGAGGCGCGGAAATTCTTATTGAATTTGTAAGTTGATTAATAAAAATGTTCAAATTTTATGATATGAAATTTCTAGGCTGGTGGTGATGCAACTGACGCATTCGAGTCTGTTGGCCATTCTGTATGTGCTCGTGTCATGTTGACAAAGTTTAAGATCGGATCACTGCCAGTTGATGAGCGACCCAACTTTCTTCAATCAGAATACATTGCTCACGCAAAAGTTCAGCTACCAGTTGTTCAAATCAACTAATATAACCATTTCCAATTCGTCAGCAGCAGAGTAACGGGTTTTTGAAATTCATACCTCAGAAATCAATAGACAATATCAACTGAGATACTCTCTTCATATTATACCATCTTGACAGTTTCTGAAGATCACAGAAACCTTATTATATCTAGCCATTTCTTTCGTTTTCTTGGATAGCCACTTTGTTTAGTAGCCTCTTTTTTTTGTTTTCATATGTCTGTTTTTTTCTTCTCGTTTTTATGTTTTAAAAGAACGATTACCGGTAAATTCGACTGTTAAAATTTTTTTGGGCGTGTATAAAATGTCTAATATGAAATGTTCAAGTTATGAAAAATAGTTCTAAAAAACAAACAATTCAACTCATGTAGACTATATACAAATGTTGATTTTCACATGGTGAACACATTTCCCTTTTTTGCTACGTCACACCGCCATTGATACGCTATCACTTACAGTAACCCAATTGACAATACGATTCATCAAACAAATTAAGAGATAAAGAAATCTACTAGAGACGATTTCTCTCAATTTGTCAATCAGTTGAACGAGATAGATACAGAATGAAAAAGTAGCATCAAATGTTGCGATTTCTTTATTGACATTCAAAAGGGAGTGCAATCAAATTAAACAACAATATTGATGTTTATTAGAGAAGACATTTCCTTGTTTCGTGTCGTGGAACCGATCGTAGATCATTAGAATTTGTGTATTCCTAAACTAGAAACTTCGACGACGTTTTTTTTCAGTGAACGTTATAGTTTCTGAAGTTGCAATTTCAAAACCAGTATTCTTGCATTCTGTAATAAAAAGTATGCGGAAACTTATTTTGTACTAATAATTGATTTCATGTGATTACCCTGCGGGTCAAAAAAACATTGAAACACGGACATTATATTTGAAGAAAAAGGGTAGTTTTTCAATATATGAGGAAATACCGAATTTCCTCGAATGCGCTGCCGGAAAATCACTATATCTCGGAATCTAGAAGAGCTAGAAAAAAGTTGTCAACTGCAAATTTGTAGATCATAACTTTTCCCACAAGTTTGCTGTTGACAACTTTTTGATAACTGTACTAGATTCCGAGATATCATCATTCTCCGGCAGTGTTTGCAGTCCCGCTCTATTCGAGGGAATACGGTAACTGTTCGTTTGAATGGACTATCTTTTTGTTCCTTGTATCTGTGATTTAAAAACACTAAAAATGAATCTTTTTGATTTTCGTAAAAACTCTTGTGACTTTGACGTTGTAGTCGAAAGGTCAATCCAATATCACAATGCATCTAGTAAAATCTCGTGTCCTTTATTTTCGTTCAGAAAGTTGTATCATGGGCATTGATTTTAAGATTATTATATATTTTCCTGTTGAAGATGGACAAAGTCCATTGATCTGCGATGAAACAGACTGATTGGAAACTGTCGGCCGAAGAAGAATTATTTTATAGCACTATCTTTTTTGATGGTTTTATGATCTTTTTGAAGATATAAAACGAGAGGGAGACTATCAATTTTGCAGGAATGATAAGACACACTTGAAGATATGAGGACTATCTATAATAGACACAGAGACGACCACATACTTTCTGTTAGCGTTGTCTGTAAATACTTATGGATGAAGTGATTGAAATGACAAATGTTACATGTTTTTTTCATTAATTATTGAAACAGAAAAAGTAAAAAGTAATCCATAGATTCATAGGTTTTGTATCTTTATGCGGATTTGTGTGGATTCGTGAAAGCAATTACAAAAAAATATGGGGTACGGCACTCCACGTGTTTGTTGTTTATCGTAAATTTACACCAGTGGCTCTAGTTCAAAAGACATGCTGACGTGGCGTATCCAACGGACCTCACCGCTCTCCTCACCCACATTTAGAATGTGTGTGCGTATGTGCATGATAGCCGAGTGGTATAAACGCCAGTCTAATAAGCGACAGATACGTACAGTTAAGGGTTCGAGTTCGAGTCTCGACCATGCCGTGTTTGGGTTCACGGCCTCGTATGTAAAGGTAATTCATACGTGACGTCCCCGCTCTGTAGCTTAGAAGATGGCGGTTTACCATCCGACATCATCGTTATTGTGGTTTACGTGGAGACAAACGCTCACCATATCGCCTTCAATACTGTATGACTAGGTGTGAATGTGTTGATTCCTATAAGCTCTGGACGGGGTCAGTTTTGCTGTAGATTCATAAATTCATATATCTACAGTACCCCATTATCAGTTCAGTTTCGTGCCTCTCTCTCCATGTTTTGCGAAAAAAAAACAAAAACTAATAATTCTTCTCCTCTCTTTCATGCAAAGAAAAAGTAATGAAAAAAAAATGAAATTTTCAGATAGCAAGCTTTTATTCGACAAGCGAAAAGTATGTGATCATATAACGGAATAGCGCAAATCACGAAAAATAGTGGTGGGAATGCAATTTCATGATTGATAACTAAATGATGAATATTTTTATTAGTTGGTTTTTGTTGAGGTGTTGTTATGCTTAGGAGTTTGGAGGCTGTACAGCATGCCATTTAGAAATAGTTATACCGGCTCCCTAAACATTCAATGAGTAATTATCTGATGTTCATCAATATACCTGTAACATCTGTTGCCAATGCTCATTTGCATCTGGACTGGATGATGCAAAACCAATCGAAATTGATCCGATAAGTTGTTTTCTTCTCAATAATCCGGAAACAGTCCAAACTTCGACACGAACCGTTGATGTTTCGAGATTGTCTTTTGCAAACTGCAAAAAAAACTTTCTGAACATATGAGAAAAATTTCAAACTTTGAATGTACAATAATAGTTATATGAAGGTTGAGATGAGTGCTTTACAGTTTCTGTTTTATGCCTATCGACTTCAGTGTTGAACTCATCAACACCAAGTATTTTCACAAACGAGTCGGGTGGATGAGCAATATCATGTCCAATTGTTGATGCTTTTTCAATTGATACAGATACAACTTCATGTTTGTCATCATAGCATAGTCCAACAAGGATCTAGTATAAATTATTAAAAATACAATAATGGGAACACATCTACATATACAATACCGAACAAAAATCTATTATATTTTGTGTTTTTCAGTGTTTTTGCCTATATTTGACCTTGCAATGCTCGGATTCGAGTACAACATAAACTAAGATGATAATGAAAGTGTAACCTACTTGTATCCACCTACTCATGAATATAATTAATTTGATTCTATAATCACCCGATGCAAATATACATGAAGTATATTAATTTTCAATTTTCCGCATTTGACGAAAAATGCAAACAATTAAATTTTTTCAGAGAATCGAAAAGAAATTTTGGGATGATATTAGGAATATACGTTTACATATTGTACTTGAATCTCAGCTCAACCAAATCATTTTAATGGTAGATATGTGGCAAAACCCAAAAACATAGTATGTACAGTTCATGAATATGCTTGAATCGGGTGATTAGAAAATCAAAATAATTATATTTTTGAGTAGGTGGATACAAGTAGTTTACACTTTCATTATCATCTCAGTTTATGTTATACTTGAATCCGAGCATAGAACGACCAAATATAGCCAAAATACACTGAAAAAACACAAGTTATGATATCCTTTTGTCCGATACCGTAGTTAATAATGAAAATGAGATACCTCTGGGGAGCCACTTATTGGCTGAGAACAGAATCGGCCTGTCGCATCAACCATGCTACTTCTACGACTGTCGCCATTGTTTCCACCACGATGGATTCCATTTGACTGCATAGAAGGCTAGAATCACGACAACTTGAATATTAAGAAAAAAATTTGATCGATGTTTTTTCAACCATATATAGGTAAGTTTTAGAACAAAAAAACGACTCATAGCTACTATGGCTTTCTTCTAATCCTATAGATTTCATCCTACGGTTGTAATTACTTTTTTTCTACATTTTTCGGATGAATGACTTTTTAGTAGAATCTACTTCTACATAGCATAATTCGGTCAGAGACACACAGTTGTTATTATTATATGAAGACAACAAGCTGCGTAAATCTACACCTTTTCTGATATCACCCTGGGGTCTTCATAGACGTAACTTTGGTATATACATATAATAACAATCCTAAGTTTTTTTCAGGGGTACCTAGATTTTCATGACAATTCATATCCCGATGTAATTTTGCATGTAGAATCCGAATCCCGAATCAGTTTTTTCTGAAAAAATCTGGGGAACATCAAAAAATTTTGTTAGAATGTTTTGAAACATGATGTATTTTTTTGAGTTAGAAGCTCAATTTTTTTAAAAGATACGGCTTGAAATTCTACTTCTGAATATGCAGATAAAATGTTTTCACCAGCCGATGTCCGAAAAAATATTGAAACATGCGGATTTTCATCAGCAAATTTTGATTTCAGATTTGGAATCTGCATGCAAAATTAGCAGCCGTGCAAAAAATTCAGAAAAATCGGAATACCCCACATCAGAATATTCTCTTGTTACGATACTTCCTCGAATAGAGCGGCACTGCAAACTCTATCGGAGAATGATCTTATCTCAGAATCTAGTACACTTATCAAAAAGTTGTCAACAGCAAACTTGTAGCTGAAGTTTTGATCTACAAATTTGCAGTTGAGCACTTTTTGATAGCACTTCTAGATTCCGAGATATGATCATCATACGGCAGCGTTTGCAGCACCGCTCTAATCGAAAAAATAAGGTAGCTAACTGCAATCAAAAAAGATTTCTGATTTTGGATGGATTCTATTCTGAATAGTTTTTCCCCAATAATTTTGAAATGTATATAGAAGCATTAAAAACAAAGACGAACTTGAAAAGGAAGTGAAACAGGGGGGAGGGAGGACGAAGCGGAAAGGGCATAGACATGTGAGAGACGGATTAATGGGAAAATAGAACTATGGGATACGAAAGAATAGCACGAAACAAAAAATATTTATATTTAGAATCTATGGAATATGGATTATCCTGATAAATAGTTCATTTAGGGGTTTCTAGAAAATACTAGACAGCGCATGGAAGCCTCATAATAAAATATAAAAGTTGAATTGAAAAAAAACCCCATTACTTATTCTCGATAACAGCTGGAAATAAGGCAAGCATAAACTTTACACTCAAATACATTAGTCGATAAAATTAATTCAGAAGTTACTCATGCACGAATCAAATGAAATTGTTACATTGTATCGTCATGGATACGAAAAAAAATTTCCATGTATCTTCAACAAGAATCGGCATAGAGCAAAAATTCTCCGAAAAAGGATAGAAAAATTCTAGCATGCAGAGATATTATGACAATTACATGTATTTATATTCTCTCAAAAAAAAAGAGAATATATGCAAGAAGGGAGTGTATTTAGTATTTTTGATGCCTAACGTGGAATCGGTGTATATATAGTTATAGTAAGTATACTTAATTGAATTGAGTATATATGTCTTTTATGTTGATTTCGAAATTCACATCTGCGATGAAGATGCTTCGAAAAATAGGAATATTGGGCTTATTCCATTGAATTTATGTATTTCCTATCGTATTTCCTCGATACCGTATTTCCGTATTTCCTCGAATATAGCTGCACTACACACACTGCCGGAGAATGATCATATCTCAGAATCTAGGAAAGTTATCAAAAAGTTGTCAACTGCAAACTTGTAGAGAAAGTTATAATCTACAATTTTGCAGTTGACCACTTTTTGATAGCTCTTCTAGATTCCGAGATATGATCATTTTCCGGCAGAGTTTGCAGTGCCGTTCTATTCGAAAAAATACGGTAAAATATTTTTGCCGGAAAATA
Organism: Caenorhabditis uteleia; assembly: GCA_963573275.1. Taxonomy (NCBI): domain Eukaryota; kingdom Metazoa; phylum Nematoda; class Chromadorea; order Rhabditida; family Rhabditidae; genus Caenorhabditis; species Caenorhabditis uteleia. Next base: position 20,395,315 of record OY752137.1, read on the forward strand.
CTCAAAGCGTCGATACTCGACCACTATGGCTTCAATAGCTGTAATTTTTGGAATCGGTTTCTATTTTTCCGTCTCCACTTAAGATATTTGATTTTTCTAGATCAGATTTCTAGTATATGAGTTGTGTAGTATCTGATAAGCAGTTCTTGCAAAGTTGTTCAATATTATTATTTTTCCTTGTCTCATTGATAAAATTCCACCATCTGCTTGTCTTCTACCACCATAAGCAAAACAAAGAATTTTATCCATCTCTCATTCATTGTCCATGGCTCACAGTGGAAAGAACAAAGATTCAGAGTAAAAGAAAAAAATAAAAAGAGAATAAATCGGGTTCATGCATGTTTGAAAACATTTTGGAGCTGAGAGAAGAAAAACGATAAATTGGGGACGAAAAAACATGCCTCACGATACATTAAATTGAGTTTAGAAATAGAATGGTATATTTGATTATTTTTCTAAATTTTCGTACATGCCTCCCCCCTGCCCTGTCTTATCTAACGTTTGAACTTTCTAGGGATGAAATATAGTCAGCCCCTCATTTATCTTTTTCTCTATAGTCAATTGCATGGACTCGAACTTTCAAGCGTCAAACTTCACGTCATATAAATTTCCCCTTCCTAAAATTCAATTACCTATCCTGCTTTATGGGTATATATAGACTGACACAAAGTGATACTCTTTGAATTATACATACCGAAACGGGAAGGAGATTCGAAGGAGTTCCACATCGGACGACATCTAAAGTAGTGGATGCCGTCGGTTTCTGTGGTGCAGTATCCGAGCAACAATCAGAAGAGCGGCGTGAATCAGTTTTAGCTCTGAAATTGTTTTGAAAGTCAAAAATTTACAGTATTTCCTCGAATAGAACGGCACTGCAAACTCTGCCGGAAAATGATCATATCTCGGAATCTAGAAGAGCTATCAAAAAGTGGTCAACTGCAAAATTGTAGATCATAACTTCCTCTACAAAACTGCTGTTGACAACTTTTTGATATCTGCATTAGATTACGAGATATGATCATTCTCCGGCAGTGTTTGTAGTGCCACTATATTCGAGAAAATACGATAGTTGGTATTCATTTCAATTGAGCTATATAAATGTCGAATAATTAAATCAACAACTATTTTTATTCACTTAATATTCACTTAATCTATTCATAAAGCCAATTAATATGAAATTCTAATTTTCTCGAATAAATTGAGTGATGTTTGACTCACTTATACTCCATATTTGAATGAAAATAATAGTGGTGCAAATTTTTCGACGAGATATCTAATAACCTCTTTGAGTCGAAAGAAAAGCGAGAAAATCTTTTTGGGTTCAGTGTCTGCTCCGAATAAAGTGGGCGTGTCAACAAGATAGAGAGATGGGATTTTTCGTTGAAAAAAAAGGCAAAGCAAAGGAAGGAAACTGTCTCAATGGAAAAAGCTAAGAAGAAAGAAAAGTGCTTTTCTGAAGACCCCATCTAATTGCTCTACTTGCAAACACATATAAACTTCGAATTGACATTGCAACCCAAAAAACATGTGTCTATCTTCATAAATACCTGAAGCAAATTGTGATGAACTGCCGCATCAAAGTGAATAGCCAGCGACTCAGTTGTGGCATTATATATATCGAAAACTTTGACGCACGCCGACTCAGAATAATTGTTCCATATGTAGTGAGCGGAGGAGGACGAGAAGAAACACTAAAAAGAGCCATAAACCCCTTATTGCTTTCCAACTTTGAAAAAACAAAACATGTGAGTCTATTCACAAATGATTTGAGAAAATTCATTTACATGATGAAAAAAAAAATGCAAAATCCGCCGAAATGGTACATAAGCAAACATACTATATATACCCACTTCGAGTAAAGAATTCGGAGAATAAAAAACGCGTAGTTCAGAAAATAAAATGCTAAACTAATTAATTTTGAATGAACACAACTATTAAGGGACAAGAATGGAGGCAAAAGAAAATGAATGCAATTGTCAGGGATGTGTAATATATGGGTGTGTATAAATGTACATAGTAATGAAAAATAAAAAAAATACATTTATCTATGGCTCAATCTCAACAACAAGATCTCCAGCTGTACATTTGGTGCCCTGAGATGCGTGAATTTTCTTGACAGTTCCAGCGATCGGCGAGTCAATCACCATCTCCATCTTCATGGCAGACAATACGAACAAAGGTTGTTTCTTGGCAATCTGTAAAACACGACATAAACATTTGGGAATCGCATCATGTTATTGCCATACCTTGTCTCCTTCTTTGATTTTCAGTTCGAGAACATCGCCAGGCATTGGTGCACCAATATGCCCTCGTACACCAGGGAGAGCGCGTGGACGTGTCACAATCTCTTTCGATGCTTCTTTATCGGTGACAAAGATGCTTCTCATTTGTCCATTCAAATCAAAGAATACTTCCCGTTCTCCTCGAGTATTCAATTTCCCTTCAGCAAGCAATTGAATCGCCAATGTTTTTCCACTCTCTATCTCAACCTGAAAATGGCAGCTGTGAAAATATAGCCAAAAACACAACGCACATCGGTTTCTTCTGCTATTTCCAGTCCAGTCAAAAAGATTCTGGTCGGCAATTTGTCAACAGGTCCATATTGCTGACGGAATGTTTCGAAATCATCGAATACAGTAGGGAACATTGAATACGACATAACATCCTCTTCACTGAAATCCATTATTTTGCTTCGCATCTTTCATTGCATAGAAACACTTACATCAATTTTCGACCATGTTTTTCTTCCAAATCCTTCTTGACGACATTTAAATCAACTGGCGCAGCATTCTCTCCTGGCCGCCCGTCAACTTTTTCTTTTCCTCTCAGTACCTTGGTACGCAATGGTTCCGGAAATCCATATGGAGGTTGTCCGACATTTCCTTGCATGAAATCAACAACACTTTTCGGGAATGATAGATCATCCGCGCGATCCACCAATGTTTCTCGTGTCAAATTATTCTGCACCATGAATTGAGCCAAATCGCCCACAATTTTTGATGAAGGCGTCACTTTTATAATATCACCAAGTGCCAAATTTGCCTCTCTATACATACGTTTGACTTCATCGAACTTATGACCGAGCCCCAAGGAAAATGCCTGTGAATTATGTTTTTTTATTGATGAATCATATGTAATTCTTACCTGGAATTGAAGGTTGGTGTATTGTCCGCCTGGAATTTCATGTTTGTATACATCGGCACTTCCTGCTTTCATAGTTGTTGCGCATTCGAATGGAGCATATAATTGCCGAGCCGACTCCCAATAAGCGGAATATTTCGATATATCGTCCAAAGATAATCCACTATCCAAATGAGTACCTTGCAAACTGGCAACAATTGCTCCCATTGATGGTTGTGAAGTCATTCCGCTCATACTGTCGACTGCTGCATCAACAACGTCTGCGCCTGCCTTAGCACACTCCAGCATTGACGCCACGCCAGCGCCAGAAGTATCATGAGTGTGAACATGAATCGGTATATCCGGGAACTTTTCTCTCAAGGCTCCAATGAGCAACTTCGCTGCTTCTGGCTTCAACACTCCTGCCATGTCTTTGATCGATAAAATATGAGCCTGTGCTTTCACCAACTGATCCGCCAAATTCAGATAATACTTCAAATCATATTTGTCCCTTGACCGATCCGATACATCTCCCGTGTATGCAATAGCAGCCTCGACAACACCACCTGCTTTCCCAACAGCCTCCATTCCGACAAGAAGATTTGGAAGATAATTGAGCGAGTCGAACACACGGAACACATCCATTCCATTTTTCACGGCTAACTCACAGAACTTGTAGATCACATTATCCGGATAATTGCTGTAGCCCATCGCGTTAGCGCCTCGAAGAAGGCATTGGAATGGAATATTTGGAATTAGTTGACGTAGAGTTTGGAGTCTTTCCCATGGGCATTCGTGCAAAAATCTCATTGATACATCAAAAGTGGCGCCACCCCAATTTTCCATTGAAAACAAATTCGAAAACGATTGTGCGACGAATGGAGAGATCTGCGCCATATCATAAGTTCGAACACGAGTTGCAAGCAACGACTGGTGAGCATCACTGAAAGATTTGATTTATAAATACCACAGTATAAAAAAGGGGAATACCGGAATGTCGTGTCCGTAATCATGCAGCCTGGATGTTGTCGAACCACTTTCGCAAACTCTTTCGGGCCTTTTTTCAACAGAACATCACGTAGTCCTACTGGTGGTTTGGCTCCAGCTGGTACATAAGGCACTGGCGGCGACACAACAGCCGGTTTCAAATCAGTCGCTAACGGTGTAGTAGGACCGTTAACTTTAACTTCTCCGAGATAATTGAGCAACTTTTGAGCTCGGTTTTGAGATGGCTTGAATTGGAAAAGTTCAGGATGCTCATCAATAAAATACGTATCCACAGAAGCATCCAAAAATGATGGTTGTTGCAGTACATTGAGCAAGAATGGAATGTTCGTCTGGAAAAAACTGATATAGCAGAAGTTCGAAAGTTTTTTTAGAATCAATAAATGATAATATAATCATGAAAAAGTATCTTACTTTGACTCCTCTAATGCGGAACTCTTTTAGTGCACGGATCATTTTTGCTGCTGCATTTGGGTGATTTCTGGCAGACGCGATTACTTTCACCATTAAAGAATCATAATGTGGTGAGATTACAGATCCTGCGAATGCCGATGCAGAGTCCAATCTGATGCCCATGCCTTCCCCAGAACGGAACACCTGTATTTTTAAATTCAGTCGGACTAACTAAATGAGAACAAACCTCAATCCGTCCAGAATCTGGCTGAAAGCCTTTAGCCGGGTCTTCGGTAGTCACTCTGCATTGTATTGCAGAGCCATGAGGTTGGATTACTTCTTGAGACAATTTTAAATCTTCCAACGATTTTCCCTCAGCAATTCTAATTTGAGCTTGTACCAAATCAACCCTGAACAAAAAACCATCTTGTTTTAGGCGTGAATTTAAATAGTTACCCCGTGATTTCTTCCGTCACCGTGTGCTCCACCTGAAGTCTGGCATTCACTTCAATGAAGTAATAATTTCCTTTTTGGTCTACTAAAAACTCGACAGTTCCGGCGTTTTGATATCCAACATGTTTTGCTAATCGAAGAGCATCGGCAAGAATTTTTTCACGAACACCTTCAGGAAGTGCCGGAGCAGGAGCGATTTCCACCACTTTTTGATGGCGACGCTGAACCGAACAATCTCTTTCATAAAGATGAACAATGTTTCCGTGATGATCACCTATAATGACGCGATATAGAGCGATATAGCAAAGCTAATTTTTCTTACCAAGAAGCTGAACTTCAATATGTCTCGGTCGTTCAACAAACTTTTCAACGAACAAACTACCGTCTCCGAAAGCTGCTTGTGCCTCCGAATAACTTCTCCGGAATGCTTCTTCAACATCCTCCAATTTGTCAACCCTGCGAATTCCTCGTCCACCGCCACCATATGCTGCTTTCAAAATAATCGGTGTTCCATATTGTTTTGCAAAATCCACCGCTTCCTGAGCCGATGTTATTGGCCCTGGCGTACCGGGAACAACTTGAACACCAGCTTCAATAGCAGCTTGTCTGGCAGCAACCTTGTCTCCCATTCGTGCCATTACATCAGGACTTGGACCAATGAACACGATACCAGCGTTCAAACAAGCGGCAGCGAAGTCCGATCTTTCGGATAAGAAACCGTAACCAGGGTGAATGGCATCGATATCATGCTGAATTTTTTTATTAGAAGAAAGGAATCACTAACGAGATCATACCTTAAGAGCTGTTTCGATTATCTGATCAATGGTCAAATAAGCGGCGACTGGAGGTAGGCCTTTTCCCACCATATATGCTTCATCCGCTTTCAATCTATGCATCGAGTTTTTGTCCTGCTCGGCATAAATGGCAACAGATGTTTTGTTCAACTCGGTCAACGCACGGAAAACACGGATTGCGATTTCTCCGCGATTTGCAACCATTACCTGAATTAGATGTTGGAAAAAATGAAAATAAAAAAGGGATTACCTTATTGAATTCTCTCGGCTTCACAACTGAGCTCGCATATCTCTTGGATGTATGGCGGACCACATTTGAAAATAATCCGACGCGGACAAACCGCATCTTCGACCTGAAAGTAAGTAGTTCTTAAAAATGGATAATTTTTAAATTAATACAACCAGAATTGAAGATAAAACTCATTGAGATAAAAATTACGTTCTAACTTTGAGAGGTACGTATTTGGTCGCAAAAGCTCCAAGCAATTGTATTTTCTACAAAATCAGGAATAGTTAGTGCTCGCATCGGAGCTCGAACGAATTTTATAAACGGGTCACGCTTAAAAACACACGCAAACAATTATACTTAAGATTGTTTGAAAATAAATTGGAACTACGATTATTTTATGAAAAAAAAAACATAATTTGAATTTGAACGGCCCACATGTGGACATATGAACATTCACACACATTTTCAAGCCTTTCGGCGTGGCGGAGAATTTCAAAACTCTTTCAGACGAACATGCGAACAGTTAATTGCGAACAGTTAATTTATTTCAATCCAAAATTATTCCAAATGTGTCCATTTCCCTAGTTTTTTAGACGTAGGATCCAAATATCACAACAGTTTTTCACAAAATTCAGCCGTTTTCTCAGGAATCTTTCGACAACTTTTAAACACCACCGGAGCGAAAATGCGTGTTCAGTACTTATTCGATGTTTTTGCTAAACTATTCTCTCATTTCCGTATCAGTCGTATATTCACAAAATGTCTCTACGGTTTTCAGTTTCCAAGAAACGGGTTTTTCATCTATATTGAACAGATAGAGTTGACAAAACGTTCAATGAAAAATAGAAACAACAGACGTTATCGAGGGGTCTCATACGCGTATCGTATACGATAAATATACAAAAAAATCACGAGTGTTAAGAAAAAACGTATAAGAACATAATAAATCCGCTGACGAACTCGTCCTGGATATACAAAATTTTGAAACAGTGTAAAATTTATGAGACTATTCAATAACATGTCGAGAAGAGAATTGTAACGAAGCTCCGCGGAATACGCATCCTTTTTCAAAATTGATAAGTTTGTCGTCTAACGGTAATTTAGCTTTGACTCTGATACTCGAGGTCAGCTGTCTAAATTTGTAAACAAAAAAGCTTTCGGATTTTCATCCGCTATGAAAGGTTAACTAGTATAGTCTTCTTGTGATGTTATGAAAAAACTCATTAGACATCACTGACCATATAATATTGTCAAAACAGAAGACGCCCCGAAGTTTTTAGATAAGAACGAATAATAAAATCAAAGCGATAAGTGAAAGAAACAGTTGTAAACACCAGTGTCTCTCACAAACACATATTGTTCGTTTTTGTGTGTTCTTTAGTCAACTTATCACGCGATTCGATTGACCCTTCACAAAAAGCGGAGTTGTGTTTTGAAACACGTACTTTGATTTTTTTCACTTAACTGTGAATAATATTAATCTCTTCGATACTTGAATGGAAAATTTTTCCCTCACAAACAGATTCAATATAAATATTATCAAATTATCAAATTTATTACAACAAATATGAAAAAGTATATTATGAGATTCGATATTATTTTTAATTAATAGAGTCGTCATCACTGTCGTTTTGAGCTCTATTCACTTCATTTGCATCCAAATCAGAACTATCGTCTATTCGATCTTCCAGATCTTCTTGCAGGTCATCGTTTTCAGAATCATCGATTGAACTTGAATCTTGATTACTAGAAGTTGCATCATCAGAACTGTCAGAGTCGGAATCTTCTTCCATCGAACTTCCTGAAGTACTCATAGGATCGTCTGGAATCTGATTGGTCTCTTCAGAACTGGATTCCGAATCAGAAGACATAGTTTCATCCATATTGTTCGGGTTGAATACTCTCAAAAACACCCTCGTGTCACTTCGATCCACTCGAACACTGCGAATTAATATAAATAATAACTAATTTTGTTGTTCATACCGCTTTCGAGTCCAGTCATTATTCCATTCTTTCATGTCTTCATGGGGGTCTTGAATTAAGGTTTTTCACACAAGAAAACCGAAAAGAAAACTTACGAAGCTGCACTCGGCCAACTGCAATGTAGCTTTCCAGCTGAAATCAAACACACATAGTTTTGAAAAACGATTTAGACTAACTTCTTTTTTTGATATTTCACCGCGATACGGGTCAAACATTCTGCATGTGTCTCTATCTTCTGCGGTTTCTTTGTCCCCTCCAAAAACATCTTCGTAGCATGATCGTCCCTGCATTTCATCTCCCATTTCTTTTTCGTAAGTAAGTCGTTCATGTTTTTCGCGATTGTCTTCAGCTTCATTATTCTCAAACATCACGCCCCATTTGCGAACATACGGAAGATCATAGGACCAAGGGAGTTTATGGTTTGACCAAATTTTCACGATTTTTTCAACACCGCTGGTAAACAGAACTTCACTTTGCGAACAATATCTGAGCTGATTGGGAGTTGAACGATGGCCAAGTAGAATGCTTGTAGCTCTCGTCAAGTTTGTTTCATCATCTATCGTATCTTTTGTCTGTTTTGTTTCGTCGAACGCTTCTGGAATAAAAAACTTGTTTGTGAATCAGAATAACAGTAAATACCATTTTGTGTGTAATCAAGTGCTTTTTTCAGATTCCAAATACAAATTGCAGAAGTATCACTTCCAGTGGCAATAGTTTCATCGTTGATAAAACACAATGACTTAATCGTCTGCTTATTAACATACATTGGATCGTCCATTTTAAGGATACTCATCGTTGTCAACTGAAATCTTCCAAATAGTTACGAAAATTCTAAAAAAACTAACGTTAAAAAATACTGGAGAGTTTTTTGCAAATATTGTTGCAAACCCATTTCCAGAAGGATTCCAGCTACTTGCCATTGTTCTCACGATTTTCAATCCAGCGGCTTCAGTGCTCTCAAACATACTGCTATCAATGACAGGCCTAGAAAAAAGCTAACAATTTTGTGAAACGAAAATAACCTACGTAGTTGCGTTCCTTATATCATATACGATTGGACCTCTGATGAACGAAGAAGCTAAGAAAAATCGGGAAGTAGACGGATTGAACTCTCCATTATAAAATCTTTCCTCTGAGTATTGTTTATTACAGATGACATCACATTCTTTAAGTCTCTCATCAAGTAGCCTGATCTTATTGCTACATGTGACTGCAATGAGATTATCATCAGTTGGCTAAAATAAAGTTTGAGGTAATTGTAGTTATATTGACTGGAAAGCTCACACACTGATTGATTCTCAGAACTTCGTCACTGAATTTTCTATGCGCTAGCTTTGTCCCAGTTTCTACATCATGTTTCAGAAGCAATCCTACGCGATCTCCTGAATATGCAACATTCGAACTACAAATTACAGCTGTTGATAAAATCGAACGGTATGTATTTCCTACTTTAGTGAAAATTCCACCGAAAAAACATTCGCAAAATGCGTAGCCTTCAAGTCAATAATTGGTTTCGGTTTACGTTGTCTGATCATGTCGTCCACACGCCAAAGCTTAACAACAAGATCATCGCCGCCTGAAGTTTTAAAAAATAGTCGATTTTTAACAAAAATTGTTTCGTACCGCTCAACAATAATTCTTCGCTGCGGTTCAGTTCCAGAGCATTCACACAACCGGTATGTTCACGAACATCTTTCTGGCATATGTTTTTTGAAGAGAAATTCGAAAAGTTCTGTAACCGTTTAATCGTAATTTCAGAATGTTTTATGTAAATTTTCTAAAAGTAACTCCCAAATAATAAACATGACAAAGCTTACAAATCGGGCTCGGAGATTTCTTCCTAACTCTCTGTCGTTCAAATATTTTATCAAACTTTTATCAACGTTGATTTCCATCTAGAAGGATGAGAAATATACTTATTAGTCTTTTGAATATTCAAAAAAATAAGCACAATCGCATAAAGAAATCGACATTTTTCAATTGTGAATAACAGTGAGGATAAAGAACATACGTTTATTTGCTTCACGGTAAAACATTTACCTCATGCATAAACAAGAAAAGTTTGGAAGTAGAGAATTATTTACACAAAATAATTGTTTGGAATTAATTGATTCAAAGATTAGGAAAAAGAATAAAAAGTATATATGGTATTTATATGATTCAAATTTAGCATTGAAACATATGACGTTCAATTGTTTCTTTTCTTCAACGCATCGAAACGGCGAGCAAGATCATCGAAGTCTAAATCATTGTTACCACCTCCACTTGGTCCAGCGTTTCCACCGCCCGATGAACCACCACCAGGCTTGTTTCCACCAACGAATGAACTTGGAGGCTCAGGAAACGAAAGATCTAAAAATTTCTCCCTTAAGACCGTAAAAATTCATTATTATACCAACCTGATAAATCATCCGGTTTGCGCAGTGACTGTGGCGGTGCTGTTGGGTGATTGGACGGGACAACGGGTGGTTGTATCACGGAATTCTAAACAAAACTTTGAAGAAACTGATTATGAAATACTTTTTACATTTGATTCAATCAAAATTTTCGCGCCAGGCGCATCAGATAAAAATTTATCGAGTCTTTCAGAAATTCACATATATCCTAATATCTGTAACTCGCGCGAGGACCCTATGTTATTGACGCTAAGTAGCTAATAGCCAAAAAAGCACAGCATTTTTCGAAGTTTTACCAATGATTTCTCATATCGCGAATTATGTCCTTTCTCTTTTTCCATTACCGACTTCGGCTCCGGTGTTTTGCATCTTCGACTAGTATTCGGTCGTTTACATGATGAACATCGTTTCATTGATTTCGATTTTTTTCGAGACGCTTCAGATGCGGTTAAAGTTTTCGTACGCGTGAGTAGAAGCATTTCACTATACGTGACTAGAAAATTTACATTTTTTTTGAAATAGAGTTGAGATAGCGAATAATAAATAGTGAAAAGCTTGGAAAAAAAATGATGAAACATTAAATTTTTGAAGGAACAAAATCGATTCTCAACTACTTCACCATTATTGCGAAGAAGAAAAAAGAATGATCAAACATTGCAGAAAACTTCCTCGTCATTTGATTCAACGAGAAAGCTGACGAACAAAAGATAATCCCAAGGGAAATTGAATTCATACATTCAGAAGGAAAAAGAAAAAGGTGTGGAAGTCCCTAACATGACAATTTTTCTTAAGATGCTATAAATTGTTTTTTCTAATCATCATAAATATTCAGAACAAATTAACATACTTAGTTTCAAAAAGGTATGGCATGAAAGATACCATTTGAAAAATTTTCGCTCACTGATGGAAAAAATGCCTTTCACACAATAATTGTTGTGAATTTTTTTCTGTTTCTTGTTACCAAACAGAGATAAAAACGAAGACAACTTCTAAATTTAATTTAAAGCGTCAGCATCATCACCAATTCTTAACTCAATTAGCGTGTTCGCAGGACAAGAATGTATGAAAACGAAAGAAAGAGATATTTTTTTAGACTGAAAAACTCAATCGGAGAAATGAAAAATACAGCGTTACATATATCGTATTCAATGCCTAAAGGTTGCATTTCAAACTCAGCAGACAAAAAGTGTTATCTTCTTTTGAGTTCACAAAGAAGAATTCATCTTTAGAAATTAATGTTTTTCTTCGGTTCTACACAAAAAGCTAGTTTAAAACCGCATTTTTTTCCATACCCCGGTCGATTCCTCATCTTCTATTCAAATCCCTGGAGACGAAGAAAAACTCATCTTCAAAATAAGAAAAACCCTCACGTGGTATTATAGATATAAGTCAGTTTTCGCCATGAGCCCTTATCTTACTATGCGACTTCAGATGAACGCGTATTAGCAAAAACACTATTTGATTAGTCAAGTATTCTTTGACAAGGTCTAAATAAACTTACGCGCTGCGATAAAGCTGGATACGCATTATCCTGCTGATCAGGATAGATTGGCATCCCATTAGGCCCGATTTTCGGTAAATTGACAACAGCAGGGTTCGACCTGAATTAGAAATAAATTATGAGAATGTCAGATACTTCTACACTTACTTTGGTACAGTATCCTGGCTGAAAGCATCAGGTGGATAGTCATAATGTCCTCTACTTGGAACTTCATATATGTTGGCACCTAAAATCACGTTTTTGATTAGGACATAATTACTAGAAAATCGAAAATTGTATACTAACGATCTTCGAGCAAACACAAAATTTGTTCTCATACTATTGAATCATTTTCAAAAATCGTTTCTCTAAGACGTAAACATCTGTTATCGGAAACAAATAGAAGCGATAGGAACAGAAACTTAAAAACAAAAACAGGACTTCACGAACGGAACTAATTACATTCACGATACTGTCACACACATACCGGTGTAGTCGGGTATATGGTCATAAATGTTTTCATCATCTATAAAAAAAATAAAAATATAGATATATGATGTAATTACAACAAATTTTATGGGAGAAAACTACATCAGTGATTTCATGTTTTTTTAAGCGGATTTTTGATATGAAAATTATTTACCATGTGGGATTTCTGGAATGATCCCTCCCGAAACATGAATGTTTGACGGTACAGATGGGATCGCTCCACCTCCGATATTATGGACGGGCCCGGCTCCTCCACCACTGTTTTGAGATAATTCAACTCCTCCTCCAATGACAGGTTTCGGAACATCTTGCTCGAAATTCCATCCATAAACGTTTCCACCACCGCTAGAGCCTCCACCTCCATATGGTGTATTATCCGAAGGCGGTGGTGGCGGTTGGTTTGACCCTCCATTTCCTCCGGCGTTCTTGAAATCGATCAAGATTTGTTCTGCTTGATGTACTTCGTCTTCACGCATAACATCGGCATCGGGGACGAAAGGAATACCCGCAGCAGATGCGATTTCGATCATATATCTGTAGAACTGTTTCTTGTTGTTTGCAAAAATTGTGTGTTACCGTTCGACTAGAAGCTTTGGTGGCGCTGCGGCTCCAAGTTTCGATATTATTTTCGGGTTCACTCGTGCAGGAAATTCTAATTGATTACCTCGAGCTGCCTCAGCGAACGGTTTTCCATATTTGACTGTTAATTGGTCACTTATGGTCTGAATGCAAATAGAGTTAATTTTGTAGAATAAAATTTTTTATAACTTACTTTGAACTCCGCAATATCGGTAGCTAAACGAGGAGCTGCCCACAAAATACTGATCACTGCCTCAGCAATACCATCATCTAAGGTTCTAAAGATTTTTGTTAGTTTAGACGCTAACTTTTTCTCTCACTTCATTTGTTCGATAAGCCCGAATCTAGCCAATAACAAATCGCAATACATTTCCAGTATTTCAAATGCTTCCACAACATAATCCTCTCGAATGATGTGCTCCACGCGAATTCTGGCCCTGTCAGGCTTGTTAACTTAAATTAAAAAAACATTATCTATAATATTGTTTTCAAAATACCAGCAATATAATCGGCGATTTCTGTTCTTGCTTTCATCGCCATCTCTGTTTTCTTCTTGCCGAGTAATTGTAATCGATTTATTGCTAATCGAAGGTTTGTTTTCAGCTTCGGATATTGCGCACCCCAACTGATCGACATTTTCCTGAAATATTTAATTTAATTTTTAAAGCTCAATAAATGTATGACGGAAGGGAACAGAACACTGCAGAATGAAGAATTGTTAGAAAAAATTGATTGGCAATAAAGGGTTACTCATACCCACGCACGTCTGCGTCTCAATGATCGATTTCGCAATATGTGACGAATCTCTGCTTACGAAATTTCTGGGGTTAAAAAGTGAATTTTATTCAATATGCATAATGGAATTTTTTTAAATGGATATAAAAATTACCATCTCTTTCAAGAAGCCGAGGGTTTGATTCAATATATCAGCAGGCTTGAAAGGAGAGGGAGCGAACTTATAGAGAAATAAATAACTATTGTGGGCAAATATATATGTTATTTATAGTAATATTAATAATCAAAGCTTTGATCAAAGGGCATGAAACCTGAAATTAAAGATTTTCAAGCTGTCGCTTTTATTTGAGGAATACTGTTGAAATCGTGTTAGGACCAATTTTGACAAAGTCAACTATGCGCCTTTAAAAGAAACCGTAATCGCATGCACCGCCCAAATTCTGTCAAACAGTTGAATTATTTTTTATTTGATTGTCGTATTTATTTCTTTAATATTTTCTGCAGAAAATTTTTAAATCAAGAAATCTTTGTTTAAAATATGTTTTTTTTTTGACAACGATTGTTCGAAATTTAGAATATGAGTGATATCAGCGACGGCAACTTTGACGAAAAGAAGAAATACTTGCTAAACAGTATCCAAGATGCCACATTCATTGGTACGCTTTCATTCAATCGTTTCAAGAGAGGATTAATCGAATGAATTTCAGCGGTTGATTTTGAGTTCATGGGCATAGACAATAACAGCAGCACGCTTTTTGATACACCTTCGGATAGATATCGGCAGCTCCGGAAAAGTGTCATGAGTTATCATCCTTCTCAAGTTGGAATTTCCGTTTTCAAGCAACGGAAATCAGGAAAGTTAGTATGACAAAGCATCAATAACTATTCGGGTTTTCCTAGATATCGTTCCACTTTTTATTCTATTCACCTGCTTCAAAGAATGGGCAATGATAAAACGCATCTTTCTGTTGATTCAATGAGGTTCCTCATGGATAACGGTTTCGACATAAGCAAGGTACACAAATGTTCAATTTCCCACAAAAATATTCATTTAGGTGTTCTCAGATGGCGTAGAGTATAACCGTAAATCGTCCTACGATGAATTCAAGAAGGATATGTACAAGCTTGAGCCATTGTAAGAAAATTTTTAAAAACAAAAATATAATCTGTTTAAGGAATATTCCAAAACCCGTCAAATCGCGTATCGCAAAACTGAAAATTTGTTTGTCCGAAATCATTGAAAATGCGGTATAAAAACAAACCATTAACGTATTTCTAACTGATTTCTTTCAGAAATGTTCAAACTTAGTGAACGTTAGCGACATCGAAGTGGAAGATTGTAATGATAAAGTCCTGCCGTCAGCCGAAACATTCAAAATACAACTGCAGGAGTAAGTAGTGACTATGATTTGTCTACTATTTCTACTGTTATAGACGCTTGCCATCACTGAGCAATGTTGAAAGACATCTCATCGTTCTTCAAATGACCAAGTCTTTCAAAAGAATTTTTTTCAGTTTTGATGCAGATAATTCAACGGTAGGTCTTATTTAAATATCTCTTTAAACTATTTCAAATTTCTAGCTTCTTGCTAAAAATCTTCCTAACGTTGATTGGTCTCAAAACCTGAAGTCTCAGCATAAAAAGTTTGTAATAATCTATATGTATGGTTCAAAACTTCTCTTTCAGATGTTGTGAAGCCTATTTAGGTATATCATCCATTTTTCATGAAGTTTCGACCAAAAAAACACCAATTGTCGGCCATAATTGTCTTGCGGACTGCATGTATATCTATCATTATTTCTTTGAACCGCTACCAGGTATCTATAATTTACAAAAAAACGTATCGTCTATATTTATTTCCAGAGGATTACGAAATATTCAAAACTAAATTCCACAACTTTTTCCCACTCGTTGTCGATTCCAAGTTAATTGCACAACAGCTCATGCCAACACTAACAGAAAAAGGTGTTATTTCATCATCCCTACAAGCACTTGGTGACTTCTTTATCACGTACGCCTTTTTTCTCTTTTTTCTATAAAAAATATGACTCTTAGCGAAACTGCGTTGTCCATGGTTCCACCAGAAATCCGAAGATTTTTACCATGGAAAAATGAAACTGGAATTGCGGACGATATTGAGGAGAAGTTTTATCACGATGCTGGATTTGATGCTTTCGTAACAGGAGAAATCTTTCTCAAAATGTGTCACATTCTTATCAATAGCGGGTGAGTTCGTTTTTGCATGTTTCGGCTCTAAGAATTTTATTCAGAAATGGTAAATCCAATGAAGTGGTTCTGTTTCGCCGCATGATGCAGTACATCAATAATTTTGCGAATCGAATCCCTTTTACATTGTTAGACGCCGACTGTTGCAACTTGGTATGTTTTTTTCTTTTGTGATCGGTAAAGTTTATGATTTAGAATGGATTGGATGAGGCCGGTTCCAGACCCGATTTAATCATTGTCATTAAAAAAGATCAAAAAATCGTGAGTCGTCAGTTCTAACGCTTCTTACATGATATATTGAGATCGAAGACAATGAGTTTCAAGCTGAAAAAAGTTCTCTCAAAAAGGATATGGAATACTACAAATTTGAAATTCGTCGCTCGAAGTGTAGAAAATATATGGAAATTGCTACGAACAGTAGAAATACGTGAGTCACCCATTTTGTACTCATCTATCGAACTTCTTAAGTTTTGCACAAGTCAATGAAAAATATACTCGTCACAAAATTTATGCACTGAAAGACGAGTTCGACTCGGGAAAACGATTGTAAGTTTCAGAAGAATTTTCTATTGAACGATCAATAATATTACTACTGTTAAGGTCGTATGAAGAGCGGTTGGCCAGCTCGAGAAGTAAAAAAGATGGAATGACTTCTGGTGCAGTTTTTCATAAGTTTGTTTTTCTTATACTGTGAAGACGTCATTTCATTCTTTCAGAGAGCTAAGCAGCAAAAGAGCAGAACAGCTGAACTCACTTCTCAAATGACAACTGGATCAGATAACTTCTTTTTTAAAAATTGTTTATTCACATGTCAATTAAACATAATCCATATCTTCATTTTAAACATTTTTGTTATATAAACGCATTCTGTGTCAAAAGCTTTGGAAAGAAATTAAACAGACTGCGAGATGGCCCGCGTTGCCATCTCCAATAAAATGTTTGACAAATTCCATGAACAGACATTGTCAACAAAACATTTGTCAATAGGCGTTTGTATCATAGTCACTTTTTCACCCGGATAAAGAGAAGGGATAGGTGGAAAGTAAGAAAATATGCGATCGCAAATTCATCTTTTCTAGTTGTTTGTTGAATTGTTAGGTACTTGCTTTACCGACGATCGTAGTGAGACTGTCTCACTCTTCCTAATCATACTAGCATTCTGAAATAGATTGATTCAGTTCTTATTCTTTGTACACCTTACTTTGGATCTATTCAGCTCCAATCTCGAATTATCCAACAACTGTGTCGTTTCAAATTGAGCTTGCGAATACAGTGGTCGTTTTGGTGACTCACACAGGTTTATTCCAAAATACTTCCGAACTAATCTGACAAACACTGCTCGGTATTTGCTTCCGAATATTAAGTAGATAATTATTGTTGATGCACCGTTAATGTTCACAAGAAATGTTGAGATCTGAAACTGTCAAAATCGACACAGATATTACAATATCGTTTTACCTCCACCAAAAGAGTTTCAATGTCTTGGAAAAAACGGATGTTTGATAATTCTATAATGTTATTTGCAAATGCAATCAGATTGAATAATAGGAATTCAGTAGTTATTGCAACTAACATGATCGTCACTCCGTTTTCTTTTTTCTCTGAAAAGTGAAATTGTACAATTGTGATGTTGAATCCATCAGACCGTTCTTTGTGTTATTCTCAACAGGAACAACCGCTGAATACCCCTCAGATTTTGTTACATAAGTGTCAGTTGGTACAGTTGAATCCTTTTTTGTTCTTGGAGTTGTCATCTCTTTTCTCATTCTTGATATTAATAATACAATATATATCATGCTAGTTTCACATACTTGTACGACTGTTGAAGTGTTGCAATGATTCGAAGGTTCACATACGTTAGTACTGCAAAAGGCAGGAAGAACATGACGATTGTATATGCCGCATTGCGATATATCAAGGTATATATACTGTTCATCATGAAAGGAGTTGGGTAGATAACTAATGAATTTCTGAAGTTTTAACGATATTTTTCATCCATTTTAGAAATAGTTTTCACTTTTGATGTGAAACACTGAAACATGGCATTGCATGTAGCTCAAACCATCGGCATGTATTGAATAAGAATGCGAAAATAACAGCCGTGAAAATGACTGCTTTCACTGCTGATGAGTTGGAAATTCGGCGTATCTGTATCAAATGTTGGAAATGATATACACCTACTTCAACAAACCAGAAAAGGATGACACACACCCAAGTAGCGGTGAACGGACACTAGAATTGTAACATACACGGACATTGTTAGACCAGTTTGAGCTAATGGGTAGAACCAGACAATAAAATGAACCGATATGCGGATCAGACCTGAAATAAGTAGCTGGAGTGTAAACGAACTGAACAGGTTCGATACCTGGGTCTCTCGAGCTTTCAGCATATACTGGTACAGAGAAAACGAAAAACGAAGAGACCAGAGTTATGAGATCAGACAATGACAACGCCAAGAAGAACCAATTGACGGGTTGGTTTCGCATCTTAATGTTTTTTTTTAAAAGTTTTGACTCTCGATCTACATTTATATTTAACTCAAAATATTCAGATGTACGTTTTTCTTGAATACATAGTACTTTATTTTTGAGATGTGTATCAAAATTTGTAATCAAACTCTTCCTAAGGCCCTAGGGAACCTCTTCACTATAGCTATATATTTCCAAACCTATATATAGGTCCATATAGAGATCCAAACCTATATATAGGTTCTAACTTTGGATATTCGGGCTTACCGGTTTTTGGGAAAAAACGATGATATTAATTGTGTTCGAGATGATGCCAAAAAGGTAGACGAATGGAAACAGGTAGGATCGGAAAATGAATTGAGCATGCGTGAAATCTACATCTTGACAATGTTCGACATCATCGTCTAAGGACATACCAGCCTGAAATTATTTGCTCTCTTTTTTTTGTGGCTGTCTAGTTTTCAACTCTGTATTTATGGATTCATCTGAAAGTATTCAGAGTGCTACATAAGTATAAAAACGTAAAACTGATAAACACTATTCGGAGGATACACACTCAAATCAGTTTTAGCGAATCTTACTCGAAAATGGTCTGACCTTAAGATTGAAAAATAATTACTTTGATTTTATAATCACCCGAAAAAATCTACATGAAGTATATTAATTTTCCATTTTTGGCATTTTGACGAAAAATGCAAAAAAATTAATTTTTTCAGAGAATCGAACAGAAATTATGGGATAATATTAGGAATATATGCTTACATATGTACTTGAATTTCAGCTCAACCAAACCATTTTAATGGTTGATATGTGGCAAAACCCAAAGATGTAATATGTACAGCTTATGAATATGCATACATGTTTGAATCGGGTGATTAGAAAATCAAAATAATTATATTTATGAGTAGGTAGATACAAGTAGTTTACACTCTCATTATCATCTTAGTTTATGTTGTACTCGAATAAGAGCATAGAACGACCTAATATAGGCAAAATACATTGAAAAAACACTGAATATGATATCTTATTGTCTGGTACTGTAACAAGAGACATTGGATCTCCCTAAATTGAACGTCGAATGAACTCTACTATTTCGTATTGTTGTCTACATTTTCATCGTTTGAAGCTTGCTTCTAATTGTTGAATTTAGAATCAATTATTGTATTACATGAATAGAATTGGGCTAATTAACACGGGAAAAGCTCAAGGTTCTCGTTAGATAGAGAGAGAGCGCATAAGTAAAAGAATAATCAAAGAAGGTGAGTATTCTCAATGGAATAAGATTTGAAAAAAAAGAAGGAGGATGCATGCACAACATCAATAGGAAATATCCACCAAATAAAGGCGGAAAAGGCTGGAAATAATAATAAAATGAAATGAATGCGTATGCGCTTTCGGAAGGATTTTTTCTCATTGCCGATAATTTTTTTAGAGTGAGATATAGAAATGTAGTGTCGGGAAAAAGAAGTATATACAAAGTACAATATACGGGTTTTTTGTAGGAGAAGGAAGTATAGTGTTTCTGAAATAAATGTCAAGTCTCAAGCACAGGGTCGGGAATATATATATATATATATATAAATTATCAATTGAAATTTTTTTTTGAATATTTCAGGATGTGCTGAGGATTTCACGGCATTCGAAAAATGTAAAAGAAGAGAAAACAGAACTCGAACAACATAAGTTTTTGCATAGTAGCAGCCAGGAACAAGTAGAGAAAATCAGATAAAAAGCAAGGAAAAAAAAGAAAATGAAAGACAACTAATTTTCTTCATCCTTTTCTCTAACGTCAAATCATTAATTATGGACTCTTTGTGAGCATACGTGACTGAACCAAATAAGGAAGTTATGAAATATTTTTATTGGATATGTACAAGGATTCTAAATACCTGTGTCTTTAATTTATGAAATTTATGTAATGGCTCTAAATCATCGAATTTCCTCTTGCGGAAATAAAATAAAAAAATCCGATTATTTTAGTATAATGTATCAGAAGCAATTTGCCTATATTCGAAAAAGCAACAGTTTGATATGTTTTTCACAGATACAGAAAGGTCAGTGGATAAACTCAAAATAGAATAAAATGGTGTAAAAATGCTATGTTATTTTTCTGACAAGTTTTCTTCCTCTTGTTTTATCAAAGACAGGTGTTTTGTATCACTACGAGTTTTGTTTGAATGTATGACTCCGTTCAGGTGTCTGTGGATTCGCCACGTCAGACCAAGGATAGAGATAGCATCGTAAAATGTTTGGGTGGTGAGAGTGACATGCACTAGCTTTTTATTATTGTGTAACGGAAAAATGTAGACAACCATGAGCATAAAGTTGCAGTCTGAAGATCATTTGGAATATTCGTTTGTTTTGGGATTTCTTCAAAGAAATATGCAAAGATGACTCTCAAAATTATCAATGTTAGTAAATTCCGCAAAGAATCACCAGCTTACTTTATTTCCTCGAATAGAGCGGCACTTCAAACGTTGCAGGAGAATAGACATATCTTGGAATCTAGTAAAGTTATCAAAAAGTTGTCAACAGCAAACTTGTAGAAAAAGTTATGATCTACAAATTTGCAGTTGATTACTTTTTGATAGCTCTTCTAGATTCCGAGATATGATCATTCTTCGGCAGTGTTTCCGCTCTAATCGAGGAAATATTATTACTGGAAAGGAAAGTCATAATTTCGTAGTATTCTCATAAATAAAAAACCATTTATAAATATTTAAATATTTTTTAGAATAAAGTTGATTTCACAAAGAACTATACTGCATTTTACTATTGAAAAGGTGAGAGTTGGACATAAAACAAAGTTCATGCAACTTCTCAACAACAATTGTAAACAACATTTTCCACTTTTGCACTAAAGATTGCGAACAACTGCTTTGTAAACATAAGATTCCATTTTGTTCTTTCTCCGCTCGGAATGATTGTTGAATGGTTTGGATTGGAAGCTTCACAGAGATCTTCGGTACAATTACTAGCTTGAAATGAACTTTTTTGAGAGAAAAATACTTTAAAAAGTGAACTAGGGAATATATACTAAATAAAGAGCGCCAAAGAAACATTTAAACGGCTCATCTCGTATAATATTTTACTTCTTTGAATTAGGCAAACGATAGTTGGACCACATTGCTTAGGGTTAACTAATTATTAATAACTTGCGAAGGATTCAAGATTTCCGACAAGAAAAAAACAGAGGCTTTGTGAATATATCAAACCAAAATCAGATCTTTCAGCTAGCTCGAAAACAAAACAAAAGTTATTTCCTTTTCTGGCTGAACAACTTATCCCAATTTTACGACTCATTTTACGAGTCTTTATTTTTCTGATTGAAAAAAACGGGAAAGCGAGAAATAATTCGGGGTTCAGATATTCACCGCTTTTTATATTTTCATGTGATTTGAAAATACTTGGGGTTTATTGATCAACAGTTATGCATAGATTCATAGACCCATAGATTCATAGTTGTTTATCGTGAATCTACACCAGTGGCGCTTGTTCAAAAGACGTGCGTATCCAACGGACAACACCGTTCTCCTCACCAACATTTAGAATGTGTGTGCGTATGTGCATGATAGCCGAGTGGTATAAACGCCCGTCTAATAAGCGACAGATACGTACAGTTAAGGGTTCGAGTTCGAGTCTCGACCATGCCGTGTTTGGGTTCACGGCCTCGTATGTAAAGGTAATTCATACGTGACGTCCCCGCTCTGTAGCTTAGAAGATGGCGGTTTACCATCCGACATCATCGTTATTGTGGTTTACGTGGAGACAAAGCTCACCATATCGCCTTCAATACTGTATGACTAGGTGTGAATGTGTTGATTCCTATAAGCTCTGGACGGGGTCAGTTTTGCTCTATTTCGATTGATAATGGAGATTGATATGCACATATTCAAGTCCAAGTATTTCAAATAAAACTATCTAAAGGGCCTCTGTATATAACGTGGGATCTATAAGGTCCTATAACCCATCAAAAACCTTGAAAAAAAGGTGCCGTGAATATACTTTTGGTGGATTGAATTCATAGATTCTTTGTAGGGAAAATTAAAGATGGAAAACTATGGAGGCCAATTCTTTTCAGATTTTTTGATTATGAGAAAAAAATGACTGCATGCAAAATCAAAACACATTTTCACAAAAACAAGGTGGGTAGAATGAAAAGAAATCCTTAAAATCTTCTAACTTGTAATTGTTTCTGACACACATAACTTTGTATGCGAAGACAAATTGAGAAAAAGGATAGAATCGGTTGATTGCACTATGGGCAAAAAAGTCCAAAGAAGCATGTATTATTATTGGGTTCAGTAGAGTTTTTCCGTCATACAAAAAATTATGGATAAATTTTCGTATACTGGACTAAACAGAAAAACAAATGATTTTCATAATGTATGTGATTTTTTGGAGTTTTGCACTGAGCGTAGTGTCTAACCGCAACATCAACAAATTTTTGGTAGGTAGCTTGTTTTTCACAAATTCCTAATACAAGAAAGCAAAATCCTTTGTTTCGAAATAAGTCGTTCACAAAATATCCGCTGACGTATTCAAGTGTGAAAAGAGGAGAAAGATATATTCAGCTGTTGTTTAATTATGCGATAGAATACTCTAATCATAGGGTATTGAAAGAAAGAAAGATGTACATTTGGTTGTTTGAATAATATCGGACCGATATGAAAAAAATGTGTCCATGATATGCTTCCCCTACATTCAAATTCATTTGACTTCAATTCCCGAAATGTTTTCTATTTTGAGGGTAATCTTTACTCGAAAAATTTCGCATTTCAGACGTGCCAGGTGGTTTGTGGATACAGAGAAGTATTTAGAATCAACCTGGAAAGTTGCTTGAAACGTACCCTTATGAATGCACGGTTTGACGCCATGGAAATCTGAAGTTGCAAATCGTATTAGAGAATATAAAAAGAAAAACCGAACGAAACACAAAAGAGCATACGGCGGATAAAATGAGGAGAAAAAGCAGGAAAATCCCTTAGTGTTGACGGAAAAAAAACGACAATTTTCGTAAAAGATTAGAGTATAAGGGAGGTGCAGTAATTGGAGAATACTAATGAGATTTGACCACAAAAATATAACCTTTGATTCAGTTGGATCTGTCATCACCAATCAACACAGTTAAAGTTATGGACTTGTAAAGTATTTTTGGTTTGATATGATAATAAATAATTCCGAAGATAATCGTTCTTGATATGATTTTGAATGGACCCGACGTATCAGATCCTCCTGAATCCGAAAATAACATCGCCGACGCTGTATCTTCAAAATTGACTGAGATAGCATCGGATAAGTGAGGGTATATAGGGTATATCAGGCGGAAAATTTTTCCAAAATTATTTTTTCGTGAAATGATATGATTTTCAGTTGACTTTTACAAAATGTTGGATTTTTTACAAAATCAAACACAACTAACTCATGGCTTATAAAATATTCACATCCCAACGCTACGGTGTGAAGAATGAGAGCTAAAACAAACAATTGTGAAGGGAGAAGTCAAAGAATTGGTGAGCGGCGACATACTCACTTTGCGAAGAATGGAAATCTTCAAAAGAAAGAAATATGGAAGTAGAAAGTTCAAAGCCAAACTTTGAGCAAAGATCACAAAGACAGTAATATTTGGAATGGACAAGTGTTTGTGAAAGCTTTCACTGAGAGAAATGATGTTATAAGATACACAGAGCTACAAATGTTGAGGTATAAAAACGCAGATACAAATGTTGAGGATATAAGAAATTATATAAAAATTTATCATCGTTAACACGTTTTCAGAAAAAATGTATATAAATATATGATTAAACTAAAACGGAGGATCCGTGTTTGATGAGAATGGAGCGGATCAAGATAATATTTTCTCCACTATTAAAACCACTATATCCAACACAATAAGAATAGGACCGACTCAAAATTACATAATTTTACGAAAAAATTTTTTTGGAAAATATTTTTGAAGTTAAAAAAATTTTCCGCCTGATATACCCTATATACCCTCACTTATCCGATGCTATCTCAGTCAATTTTGAAGATACGGCGTCGGCGAGGTTATTTTCGGAATCAGGAGGATCTGATACAAATGGATCGGATCAAGCTGATATTTTCTCCACTATTAAAACCACTATATCAAACACAATAAGAAAATAACCGAAATATTTCACTGAGAAGTGCAAAACACACTGTCCATATACCAATTCGACGCTTGTTGGATTCAAAAAATTTTTGTTCTTAAACAATAGAACCACGCAACTTTGGAGGGGAAATAAGAATAGAGGACGTTTAGAGGGTAGTTTGAAAAGCAGGAAAAAAGGTTCAAGATCGAAAATCTCTTCAGCTTCCGGGAAGGGATCGGCCATAACGTACCACAAGGCAAGATCAGATTATGGCATTTATCTGAAAGAAAGTGGGCAAATTGGATAGGAAATGATTCCTGGAGAAGATAGGATAATTAGATCGGGAATATAAGAAGTGACTTCATGGAATTCTAAACTCGGATCTTTGTTTTATATCTTTGTTTATATATACAATAAAATGTTATTGTTTTCCAAAAGTTAATTTAATCAAGACAATCAATATTTGAGAATTTGGCAAAAAATAAATAATATCAACGTTTTGGAGACCCTTTTCCTAGTTAGGAAACCTATATACCCAAAACTCAATTTTTTTCCACTTTTCGAAAAAATTTTGAAAAGAAATGAGTTCGAATGTTAAGAAAATTGAATTTAAGAAAGCAACGTCGGGAAAAGAGATGGAAAAAACTAGAAAATGGCATCACAGAGCATTCGTGCGACAAATGTTTCCGATATATTGGA
This sequence comes from Caenorhabditis uteleia, assembly GCA_963573275.1. Taxonomy (NCBI): domain Eukaryota; kingdom Metazoa; phylum Nematoda; class Chromadorea; order Rhabditida; family Rhabditidae; genus Caenorhabditis; species Caenorhabditis uteleia. The sequence continues at coordinate 20,420,481 of OY752137.1, forward strand.
ATTTCCGGTTTGGAAGAAGGATACTAAAACCAAACTTCGACTTATTTTTTTCCTGAGACCTAACAAAATGAGGGAGAAGAAGAAATTTGCCGATTTGCAGTGAGAGAATAGGTTTAGTGGTATGAGTGAAAGAAAAAACAAAAAAAAAGCGACCACCCTCAATAATTGGTATTCAAAACAACATCGTTGAATCTTGTGTATGCCGGAACATAGAAACAAACGAAAAAAAAGAAGTAGGAAATAGATGTTTTGTTGTGACACCAATCATACGAAACTGAATTCCCCTAAAGATATCAGTTGCAAAACAAACGTGATTTTGTGAATTGTGTATGTGTTTCTTCATATGAATGTATTCTAAATTCTTATTTTCAGGATTTATTTTCAGGATTTTTTGCGATATCATATTTTGTGTTTTTCAGTGTATTTTTGGCTATATTTGGTCGTTCGGTGCTCGGATTCGAGAACAATATAAACTAAGATGATAATGAAAGTGTAACCCACTCGTATCCACCTACTCGAAAGTATAATTATTTTGATTTTCCAATCACCCGATTCAAGCATGCATACATATTCATGAACTGTACATATTACATTTTTGGGTTTTGCCACATATCTACCATTAAAATGGATTGGTTGAGCTGTAATTCAAGTACAATATGTAAACATATATTCCTAATATTATCCCAAAATTTCTTTTCGATTCTCTGAAAAAATTTGATTTTTTGCATTTTTCGTCAAAATGCCATATTTTTACGGGTGATTTTTGAAAAACACCAAATATGATATCTTTTTTCCGATACTGTACTCGGTAATTCGTAACAAAATTTCAGAATGTGTTCACTATTCCAAACCGGTTTGTTTCTCCCAAATACCGTGACAACTCATTGGAATGTGCATATTAAATGGGCATGCCCAGTTTTGTTGGTATAAAAATTGATATGACTCTACTCTTATCAGTCATCAATTCTATTTTCTCTGTTCTGGCAAAATGTGTTGTGAAATATGTTTTAGAACAATCTCGAATTTTCTTTTCAAACCGTGGGCGGGTGTGGGCCTTACCGCTAATATTTGATTATTAGATAATAGGAACACACTGTGGTCTTCTCTCAATACAAAAGCTTCTTCGATTTCTCTATTTTTATATTACAGAACTAAAAAAATGGATCGTCGTTTTCCTCAACCGTTTTCACCATTCTTCAATCATCATAGGTATTATTATTTTATAGTATTTCCTCGAATAGAGCGGCACTGCATACTCCGGCGGAAAACGATCATATCTCGGAATCTAGTGAAGTTATCAAAAAGTTGTCAACATCAAACTTCCAGAGAAAGTTATGATCTACAAATTTGCAGTTGACTACTTTTTGATAGCTCTTCTAGATTCCGAGATATGATCATTGTCCGGCAGTGTTTGCAGTGCCGCTCCAACCGAGGACCAACGGTATATGCGGATTATTTAAACAGATACATTCAGATTCTTCGATGAGTTCCCAGAGTTTCCGGATCGTCACATGGTCCGGCCATATTGGGCCGATCAGACAATGCTCACTGGCCACCGTGTCGGAGACGCAATCGAGGCAACCGACAACGATAAGGAATACAATGTTTCAGTCGATGTTTCACAATTCCAACCAGAAGAGTTGAAAGTCAATATTGTTGATAACCATCTTATAATTGAAGGCAAGCACGCAGAAAAAACTGACCAATATGGACAGGTACGAAACAAAATTTTTACAAATTCGACGGAGGTCTTTAGATTGAGCGTCATTTTGTTCGCAAGTACACTCTTCCAGCTGGCGTACGACCAGAACAAATCAAATCGGAATTGAGTAACAGTGGAGTTCTCTCGATCAAGTATGAGAAAAATCAGGAACAACAACCGAAATCAATTCCAATCACAATTGTTCCAAAAAGAAACTGATTATTTAACTTTTTCTATGTTTTGGTTTTCTTTTTTGGTGTTTATGAGCGAATAAATTTTTTAAAGCAAATATATAGTCTCCGAATAATAATGTTTTTTTGCAACTGCGAGTGTATATATAAGTGAGGGTATATAGGGTATATCCAAAAAAATTATTTTCCAAAATTATTTTGCCGAAAAATGATGTGATTTTATGTGGATCTTACGTTTCAGATCCTCCTGATTCTGAAAATGACCTCGCCGACGCCGTGGCTTCAAAATTGACCGAGATAGCATCGGATAAGTGAGGGTATAAAGGGTCGAATGCTTATTCACAAGAATGTGTAGCTTAAAAAATCGTTTTTTGAGAAAACTCTGACGCAAATTCGTACCCCATCTCCAGAATTTTTCGAGAAGCTTGTGAAAAAAAAAAGATTTGAGAATAAAACTTTTTATTGAAATTAGCTTCGTAAAAACGTTTGTGGTGAACCAAAGCTGTCTAAATGGGAATGTACTTATTATTTTTATGTGTTTCAGTTACGCCAATCAAACAATAACTTTTTGGGAAGTGACGAGAAGTACATACGGGAACATCAATGATCGCTTGATTTTTAAATAAACTGAGCAAAAATTATTGTCGTTGTAATAATCGTAGTCGACATGAATATCGGCAATATTCTGATCAATCTGAACTGCCGCAATCGCCATATCCACAGGGGAGCTCAACGTTTGATAAATCTAATTAAATATTGTAGAGTTGATATAATTATATTACTTACTTTCTTTGAAACATCTAAAGGTAAACTTCCATTGGTAATAGATGCACTTATTATCAATTCTTCCATATTTTTGTCTTGACAATGAGATTGGCACCACACAACTTCCGAGTGTGTCTTTCCACAGTTTGTTTTGGACGAATCTGATTTATAATAATGTATAAAACATATTTTTCGACACTCTCACCCAAATCTTGAGCAGTTGCAACATCATGCTGCACAGTCGCGGTTGGATCGGCTAAGTTGACATGTGCCGAGTAGTTAAGACTGTGAGTGAAGAAATCATTCTATAATAAGTTCGACTAGTCTTTATTAATATGTCTCACTATATACATTGATACAAAAACTTGCAAGATAGGCGTCCGGCTGCCATGCGTTGAAAAAAACGTTTTGAGCATGAATTGTCGCCCAACTTGATGGGGAAGACGTCAGATCACAAGTTGATCCGAATGATTGAGTGATCGTAATACAGAAAATGAGGAAACGAAACATATTTAGGTTATTGATAAGCCTGATTGATGCTTTTATAGTTTCAAGCATGTGATTTTTTCTTTAAAAAATGATAAGAAAATTTATAATTGACAGGAATGGGGGTGGAAAAGCGGATTAAATTGACAACCAAAACATAAAATGGCAAATAGCGTGAAAATAATGTGAACTTTCAAAGAAATGAGGTTTTGTATATTGTGGGATATTACTGTACCAACTATAAGATCTTAAACTGTTTGAAGATACAGCGTCGGCAAGGTCATTTTCGGAATCAGGAGGATCTATAAGGCATATCAGGCTGCAAATTGTTTGAACCCTAAGTATCAGATCCTCCTGATTCCGAAAATGACATCGCCGACGTTGCATCTTCAAAATTGACTGAGATAGCATCGGATAAGTGAGGGTATATAGGGTATATCAGGCGGAAAATTTTTTAACGATAAAAAAGTTTTCAAAATTTATTTTTTCGTAAAATGATGTGATTTTGTTTCAAAGTTCTAGGAGCACATTGAGCTTTCTTACATCTTCTCATGAAAAATTCGTCAAAAATGTACATCATACTTTTTCACATTTTATCCGTTTCTCTCGTTCTCTAAACAAAAACTAGAGAGAAATAGTCTCAAACAACTGTGTATAAGCTTAAGCGGATTGTCAAAATGTATTTCAAATTTCATTCTCACAACCAAACTTTTAGCGCATTTTTCTGAGTTTATGGATACATCTCAACATACATTTTTTATTATCTTTTTACCAATTGAACAATGCTTTTCCCCAAAAGAAAATATGTTGACATTGAGATATCGCGTTTCATTCAACTATTTTGTTTAGAAACAAAAGTAAACAAAGAACTATAAACAATTTATTTATTAAAAATCGAATCGTGTGTAGAAAATGTTCCCATCACAGATATACTCTGAAAACTTATGGTCTCGAATGGTATATGAAACAATTTACTATTTGAATGTTATTGGTCTGACTCAAAGACTCGATATTCACTCGATATATTTATGTCATACCTTGCACACTGTTTCCAAAAGATGTTATAATGAGTAAGGGGATATCACTATTTTTCTTTAACACGTTTATTGATGGATGCTCAAAACTCACATAACGTGAGGAAATATGGTGATTTCGAAAATGGGATATAATTCAAAGGCTTCTTTTGTCGAAGCCAAAAACTTTTAAAGATGCAAGTCAAACATTTTTTGATTTTTGAGGGATAATTGATGATTATATTAAGATTATATCTTTCTACATATCCTCTTCATAGGTTGTAAATGAAAGCTTCCTTCTGTATATATACACAAAATAAAACTTTTTTTTGTTGAAATTCCCTTATTCAAGAGCCCTGTTGTTACAAAAAATCGTTATTAATATTATGGTTTGTGCAGCTATAATAGCTCGACGCTTTCGGTCCTCGTCTTTAGACTGACATACTTTCCTTCTCCATCTTCCTTCCTCTATAGTCTCCAATCCCTTTTCATGAGGTCGATCAGGGCAGCTGGCGGCAGACTACTATGCGTGCCTTGTTTTTTTCTGTCTTCTCTTCCTATTTCTTACAACTCTCATCTCATGCCTTTTTCTTTCCATTTTTCTTACACGTACATGTGTTGCCATTTTAATTGGTGCCTGTTCAACTAGTTTTTTCTTCTTCTGTTTTTCTCTGTCTAGTAAAGTGATGCTCATGTTAGCCGCCTATTTCATGTTTTTACAAACAAACTATTTTCTTGCAACTACCCAAAAACTTTTTAAACGATATTTTCAAGCTTCCTAGAAATGCTATATATGAAAAAAAAAAGTTTTAGAAGAATGAATACACACCTATTAATTGCTAGCTATAGAGTATCTGTTGAGCCACAAGTGTAAAGAAAAGGGGTGGCCTAGAAATATATTAGGCCACTGCTGTGTACTCCACACGGAGAACACAGCCGAACATCTGTTCAAACAATAGATTTTTTACCTATAATGATGGAAGTATTAAAAAAGTTATGTACTACTAACAGAAGAGATGGTAAAGGCATGTTTCTTAACAGTTTTTTTTTGTCTTCGGTCACCCCTTCAAACCCTTTGTGTAAAATTGTAATTCTCCTCTGCAACAAATCGCCCTCATCGTTTGTGTTCTATTCAATGATTTCAGACACCCATATTACTCATATTTCTCTATCTTAACAAAACGACGGAGTCACAATTCTCATCAGCGGCAAACTTGCCGCTCTGGTAGAACATGTTGGTTTATCGTAGAATGAATAGGATTCTGAATGCTGTCATTCTTTGTTGTTTGGTATGTTATTGATGGGAAAAAGTGAACTAATATAATTATCAACTTTGCAGTTTGGTTTCATCGTAATTTTTTTCAAAGCACCAACACAAGAACCGAGAGTTCGAGAAGGAGTTCCGGTTTTTTCTCGAAGTGAAGGCTGGTCTCCCGAGGAATGGCAGTTGATGAATAAAGAAGTTTCGGATCTGATCAAAAACGAAACAAAACGATTATCGTCCACAGATCGACCCGATTTATCTGGATGGAATTTCAAATGTAAATCGAATTCCACATTTTGATATGACTATATATATATATATATAACTATTTTAGTGAAAAACGATGATTCAACACTATCTGGTGAGGAGATAGTAGATAGTGTGAATTTTCTCAATGAAAATTTTGATGTATTGAATATCAATAAGTTTGGACCATTAAGCAACGTCAAAAAACTTCTTGTGGTTCAGGTAAATATTTGCATGTTACTCAATCATCGTGTTGATTTCAGGTACACAATCGCCCGATTTATTTGCAATATTTAATTGAATCAATGAAAATGACAAAAGGAATTGAAGACACACTACTCGTTTTTTCCCATGATATTAATGTTGGAATTATCAATGAAATGATTCGCAACATCACATTCGCGCGGGTCTATCAAATTTTCTATCCGTACAATATGCAACTTTTTCCGAACGTGTATCCCGGACAAAATCCAGCTGATTGTAAAGAGAAAATGCCAAAAGAACAGTGAGAAATTTTTTTTGGTTACGAAAAAACAAAAAAAAAATATATATGCAGAGCTCAGCTGGAAAACTGTACAAACTGGAGAACGCCAGATAAATATGGAAACTATCGAGTTGCTCAGTTGACCCAAATAAAACATCATTGGTGGTGGAAAACCAATTTCGTATTTGATGGGATTGTTGAGAAGTTCAACATGAATGATCCGTGGATACTATTATTGGAAGAAGACCATATGTTAGCTCCAGACGCTCTACATGTCTTAGATATTATTGTCGACAACAAGCAGTCGTTCGTACCCATATTTTGTTACTTTAAATAATATGCTAGCTTAAGGTATTGTTCTAATTGCGAAATCATTTCTCTTGGATTCTACTTGAAGTCAACCAACAAATATGGTGCTGATATTGCCAAATTAGGTGTCCACCCTTGGTACAGTAGCAAACATAATATGGGAATGGCTCTCCAAAAAGAAACGTGGAAGAAAATCAAGGACTGTTCGGAAATGTTTTGTAATTGGGACGATTACAATTGGGATTGGTCATTGATGCAAGTTTCTGCGAAATGCTTACCTCAAAGATTCCGAGTAGTGTTTGCTAAATCACCAAGAGTAATTCATATTGGTGATTGCGGAGTTCATACACATCGATGTGAAGCACACAAAGCTCTGCAGTCCACATTGGAGTTGTTCAAAACACACAAAAACCTCTTGTTTCCACCGAACCTGATGGTAACCGACACATCGAGAAGGTCCCTGAAACCATCAAAGGAAAATGGAGGATGGGGAGATATACGGTATAAATCATTTCATCTCCCCTGATTAACTTTTGATAATTTCAGAGATCGCCAATTATGCCAACTCAACAAGTTTCCGTTGACCAAAATATCGTCGGCATCTGAGACTGTACTCCACGACGTTCTCAACTCGATGGTTGACTTAACATCACCAAAATTATCAACCAACAAATCATCAACTCAACTCGGGTAAAAATCCGCTCAATCAACTAAAAAAATGCACAATACATTTTTTGTATATTCCGGTCACATTAAACTTTCTTATGTCTCATAATCTCTCATAATCAATCTACATTCTTCATAATTATTTTTGTTCACGGGTTTTTTATTGATATTATTTTCCTTGATTCAGTTATCTCGGGTTTGTTGTCAAACATAAAATAATTTAAAATGATTTATTTATCAACAGAAGCTTCAACATTTAGACAATTTTTCCCAAAAGTCTGCCCATATTATTCATGATGACTTTCATGGCTGTCTGTGGGTCTTTGATTTGAGACAGCTCTTCTTCCGTGATTTTGCCCTTTGAGAAGTCGATTTGTTCGATGGATGTTTCAGCGGCTGATGTTTCTGTGCCAGCAACTGTGGTGGCATCGGTGACAGTGGTGACATCGGTTACAGCTGATGAGGATGTTGTAGTTGTTTCCGTGACTGCTTCGGTAGCAGTTGAAGCGGTAGTAACTGCCTCAGTAGTAGCATCGGTGATGGTAGTCACAGTTTCTACAGTAGTTGTAGCGTCTACTGCAACTGTTGTGGTGGCTTCAGTTGTGATGTCAGCTGTGGTAGTTGTTTCTTCAGTGGCGTCTCTCTGGAAAAATGTTGAAAATTTACAGGTATATATTGTTAAGATTACCTTACGACGGTTGACTGGAGGAGGTGAAACACTAATGATAAGTTGACCAACTACAGAGACAAATGAGTCTATTACAAACTCAGATTCTCTTCCGAGATGTGTTTTGTCAATTCCCAAGCATGTCACTTGGGTTACTTTGACATTCTTCGAGATGGTTGTGGCATCAAGGACTGGGCCGAAGTATCTGTCCTCATCTCTATCGCAAGTGGCAATCATTCCGGCGGTTGTTCCAATTGCGGCCAAATGAGACTGACGAAGTTCAACCGATGAGTTGTGACGCACTGAAACAACACGTTGTATTAAATGTCAACTGATTGAAACAAAAACCGAGAAGAAGGTTGGCATTTTTTGGATTGCGATCGCACACAATAAGTGCCTGAACTTTTCTTCCTGATCTGACGTATCGGATTATTGGTGGGTAGAATGCGTCATCAGGGGCTCCAACTGAGGTTCCAAGATAGGTTCGAATCTTTGCACATCCTGAATAGTACACATATTAAAAAGAAAAAACAATACGTTACCATTTCTTCTTCGGTGCTCTCTGCTGTCACTATCATCACGACTATCATAGAAATAATCAGAATAAACTTGTGGATAGTAGACAGGTTGAGATGGATATTGTTGTACATTGTCGTTGGCAGTGTTTCCTCCATACTGTGCGGCAACAGCCACCACGAATGTTAAGGCAATCACTATGAACATTTTCGTTGATGATGGAAATTTCAGCCATCAATTGCCACTTATATATGGACGCCATTCGTAGAATTATGTTGATTTCAACGAATATGTTTTGAAGCGTCATTATTTCAAAATATACTTGATTGCGAATGTTTTCAAACCATTTAGCTTGATACAATCACGTCTAGATACCAAAAAGATAACGGAAAGTCAAATCACACTAAATTTTCTGCAAGATTTATGTATATCATCTGTATATCACCTCTGTCGACTGTATATATTCAGAATTATCACCGAATTATGAAAAAAAAAACATCAATGTGTCATGTTGATTCAAATATGTCATCACAACAAATTCACAGAGGAATGATGAATATAAAAAGACATTTCCTAACGCTGATCATCATCGCATTTTGATTTGTTCGACATGCTTCTCAAACTTCTGATCGTCGCCGCAATGGCAAATATTTCCGTTGCCTCATATGGCGGATCATCATATTCTGGCAATGGCGGAGTGGAGTATGATACATTTTCACGGGGTCGTCATGGATATTTCCACCCAAAACCATGGTACCACAGAAAACATCACAGAGGAAGTGATAGCGACGAGAGTAAGTGTTGAAATCGGTTTTCCTGATTCCAAAGTTTCATATTCAGAATGGAAGTGCCCAAAAGTTGGCGTGTTCAATGTCACCAATGCGCTTGTCGCTCCACTCCTCTCAGCCCCAAAAATTGCCTATTATACTCATCAAGGAAAAGAAAAAGTCATAATAGTTTGTGAGGAGCCGCAAGTTCAACAACTCTTCGCGAAATCACCAAACGCAACTCCATTGTTGCCGGGCGAGTTCAAGGATATTGCTCTTATCTCAGTCAGTACCAAGGCTGGAATTGTATTGACTTGCGATAAACGGGATGAGACGTTAGTGAATAGATTATGACTTACCAATTAGATCTTATTCCAGATACGACGCATACAACTTATTCACAAAGACAACTGTTCCAGTTGTTGCCGTTGCTTGTCTTGGAACAGATGATGCTACACGTGCCAGTGTCGTTGCTAGCCTTTTGCACATTGCGCATAACAATTGAAGACCAAAAAATTTGTTTTTTCACATAATAAATGTTTAACATGAAACTTTGTTTATTTTGATAAAAATAATATCGTGCATCAAATCCTCTTGCTTTGACATTTCTATATCATCTATTCTCGCAGCGTGTTGAGTCGGAATATTTTCTCTCGGATGCTATGTATATCCTTTCATTGTTCTGTTGCGTTTTCCAATTCGACGAAACAAAGCAAAAAGTGATAAACTGTCGCTTTTGTCGAAAAAGGAATCAGAAAAAATTGACCCCTTTCGTCTCAGATGTTTGTTTGCTTATTGAATCAACGAAGAAAAAAGTTTCTTAGAGGTTTATCACACAATGGAAATTTTATGAACACAATTTGTAAAAGTAATGTATAGAACAGAAAATTCGGTCGACCAATCTCAACTGACACACAATATGACTAGATATGGGAAATTAGGTATATCTGAACTTCTGATTTTTCAGCAGGAATTCTTGTTCGATGGTGCTTTGATATCAGGAGAATACAAGATTCGATCAGTTTCAATTCTACAAATACAAACTGTTTCTGGATTCACCATTCTGCATCGTCAAGTCGAAAGCAAAAAAAAACTGATGAGCAAACGAAAGAGTGCGTATTTTTTGGGTTGGGTGGGAGGTGTACAGGTGGAGACGGCGCTGCTCACGACTGATTGTCTACCATCTCTTCAATATGCACACTGCCACAGTGTCCGCGCGGCTCTTCCCGCTTGGCTACAAAAGGAGAGAGTGCGGCGGGAGATAAAGCGAGGATCTTGAGTGCTCTCGTTCTGTTTTCCCCTTCATTTTTCAATTCGTTTCTGCTTTTCGCTCCACCCAAATCTGAGTTTGACCCAGACACATACGGTCGATCATAATATTTTAAACAGTCTGTCGGCCAAGCAACAGTTGGAATCGTCTATTTCGTGGACTATAGTAAACTACAGATTTGAGCAATCATCATTCGAAAACAATGAGGTGAGCGAATAAAAATTTGGTATATATACCTTTCTCATACCTTCAATGAGGATTCTAGATGATAAGTTTTATTTACTCTTACAATTAGTGACCTGAAACAACAATGGGTTTTGTATTTTTGTTTGTGAGAAAAATGCACTCCTCATTGAGTTAGTTACCCAAACAACTGATCAATGTTTACATTTCCAAGACAGTAAACTTTTTGACCTTTCGGCCAATTTATTTACTTGTTCAAAAAATGTACTTTATATTTCACACACCTTTTCAAAAAATATATAAAAACGTATTGAAGAAATGCAAAACAGGTCTAGTTAAGATGAAACTGTCCACTCGAAGATAAGCATGAACTCATGTCAAAGCACTTGAGCTTTCAAGTGTACACCTTCATTCTCGTATTCAAATACACTTAAAAAAACAAACGAACATTTCAGATACGTTATTTTATCAATTCTGATCATTGGAACATGCTCAACTCAATATGTACCACAACAGCGTAGTGTGTCTGTAGGTTCTCCACAGGCTTCTCAACCTGAAGTCGTTGATCAAATTCCGGCATGGTATCAAATGGCGGGAAAACCGGTAAACGGAAGAGTCAATCAAATTCCACAAGCTTCTCCGTCATATTATGAGCGTGTTGAGCCAACTTATGAAGCGAGACGAAGCGAGCAACCCGCGTTTGAACGACCTGGTATCCAAACTAATCAGTATGCCAAGTAAGAAGCATATAAAGTATGTACATGATTTTTGAATATTACAGTTATCCTCCAACTTACCAAAATCGTCAGCCATACGAAAACTTGAATGCATTAACATCTGGAGCATCGTTGTCGAATCTTCAAGCTAGTCGAAGGTATCCAAACGGTCCGGGAGGATCAGGATCTGATGTGAGTAGTGTGAAGAATTTGATGATGACACTACAACAAACACTGCACCACGCACCAACACCCGCACCTGCGTCATATACTAGAAAACATCATTATCACCCGGGACGTGTTGTATGGTATACCAGTCCTAGAGAGGCTGTTAGTCCATATAATGTGATTAGAACAACGGCTGCACCTGAAGTTAGAGGTTTAAAAAAATTGATAGCCATGTCGCCTTACGATCAAACTAAAGAACAATTGAATCGTTGGTACGATCAGATGAAAGCCATTTATTTCATCAATCAGTTTGTTGATTGGAGAACTGTCAAAAGCATGTTTTTGAATAGATACTATTCCGACTAGAAATGCTCTCGAAAACTTTTATTAAATTTTTAGAACTTAGAGCATGTCACATTCCCACGGTTATTGATTAATATCACACTATTACAGTATTGAAATTCTCCGGTAATTATAATAATTTAGCCCCGGTGAACTTTTTTTATGTTTCTTGTTTCCTGTAGCAAAATATCAAAAGATTGTATTCTAGAATTTTTTGATAAATTGTTTGAATATCGTTGTGTTTTGTTCTACACTGGAAAATTGTTATAAAAGGATACGACGACAAAACACAACGATATAAACTGCTTGCTGTGATCTCTCCCCTCTTTCACATTCACCTGTCTTCCCTTCTTCTCTTTCATTTCGTTCGTCTTTCCTATCGCTTTCACAACAATTCCTTCCAGATGCCTTACGATTCGGCTCTCAAGCGTTATCATAAACTATTACTCAAAAGACGGCAATGGACGACCAAAATAGCACGAATTCTGGCATCAACTACTCCAAAAACACTTTCAACTACTGCTTCTTCTACAACAACTATATCTACAACTACTGCTACTACACCTTCGACTACCACCAAAAAAATGCCAAAGTCTCTCCAGAGTATTTACTCAACAATCATCCCAAAAAAGAGAGAAGAAGTTACTGAGGTGTCAAGCACTACATCTAGCCCAGGGACAACTAAAATCATTCGAATAACTGCTAAACCAAAGGGCCGAACATTTAGACCATATGGAACTAGAAAAGGGTGGAGAATGTGGAAAAAGGTTACCCCGCTGAAAGTGCGCCCAACAACTAGTGGCCCCACAGAAGCAACAACAACCGAACCGAGTACTACAACTACAGATGTCATCAGTTCTACCGATTCGGTTCAGAACGTAACTGAAAACGTTGAAATTTCAACAACTGAAAAGCCGGAGACAACAACAGTTGATACGGAAACTCCGACGACTGAGGGAACAACACCATCATCAACAACAACAGAAACAACAACAACGGAAAAATCAATGGAGACATACGGATCATCATCTTTGAGGTATATTTGTCGGCACAAGGCTGGCTCGAACGAGCAAGATCCGTTCAGCGAACGAAGACTATCAACGATAGGGCCATTTAGACCGATTGTTGTTGGGCATAAATGGAAGCCTTTGAGATTCAAGAAACCAACAGATGCTGCTTCTGAATCTACAACTACCGCAACAACTACTGTTTACAATGGACCAAAAGGCTTGCGACTTCTAGAGTATCTTCTGGTGGGCTTCTATCTTTTTTTTGCCTGACTTTCCGATACTATCATTTATTTCTGGGAACACCTTTTCTGGTTGGCGGGTTTAACTATTTTCGACTAATTCTTACAGCGGCATACTCAGCTTTTTTCCAAAGGACTACAAACTGCTCTGGATGGTGTAAGTGCTTGTTGCTTGTTTATTCCTCAACTCCTTCACCTCTTGTTCTCCAATATAACAACTGTAAAAATATAAAAATTTATGACAAAAGTATAATATTCTCTGAAAGTGCTCGTGTAATGTGTATGTTGTTTTGTCTTTATCAATCAAGGTCACTCGCACACAATAATTACAGTCCTTACAGCCAAACACCGAACTTCTTGCCGCTATAAAAGATGTTGTTGCCAAGTTTAAGGTTTGTTTGTTGACATATAAAATTTTTCTAAATCTCAAAACTTAGGCAAGCTTGGATGAAGCTGGAATCGATCAAGATGTTCGACTGATGGGAAACCAACTGAAAAACACATGGCAACAATTGAGGACAGGTACGACGCAACAAGGTCTCAGTTACATGTTTTCCAGCTTTTCGTTAACTGCACCCCCAGCACACTAGTTGCACTGAGTATCTAACCAGCACCATTTCACCCCTTTTTCAGGACTTGATCGTGGCATGAAGGCTGTCAGGCAGAGCGCTGAAACTTCGGTGACACACTTTAACTACGGACCAAATGGTTCACCTCAAATGATTACATCTCCAGCGCAAATTCCATATCATCATCAACACCATCACCCACACTACCCCACTCACGGTTTACTATTTTTTGCACTATACATATAATCATCGCACCACATTCAATTTATTTATTTAAGATATAATATTGATATTTCAGGTCCAATGAACGAACAACTAGGTCGATTATTCGAGAAAGCAGTGGCTGATGCAGCGGAACAAAAAACACACACAGCTCCAAACCAATCAAGACAATAATTAATTAATTTTTTTGTTTCAAATTTTTTGGATGCATTCCCTATAATTGCATTTGCGCAATTACAAAGTACGTACAAATTGTACAATATGAAGTTATCATTTTACTTTCGATTTTGTTGTTGGAGTGACCAAATACATTTTTCTCGTTGAAAACTTATTATTTATGAAAAAGATCACGCTAACATTTTCATGACATCATGAGTTGCCATATGCATAACAAGGCTTGATCCACCATCTGCAACAATTGTTTGTCCGACAATATACGACGAAACAGAGCGATCTGCCAAGAAGGCGATCAGTTCAGCAATATCTTTCGGTGTTCCGCATACGCCGCTTGGAATGCAATCCTTATTTTCTTCCATATACTTGAACATCTAAATCCATATATATTCAATTTTCTGAAAACTGGATATCGTCGACCTTGTCCGACTCTTGTTGGGACATTCCCATTGATGTTGCGATCCCAGTTCTTACAGCTCCAGGATTGACTGAGTTCACACGAATGCCTTGTGAAATCAAACTGAGAGCAGTACTTTTTGTGAATTGATCTAGTGCAGCTTTTGACATAGCATAATATAGAAGGTCGGGATACTGTAAAAATACTAAAGTACCGTATTTCCTCGATTGGAGCGACAATGCAAACACTGCAGGAGAATGATAATATCTCGGAATCTAGAAGAGCTATCAAAAAGTTATCAACTGCAAATTTATAGATCATAACTTTTTCTACAAGTTTGCTGTTGACAATTTTTTGATAACTGTCCTAGGTTCCGAGATATGGTCGTTCTCCGGCAGCGTTTGTAGTACCGCTTTATTTGAGGAAATGCGGTAATAAAAACTTTTTTCATAACATGGAAAACTGAAACATCAACATTTCTAAACTAACCGCATTGAAAGAGGCAATACTTGAAACATTAATTATTTCTCCTTGAGTTTCAGCCAAATGGGGAATCGCTTTTTTTGTAAAATTAATGACACTGAAAGTTTAGCATTGAAAGATTCAATTAAGTCTAATCAACCTTCTGACATTGATATCGATAGTTTTATCGAACAAGTCAACATCTTGAGCAATTCCGATACGACCTGTCGGATCAGTGAATCCAGTACCAGCATTGTTCACAATGATATCAATTTTTCCGAATTTTTGAATAGTCGAATATATTATTTCATCTTGCTTCGTTTCATCAGTTATGTCGGCAACTACTACATTCACGTACTCCGGAAGACCGCCACCGTTCAGTATTTCTTGTTTGGTCTCTTCCAAGCGTTCAACATTTCTTCCGGTAATTGTAACCCGAGCACCTTCCTTCGCAAAAAGAACAGCTGTACCTCTTCCTATCCCATTTGAAGATCCTTAGAACGAAGTTTGTTTGAGAAAAAAAATTGTTTAAAAAATACCGGTTATGATAGCGACTTTTCCAGTGAAACGAGACATTTATCAAAACTCAAACCGCTTACTGTTATTTATAGGCTAGAGAAAGAATTAACATATTGTTTACATTTTTCACTGCAACATGAAAATGTAAATTTATTCCGTGTATGTCACTTTTGTGCTGAACTAGAGACACCTGAGTTCAGTTCGACATAGTTCAAATCAATTCATAGTTTCATAGATTCATAGTTTTTGAATTATTTATGAATCTACATAGTTCAAATTCTTTGATTCTATGGAATACAAAAGCTATAGTTCTGTGAAATTCACAATCTATGATTCAACGAAACTTGAAATCTATGATTCTATGAGATTCGGAATCTACAAATTACGAACTTGACACAAAAAATAGTGAGTACGACGCTCCGTTATACGCGTGTTTGTTGTTTATCGTAAATCTACACCAGTGGCTCTAGTTCAAAACAACATGCTGACGTGGCGTATCCAACAGGCCACACCACTCTCCTCACCAACATTTAGAATGTGTGTGCGTATGTGCATGATAGCCGAGTGGTATAAACGCCCGTCTAATAAGCGACAGATACGTACAGTTAAGGGTTCGAGTTCGAGTCTCGACCATGCCGTGTTTGGGTTCACGGCCTCGTATGTAAAGGTAATTCATACGTGACGTCCCCGCTCTGTAGCTTAGAAGATGGCGGTTTACCATCCGACGATCATCGTTATTGTGGTTTACGTGGAGACAAAGCTCACCATATCGCCTTCAATACTGTATGACTAGGTGTGAATGTGTTGATTCCTATAAGCTCTGGAAGGGGTCAGTTTTGCTGTAGATTCATAGATATATTTTCTCTCATACTTGCACTTGCTCCCTCTTAGATTTATGATCTTTACGACAGGCTTGGGAGTCATAAAACCATAGAACAAAAGTTTTTTATCCGTTTCAGTTAATACAACACAAAACGATGAAAGTTATTGAAGCAGACTTGCAAAGTCAGTAGTATGAAGTCCCATAATTAATGATGATCCTCCATCGACCACTAATTGATGACCAATAATATATGAAGATGATTTACGATCAGCCAAAAATGCGATTGCTTCTGCGATGTCTTCTGGTTTTCCAGCAACACCCGCGGGAATACATTCTTTTTTTGTTGGAAGAGCTTCATAGAACTTTTGGGATGCTTCCTCTGACATTCCCATTGCTTTTCCGAATCCGGTATCCACAATTCCGGGTGAAATTGAGTTGACACGAATTCCATATTGAATCAGATCAATTGCTGTGTTTCGGGTATACTGGTCCAATGCTGCTTTAGCTATCGAATAGTATGGAAAATCAGGTGTCTGCAAAAATGTGAAATTCTAACAAGACCACTAATGATGACATACTGATCTAGGTCCAGATGCGATACTAGAAATGTTCACAATTTCTCCTTTTGTGGTTTCCAAATAAGGCTTCACCTTCTTCGTTAAAGCTACAACAGCTCTCATATTGAGGTTCATAACTTTATCATAATTATCCAATCCCTGATCTGTACCAACTTTTCCATTCGAATCGGGAATGGCCGCTCCAGCATTATTTACCTGAAAATCGAATAAATATGTTACTCAGTTATGTATATACCATACAAGAATATCTATTTTGCCGAATTGTTCTACAGTGGTACGAATAAGCGCATCTTGGCCTTCTTCCGTGGTAACATCGGCAATAATTGAATTGATATACGACTCTGAAACTCCTTCCGCTAAAAGAAGTTGTTTTGTTTCATCGAGCCGGGAAGAGTTCCGTCCGGTGATTGTTACTTTAGCGCCCTCTTTGGCAAATAGAATAGCAGTTGCTCGACCTATGCCGTTCGACGATCCTGAATAATGAACGTTTTTTTAAATCTATGAATCTATATATGACTCACCTGTAACTATCGCGACTTTTTCATAAAATCGCGGCATCGGTCGTGGCATTTCAACTGTTTTTGAGTGAATCAGAAATTTTCTTTTTATATAGCATGTGTTTGCCTCAAAGAGTAGACAAACAGAGACGCAGACTGCAAAGTAATTGTGCTGAGATCACAAATTTTTGTGTTTTCAAGGTTTTTTCGGAGTATAACGTAATATGATCATCGAAGTATAACGTAATATGACTAAGATTTTTGAATGAAAAAACAACTGTTTCAATTGAAAATATACATTTCATTAAACCAATATGAGAATAGGGGATATGGGAAGTGAGTTAGATGAACAAAAAGAAAGTATTAATTTCCCATTAGAATTTTAGTTATATCGTGAGATTGCAATCCTAAAACAAGAGATGATCCACCATCAGCGATAATCGACTGCCCAATGATATAGGAAGACGCCTTCTTATCAGCAAGGAATGTAATGATATTTGCAATATCATCTGGTACGCCAGCTGCTCCGCACGGCAGACAATCCTTGTGAGATGCCATATATTCATGCAACTGAACAGAACAATGAGAGATTGTTATTCTTGATCACTCGCCTTTTTCATAGCTTCAACTGGCATTCCCATCGCTTCTCCGAAACCGGTAGCTACTAATCCTGGGCTAACTGAGTTGACACGAACTCCATATTGAATAAGATCAATAGCCGTGTTCCGGGTATACTGGTCCAATGCTGCTTTAGCAAGCGAGTAGTAAATGAACTCGGGTTGCTGGAATATCATTATTATCCATTTAAAGTTAGAAAAATATTTTTTACCCCGTGTGGCCCTCCAGCAATGCTTGAAACATTCACAATTTCTCCTTTTGTTGCAATCAAGTGAGGCTTCGATTTTTGGGTCATTTCGATAACTCCTTGTAGGTTTAATTGAAACGTTTTATGATAGATATCCATTGATTGGTCAGTTCCTTGTTTTCCAGTCGTGTCCGGGAAATATGCACCGGCATTGTTGACCTTAATCTTAAAAATTAGGAAGCAGTTTCTCACATTTTTATATTACAAGAATGTTGATTTTTCCAAACTTTTTCAAAGTTGAAGCAATGAGATCATCTTGTCCAGCCGACGACGTAATATCTCCCACAACAGAAAGTACGTTTGAGTCGGGAACTCCCGATCTCAGAATTTGTTGTCTTGTTTCTTCAAGACGCTCAACATTTCTTCCAGTTATCACAACATTGGCTCCATCTTTTGCGAATTGGACAGCGGTAGCTCGTCCGATTCCATTCGACGATCCTGAAATTGGTTGGATACTTCATATATATAGTTCATATATTCACAACTTACCTGTAACAATCACAGTTTTTCCAGCAAAGCGAGCCATTGAAATATTGCTTGCAATATACTCTAGTATGAAATTTGATCCTACTTATATACTGTTGTCTGTTTGTTTGCTCTACTGATAGTTCAATGCAACATTGGAGACGGTTTATTGGAAAAGAAAAATGTGCCCCACGAACAGCACAAACCTTATTGTGATGGGTTATTTGAGCCGATTGACAACAGTTGTTGATGGAATTCCTGGTTTCAACTATTGGAAAAATGAATTCTAACGAAATTTTACGCGAATCTTTTTTTTCTGTTCAAGTTTAAACGAGATTAAAATTTTAGACATTTATTATCCCAATACATCTTTCATTTCATGCGCCGCCATGCCAACAACTAAAGATGTACCGCCATCAACCACAATTGACTGCCCAATTATGAAATGAGAAGAGTTTCTATCTGCCAGAAATGTTATAAGGGTAGCTACATGCTCAGCTGTCCCGACGAAACCAATCGGAATGCAATCGCGATGTTCTCCAAAAAACGTTTGAGCTTTTGCGACATCTCCATTTTCCATTCCCAAAGCATTCAAAAACCCAGTTTGAATAAGTCCAGGGCTATATTTTCAATATTTTTTTGTTTGCGAACAACAACATTACCTAACGGAGTTCACTCTTACACCGTACTGAATCATTTCCAGTGCAAGGCATCGCGTAAGCTGATCAAGCGCCGCCTTTGCCATTCCGTAAAAAGTGTAGAATGGGAACTACAATGATGATTATTTCAAAACAACCATTATTCTACCTACCACTTGAGGACCAGCTGCAATACTTGAGACATTAACAATTTCCCCTTTTGATGCGATTAAATGTGATCGACATAATTGAATCAACTGAACAACTGCTTTCAAGTTTAATTGAAATGTTTTTTCGAAAACATCCATGTTTACTTGGGACCCAATTATGCCATCAGGATCCATGAATGCGGCACCAGCATTATTAATCTGTAATTGTTACTAAAACTGGACTCTGTATTTCAACTACAAACCAGAATATCAAGCCTACCAAACTTTTGAATGGTTGAATCAACTATCATCTTCATGATATTAGCATCAGTTATATCTCCAACAACTATAATAATATTTTCCGGATTCCCGCCACTGGACACAATAATCTTTTTGGTTTCTTCCAGTTTCTCACTATTTCGCCCAGTTATAGTGACTTTAGCTCCATCGCGACTCAACTGAACTGCTGTCGCTTGACCAATCCCACTTGATGATCCTCAAAATTCATAATGGTTTTGTTTTCAATTCACAACATACCTGTTATAATCGCGACTTTCCCGGCGAATCTCTGTGTCGTCATTATTTGAATTAATGTGACGATCACTGAATGGCCATTGGTATTTATACTATTTTATTTTGATGATGTAGTAGAAGACCCACCCACTTTAATCCGCTTCAGAGACCACAAGATAGGCCAAAAAGTTTATTTTTAAAAAAGGTATTTAAAAATTTGGTGGCGTATTGTAAAGTATGGGTCGGTAAAAGATCGGTTCCAAAAAAATGGAGGGCGGAGGGGAGGGCGCAATTTCTTGGTGTACAGTATATATGTTGTAATAATTATTCTTTGCGTGAACTAATTCTGTTACTAATGTACTACTACCATATGTCTATTTCAAAAAAATACAAAGAATGGATAAACTATTGGTATGGCAAGCACAGTCCTAAATATTTATGAATGAAATTAATCAGGAGGAAATTCGATTAGAGAAAAACATTATTGACCGTTGTAAAAAATCTATAGAAAGAAACGAACCTTATGATTTATGTTCTATGAGACATCAAATTGATGTAAGCAGCTTACTGATAGAAGACAACAATGAACTCTTTTAGATTTCCCAAAAAAGAATCGTTACTATCAAAATGAAGTTGTATCATAGTAAAAATACAGGTATGTTTTCTGTAAACCCTAAGTATTAAATAATTCTTTTGTAGACGAAACCCCTTATCCAAGGCAGCCTAACATTACCGAGCAGATAGTGAAGACACAATTGTTGTGTGATGGAGCAAATAAAGTTCACCGAAGCATTATATCAGAAGAAAACAAAAATCCACGTGCTCTACAAGAAACGGAGCAAATAATTTTAGAATTAAATGAGAAATTGGAACTTCTTTTGAGATGCGCTCAAACCATTGATGCTTCGGATGGTAGGTCAGTAGGACGATTTTCTACGAATCTTCAAAGATGCAACGATTCTTCAACATTTAAAACTAATCACGTACAAGTATCCGGTTTATTGAAAGTTTGACTGCATACAAAAGAAACAATGAACTTGTGTTTCTAAGATTCGAATCACTGGGCTGACTGGATTACCAACCAACACTTCATATAAAAAAGGAAAATACGCGTCGGAATGGTTGAGACAAAAAATGAAGAGAAAAAAGGGAATGTTCAGCCGGTATGGAAGCATGTAAGCCATTCTGACTGCATTTTTTTGTGAAATACAATTTTAAGTAGAAGCCGTGAACCATTGGATGATTATATTGTCGTAATCCATGTCGGTGGGAAAGCAGTTGCGACAACGGTCTGGAACGAAAAAAAGACAATGTACTGCGCGGATGAAGAATCAATCGATTTGAGAAAATCACGTCAAATTGATTTTGAAATCTATCACACCGATGGACGGTCTCTTTGTGCGATAGGAACCCTTCAATTAGATCAACTATTAGAAAAACAAGACGGTTTGGTGAATCGAGTATCATCCACGTATCAACATCAAACAGTTATTCTGATTCCGGATGGAAAATTATTCTGTCAAGTTTGCCGTTCTCTATATATTGGTGCACCAAAAATTTTCCAGACTGCCTATTCAAATCCCGAACAGACGATGGAAAGGAAAATGGAGCAAGATGAACGATGGAAAAACACATTAACATTCAGAAAAAGTGGTACAGTTCTTGCACGAAACACTCGAAAAGTCAATAACACACGCGTCAAACTGAATCAGAGCTACATATATCATCCCATTTCTCAGAGAGAGACTGAAACATCAAATGACTATATCATGATGAATGTGATCGGCCTAGGAGCGTTTGGCACTGTGAAGTTGGCCAAAAAAATTGACAATAATCAATATTTTGCTATCAAGCAAATCGAAAAGAATCCAAAGACTGGAAAGTATGACACTCCGGAACTGACAATATTGAAATCTATATCACATCCAAATATTTGCAATTTGGTATCGAGTTTTGTTGAGCAAGACTCGTTATTTCTTGTATTGGACTTTTGTGAAGCTGGAGATATTCACACTCACTTATCAAAAACAGCTCATGGGTTTTCAAAGGTAAAAAAGTGAACTTTCGAATTTAGCATCACTTTTCAGAGTCAAATAACATTTTTTGCTGCTTCAATTGTTCTGGCAGTCGAGTACCTGCATAACGAACTGTATGTGCATAGGGATTTGAAACTAGAAAATATGATGCTTACTCGTTGCGGGACATTGAAGTTGATTGATTTTGGATTGTGTAAGCAGTTGAAAAGCCGGAAAGAAAAAATGGTGGATATACTTGGAACACCGTCGCATTTATCGGCAGAAATGTGGCGAGGAGAACCATATGGTATTGAAACAGATTGGTGGGCAGTTGGAGTTTCGCTTTACCAACTACGAGTGTGTTATATCTACTAATTTTCTATATAGGTTGATTTTTCAGACCCGCGCAGATCCATATCAAGGTACACGTGAAGCTGATATGGAAAGAAACTCTCGCGTTAACAAATGGCACACTTTTCATGATTTGCTGATTGGATTGATGTCGAAACATCCGGAAGCTCGTCTTGGTTATTATGGCACGAAAGATGTTAAAGATCATCCATTTTTCATGGATATATGCTTTGATGATATACATACAATGACACCTCCCTATGTTCCACTGCTGCGAAGCAATATCGATTTGGAGTATTTTGATAGTTCTGGTTTACGTGAAAGGCAGTCTAACTCATCAATATCTTCGTGCAATTCCAGTCAATCTGAACTTTTGAAATGAAACAATACTTGTTTAGCCCTTGCATAAAAAACATTTTTGTGATTTCTTTTATTATGTTCCTAGCATATCCATGTTACAATCAACAGTTGGAGAGGGGAAGAGAAAATAGGGAATAAGAAAATGCCACAAGATTGCCTCAAAGATGTTTACAAAGCATTTCTGCGATTCACTCATTTCTTTGCTCTTCCACATCCCGCTCGGGAGAAAGATATGCTCAGACGAACATTACATCAATTGAGAGTTGTCTCTCGTCGGGAGTAGAAATAGTAGGAATGATGTGTAGAGGACAGCGAGAGGAGAGGGTCATGATCCGCATATCTTTGAGAAAGGGAAAACGCTTTTTGCTTTGTACAAAAAGTCGATATGAATATTGATTAGTTTTCAGGCATTTTAAAAATAAGTTCCTCAGAAACATTTTGATCAAGGCAATAAATTAATTTTTACTTGTTTTCCTTCATTAAAGTTTGATAATGTTGTTTGAGCTCACTTTTCAACGTTCCTTTTCAACTGAAAATGAATCTGAAAAGAAAGAGATTTGATTTTGATGAGAGCATTGTCAACACCCTTTGGTATGTACCTATGCAATCCATAAGCTACCTACAAACTTTTTACTCGCGTATGTTTTACTCTCTCGTAAATCAACACTTGCAATAGGTTTTTTTAGAATGATAATATCTAAAATCCAACAAGAATTTGAAAAAAAAATCAAAATAACTGATAATAAAATCTCTAGAGCAACCCGCCCCACCGACCACTGTTTGTTTCCCTTTTCGAGTGATATTTTTGTTTATTCCTCTTCAATTGTCTTTATTCTTCACATTTCACTTTCACAATAATTTTTGAATATTTTCGTTGCAGTGCATGGTCAAGAAAAGTCTAAACGAATCGAATTAGTGCGAGAAGATATGCCTTTCAAGCAGCCGCTAGGTGAGCGTGATGCTTCCAATCGAGTTGCACCTACTTTTATAAGGGTATTTTTCTCTCAAAAATTATAATAAAATTATTGTTTGGTTTTGAGCCATTAGCGGACAAACGAGCTGTAGTTGGCGAAACAATCATTCTTGAATGTCAATTAGAGGGCCATCCCGATCCAGTGATCAAATGGCTCAAAGATGGTCATAATGTTTCGTTATGTCCAGATTATCGAGTAAGGATTTTACTACGAATACTATTTGATTTATATATTCAGGTTGAAGAAGATGGTTTGAAACACAGGTTGATTATTCCACAAGTTCAAGCCGCTGATAGTGGCCGTTTCACAGCTCAAGCATCCAACGCTGCTGGTACCAAACAATCGACATGCATTTTGATTTGTGCACCTGCCCCTACACCAGTTCCAGGTGCTAAATCAGCAGTAGCTTCACCAGCGCCTCCTCAAACACCTGTCGGTCCATCAGCGCCAATATTCTTGAAAGAGTTGCGTCACCAACCGTTGAAACCAGGTGCCTGTATTGTTTTTGAATCGCGGGTAATAGCTGTGCCTTCTCCAAATATTGAATGGCTCAAAAATGGAAAACCGTTCCAAAATTACCGCGCAAAAATTGAACACGATGTGAAATCCGGAATCGTTTCAATGACGATTCCTCAGATGTTCAATGATGATGCTGGTGAATACACCATCAAAGCTTCAAATGTGCACGGAGATGCTATCAGTGTTGCACAATTGTTACCGAAAGAGCAGTATGATCGTTGGTTTTCGAATGAACAAAGCAGATTGACCAAAGATAGAAGACAAGGACTATTATCCCAAACCTTAAGGCCAAGTAGTGTAGCTCAGAAACAAATGCAGAAACAAGGATATGACACTGATCAAGGGAGTGTTGATATGGTAAGTAATTCATTATAATCGAATATAGTAGCTTACTCCAGCATTGGACAATATCTGAATCTGAAACCGAACCAGAGTTGTCTGCTCTTGACGCAAGAGGAGCGCCAGGAACTAAACCTATCATTCGGAATCCATTGAGAGGTTTACGTTTGACAGAAGGAACTGATGCCATTCTTCAAGCAAATATTGTTGGAAATCCAAAACCAAGGGTGCATACAAAACTTGTTTCATATTTTAATGATTGTACTTTCAGATTCAATGGTTTTTCAATGGCCGCCCGCTACAAATAACTGGTCCAAGAATGCAAATGACATATAAAGGATCACTCGCTGTATTGAAAATTTCAATGATCAATCTCGAAGACGCTGGAGAGTACACAGTAATGTCAGAAAATCGATTTGGAAAGGTGAAATCAAACTTCAAAAACGATAAGCATCATAAGCCTAAAGTGCACGTAATGTACGAGAGTTCGAAAGACGCGTCTGTTTGTACAGATATACCACTTGAGTATGAATAGAAAAGAATGGAATATTTTTTTCTGTTCTGTTCTAACGAAAAGTAAACCGAAGCAGAAAGGATTTTTGAAAAGTAACTATCGGTTTTAGTTTTCTGATTCGAAGTATTGAGATATGAGCATTTCAAATTTGAAAAATGTTAAAATCGATCATCTACAACATTGTTCATCTGATAACTGTCAAGTAACATGTTATGTTTTGCGCATATTTCAGAATATAGTATGCAAATAATGATTCAAGCGGTGCGTGGGGTGTGGTCATATCTCGAAACCAATTGAAAACAAGACATTCATCTCCTTACCTTTTTTTATTCATTCCGCCTCTCTCTCTCCGTTTTGTGTTGCAAAATTTCTCTCTATAGCTAATTGTGATGAGAGTGAGTGTCGCAAAAAAAAGAAAGCGGGGGAAGATAAACAGGAGCTCCCACTGAGAAATATATGCTTCCTCCTAGGATCTAGTGATATTTCGATGCTCATCGTTCTCTCGGTTTCGTTTTCTATGCCCGATCATCATCATTGCCTACCAACAATCAAGACCCCATTCTCTTCTTCTTCCTGCTCATTTACTTCACACCTCGTCTCGAAAAAGTTGTGAAAGCGTTCATAACTTTTTGAGCCAGGGCAACTGCCAACAGTGGGCGGGGATCTGATAAAGATTTTTGAGTTGTAAACAAAAACAGAGAGTTATAATTGTTAGATACCCCGTTCAGTTGGTGCCAGTTTTGATTGTTCAGTTTATTTGCAATTTCTAGTGAGACTTTCGCTTCTAATAATTTTTACCGTATTTCCTCGAACTCCGCCGAAGAATGATCATATCTCGGAATCTAAGAAAGTTATCAAAAAGTTGTCAACAGCAAACTTTTAGAAAAAGTTATGATCTACAAATTTGCAGTTGACAACTTTTTTATAGCTCTTCTAGATTCTGAGGTACTATCATTCTCCGGCAGCGCTTGCAGTGCCGCTCTATTCGAGGAAATATGGTGATTGTTAAAATTATAAGTCATTGTCAGCTTCATCATTACTTTTTGTTTACTGAAAGTGTTTAACTATATCAGAATCAAGTGGATTTTTCAGGTCGAAAGCTCTGCGCGTATCGAGGTATATCCATTGAACGTACCGGACGACAGATTAAAAGAAAGGCAACTGCGGGAACAAAAAGAGGTTCGTAATTGCTGAAGTTTGTTTTAATTTGAACTGATATTTCTCCTATTTCGTCAAAAATTCCATTTGAAGTTTTTATTTTTTGAGCTAAGGATTACAAAAAAAGATTAGTTTGCTAACTCTGTCACAAAACTTGAAAACAAGAGCCAGTTGTTATATCAAAAAGATCACTAGCCACTGGAGAAATAAACAAATTTCATACCTCACAACAATTGAGAGATAAAGACAATCCAGTGTAACATTACGAAAGTGATTGGGCTGGTGAATTGTTCTATTGATCTCAACAATTGATAGCTCCAGTCGTTTTCTATAGAGAGAACTTAATAGAACTCATTAACCGTATTTCCTCGAATAGAGCGGCACTGCGAACTCTGCCGTATAATGCTCATATCTCGAAATCTAGAAGAGTTATCAAAAAGTTGTCAACTGCAAATTTGTAGATCAAAACTTCAGCTATAAGTTTGCTGTAAACAACTTTTTGATAACTGTACTAGATTCTGAGATATGATCATTCTCCGAGAGAGTTTGCAGTGCCGTTCTCGTGGTTCTTCAACTACGAAATGCCACAATTGTAATGATGAAACATATGTTTGACTTATGAGAGTTTTTCAAAATTCTGGCCATCTCCACATCCCTATCAACACTCCCACGCAGGGTGTTTGACTTGGACCACTTACTTTACACATTGTTAGAAAAAAAACCAAATGGGAGGAGAACGCTATATTCCCTTTGATTGATACCTTTTTTTGATACTGTAATAAGACAAGGAAGATATTCCTTGATTTTTCAGTTCGAAAACATTGTAATGCAAATATTTTTCAGCGTGAACATCAACAAAACGTACTTTACGAGGCGACTCTCGTGCGAGAGAGGCAAAGAGAAGCGGAATCTCGACGAATCCGTGAGGAACAAGATCGGCTTCGTGCGCTTTTTGAACGCGAAAGAGCAGAACGAGAACGATTGGAGCAGGAGAGGAAACAATTGGAGTTTGAGAAGCAATTGCGGCAGCAGCAGGTATACTGTATCCAAAACTTATAGCTATTTTATGTGATTATAGCAGCAAGAGCTTTTGGAACGTGAAACAGCAGAAAGAGCAGAAAGGTTACGTCTTGAAGAAGAACGTAGACAGTTGGAACTAAAGAAACAGTATCGGCAACAGCAGGTGAGATTCTAAATGCTTATTTTTTCAACAAAAAAACATTTTATTCAGCAAACTCAGCCATACAATCTTCAGTACCAACATCATAGTAACTTTCAACAACATCAATCACATCCACAAACTCAGCACTCATACCCAGCGTGGAAAGATTTAGAGCTTGTCCATCGACCTCAATATCCAGAGCCACATTACGCTCAGATCAAACCTCAAGTGGTTTCACATCAAAACTTATACGAACAACATCGCAGACAGCAGCAGTTGACAAGAGTTGTTGTGGAATTTCTGGAAAAAAATAACGCATACATTTTCAGGAGCAGCAACTCTTTCAACAACAACATTCAAGACATCAGTCAGAAACACAGCAGCAACAACAACACTCTGACTCGTTTGGATCCAGTCATTTCCATCATTTCAATCAATATCAGCAGCATTTGAGAGAACACCATCCGAACAACATGCCGGTGTCCAGACAACAACCATCACAAGCTGTATGCTTTTCTTATTGACTAATTAAATGTTAAAATGTTAAGAACGGTGGAGCCAAAGCAGCAAATGGCAACGCCAAGCCAAATGGAGCAGCAAACGGTTCTGCCAATGGGTCAGCTAATGGAGCCGTACCTGGGCGTGGTCATGCACATGGAGCAGCACTTGTGAATGCCCGTCCACCACAATTCCTCGTCCACCCACAATCTGTAGCAGCAAAAGCATTCGAGACTGTCACATTCAGCACAAAAGTTGTTGGAACACCAACTCCACAGCTCACCTGGCAAAAATCTGATGGAACTGTGATTCAAAACGGAGGAAAGTACAAGATCGAAACAGGTGCAGATGGTAGCGGCCGGCTGATTATTGAAAAAGTTGATGCCCACGACGCTGATATGTACATGCTTGTCGCGAAAAACGACGGTGGTTCATTCCAAAGTCGATTCTCGCTTAATGTACTTCGTAAGTTGAGACGAATTTTTCAAAGAAACCATTCTAATATTTTAAGAAGCCAAGTCACCAGAAGCTCCAGAGTTCACTGGAAAGTTCCAATCAACTACTCTTTATGATGGAGATTCTGTGAAATTGTACTGTAAAGCAGCAGGTGAAGGTGTGAACTTCAAGTGGTATAAGGACAATGAATTGATATCATCTGGCGGAAGTTTTGCGTAAGTTTTTTGTGCTGAAATACATTTGTCACAATCCATTTTCTAGGATCGACAATAAAGGAAATGAAACAACTCTATCAATTAATAATGCAACATTGAAAGAAGGTGGATGGTATCGGTGCGATGCGTCAAATAAACATGGAACCACCACACTCAAAGGAAGAGTTGTTGTCAATTCGAGACAAAAGTTTACGGGTCCAGCACATCGCGAAATGATTACACTGAGAAAAGTTGACAAAATTGAAAGATCGAGAACGCCAGTCAACCAGTTACAAGATATTTCTGCTTCGAAATCAGCACCGAAGTTTAATGGGAATCTGCAAGCGCAACAATTGATCGAAGGACAGTCAGCAAGATTGGAAGTGAAATATTCTCCTGTTGATGATCCGAATTTGAGAGTAATATTATAATATATATATATATATACAAGTATACCGATGATTTCAGATTGCTTGGCTATTGAACAACAAAGCGATTCTCGCATCATCTCGTATTGTAACACTCACCGATTTTGGAATCGCTGTTTTGGAGATCAATCCAGTAACAGTTTTCGATCAAGGAGAGTATACAGTTGTAGCAGTCAATCCTCTCGGAGAAGATCGTCTATCAACCAACATCGCAGTAGTTGGACATGGCTCGTTCATTCAGCCAGCTAGTGGATCGGCAAACTTTGGAACAACATATCAATCGAAGAGTGGTCAAGCTCCAGCTGGTGTTCAACTCGACTTACCAAACTTCCATTCTGATTTGCGTAGTCAGGAGATTTTCGAAGGTCAATCAATTCACTTGGAGGCGAAATTAACACCATCTAATGATCCAGCATTGCAAGTCAACTGGTTATTGAATGGAAAGGAATTGGTAAAAAATGACAAATATCGTCAATCGTTTGCGAATGGATTTGCTACTCTCGACATTCAACAAACTACAAAAGATGATAGTGGTTATTATACTTGTCGCGCTTTCAATAAACTTGGTGAAGCCGAGAATCAGGCCACTGTGATTGTTCATCGTAAGTATTTCTCCATCATTTGAGAAGATTCCAAATCAATTTCAGCAAAAGTCGAGCTTCACCAATTCGAGCAGAACCAACAATTGGATGTTGACGATGTTCGGGAAATTCAATTCGCTCATTCAGCCACAGATTTGACACCCAAGTTTTTGAGTCAATTGAAACCATTCCATTGCGAACAAGAACTTGGAAGATCTATTTTTGAAGCGAGAATACAACCAATCAATGACCCATCACTTCGAGTCTCTTGGCTCAAAGATGGTCAACCATTGCCAAACGCCAACCGAATTCAAATCTTCCAAAACTTTGGTGTCGTCTCATTATCTCTCCACCCAACTTATCCAGAAGATGCTGGTGTATACACTTGTGTTTTGTTCAATTCACATGGACAAGCCCAATGTTCCGCAGAACTGACCACTGTATGGATTGATACTCTTCAACTTGACACCAAACATGCGGATAGTCTGCCGATTATTGGTTATCTTGACAGTCACCAAATTCATATCGGACCACAATCTGTTGATCGACCAGAAGAATTCAATTCATTGGAAGCGCCCAAGTTTGCAAGACCGCTTGCTGGAAAGATCGAAGTGATGGAGAATGAGCCGGTACATTTTGAAGCTAGAATACAACCAGCCAGTGATGTGAAAATGACTGTGGAATGGTACCATAATGGAAAACCACTGCCAGCAGCTCATCGATTCCGCCCAATGTTCGATTTCGGATATGTTGCACTTGATCTGCTCTATGCATATCCAGAAGATTCTGGAACATACACCCTTGTGGCGAGAAATGAGCTTGGTGAAGCTCAGAGTAGTGTTGAATTATCAGTTGGTTCTGGGAAAGTTTTGTACTTGGAGCCACATCATCCCGAAGGATTGGAAAGAATCAAGGTGAGTTAATCAAGCTTTATTGGTAAATACTGTGTTTTATACGCACACGTTATAATTACATCCTGTTGGGCAGCACATTTTTCCTTTACAATCTCCATCGGTCGAACACCAACTGATTGGGGTATATACCATACATTTATATCCTAACTGTGTTGGTGTTGGACATGTTCCTGGCATAGGGTGGCAGCATCTTTGAGTTGAATAGTCGAGACATACAGTGCCAGATGCACATTTAGTTGACTTAACACATGAAGCAGTTAAGAACTTCAAACGACAAATTGGCAGTCCAACTGTGAATAATTTAAATTGTGATTATCAGAAATTAACTTACTTTCGAATGATTCTTTGTTTTTGTTCATCACAAAATCGTCATGGAATAGTTCTTCCTGGCGATCTACATCAACACATTCCTCGCGATAAACTTTGAGAATGCGCCAATACTCGCATATTGGTATTGTTTTTTCTGATATAGGATTTATTAAAAACATTCTTCGAATGTCATCTCACGTTTTTGTGGAGCATAGTATCTAGGCTCATCAGTGAATGGAAGATTTAACTTTGGAATCTTGAACATATTCAAGTAATGTTGAGCCGTTAGAAATTGAATATTTATCAGTAGAGCCAGTAGACTGAGTCGGCGCATTCTGATAGATGATGACAATCGAATGGAAGAAGCTATTTACCACGTAGAGTTTTCTGTGTAAACAGTCTTTCATTTGCATAAGAGGTTGGAGTGGGAAATGGGTAGACGGTTCTCATTTACTGTATAGTGCGAATCAAATTAAATAAATAACCGATTGACTTATATTAAGGAGCTAGAGCAAGATAGACGGCAAGGTATCGCTGAAATTGAAGATCGATCATGTGATGCCTCTCCAAAGTTCCTGAATGATCTGCCAGATCTGACACTGAATGAACACGACAATATCCATGTGGACTTAAGAGTAACACCAGTGAATGATCCAACAATGGTAATTGAATGGTTTGTAAATGGACGCCCACTTTTGACTGGAAGCCGAGTGAAAACGTTGAATGAGTTTGGATTCATTTCCCTGGACATCAAAGGAGCTATCTCAGAAGACTCGGGAACTTACTCTGTTCGGGCATCCAACTTGTTGGGCGAAGCGATTCGACAATGCACCATTACTGTTATACGTAATTGTTTTTTTTCTGAATCATTAAATATGTCTATATTTAGCTGCTGGACAAATCATGTCCGATACTCAACATCAAGAATCACTGGGAAAAATCAATTATCTGGAGAACCTGAACAAGTATGGAAGAGTCGAGATTGAGGACAAGAGTCCTGATTCTGCCCCAGTATTTGTTGTTCCTCTTCAAGCCGATTTCGGAGATGTATTTTTTGTTTTTGCATACTCAGTTATACATAGTTTTTAGGTGGAAGAAGGAGAGCCGATTCATTTGGAGTGCCAAGTCAACCCAATAAATGACAATAGTTTGAAGATTTACTGGTTACGCGATGGACAACCACTTCCACATGGTCACCGTTTCCGCACATTCTACGACTTTGGTTTCGTTTCTCTCGACATCCTCGGCTTCTATGCCCAGGACGCTGGAACATACACTTGCCGAGCTGAGAACATGCTTGGAAGCTCGGAAACAACATCAACCATCAGATGCGCACGTAAGTGACCAACCCGAGCCACCTACGCATTGTAGCGAAAGCGCATTGTTGAACTTTTAGATTATATTTTCGCGCGCATAGTAACTCAATCCTTTTCGCTGCAGAGACACTGTTTTCTCGACTTCTGCTTAGTCTATTCTCATTCTATTCATGAGTAATAACTACACATTTGGCACCAGCTATGGTCCCCCGCCATTTTCTAGAACCAGATCATCACTTGGTGCTCTTGGTATTAATCCAGCAAAAAATAATGCGAAATCGGAGCATCAAAATACGCGGATGGGTTTATTAAATTTGTCAAATTCAGCGAAAGATGCCATTCTGGGAGCTGTTCAACACCCGAGAAGTTATGCGAGAATTCAAGAAATTGAAGCACCGCGACCACCACCACAAGAAGTTCCGGATTTGCCACATCAGGTTTGCCAATGAAACGAATTGAAATAATTTTTTTGTCCAGGTTCCTGTATTCGTGAAGCCACTTGGACCAGCAATTCAGTGCATGGAAGGTGACAATGTCTACTTGGAGGCTCAAGTAACTCCAACTGATGATAATTCATTAACAGTAAGTGCTTTTTCTAAATTCTCAAAGTTGTTTCAAAATGCTTAACATTGCATGTCAAACAAATGAGATGTAACAGGAAAAAACAAATATTTGTTTTTGAGTGTATGTGTAAAAACTACGAATAAATGAATTCAAAGGTTTCAAAAAGAAAAAGTGATAAATGATTTAATTATTCAGAAATAAATTTGAGTTCACCCGAAAAAAAAACATTATAAGAATTTTCAGTATGAATGGCTTGTCAATGGTCAGCCACTAATGAAAGCTCATCGATTCGTTCTATCACAAGACTTTGGATATATTGCGCTCAACATTCTATATTGCTATCCGGAAGATAATGGAACATACACTCTTGTTGTTCGCAATCGCGCAGGAGAAGCGCAATCTTCCGTTGATATCAATTGCGGATTTATTGGTGGAAATGTTAGTTAGATCCAGATCCTTGGTAGTTATCGGTATTAATTTGCCACCAAATTACAGTTCACCGATTCCTTCCATCCGAATTCTCTTCATCGTATTGCCGAGTTGGAGACGCCACTCCAACGTGCAGAGCCAGCAGCTGATAAGGAGAAAGAAGTTCCGAAAATCGTCAAACAACTTCCAGGCAAGATTGACAATGTTCATGAATCCCAGACTTTACATTTGGAAGCACAAGTAACACCAATTGATGATAATACTTTGAGAGTAGGTTGATAATTGTTAATTGAAATATCATCTTTTTTTTCTAGTACGAATGGTTATTCAATGGACAACCTCTCAAAGCATCAAGTAGATACCGTGTACTCAACGATTTTGGATTTGTTTCCCTTGATATTGATTACATCATTGCCGAAGACAGTGGAAAGTATACATTAGTTGTGTTCAACTCTGCCGGACAAGCGGAAACATCATGCGAGTTCCAAGTTGATCGACTCAAATCGATTCTATCCGACACAGCTCATCCAGAGTCACTGCGTCGTATTCGTGAAATGGAGCAACTCCAACCAGCCAAACCATCCGATGATGATGCTCCAATGCAACCACCAGTATTCACACAGCAACTAACAGGACCGACTGAACCACTCAAAGAAGGACAATCCGTTCATATGGATTGTGTTGTTCAACCGATCAACGATCCAACATTGAAGATCGAATGGTTCCACGATGGCCGTCCATTGATGTTCGGCTCGCGAATTCGTACAATTCATGACTTTGGTTATGTAGGATTGGAGTTCTTGCATATTCATCCAGAAGATACTGGAACATACACATGCAAAGCTTCGAACATTGTTGGAGAAGCGACAACCGACATCACATTAGAATGCAAATCAAGACGAAACATCTACTTGGATTCTCATCATGAATCTTCGTGGGTGAAGATTCAAGAAATCGAAAACAGAGTTGATGAACGAGAACCAACACCAGAGATGAACTTCCAACCACCAACCTTCACTGAAGTTCTTGTTGATAAGACTGATCTTGTTGAAGGCCAGTCGCATCGTCTCGAGTGCCGTCTGATTCCTGTGAATGATCCAACAATGCGAGTAACATGGACGAGAAACGGACAACCACTTCCAGAAGCATCACGATTTATGCCGGCAAGAAACTTCGATTATGTCAATCTCGATATTCTTGCTTTATATGGTGAAGACTCGGGAGTATACACATGCAAAGCAGTTTCTGCATTTGGTGAAGCTGCTACATCATGTACTGTCAAATGCGCTCCAACTCAGGCATTGCTTCTTGACACTATGCACGATAAATCATGGAACAGAATTCAAGAAATTGAGAACCGAGAAAAAATGGAAGCAGTGTTCGAAGAACCAGAAAAGATCGCTCCAAGATTTGTGGTCCCATTGAACTCACCATCTGGTGAACTTCAAGAAGGAGTCCCAATTCATTTGGAATGTCAAGTTGAGCCGACCAATGATAATCAACTCACTGTTCAATGGTGTCATAATGGCCAACCACTTGCAAATGGTCATCGTTTCCGTACTACCCATGAATTTGGATATGTTGCTCTGGACATTCTTTATGCGTTTGCTCAAGATACTGGAGAATGGTCTTGTATTGCACGAAATGGACAAGGTGAAGCAAAGACGGTTGCAACATTCAATGTATTGCCTCGTGGAACCATATACACCGACACCCAGCATCCAGAATCATGGCAAAAGATTCAAGTGTTGGAAGCACCAAAAGCTGCAGTTCCTGAACGACCAGATGTCGAACACGATGCACCACAATTCATTGAACCTTTGGATAGTTTGGAAAGAATTGAGTTCCAGCCTGCTCACTTCCAAACCAAAGTTACACCTCAAACTGATTCGAATCTCAAAATCCAATGGTACAAAGATGGACAACCGCTCAGCAATGGTAATCGATTCAAACTTACAACTGATTTTGGTTACATTGCTTTGGATATTGCTCATACTGTGCCGGAAGACTCTGGTATTTATTCAGTTAAAGCCCAGAATGCCAAGGGAGAAGCTGAAGTACAAGCTCAGTTGACCGTTCGTGGAAATGCTTCAATTATTGGAGATACTCAACATGCACAATCATGGCAGAGAATTCAAGAGATTGAAGCTCCAAGAGCTCCAGGACAAGAAGCGCCAGAGATCAAGCACGGTCCACCCAAGTTTATCACACAATTGCACAGTCTTCAAGATGTTGTAGAAGGCCAACCATCTCACTTCGAAGCGCAATTCGTACCATTCTCCGATCCAAAAACATCCGTTCAATGGTTCTTGAATGGAAAGCCATTGTCCGCTTCGTCTCGACGTATTCTTCGTAATGATTTTGGACTTGTTTCACTAGACCTCCAATACACACTCGGAGAAGACAATGGTGAATACAGTGTGGTCGTGAAAAACTCAGAAGGAGAAGATAAAACAACTGCAACATTGTCATGCACTTCGAGAGCGTCAATTTTGGGTGATACACAACACGCTCAATCATGGCAGAGAATTCAAGAGATTGAAGCGCCAAGAGCTCCGGGAGAAGAACCAGCTGGACCGGTTTATGAAAAACCATCGTTCATCACTCCTTTGCAATCAATTGATAATCTTCCTGAAGGCGCATTTGCTCTGCTGGAAGCTAGACTCGTTCCTGTAAATGACCCATCTTTGCGAGTTCAGTGGTTCTACAATGACCAACCATTGATGGAGTCAAATTGGATTTCAACAAGCAATGACTTTGGATGTGTTTCATTGAGAATTGCTCCAGTTTATGCGAGACATTCAGGTGTTTATTCATGCAAAGCCTGGAATGATAATGGAAGTGCTGTGACATCAGCAAATGTTGGTGTGCAAGGATCCGAGAGCCTTTTGTTGGGAACATCACATCCAGTTTCGCTACAAAAGATTCAAGAACTGGAAGCTATCGACAAATATGCCCGTTTGGAAGCTCCAGAAAGAGAATATGATAAACCAACATGGGTTCAAGGATTCCAAAATTGGGATCAAGTTGGAGAAGGTCAAACTGTTACACTTCAAGGAAACGTCGAACCATCTGGCGATCCGGAGCTAAGAATCGAGTGGCTTCTCAATGGAACTCCGCTGATGAATGCAAATCGATTCCGTCAAGAGTATGAATTCGGAAACGCAATTCTCACAATTGTTCATCTTCTTCCCCATGATTCGGGAGTTTACACTTGCAGAGCTTACAATAGACACGGTGAAGCATCAACATCCGCAACTGTCACAACAGCAGGTATGTAGAGAAAACAGATATCGAAAAAAAATTATTTTTCAGGATATGAAAAGATTCTGTACGATTCGCAACATCCTGTATCATGGCAACGAATCCAAGAACTCGAAGCGCCAAAACAAATTGAAGAGATCGAAGACGTCATAATGCGAGAGAAACCTCAGTTCCTCACCCAACTCGAATCCGCTGAAAATGTACCAGAAGGTTCCGCGATTCATTTGGAAGCGACATTCCAGCCAGCAAGAGACCCAGAACTCAAGGTAACCTAGTTATTATTAGTATTTCAACGAGTATAATATTCAGGTTGTATGGCAAAAGAATGGTCAACCACTTGGTGCATCTCAACTTGTTCAAACACGTCAAGAACTCGGATGGGCTACTCTGGATATCTCATCAAGCAATGAAGATCACAATGGAGTGTATACATTAACCATTTCGAATTCAGAGGGAGAAGCAGTTTCTACTGCTTCTATTCGTGTTGCTGGAACTGGTCCAATCATTGGAAACACACGTCATGAAGAGTCATGGAGACGTATCCAAATTCTTGAGGCTCCAAAAGAAGCTGCTCCGGAAGCACCAGCACCAGAGTATGAGCGCCCAGCCATTACTACTCAGATTGATGATAAGGAATGCAATGAAGGAGATCATGTGCATTTCGAAGCACTTATTGTTCCAGTGAATGATCCTCGCTTACAAGTTCAATGGATCAGAAACGGTGTACCATTAGCCCATGGATCAAAATATGCAATTCAACAGGATTTCGGAATCTGTACATTGGATATTGCGTACACATATCCCGAAGACGAAGGAGTGTATCAGTTGAGAATATGGAATCCAGATGGCGAAGCAGTATCTTCTGCAACATTGAAATGTCACGGAAAAGATTCAATCTTGGGAGATGTTCAGCATCAGGAGTCGTGGAAACGAATTCAAGAAATCGAAGCGCCGAAACCAAAACTGGAAGAAGCAGATCCCGAACCAAAGGGACCACCTCGATTCATTCAACAATTGGGATCTCCCGGAGAATTGGTTGAGACTCAACCAGCTCATTTCGAAGCAACAATTGAGCCAGTCGATGATCCAACACTTACTATCAGTTGGTTCTTGAATGGTCAGCCGGTATCAGCATCATCACGAGTCAAGATGATCAACGACTTCGGATGGGTGATTATGGATATTGCACAAACTGAACCAAGAGACTCAGGAGAGTGGACGTGTGTTGCAAAGAATAGAGCGGGAGAGGCTTCATCAAAAGCTTCTTTGAGCGTTCAAGGAAAAGAAGTGATTCTACAAGACTCTCTTCAGCCACAATCGTTGGG
Source organism: Caenorhabditis uteleia (assembly GCA_963573275.1). Taxonomy (NCBI): domain Eukaryota; kingdom Metazoa; phylum Nematoda; class Chromadorea; order Rhabditida; family Rhabditidae; genus Caenorhabditis; species Caenorhabditis uteleia. The sequence continues at coordinate 20,458,026 of OY752137.1, forward strand.
TCGAATTCGGGAGATAGAAGCAGGAAAACCAGCACCAGCTGAAAGACCTGACCAGCAGTTTGAAGCTCCAGTGATTGTCAGCCCACTTCAAGTTCAAGGAGCTTTGGAGGAAGGAGGCAGTGCACATCTTCAAACACAATTCACTCCGGTTGCTGATCCGTCAATCAAAGTTGAATGGCTCAAAGATGGAAAATCAATCTTCCATTCCAATCGATACAAGATGGTTCATGACTTTGGATTCGCAGTTTTGGATATTCTTCATCTATTGAAACACGATGCTGGAGAGTATACATTCCAAGTATCTAATGCCTCTGGAACCGCTTCTACTTCTACCAACTTTACTGTTGATGAAAGTAGTGGATTGTTACTTCATGCTCAAAATGAACAGAAAGCCAAGGCTGTGGAAACATTGGAGGAGAAGCTGAACAGAAAACCTGAAGAAGTTTCCAATGAGCAAAAAGAGGCAATGCCGGTGTTTATTGAGCCGTTGTCTGCTCCAGCCGATGTGGAAGAAGGTGGCCGTGCTCATTTCACTGCCAGATATGAACCAATCAATGATAACCAGTTACAAGTACAATGGTATCATGATGGAAGACCACTCAAAACTGGCAGTCGTATCAAGACAATCAATTCATTCGGATTCGTTGTGCTAGAAATAAGTCCAGTCTATCCAGAAGACAATGGTGAATATGTTTGCCGAGCTGTAAACAGAGTTGGAGAAGCAGTGACATCTACAAAGATTAATTGTTCCTCGAAAGATTCTATCATCAGTTCAACTCAATTGCCTGGACGAATGGCCAACGCTGGGAAGAGAATCGCTGAGATCGAAGCTCCAAGACCAGTGCAAGAAGCAGCTCCGGATGTCAACCATGGAGCTCCAAAGTTCACGTCGGCTCTTGCTGGCCCACCAGAACTTCAAGAAGGACAACAAGCTCATTTGGAATGTCAAGTAACACCGGTTGCTGATCCGCGATTGAAGATTGAATGGTTCCACAATGGGCAGCCAGTGAAACACACAAATCGTATGAAGGTTATCCACGATTTCGGATTCGTTGTCTGTCAATTGTCACCAGCAGAACCACAAGATTCAGGAACTTGGACATGCCGAGCCACCAATGATCATGGTTCTGATGAAGTTTCCACTGAGATCAAGGTAGTTGGTGGTGGTGGCGTATCCTATGAATGGCAGAGTCCGGCTCAACGAAAGGAAAGAATCAATGAATTGGAAGATTGGATTCATCGACCAAAGGAAGAACTCAATCTACCACCTGTCGATTACCCAGCTCCAACATTCTCCCAAGAGCTTGCCGATCTCGGACAGCTCAACGAAGCCGATGCTACTGCATTTGTCTGTGTTTTGGAGCCAATTGGTGATCCAACATTGAGAGTTCAATGGGAGCACAATGGGCGAGCAATTCCATATTCCAACAGAATTTCGTGTACCAACGAATTTGGTGTCGCAACATTGCTCATCAAACATTTGATTGCACAGGATGCCGGTGAATACAAATGCGTTGCTACAAACTCCAAAGGATCCGCTTCCACAATTGGAAAAGTTGGTGTTGAATCTTCGACACAAATTGATGCACCGCAAGTGGTTCAACCACTAGTTGAGAGTGTCGAAAACATTCTTGAAGGAGATTCAATTCATTTGGAATGCAGAGTTACACCGATCAACGATCCAAGACTTCGCGTCGAATGGCGACGAAATGGCCAAGTACTTCCAGATGCATCCCGATTCAAGCCACTCTTCGAGTTTGGATTCGTCAGCTTGGATATTCTTTATGCTTACCCCGAAGATAATGGAGATTATGAATTGATTGTTCTTAATGATAAGGGAGAAGCAAAATCAAAAACCAAGATCAACGTATCTCCACGACCATCACTGGATTACACTTCCCAAACTCATGGAAATCAACAAGATTCATTAGAATCTCATTTCAAGCAACATTCTCAAGCAAAGCTGGAGCTCACTGCTAACGACATCTATAATGAATCGGATAATCGAGCACCTGAGTTCCGAACAAAACTTCAAAACATCGGAGTATTGGAAGGTGAATTCTGCCGCTTCGAAACTCAAGTTGCTCCAATCAACGATCCATACCTCAAAGTTGAATGGTACAAAGATAAGAAACCAGTGTTACTTGGCCATCGTTTCAAGTCAAACCTCGATTTCGGATTCGCCTGTCTTGATCTTCTCTATGCTCTCCCAGATGATACCGGAGAGTATCATTGTGTTGCAACTAACAAACATGGACAAGCAATGATCAGTGCCAAATTGGCTTGTCAAGGAGCCTCTCATGTCATCACTGACAGCCAAATGCCACAAGGGCTGAGAGTTGGTAATGTGAAGAAAGACAACAAAAATATCTACTGGACTGAACAAGGAAACGCTGCTCAACCAAAGCAGAAACAGCCACCACAATTTACCATCCCACTACGCAACCTTCAAGTCACCGAAAACCAACCAGCACGTTTCGAATGCGCAGTTGTTGGATATCCACGACCAAAAGTCACATGGTTTATCAATGGAAATCAAGCACTTCATGGACATCGTTACAAACTCAATTTTGATGGATTGCACTACCTCACTGTTAGTAACTCAAGAATTTCTGATGCTGGAGAGATAGTTGCAATTGCCCGAAACACGGAAGGAGAAACCATTTCCACTGCAACATTGGACATCTTCCAGAATGACGATTTCAGACAAGCGAAGTTGAAGCCAACAACTTTCAAAACATCAGAAGAAATGAGAGCTAGAGAAGTGCAATGGCAAAAAGACACACTGGGAACATTGGGTGATGCATTCGAAGCAGCTCCAAAACCAGATGCCCAAAAATTGATGCATGTAGAACGTGCTCATTCACCAATTGAACCGCTGGAAACTGAGGAGTTGATTCAAAAGTTCACACGGCCACGTGATGATACATTCTACGATAAGTTGGCGTATGTCGAAACCACCAAGCCAACGTTCAAGGGATTAGAACTAGAAGCGGTGGCTTTGAAGGCTGGTAAAGTTGAAAAATATCAACCACCAGTTGAGGAAATGGAGAAGGTCAACTTGAAAAATGTACCAGAGAAGGAAGCGAAGGAAACTGAAGGAGAGATACCGGATTGGGCACAAGAAGGAAATTCAAAGTTGCAAGGAGCTGATGAAAACAAGTTCAAGAAATTGCCGACACCACCGCCAGAGTTGGATGTTCCAGCAAGAGATCAAGTCAAACTCAAAACTGCCAAACCAACACGAGGAAAAGATTTGGAAGCTGGAGAACGGGTTAAACTAACTACTGATAAGGCAAAGATCAAGGAAATACAACAAAAGCCAGAACAACCGAAAGAGGATCCAGTTGTTCACAAAGAACAAGTGCAATTGAAGGTTAGTTTAATGATTCCCCTGCCTAATGCACAACTCCGTCACCCCTAGCACATCACATTCCTTTTCAGATGCAGCAACTACCAAAAACTGGACTCAAAGGAGATCACTTCGTGGTTGATCGCGAGAAGGATCTGAAAAACACTCCAGCTGTTGTGAAACCATTGATTGAAGAAACCCGAATCAGCAATAAGGTTTGTATCAATGCACATTTAACATATTATAATTTTCTAATCCGCTCTTGATTCTGGTGTTGTGTGTCTGGTTTTTCTGATTACACCTACTAAAAACCATTTGCAGAACGTTAAAATTACCATGAATTCGCATGAAAGCTCGGAGTACAATTTTTCTGCGAACCATAGCATCACTTACCAAGCATATCGTGAACATAAAGAGTCTACTTCTTCTGATGTTTGTCGTGTTTTGATTGTGATTGTTTGTCTATGGAATGTGTTTAGGTATATCTCAATGTTGAAACATCTGACTCGTTCTCCGAAGTTCGACGCGTCGAATACAGTCCAAGAAGTCCACGAAGAGAAAGAACGATTGGTTTTCATATGATTCGGGTTGGATGTTTGATTTGCATTTGAAACGTTTTGAGCATGCGTTTGAGACAACTTCTACTCACATTTTCAAACAATCAACAAACAATTTACAGCCACAACCAACGAAGATTGGTCAATCAAAACAAGCTCCTCCAACATTGTCCCAACAACTCAAACCTCTCCAAGGAGAGCTTGGAAAACCAGCCAAGTTTGTTATTGAGTTTGCTGGAGCTGCACCAGTTAAAGTCACATGGCTCAAGGATGGAAAGGAAGTAAAGAGTACATTCCGATCTCAAGTATGTTTTATAACTCCCAATTTTTACAATATTCAAATTCAGATAACAACAACGCCAACATCTTCAAGCTTGCATATCGGAAGACTCGAAAATTCTCACGCTGGTGAATACACTGTCAGACTTGAGAATGCTGCTGGAACCGTTGAATCATTGGCATCGTTGTCTGTGGCACCACCAACAGCTCAAGGAAAAGCTCCAGACTTCAGTGCAAGATTGAATGATCTGAGAATCCAGCAGAATGGACCAGCAGAATTTTCTTGCCAAATCGCTGGCGACCCGAAACCAACTATCCAATGGTTCAAGGATGGCCAACCACTTCCAAATGATGACCGATTCCAAGTTGTCGAAGAAGCAGGATCGTATAAGTTGAAGTTCGGAAACATCCTTGCCACAGATGCAGGTGTCTATGAAATTGTTGCCAAAAATGGTGCAGGAGAAGCTAGATGCAAGGCACGATTAAACGTGAATCTTCAAAAAACCGGAAAAGGAGCTGAAGAAGGACCGAGATACGAAGCTCCAAAGTTCACCACACAAATTCAGCCAATCGTTGTCGATGAAGGAAAAGGAGCGCAGTTCAGTGCGAAATATTCCGGATTCCCTGAGCCAACCATCAGGTGGTACAGAAACAATGAACCAGTGAAGCATTCAGATGGATACGAAATATCGCAATCGAAAGGTGAAGCATTTTTGAGGATAGCAGGAGCAAGAAGTGAAGATGTGGCCGAGTACAAGGTTGAAGCGTCGAATCCAGCTGGAAAAGCATCATCTGTAGCGAATCTTGTTCTTACCCCAAGATCCGGAAGAATCGCGAAATCCACAATATCACGTGGTGGCTCGGCATCTTACCAATCAACTGATAAAGCCGCCGCAGATGCGCCACACTTCTTGGCAAAGCTGTCAGATATTTCTGCTAGGCAAGGTCATACCGTCAAGTTCAGTGCCGAAGTAGATGGTGACCCAGAGCCAAGTGTAACATGGCAGTTCAAAGGAAAACCAATATCTGCTTCTAGTAATATCAAGGCTAGTTTTATCATTTAATTCTATATATCTTCAACGACGTGTTTCAGATTAGTCGTGAAGGCAAACGTGCAATTTTGGAACTTGCTCGGGTGACACCTGATAGTGCTGGCGAATACCAGATTGTGATCCGAAATGACAAGGGTGCTGCTACTTCGCAAGCTCGTCTCACACTCAGTGCGTAAAAAACCCATGGGAGGAGGAAATCTATCTGCTGAAAATACACCTCGCGTTAAAAAATATATAAGCATGCCAGTTTTCTTGTGTCCGCAACCACTTCTCTCAAAATTAAAACTTCCAAATCATCAATCAAAATTCCCGCCTTCTAACTTGTGAACACATTTTTTTGATAATTTTCGCTTGCTTCCGAAAAAATTCCAATTTCCCCGATCACACACCCAATCTTAATGAATATTCAGGTCGATAATTATCTCAACAACATATCTTCTTCCCTGTGCCAAGTCAGCTGCAAATCATATTACAAATAAAACGAGTAGATTTTTGTCGCATATATATATATATATATATATATATATACATATGTTTTGTAATTTTCGTGTAATCTTTTTTGGAATACTGCCATTTCATGTTTTTTTCCTAATTGCTCAATTTCTCTGATTTAAGTGCTTTATTATTAGGTTTTTAGAACTGTATAGGTACAAATATGATTCCGAGGATTGCTGCCCAAAGAATCATCGATAGTTTTTTGATTGATACTCAAATGGGATTGCTGCCCCATTTGCTGTTTGATTAATAACTGTTATTTGTATCCTATGTTTTGTTTTGACGTTTTTTTGTATATAAGATATATATTAGTCAAATTCTAGTCAACTTTTTTCTCGTCTTTATCTTCTTAATAATATTCATTTCAATCCCAGAAGAACGTAATAAACACTTTATTATTTCGGGAAGTTAAACAATCTATTATAAAATCTATAAAGTTTACATTTCTACAAGTTTGGACAAGTCATGACAATTCATTCCCATGATAAGCGAGGTACCACCGTCGGCCACAATTGATTGACCAACAATATATGATGACGCTGCTCTATCAGCTAGGAAAGCTATAACACTCGCAATCTCATCCGGTCTTCCTGGACCACCAGAGGGAATAATGTCACGATGTTCAGAATAATATTCATAACACTGGAAATCAATCACCAAAATGGTACAATAATGGAATTCGTTTCACCTTTTTCACTCCTTGACTTGGCAGCCCCATTGCATTCAAAAAGCCAGTTGCAACAATTCCTGGGCTCACTCCATTCACACGGATACCTTTTTCAATCAAATCAATCGCAAAACTTCTTGTCATCGTGTCAAGGGCAGATTTCGACATTGCATAGTAAGCGAAACTTGGGCACTAAAATGTGTTTCTTATTTTTACAATCAACCGTGTTTCCTCGAATAGAACGGAACTGTAAACGCTGCGGGAAGTGGGAAATATCTCGAAATCTAGAAGAGTTATCAAAAAGTAGTCAACTGCAAATTTGTAGATCATAACGTCTTCTACAAATTTGCAGTTGACAATTTTTTGATAACTGTCCTAGATTCCGAGATATGACCATTCTTCGGCAGCGTTTGCAGTGCCGTTCTAATCGAGGAACTACGGAAAGTGGTCTTACAGCATGTGTTCCACCCGCAATACTCGAAACATTGATGATTTCTCCTCGGGTTTTCGTCAAATGTGGTAAAGCTGTTTGGATTAAATCGATGATGCTAAATTTTCCAATTTCTCAATGATCGACAAACTATATTCACCACTTAACATTAATGTCAAAAGTTTTTTGGTACACATCTAGTGCGACTTCGGTGCCCTGCTTTCCCTCAGAATCATTAAAAGCAGCTCCAGCGTTATTAACCTGAAACATATTCGATTCAAAACACTAAAGTTTTGTGAATATAATCACTAGAATGTCCAACTTTCCAAACTTTTCAATTGTTGTTTGTATCAGGTGTTTGGCTCCACTTGATGTTGAAAGATCAACTGGCACAACAAGTATATCCTCTTCCTTTATGCACTTCAACTCCAAGATGGTTTTTTTCGTTTCTTGTAATCGCTCAACATTTCTACCGGTTATTACCACTTTAGCACCTTCTTTGGCAAATAATACTGCTGTTGATCTACCAATCCCGTTGGATGATCCTGAATGTTTAACATAACCAAGAAAACGTTGAATGATACCTGTTACAACAGCAACTTTACCGGCGAATCTAGGCATTATTTGTTTTCACCAAGAAAAATAATGAAATAGAAAGAAGAAAACGTTGACTTTTCTCCGGTCGAGAAGAAATATAATGTGATAACTGTTATCACATTAACACTTGATACTAAATAGACTATTGATCAACTTGCTTTCGATTTCTTTCTTTCTAACTTTTGTGATATGTTTACGTTGTTTATCATTTTGATTAATGCGAATCGAAATCGATGGTGAGAACTACAAAACCGGATGAAAAATGTTTGAATCGTCGAAATGGAAATATACCGTATTTGCCGAATATAGCGGTACTACAAACACTGCCGGAGAATGACCATATTTCGGAACCTAGCACAGTTATCAAAAAGTTGTCAACAGCAATCTTGAAGTGAAAATTTTGATCTACAATGTCACAGTTGACCAATTTTTTATAGATCTTCTAGATTCCGAGATATGATCATTTTCCGGCAGAGTTTGCAGTGCCGTTCTATTGGAGGAGATACGGTACATGTATGAATTTTTTAAAAGTTTGTTTGGTTAGCTATAAAAAACTTGACGCATTGAGAAAGGATTTGATTTCAAAAAGAATTCGTTCATTCAGGAATGATGTCATATATATACTTGATGTTACGATAGAAAGTCGACCAGATTTTGCATCGAGATATCGGCTATTTTCGAACGCCTATTCTCAAAATTGTATTGGAATGACATTTTAATTGTCTTATTTCCCCATCGAAATTTGTCATGTCAGAAAACGAAGGTGATGCCAAGTTATACAATTTTGTAATCAACTAGATTTTTAGAGTGCCACAGCAACAGTTCAAATTGTCTAGTTTGTGGAGTAGATGCCAAAATCAGTTCTCATTTCGGTAGCATGACCTGTTTAGCATGTGCTTCATTCTTTAGACGGACTGTTTCTTTGGGTATTCGTTATTGTTGCAAATCAAATGGTTCCTGTTCAATGAGATACGGTTTGGAACATAATTGATCGCGTTGGAGGATATTCACGTGTTTCAGAGATTCGAATAGTGTGTAGATCATGTCGTTACGATAACTGTGTTGCAGCGGGAATGGACAAAAGCTGTGAGTTGAAAGATTACCGTATTTCCTCGAATAGAGTGGCACTGCAAACTCCGTCGGAAAATCATCATATCTCGGAATCTAGTACAGCTATCAAAAAGTTGTCAACAGCAAACTTGTAGCTGAAGTTTTGTTCTACAAACTTACAGTTGATCACTTTTTGATAACTATTCTAGATTTCGAGATATTAGCATTATACGGCAGCGTTTGAAGTGCCGCTCTATTCGAGGAAATACGGTATAATGCTTCAATGTTCGCAATTTTTGAGTGGTGCAACAGAGAAGGACTGACAATCGAATACCTAAATACGTTATGGATTCGAGAAAAGATGGAGATCATGAAGTCGCAAGAGGTTGATTCAATAAATTATTTTTTTAAAACTCAAGTCTGTTGTAGATTTCACAACGAGTAATTTTGCTACTTTACAAGAAGGCAAAAAATATCAAAATGAAAAATTTGCTGGATTTAGTAGTATAATAGGAATTTCAAATGCAGATCTTTTGCAGTATTATGTAGAACATGTGAGTGTAACAACTTTTATGCTATTTCACATTTATTTTAAAGAATCGTGGCTTGATGGAAGCCAGAAACATAGAAATACATTTTTCTATCGAGTTACAACCGTCCACCTATCAGAAATATTTGGATTCAAAACTTTTCGATGATCAAGCTGCGGCTAACTTGTGTTTAAGCTGTCCAGGGACTGATTTACTAGAAAAAGAAGACTTGGACATTCTTTTTCCATACTGTATGTTTGCATGCCATTGGCTAGATACCGCGTGGATCTCCAATTGCACGAGCTCAACAGAAAATAAAGTTCGGTTTCACTTTTTCTTCAAGTACCTAAAACAACATTTTAAGCTAGTTCATACCAATGGATGCATAAGTGACATGAAAGAGATAGGAAATACCTGGATCGAAGCATCAGATATCAATGTTCTGTAAGTTATTGATCCATCAAAACTTTCGATTCAAAAATCATAGGCCTCTTGTGAAGTTTATGAAGCAATTTACTACATCAGTTTGTGCATCTGTGAAGTATCTCCAGATGAACGAAGTTGAATACGCTGTTTTGAAATGCTTATGCATTTGGAAACTCGGTATCTGGGATTCTACGCTGTCTTTGAAAATTGTAACACAAGAACACTATTTTGGGGTGACGGCTGCGCTCAGTCATTACTACGAGGTGAGAACCCCAAGTTTTTTTCTTCAACTTTTATAAAGTCGTTATTGAGACGGTTCAAAACATGGAATCGCATGAAATAGCCACTAGAATAGCGGATCTGACTTTGCTCGTCGGTCCAATCTTGGTAAGTACATATATTCTGTAAAACTTTCAAAAAATATTTTGTTATAGTGTGCATACCGTGATGTCATGAAAGCTTATGAAGAAATGGGGATGAACGTGCGAAAATTATCGGATTACTCGTCATCCTGTTAGCCGGTGCGATATCAATCTCCGAACCGTATTTTTGCCCCCGATACATTTGAAACAATTATGTCGTGTAGTATCGAGTAAGATAATATCAAAAAGTTCATAAAGGAATAATTTTTTTTCAAACAGTTGTATCATTTAATTATACTTTTCTCTCATCTCTTTCAGCTCCTTGCGTATTGTTGTAACCGACTTTCCTTTTGTTTCGGGGACGAACTTCCATGTGAATATAATAAAAACGAACGTGAAAAATGTAAACATGAAGAATGCATACTGGTGAATCAAGTTCTGCAAAAACTTCATGTGAGGATATATATCAAGTGAGGCTCACTCACATTTATTGGAAGAAAAGTCAGACCAACTAACCAGTTGGCAATCCAATTGCTACCTGCTGATACAGCTGAGGCTCTTCCACGGCTAGCTGAGTCAAAAAGTTCTGACGTGAAAAACCATGGAATAGGCCCTGGTCCAAATGCAAAAGCTACTACAAAACATAGTATACAAATTATGTTGAAATAGCTTGCCCACTGAAATAATAGTATCAGACAAGCTACTTGTTTTGAAAAATTACCTTGAACCCAGCGTTCGACAATGATAAAGTTATCACGATAAGAATCGAGGAGAGGCACATCCCGGCGAGTCCAGAAATTTGCAATGGTTTTCTTCCGAACCTTGGATGGTCAATAAGGAACAAGCAGAAAACAGTAGCCACCAGTTTCACGCTCCCGAAACCCAAAGTTGCGTATAGTGGCTCATTACCAGATAGTCCGTTTCTTTTGAATATAAGTGTTGAGTAAAATGTGACAGCACTTATACCTACAAAAATATTCCAATAAAGTTGTCAATAACTACAACATTTACCTGAGAACTGTTGGCTGAACATCATCAAAATCGCGACAATCATTGGCCAACAGTTATCACCACGAAAAAGTGTAGTGTATCCCGGAATATCTGTTTTTGCAGCTTCATTTGTTTCAAAAATCATCAGTTCCAGCTCGGTATCTACTTTATCATGCTTCCTTAATCTAACCAATGCACGTCTCGCTGCTTCTTTATCGTTCTTTTTGGATACCAGATATCTGAAAAAACACTTCGATCTTGATTTTGGTTCATAACAAGGTTACTTTGGAGATTCTGGACAGAACGAAATAGTTGCCAATTGTAAAATTGATGGAATTGCAACACACGCAAATATAAAAGGCCATCCATTTTGCGAGCCAAACAAAAATGGGAGGCCGAGAGATTGTGATAGCACAATCGCTACTGATATGTTTAACTGATGGAATGACCCCGCTTTTCCTCGTAAACAAGATGGCGCGATTTCCGTCAAATACATCGGAACAAGTCCTGATGTGACACCTGAACATTCTCTATCACATGAAAAAAAAAATAATATGATGAATTACCGCAATTGATACCTACTAAAAAACGACCAAGAATGATCATTGGATAAAAGTTGAAAAACTTTGATGTTGAAAGGAAGGTGGCAGCGACCAGCGCAAGGAAGTTATTATATATCAAAGTTTTTTTTCGGCCTATCTTCAAATCAATCTTTGATAATTTGATAATATTCATATACGCACCTTGTCTGCTAAATAGCCAGACGATAAACTGCCGAACATTCCACCAACCGAAAACATTGAAACAGCAACTGACCATAAAAAGTCGGCTTTGTATTTGGAAATTTGTTCGCCAAAAATATCGAAATGTGATTTCTTGATCCATTCAATGATTAGCTGGAACATGACATTTCCATATCAACTTTTTGAAAAAGCTTACCGGCCCTGGAGCATTGATACACCCGATTTGAAACCCGTCTTGGAACGATGCCAACGCAATTGAAGATATGCAGAAAAACAGATAAATATTCCATTTTTCATCTGGAGCGGTCAAAACAGCTTCTTCCATTCTCATTGCTAACTTCTCATCGACACTGCTAACTTTGTCATTTTTCTCGATTTGGTTCATAAATTATCACTTGAATGAACAATGACAGTAGCGATATATTGGTTCTGAAAATGAATAGGTAAAAATGAACAAATATGACGAAAGAAGGACAATTTGAAAGGATATAATCAACAAGTGATTAGGCTATCAATCATCTGACTGGAGGGAAGATGATGGTCATTTTTGTTGTATTTCTTCAATTCAGGTTTTAACACGTGACTTGGGGAATTCCCTCGGAATTAGATTGACCATCGAAAATGTGATATCATCTGGTGAAGCAACATAAATAATAAAGTTTTGAAAGTGGGCCAGTGGTAGGAACAGTAATACTTTTTCGTAATCTGCATTTAAGCCGGTTACTCGGTGTGTTGTTAATTTTTTTGTTTTTTTTTTTATATGAACAAGAGAGTATTATCGAGACAGCGAGTATACAAGAATGAAGTGACAATGTATTGACAAAATGCAAATGTTCTCATTGTACTGTTGAAAAGGCAGCAGTATTGGAGAATGATCGAATAGGCGGAAATATAACAAACACGAAACAGACACTTCATACAAGGAACTTATTAACTTCCTGGTTTGAAACGTGCGATAAGATCAAAAAGATTGAGAAAAGAAGCAAAAGACAATCTATATAGTTACCTATTTTGTAATGATTAACTTTTTATGAAGTGAAGAATTTAGTACAATTGCCAGTTCCGGTTTTGGGAAAGTTCTTGTCAGAAAAATGGATACATAGTTCTTTGAAAAAAACTAGATTTCAATGTTCGTTGAATTACTTATAGTTTTGGCATTTCATATCGTTGATGGAATCAGTTACACTATAATTACAAGTTTCAGCAACCAGTTATGATCAATTGGCAACACAATAATAATTCGTGAAAAAATTATCCCAAAAAAATGATAGCAGTGTATTTTCTTACAAAAACAGTTAATCTTTTAAATTAGGAAGAAACTATCATCGTTTCTTTTTTTCCGTTTATTGTTATCCTAATTCGATATGTCGATTTTTGATAGACAATTGCATGATTCAATTAGTTTCCATCAGTTCTCGTTCAAATTCATTCCGTCGTCTCTGTTCCACATGAACAAAATGATATGTGTCAAAGATTGATCATCATATATCATATGATATTACTTTCGTTACGTCTGCGTCTCTACCACTCAAAAAAATGTCACAGAAATTGACTTATAGTGTGTTTGTGGTGTGCATTGTATGTGCATTATGAAAGATAGTGCTTCGAAGCGGTTGTTGATAACAATTTCGTTGTTCGAAGAATTTTTTCTTTTTTTTTGCATTTCAATCGAGTTTTCCAATATTAAATTATTTCAGATGCGAGTAATTATATTTATTTTTTCTCTAATTTTTACTATTCATGCATCTGAATCGCCAATTGTCCAGACAACATACGGCAAAGTTCAAGGATTTGAATACGAGAATGCAGAAATTTTCCTGGCTATTCCATATGCAAAACCTCCTGTCGATGATTTGAGGTTCGAGGTATTCTATATTTTTGGACGAAATTTGATTACCTGTTAAATTCAGCGACCTGTTGCCCCAGAACCGTGGGAAGATGTGTATCCAGCAACCCATTTCCGTAATGATTGTGCTCCCCACTATCGATTGGTTGCTCAGTTCTCAGCGCATTCTGGTGAAGATTGTCTCACTCTGAATATTATAAAACCAAAAACAATCAAAGTAACTTAACTGCACAATGTAATTGAATCATTTTAAACCACTAGAGTCAACTACCAGTTTTGTTCTGGGTTCATGGTGGTGGATACGAAATCGGATCTGGTAGCCAACATGGATATGAACATTTTGCAAAAGCTTACATACCTCAAGATGTTATCATAGTAACAGTTCAGTACCGACTAGGGTTTTTGGGATTTTTCACGGATGGCTCAAAAGGAAGTGGAAACATGGGGTTGTTTGATCAGGCCGCAGCATTGAAATATGTGAAGGAAAACATTGCAAACTTTGGTGGTGATCCAGACAGAATCACAATTTGGGGTTATAGTGCAGGGGCTGCCAGTGTATCTCAATTGACGCTCAGTCCGTACACCAGAGATTTGTATCAAAATGCAATAATCATGTCGGCTAGTTCATTTGCTGGATGGGCTACTGGTACAACAATTTTGGACAATTCATTGGAATTGGCGAAACTATTAGATTGTGAAGGAAAAAATGTTAAAAAGTGCATGAAGTTGAAAACAATGACAGAAATTTTTGACGCTGTTGAGAAGCAAGGACCAACTACACAGACCATTGATATTTTGAGATGGTCGCCAATTATTGATGGTGATTTTCTACCTGATCACCCTGAGCTGTTAGTGAGAGGAGCTCCAAAGAAACCAACAATTATTGGTATGAGTAATAAGGAGGGATCTTATTTTAGTGAGTTGAAACTTTTTTCGTTGCAATTTTTCCTCGAATAGAGCGGCACTGCAAACGGTGCCGGAGAATGATAGTATCTCGGAATCTAGAAGAACTATCAAAAAGTGATCAACTACAAGTTTACGGATCATAACTTTTTCTACAAGTTTGCTGTTGATCGCTTTTAAATAGCTCTTCTAGATTCCGAGATATAATCCTTTTCCGGCAGCCTTTGCAGTGCCGTTGTATCCGAGGAAATACGGTATTTCAATTTTTTGTAGCTGTTGCAAACATGGGAAGAGTTATTGCGGACTTTGGTCTGTCTGCAGAAGAAGCGGAGAAACTTGACGAAAACTATATTGTTGATGTTATTCAGAAAGTAATTTCAACTGAAGGTTTTAATTATTTTTTGTTCAATTTGCAGAAATACCTCTACAACGGAAGGTATGGAGATAAACAAAACAGAGCCCGGAAACAAATTGTGGATTATTATTTGCATGACAACAAACCACAAAAATTGGAAGGAAACGGTTACTTCTTAGAGCAGTATTCGCAGGTGCTCAAATTTTTTAGTCATCATATTATTGATCAGCTTTCAGTTACTTTCTGATGTAGTGTTCAATGTACCGATAATTCGGGAAATTGTGGAGAGAGTGAACAGTAAAACACCGGTATACTCGTATTTGTTCGAACATTTCAACCCAAAAATATGGAAAGACAATGTACCGGAAATCGCAAGAGGCTCACCACATGCCAACGAGTATCATTATTTGTTTGACATGCCTGTAATGGCGAAAATTGATATGACTCTTGAACCGGATAGTCGGATTCAACATGATCTAATCCAAATGGTAGTATCATTTGCCAAAACAGGGTATATAGTGTTCTTTTTTAAAATCAAAACTCGATGTTTACAGGCGTCCAAATGTTCAAAACATAGACTGGAAAACAATCGACGATGTGAAAAATATAAACTTTTTGAATATTGCTAGCACTGGCGTATCGTTGAAATCAGGATTGTTCCAAGAACCGCTGAACTTCTGGAACGGACTACGAACACGATATGGTTTTGACATAGTTGATCCAGCAAGCTCATACCATCATAGATTTGACCATTTGAAAGACGAGTTGTGATTTAGTTTTTGGAAAAATATTATCTTAATTAAGTGTCGGTAAAGAATCTAACAGAATAAATTTGTATCCGCTTATTATTTGTATACACTTTGATTGCCATGCATTGTTCATTTTCTTTTGCTGCTGTCATATATCTTGTCATTTTTCCTGTACAAACATATATACACCCCAAGGCGGTTATTTGTGCCGTCGTAGAGGAATGGCAAACATCAATAAGGAGGAAGGTAGCCGACGGGAGTCGGCAGAGCACGGAAGTAGCATCCTCTTTTCAGACGTTTTTTCCAAATGATACTTTGATAAAGAAAATCTGTTTTAGAGGGAACTAAGATGATTAAGCTTATTTGGATTTTCATGTCCTACATATTTTTGAGCAACAATTTTCAACACTTTCTGTGAGAAAAAACAATGTTTACTCATGCTATTGTCTATTAATCCTCAAGTACATACGACAGCGTTCAGGTTCAGGCAGATTTGTTGATCGGGGAAGATAATCTCGGGAAAAAAGGAGGGGCGAGTGGTCAATATTTGCGAAAACCTGCTTACCACACCTGAGGATCGCTTAATCTCCTAATTGGACACATGCTCTCAACCGTTGTGCGGGGGGACATTTCTTCCGGTAGGAGGAGTTGCAACACTCTCTCGCCATTTCACCGTCTTTAACAATTTGGCGGAAAGAAGGAGGAGTCCTTTTTTCTCGTCAAGAATCCTGGCCGCCTTTTATTCAGTCTTGTATCAGAGCATTTCATCTGATAGGCTTTGCCTTTACCCATTTCACTGTGTTGCAAACATGATTAAGTTTCTCATTCTCACTTCACTGGTATGCATTAAAAAGCAATCAATTACTACTAATAAAATTTTTTTGTAGATATCTAATGTATTTGGAACTATTGATATTTGCGAATATTATAAACTGATTGGAAAACTTCATGAGCATCCTGAATGTGCACGACAGTTTCCAACCCCTGCACCAACTACCGCGGCTCCAAGAATTGGTTTCTGTTCAAGGTAGCTTTTCAAATTAGAAATGGTTAACAAGTTTCAATTTTAGCTCTGCTGCTTTGATCCAATGTACAGCCGATGCACAAACCTGCCCTTTGTCTGGCCAAGTTTGTATTCAATCTGATGGAAACAAATGTTGTCAAATTGTCACCTCAGGTATCGTTTCATAAATTATTTGTGCTTCATGAAAAACGAAAATCGCCGTGATATAAACTCTCACCAAAAACATTTTTGAGTCAATAAAAGCTGGCTCAAGCATGAATGACACTATTTTTCCACCCTCACCCTAGAAAACAAACATAAAAGACAGCGCGGCACAATATCCTGTTATTTAGGTATCCCAGCCTCCGAGATCAACTCCAAATCTGGATCATGCCCAAGGCCACTTGGCATTTCCGTCTTCCAGGATACAACTATCGGATGTTGGATGGACTCCAATTGTCCTGGCATTCAGAAATGTTGTGTCGAACCAAATCCAGTCACCAACTCGGCAACAAGAATTTGTAGAGATCCTGTTGGAATCGCTAGTTAGTTTAAAATAGTGGAGTTTACCTTCAGTGGTTTTTCTCAGGTACCAACATTTGTTCTCTACCACTCGCTGTGGGAAGTTGTACTGCACCTGCGGTTCGATTCTATTATGATGCTTCATCTGGCCGTTGCAATCAATTCATGTTCAGCGGATGTGGCGGAAACGCAAATAACTTCCAATCACTAGCATCCTGCCAAGCAACATGTGGTCAGAGCGGTGTTACGGGAACTCCGTCATGTCCCGCCGATGCCAATGCTGGTTTGAACTGTTTGTTCGCTCATGCAGATGCCTGTAACAGTGACAGTGATTGTTTGGGTCGTGAAAATACTGTATGTTTGATATAAAAACGAAATTTATTTGTTTATATACTTTTTGAAGGCTCAACCATCCTGCTGCATGACTAGTTGTGGATACAAAATTTGTTATCAATATTAAATCACATAACAACAAACTGCCAATTATTTTGCCATCCTTTGCAATTCCGCTCTATTGAAGAAAGACAAGTGTCTGTATTTCTACAGTTCGAAACACGAAATCTGAAGTTCATTACAGCCTTTTTGCAGACATACATCGACCACACTAATTCATAAATAATTTTTATTTTCCCAGTCATAAATTATCAGAAAGTTATTATATATAAATATTTATAAATTTGTTATTTAGAGTAAAATATGGTTTATGAAAAGCGTATACTTGAAGAAAAACATGAGAGGAAGTTCTTAAGACCCTCTCTCTCTATCCCTAACTTACAAATTCAATTGTTGATGGTAGAGAGGCATGTTGAGTTCTTTCCTCCTCATTCACCGCTACTTTTTTTTGGGCCTCTTGATGATCAACATTTTTTAGCGTTTGTTTCGCCTATGAAACTTCTTTCTGGCAAAGTTTATGTTTCTTATCAATTTGAGTCGTTATCATGATCAAAAGAGTTATTACATGACAATTGATCGGGTAAACGCTTCTCTAGTTTTGTATTTTGTGCGGGTTTTTTTTCAAGTAAATGTCTTTGATATTACACTTTTCATTTTGAATGAAACAGTTTTTTACCTTGATTGGTAAAGTTATTTGGAATGATATAGAGTTTTTTTCTCAAATAAAACAAGGAAAAGCAAGGAGACCTGTCCCATCATATTCAAGAGAAAACGTATGATAAACATGTCTCAACTTAGTTTTTGTTTTTTCTTCCATACGTTTTGCTAATTTTCAACTACTACTTCGTCATTCCTTTTTTATTTCTCATAAATCCATTTTTCCCAAATCTTTGCAATAGATTGTTAATTCAAATGTTTTCCTCGATGTTTTTATAAACTGAAGGGTCCTTGTTAGGATTACTCTAGCAATTCACAACAAAAATGTCTTATCTTGGCAGAAAAAAATAGCTAAAAGCTAAGACACGGCTCATTAACACAATGTTTCTATTTCGCTGCTTTCCCAACGCTTTGTCATCTTCTCTTTCCAAGAACTTATTCGCATGGCCTTGCTCTTGTTTCCTTTCAATTAATTGTTCTCCACTTTTTCTAGCACTTCTATTAGATTTCATTCTTTCTCAGTGTTTTTCATACTACAATTGCATTTGACACGTTTCATGTTGAAAAAATTAGTTATATTGCCCAGATTCTAATTAGTAAAAAAATGGCCCAATAAACGCATACTTTTTTCCTTTTTGTGTATACTCTTTTTACGTCATAGTTTCCTGCCCAAACTTCCATTTCAGTCTGGTAGAAATGAGAACTCTCAGCTTGAAGTTACTAATTTCAAAATCCTCATATTGGTTCAAAAACAATGTGATCACCAGCCAACTTTCCATTGTTGAGTCGCAAAAAATGTTATTCGACGAAACAGAACAGCAATTTATTATTTTCGTGAGCTTCTGTTTTCTTCGCCATATCTTTATATTCATCTGTTATCGCTTTAGTTGTTATCCTATAATTGGATCTTTCTTCCTTTTCCTTTCCCACCTAATTTGCTCAATTTTCCACTCGGTTTTTGTTAGAGTCTTTACCCTGTTCCTTTTTTCGGGTGTGTGCATGTACTGAGACAGTTTAAAGAAATTCATAGAGATGTATGTGTTCAGCTGACCCGTAGTCCGAACTCATATATATCATAATGAGTCTCCTGCTCATTTGTTGTTTGGTGCTAATTTATGTTATGTTGTTTGGTAGTGGACGTTTCGCCTCCATTCTCCTCAACACCCTTTCTTTCTTTCCCCTACCACCACGATATTAAACATTTAGAGAGATTTCTTCCTTCAGTTTTCCCTCATCTTCAAGTGCTCCGCATACACATGTCAAATCCTTCTTGTCGAGACAATTCTCAGTTTTTTGTCACTACAGAGCGGAAACGATTCATTTGAAAAAAAAACAATACAAAACTTTGTAATATTTCTCACGCCACTGGAAAATAATTTTTCCTTTAAATAATCCCAAATTGAATTACACTATGCTAGGCATTATATCAATGTCATTTAATCATACGCTTTTCCGAGTTCTCCGTCAAGTTTTCTAATCTCATCTTGGTATGCTAATGCATGAAAAAAGTGTACATGAATTACTATTTTATACAGCATGAATATTCATCCAGCGTTTTTCCTCTTCCTTCTAGTTTCCGTCAAAAGACCAATTTTCCTAATGAGATTTTTTTAGTGCAACACGAAAGCATAATTTAAAACCAATTTCCAGATCAATAATATTGTCACATAAGTAACTAGAATATGAAAAAATCCATTGACATTTTTTTTCGCTTCTTATTTCCTTCTTTTCTCTTTTTACCCCAAGTGTCCTTTCCATTATGCATACACGATAAATGCATTTTCTCCCATGAGACGAGTTTGACAACAGAAAAATACTAGCGAAAAAAACCTACGTTCAAATTGGTTTTTGTCTCATTCAATTGTTTTTTTTTACATTGGTTGCAAACACCTTATCATATTTTTCCATATTCAAAATTCAAGCAGGACACAAGTTCCCTCGATTTGAATTTATTCAAAATATTATACACTTTCTGCCCCAAGTGTTTATTCTATCTAATAAGGAAGTTACTTTTGAGTCATTATCAAAACATAACACTTTTCGGTTTTTTGTTAAATTTTCTTCAGCTCCTTCTTCTCCTTTTTGAAACGAGAAACGAATGATCTGGTAAGATAATACTATTTCACTCATGCGTATGACTTCTAAGAATGCTTGCATTTTTAATTCAAAATTCATAAATTCTCCTTCTTTCTTCGTTACTGTATTCTCATAATCGTTCATGACGATTAAATAGCGAAACAAAAAAGTGAATCACGGCTCCATTTCCTTCCGTTTTCCCGACGGCGGATTAACTCTATTTTCATGACCAAATTTATATGTGCACTATGAGAACTTCTACGAGCTTTTCCATTTTTTTCAATCACATGGAAAACAGTTAAATTTTTTTCCACTTTCTGTACCTTTGATTTGTTTCATTCTCCCAATAAAATCCTAATCTCTTCTGACCGGCGTTTTGTTTTCCGCAATGTCTAAGCTATTCATTCAAATACCATTTGGATTATGTAATATTTGAGCTTTGATGGTTACGCTGGTCTCATTCTGGTCATTCGTGAAAAAATGTATACTTCAGAAAAAATCCACGAATATTATAATTTTTGAACTTTACATATCTTTTTTCTTGTTAATACACACTCAATATCCATCTTCATGTATATATCCTCAATAATCCGAAACGGATTTGATACACCATCATCATACTCCGATAAACACATATACGCTCTTTATCTTCATTCGAAACCCAACATATTATGTTTTGAAGGGCAAAATTGTTGAACTACATCATCAAAGACAATTTCCGTCTCCTTCGCGACACCCGAATGGACGAATGGTGGTGGTGGGTGTTAGTGGCCCTATCGGCGGTTTTCGCCTTGCTCCTGTCATCATGTGCAATTTTTGTGGGTGCAAGAATTTGCCTGCGGCTTTTCAAACAACATGTCAAATATTCAGGTAATTTTTTGATATTTTATATCACTGGAAAGACATATAGAGTTCTGAATATCTCTTGATTCTAAATTTTAGTAACAGAAATAAATCTCTCAGCCTTACTACTCAAAAAGCACGAAGAAAATGCCGACTGAACATCAATCTTTTCAAAATTTATGAAGTGACGAACTTTCGAGATTGAAATTTATTGTTTATCCATTTTCATAGTGAAAAGGAATAGGAATACAATTTTTTCAAGGTTTCTGTTTTGACTATGGCTAGGGATTATTATGTCGACTTTTAACAAGTATGACAAGTTTTTGTGCTTTTAAATTGCTCTCCGTTCTCGTTTTTTCTTAATTTGATATATTGGGAGCTATAAAAAACTTTAAACTACTTCCGCTCATCTTCATTCAAAAGCATGTGTCTTTCTTTTTGGGAAACTTGATATCTTCTTCATTTCATATTCACCTGCTAATAAATTAAAATATTCTTTATGCAACATAATCCCTAATTGGTCCAATTTTGCACTATTTCATGAGAAAAAAAGTGGGCGGTCTTAATATCTACTCATGCAAAACTTGTGACCGTTTGTCTTAGCACTATCGTTTTCTAGCAGGTAGGTTAATTTTAAAAAAACAAAGAATTTATTTTTCAAAAATAAAATTAGATCATGAAAATGATGAAAATCAAACAGGGATGGGTGTTTGCTTTTTCTTAAGTCGACATTTTCAATTTGAATTTTGAAACTTGACTTTACAAAGAAGCTCAATTGAGAAATCGAAGCTGAATAAACTCTAATTGGACCGACTTCCCTCGTTTTGTGAAAAGCAGCTCAAATGCTATCATTTTCATGTTTTTTTTTGAAGTATGTATTCCAATGCGAGTTTCTCAACGTTTTTCTTTTTCGATTTACCAATCTTTCCCTATCACTTCACTTTTATCCCACACCTGAATATTTTTGGATAATGTTCATAGCTTTTGGATTAGCAGCATATAATACATAAGCATATTTTCATATATTTAGATTTATAAATCCTTTTCATATCATTCTTGCCCGATTCCCTCTTTCAGTTCTTTTAAATAAAAATATATTATTTGAGAAGAGAAAATGTCGCGCTATTGGAGACGAATCAGCAAACCAGGTTTATTATCAACAGACATCAGATTAATCTTTTGCAGAACTTAATATATGATTTTCAGAAGTTCCTACATCGGTTCCTGAGATAAAAGTGAGCGTTCCACAAAGTGCATCAACATTATCTATCAGTAGTAAGTTGTTTACACTTTTGAGAAAAAAATATCATTCTCCCACATGTTTTCATTCGAATAATGTGTACAAAGGAGGAGCTCTAAAAACGTGTGTGTCAAGTTTTCCTCATTCTTCCTTCTCATTAGCTTCTTCATCATCATTTTACTAGTTTTTTCTTTTGCTTCATCTTCGCTCCCATCGCTCTACTAGATTGTTTTTATGGGTGTGTATGTATGTGTCACGAATATATTTTTTGTTTGAAACTTTCCAAAATCTTGATTGAAATGTGTCACAGATGACAGATGTGTTTGGAAAAATTTCTCTATAAAAAATATGTTGCACTGCCTTGATAAAAAATGGGCGATGAAGTCAGCTTTTCTCATAATCACAAGACAAAAAGTGGTACTAACAAATATTTCAGAAATGAATGGAACGTATAGGGCCCGTGTGCTCAGCCGTAATGGTTGCTCCCCACCATGGATGGATCGGAACTTCTTCGAAGCATCGAACCGAAGTTCGCCCTGCACGTCCCCGGCTGTCGCATCAACGTAAGTTAACGGTGCTAAAATGGTCAACAAGGGAATAGTCTAGAAACCAATATAAAAGTTGATGTCATCTTCTGATACTATCAGCATTTCAAACGTTCAGTATTTTTCACTCACTATTTCGAGAATTTCCAGATTCTCACAATAAAATATATATATTCTTCTCAGACACGCCTTTATATTGTTGTGCTCTTCTCAAAAACTGCGCATCTTTTTTCTTGGTTTTTTTGATGCTTTGTTTCATTTTTCTAACAGCATTTAGTTAAACATAAAGAAGAAAATGATCGTCGTTTACTCATGAATATGTATATGTTAGTTTTCTTCTTAGTCTAGTAGCGCTCTTTTTCTAGAAACTTTTTTGTGTTTGTTCTAGGTCTGCGAATCTGGTAGGGTAACTGGCTTTGTTATAACGAAGTATTTAGTTTATTAGACTCATATGTGTCTGAGCACTTTTAGATTATCAAGAGATCCCTTTGGAGATATTCATAAAGGCGGAGTGAGCTAGACAAAGTAAGCACATCGTAAAAATGACTTAAATGGTGTCAAGTTACTTGACTTGAAAAACTAAAAATTGTCATAATAGTCTATGACCATCATCATGGAACATGACGGGAAGCAAAAGAAAAAGAGTGAAAATCTATAGGTGAATATCATATTTCGGACACTCAGTTCTTTCTTTTTGACTCTGAAGCATAAGCTCTATATCTAATTTCAAACAAGTCTATGTGTTCATTTTTAGGTGTAACAAAGAAAATAGAAACATCCAATATAGTTTTGAGATTTTTAGTATAACTTAATTTTGTTCTTCAACTTAAGCCTATTTTTTTCAATTTAAACATTCATCCGATTGTTTATAAATATATCGGCTACCAGATTTTGTTTATCTAAATGTGAAATTCTTCTTATTTATGAGATGACATTTTCAAGAGTTCACACCTGTTTCTCCTCAAAAAACAAAAGACCCAAAGTACATACAATAATCATTTCCGGTCGACGTTTTTTTCATGGGCGTTTTTTGTTCAGAGTAACTGAGGCATCACCAGACTTGCCCACTTTGTTCTTAAAAACTCACTCCGTTTACGTCAATTCTGCTGTAAACATCTAATATTACAGAATTATGATGAACAATTCAACAATCTCGTTACCCGTGTGAGTCGAAATAAACGAGATTGGCTAGAATGAATGAGTAGAAGCAAAAAAAGAAAGCTAATTAGTTAACTGAATAAAAGAAAATAAAAGGAAAACGTTTCATTCGCACTAATGCTCAATTGTTTCAGCTCGGATAGTTGTGAAATTCTAAACGATGACCCACGTTCTGCATCCATGAGAAACTCAATGTTCTTGTTCAGTCTCGACTCTAATTTAAATAATGAAATTGTTGACGAGGTAAATAATTCACTATGCCAGACGTACTAAGATATTTCAGATGGAAGACATTGACGAACGATCTGTCATGCATTACGAATTGGGATTTTATGACAAATCGGATAGTGACTGCATCCGTGGTACCCTGACATTCGCACTTCGTTATGACTTCATTCATAGGTAAGTATTTCGGCGCATATACAAATTGATGGGAACTCATGTCAGGGTGTTAATGCTGCATATAATACGGGCTAACAATTTGCCAGTGGCGGACAAAACGGTTACGGTAGACCCTTATGTGAAAATGTATCTGCTGCCAGAACGCCGCAATCATCACAAAACTCGAATCTGTAAAAAAACGAATGATCCAGAATTCAATGAGATGTTTTCATTTGACATTCCCTTTACATCTTTGCCCAACAGAATGCTACAGGTGATTTTTAGGTGTTTGGTATCTGACAAAAAACAATTTTAGTTCACTGTTTATGACTTCGATCGATTCACACGGCATGGGCTTATTGGAAATGTAATAATGAGAGACTTATTTGATAAATCCGACTTATACACTTGGACTGAATATACTATGAGCATTGTGGCCAGTCAAGAGAAAAATGATTTTGGTGATCTACTGTTGTATCTATCATATTCAAACGCTGATCAGAAGTTATCAATCATCGTAGCAAAAGCCTACAATTTACGACCAATGGACATTACCGGCGCATCAGGTTCGTCAGTTTAGTTTTTTTTTGTTGAAATTTTCTAATTCAGATCCGTATGTAAAAATCGAACAAGTTTATCGTGGACGGCGTATAAAGTCGCGTAAATCCAGTACGAAACGTGCCAATCTGAATCCCGTCTACCATGAAACTTTAGAATTTGATATACCAATGGTCCAAATCGCCGAAACTAATATGCTCATTCAAGTAATGGATTGGGATAGGTGAGTTATTTTTTCGGTATTAATAACCGAAAAATATTTAAGAATTGGAAAGGATGATCTTCTGGGATGTTGTATATTAGGTAAAGATAGTCCTACATCAGAAGGTAAAGCCCAATGGGAAAACTGTTTATTAGCTGTTCCTCAACCTGGCCAGGTAACTTCTTTTTTTTGCAAAAATGGGGATATCTTGCCTCTTCAGAAACCGAAACCTGTGGGGCAATGGCACAGCATTCTACCAGAGGTGCCTGAAAACTTCCGCGACATTCCAAAAGCGAGGAAATAGAAAATCACTTCTGATATTGCAATCTCAATTTACAAATGATCCTCTGTGATTCAAAACTGGTACAAATGATAACACCAAATCGATTTTTGGGTGAACACTAATTTATGGTTAGCGTATTATTTTATTTTCTCTGTTTCATAGTGAAACGCAACGTTAAACTTGGAAAAAAAGTTTTTTGTATTATGTCATGATAAATCAATTAATTGAATCATTTCTGCTGTGTTCTCCTCTTCAGAATCTTCTTGAATCACATCCAGTTGAGCTTTGACATCTTTTGTCACAGTTTTTACAGTATCTTCGTCTGAACTATATTCCGCTTCAGATTGCTGGTCAGTAGAAATTTGCATCGAAATATTCTCAGCGTCGAAATCATTCTCCAATCTCCGCCATGTTACAATCGGGTTGAGTCTTGAAAAGAATAGGATTATTTAGAAATTGGTAGATAAAACCTTCTTATTCTCATCCTGTTTCCACATCGCCTCACGAAATAATAGCATAGCCCAAAGATTAGTGCTGTGAAGTACAGTGAATATCCAATTATTTTTGATGATTTCCGGATGGTTTTATCGACTTTTGAATAGAAGGTATTTGCATGTAATATGTATTCTTGTGAATTTTTCGCCAAAGGTAATGCAAGTGCTTTCAGAAGAATATCTAAAGCTTGCACATATAAATCTTCCTGATATGTTGAATTGGACGATGTAATTAGTATCTGTAAATACAATTAACGTTGAAAAAAATATATGTCTCTGACTTGATACGATGGTGTAAGTGTATCAGATGATTTCTTCTCCATACTAAATATCCAATCTGCACCGCATCCCGAATTTTGTAAAACTTTTTCCAATTTCTCTCTCGTGCTTTTCAGATCAATATTGTGTGCGACAATGTCGATCTTTCCTCCGCAAACTTTACAGCAATGACCAAATGGAACGAAACGATCGATGCACTTCAAATCCTCCGCCTCATCATTTGGGCAACGGACATAACCACAAATAACTTGTAGTGTCTGAAAATTGTTTCGACCTTATGAACTGCAACTTGAAACCAAAAAACATGGCCAGTGTAACTGATACCACTTTTAAATACGTGTGATTCTCTTTGTTACATCTTCTATTTCACGAGATCACACTGTTTAGCGTTTATACATATACATGTCAAGTGGTTAAACAACTATCGAGCCATCACATTATACTCCCGGCCTTTCAATCTTCGATTTTTGTTTTGTGTACCCATTGATTCACTTCACTTTAGTTTCATTTGTCAAGTGATACAAAACTAAATCAAAATCAACACGTTCATGTTACTGTAAATCAATAATTGACGTCAAGCCAATCACAATCACTTTCAAGATTGTGGTAAACATTTTAGCCCGAATCTCCTCTCTTGCTTAAAGTGTTGTTTTTTCACGCTAATTTGTTCAAGTGTTTTTTATTTCTGGTTTTCCCCCCACCTTGTTTTGAGAGTTGGAGTTCACATTTTCGATTCCTTCTTCAATTTTCTTGTTCTTCACGGTAATTGCATCAACTGCCAATTGTCGTTGAATACCACCCATATCGTTTTCATTTGACCATCGTTTTGACAATCGGATTTGAAACTGTCCTTCCATTGTTCGAATCAATTTATTGAAGCTTGAAGTTGTAGTGTTCTGGAAAATACCATATTTACAGTCTATCCATATATTTTTTCATAATGAACGAAAATTCCCTATTTTACGCCATGAAATTGAAACTCCAAAATGAAATTCAATAAGATTCAGGATGAATGTTCTTCATCTTAAAAGGGCGTTGAATTCCTTGCCTCCTACGCTTTCTTGGCCCACTAAACTTCTTTAGGTGGCAAACTTTTCCGTTTTTATGCTGCGTTTTTTTTTGCAGAATCCCATTGAAAATGACCAAAGGGCATACGCCATAAGGCAAGACAATCGGATTTTGTTTGTGTTCTTCTGGAAGGGCCCTCAGTCATGTGACCTTCAAAAAATGAATTTAATTAATCTTCACACATTCTTCGCTTTTCATCCCACGTGGAGGATGTTGTAAACCATTCCGAAAATAAAGAGATTGTTTTCTATCCGCGAGAAAGCCCGTATGTTCACAATTCTTTCGAAAACTGAACTATAAATAATAAATGACGTTTTTTATATCATTGGACAATATTGAGTTACTAATTGGGAGTGTCGCCATTTGACACTTCGTTTTCACACTCCTGACGCATCCCTTTCATATTGAAACATAGTACCAAATACATTCTGATATCTCATTTCGTGAGATCCCTTTTTTTTCGGTTGAACATACTTGACTTGTTGGTGTGTTGCTCTCATTTTTCAATTACCCATCTCCATCTCCCCAAAAAAAAGGAAAAGGAAAATCTTTTTCCCTATTTTCGTATCATGCATTTTCTCTTCAGATCTCAGTTTCAAAGTTAATTCAAATCAACTTTCAAGAAGAAAAAAGAGAATAGTGTAATGTAAGATGAGCTGTTCTCCTATTATTTCTCTTCTTCAAAGTTTAATCGTTTCCACAAGGGCCAATGAAACCCTTTCTTTCATGATACTAGTCTCAACTTTTTACCCAATACACTTGATCTATGTTTCACTAACAAATGATAGATGTCATCAAATGTGCAAAAACAATTTCCGCCTCTGTCGTTTCAATTTTTGTTCCTTTCAATTTTCCAAAAGGCAACAGCTGTCAACTCATCTTAATATCATATCGAGCTCCTCTTAACAAAAAAGATTTTTTTTTTGTCATCATCATGTTTTCGATCAACACGTGAGGTTAAACTTTTCAAAGAGTTTCGCCTATTCCTTCTAGAAATTCCTCCGAAAAGAGAAAATCCAATAAAAATAATGCAAATTCGCCAATTTTATTTCAAACTTTTCGGGCAAACTTTTCCATCACATAAAAACCATCAAGTGTATTTTCAATTCTTGACGTAGTTTATTCAGAAAAAAAATTGGACAGCAAAAAGTTTCTTCGGAGCGAGTGAAAAGTCAGGAAGAGCAGCAACGAGGGGTTTTTGATTGCCCGGAGGGCAATTACTTTCACACTTTTTTGCTGCCATTCTTGACATGGTATATGAAAAAACTTTCAATGAATGTCTAGTCGCATTTGATCCATTTTCGTATGTCTTCTGAGCAAATCACGAAGTTCGCGCCCCTATTTACCTATGCCAAACTATATGACTATTTTTAACGCGTTTAAGTCACAAGAGACACTTTCAAAAGTTCAGTTCTCACACAAACACACACAAAAATAACTGTTGCTGTCCGCTTATTCCCTCATCCATTGCCACTTGTTCAAGTAGTAGAAATACATTTACAAGACAAATAATCCATTTGTCTACTTTTTCGTATGTGTGTGTGGATTTATCCATACTGTGTGTGCTCTCTGTCGGCTTTCCTCTACACAAATGTGATATAATGAAGTACACAAAACCAAGTGACAGGAGATCTTGGTTAGACAGCTCTCGAAAAATGGCGAGGCAATTTCCTTGAAATTATATTCCTTTCGCAGTTCTTTTTTTTGCGATGAAGATAAAATGTTTATTGTTTTCTTGTTGACATGAATTAAAATGCTATTCTCTATTCTTTGTTCCCTCTGTGAAAATTCTTAGCTTATCTTGACGTCAATGTGGTGCATCTATTTAAAGAAAAACAAAGGATCGTGATTAGTATCAAATCTCATTTTTCTTGTCCCTGATACATTCCGTTCATGGAATAGTAACTCTGGTTTCATTTACATTTCGTACCTAATCTTCCACATATGGCCAACCCCAGATATTTTAATGAGTTTTTTTGACAGGGACGGATACGTCATTAACATAAAAATGATCGATGTTCATTCATATGACACTAGGTTTTCCTTCCGTCTACGGATACATTTATATATTATTTGATGGATAACTGAGAGGTGTAACTTGTAAGTTACGTTTTAAAAAGGTTCTAAGCTTGAATGTGATGAAATGATTTTTTCAACAAAAAAACTTCCCTTGCTCTCTTTCTTCCCTGTTCCCATATTTCAATATTTCATATGTTTTTTTTGAAGCGTTTCAATTTAAAACTGCAACTATCCGCCATGAAATTGCAGCAAGATATCTCTCATCCATTCCCCCGAAGCTGTCAATTTCAACATGTTTCTCCTTATTTGTCGTCAAAGTGTACTTTGTGTCATTCTTCCCCATTTTCCACTTCTATATGTATAATATTTTAAACGAGAGGCATATTCATACTGGAAAAAACCGAAAACTTCCGTTCTGGGATGTGTTACTGGAGTGTAAAAAGTTAACGGATTGAAATTTACCTACTTTCCGCCTAATTTGTCTGGATATCAATACATTTCAATGTCGACGAATATACATTTCGAAAATACGTTTTGTGTGATGACAAAATGTTGACACATTTTACGGAATGATCTATCATTTCCCAAGTGAATGATGTTTTCACATCAACGCCAAAATAAATCGTTTTCTTTTTGAATTCCATTTCGGACAGTTGCACATTAAAGAGAACGACTATGACAATACCGTAACATGTTTGAAATGAGTATATTCACTTATTCCTTTTTTTGGAATCCATCTATCTTCTTTCTCGCTCCTGCCCTCTTTTCAATTGAATCAACGGCAGCTCCAAAACCCCGTAAACCGTTTTTTTGCCATCCTTTCGCCATACTCTTCATTTTCCTTTATTTTCTAAGCTTTTCCTCCTCTCAAAAAAAAGGAAGAAAAGCTCCTTTTCTTCTCAAACATTGTGTGATGTATGTGAATAATTCATCAAACACAATACATTCATCCAGTTACATTCCACAATGTTTCTTATAAGAGTCCATCCAATTATTAAGGTATACATAAATTTATGTATATTTAAACATTTTGTCTCCTGAGATCTGATGACTAAGAATGTGAAAGCTGGAATCTTGAAGATTCTATACTCAGTTCTTTGTTCATCATCTGGAAATTTTGCATAATTTTTTGCAAGTAATAGTCCCAGGGGACCTCTTCTGCTATTAAACTAGATTCCAGTTTCTTGAATGATCAGGAGCAATTTTTAATGTTTTATCCACTCATTTCCTTATCGGCTTTCCTACACTTGTTTCCTTTTTTCTCCCAAGCCCTCGAAAAGTTCACATTTTTGCATTCATTCTCGTTCTAGTCTAATTCAATTGCGTTACTTTCGAAAGTGTGCCTCTCTCTTCAAATTCCCTAAACACCATCATAGCTTTCCAGACCACAATCGGCTCTGAAGAATTCATTTTCAAATTTTCACTTGAATTGTTATTCAATGAGTTTGCTATGGACATATTACAAATCGATAACAGCACGATAATGCATCCCGACACAATAACGAATTACACGGATAGTTATGGGAATAGTATGGGCGAATGTTATGTAACACATCACGATGAACCTTATTTGTAAGTTATTGACTTTTTCATGATAGGAATCTATGAAACTATGAATTCAATCAAACTAAAGTATATTCAAGGCACCTTTTTTCAAAGTTTCTGATGTTTTATAGGACCTTATAGATCCCACGTGATATACAGAGGCCCTTTAGATAGTTTTATTTAAAATACTTGGACTTGAATATGTGCATATCAATCATCATTTGAAAAATAGCAAAACTGACCCCGTCCAGAGCTTATAGGAATCAACACATTCACACCTAGTCATACAGTATTGAAGGCGATATGGTGAGCGTTTGTCTCCACGTAAACCACAATAACGATGATGTCGGATGGTAAACCGCCATCTTCTAAGCTACAGAGCGGGGACGTCACGTATGAATTACCTTTACATACGAGGCCGTGAACCCAAACACGGCATGGTCGAGACTCGAACTCGAACCCTTAACTGTACGTATCTGTCGCTTATTAGACGGGCGTTTATACCACTCGGCTATCATGCACATGTGTGCGTATAGTCTAAATGTGGGTGAGGAGAACGGTGTGGTCCGTTGGATACGCCTTTGAACTAGCGCAACTGGTATAGATTTACGATAGACAACAAGCGCCGCGAATAACGGAGGATCGTACTTCTTTTTTGTGTCAAGTTCGTAAGATTGTAGATTCCGAATCTCATAGAATGATAGACTTCAAGTTTCGTTGAACCATAGATTATGAACTTCATAGAACTATAGCTTTCGTATTCCAAAGAATCAAAGAATTTGAAACTTAGTTTCCACCAAAGTTTCATGAACATTTTTGATGATATATAGAATGAATCTGTGGATCTATGAATCTTTGAATCACATTTTACTGTTTTTTCAGACAATTCTCCACGTTTGTCAATGCCTACATGACAACAGCATGCGTTATTCTAGGAACGATTGGGAATCTGCATGGGGTAAAAAGTGTTCATGTTTGTAACATTGATAAGGTATCAAATAATGAAAAGACTCGGTTTTTCATTGTATTCAGAATCGCGGAGTGGTGCTAGCTGTTTCAATGCTCGCTTTAGCATTTTGGGATACGGTATTGCTCTGGTGTGCTTTCGTGTATTTTGGGATGAAACGATTCCCGTTCGCGGTTTATTGCGCAGATTTGATTAACTTGTTGATTCCGTGGTTCCATGCATTTTCTCAAATTGCCAACACCGCATCGGTTTGCAATCTTCTATTTGCTTCATAATCAATCAAAATATTAAAGATTTGGTGTGTGGTAGCCATTACATTACAACGATTTGCCGCAACACGAGATCCATTTCGAGCTTCTCGTACCGTTGTCATAATGCAATCATTCCGCAGCGAACGCCGGGTATCTTTCATATATTGTTCACATTATCGTCGACTGCTACGGTAAGATTCATACTGTATCAACCAACCTCGTATCAAGTTCAGAATGCCTATACTACTCTCAATATGTGCAATTCTTTTGAATTTTACAACATTTTTCGAAATCAAATCCGAACAATGTTTTGATCGAAATTTGAATCGAACCGCTATTCAATTAGCAACTACCTTTCTGCGAACAAATCCAAACTACAAGTTGTATCGTTTGATATCTCGAATGTTATTTGTATCAATTGGCCCCAATGTGTTCATTCTTTGTATCAGCATTATGACAATGTTCTATCTTCGTGGATCAAATAGAATGCGACGGCAACTATTTCAAATGAATGATAATATACTGGAACGTCATACTAGTCGCGAGAACATGCAGACAATGATTGCCATTGTTCTTGTTATGAAGTTTCTTTTATTCCGAAGTTTGACGTTTTGTGTGAGTTGTCCATTCTTACTTCTCATGAATATCAACCATCCTTTTCAGCTAGATATAGTCGAAGTTACTATTGGAATCTACAGCTACTATTTAGTTGATATAAGTAACTTTTTAGTCATGGTTAATTCGGCAACAAATTGCCTCATATATTTGAAAGCATCAAAGTGCTTATCGTCAAAATATGTCGAGCGACGCACAGTGCGAAGAAAGAAAACAATTTGCGACTCAGGGTAAATAAGCATTTGTCAAAAACACGTGTACTAATCTAATCAATTGCAGGCAACTTCTCGGTGATCGTCTCTCTATATTATGCTCATCTTGGGACAAGGCATTGGAAATGACGAATGGAGAGCTCGGTGCTAGGGTGGCGCATAGTATGGTTAGGAAAAAACCAACTTTATCAAGAAGTGATGAGCCAGAGAAGGAAGCATTACTTAATGGTTCATGCAAAAGAAGTATAGATCCAGAAAAGTAATTATCTCAAACTTTGTTCAAATCAGAAACGTTATTTTAGAATGAACGAAATAGGTGCAAGAATATCTGGTTTTATTGCGGAGTTACTTCAAATGATGAAGTCTTCCGAAACAGAAGAGTACATAATAATGAGAATTCGACGAGTTGGAGCTGTTCATTATGATAAAGGGATAGTATTCAACTCCTCTGTTTGGAAAGAGTTCAAACACACTATTCAGTTAATTATGGCAGAGTGCCCTTATGCTTCATCACAGGTATCCTTTTTTTTCGGAAAAAATTTGAATACATTGTTATTCAGGAACGCGATGCTGCTTTAGATGCATGGAACATTTTCATCTCCTTTATAATTCGAGAAATGAAAATGGGAATGTGGGCGATTGACAATATCTCACAGATGCAATAATCTCATGTATATATTTTTTTATTTTGGCCATCTACCTAACTTCTTCCTGCTGGTTATTACCGATCGCATTTATTTTTTTCTGTGAATTCATGGTTATATTCAATTTTCCTCTGATCCCACAAAATGATTCAATTTTACGAGTATAATGAAATATTTTGGTTTTTTAATTGAATAAATTCTTTTGAAAAAGAATCATGACTAACCTTTCTGCTATACCAAGAAACTTCATTGACTGTTATTGGTTGGTCCAAGTACAATTGTGTAGCTATCAATTCTGGGAAAACGATTGAATCCTAAAATATTTCATAATTTCTACCGCAATCTCAACTATCACCTTACCTCTTCTGATGGTATCTGATTCATATGTAGAAATGATGGAAAAGTACTTGTCATCCATTTCTCAGGGTTGTAGAAACTGCTTTGGTTGTAGTTTTTAGCAAAAAGAGAACCACAATTTTGACAAAAATAAGTTTCTAAATGTATGAATATACAATGAACACTTTTCGGCAAAAACCTCTCGGTTGATTTCGCCTTGGGCACTGCCAATGACTTTCTCCGCCAAAATCAAATCCATTGTCGTTGAAATATAGTAT
This sequence comes from Caenorhabditis uteleia, assembly GCA_963573275.1. Lineage (NCBI taxonomy): Eukaryota > Metazoa > Nematoda > Chromadorea > Rhabditida > Rhabditidae > Caenorhabditis > Caenorhabditis uteleia. Next base: position 20,491,978 of record OY752137.1, read on the forward strand.
TCCGTTGTTCGGAAGGGTGATTTCTTCTGTCTGCAAAATGAATAGACGTTTCAAATTTTCCAAAGCCATGTTCGCGTTAATAATCATTTTTCGTAATACCGTAGTTCCTCGAATATAGCGGCACTACAAACACTGCCGGAGAATGATCATATCTCGGAATCTAGGACAGTTATCAAACAGTCGTCAACAGCAAACTTGTAGAGAAAATTATGATCTACAATTTTGCAGTTGTCTACTTTTTTATAGCTCTTCTAGATTCCAAGATATGCTCATTTTCTTGCAGTGTCGTTCTATTCGAGTAAATACGGTAACTTTTTTTCCTAATAATGAAAGAAACTAACTTTTATATTATGATCAAAGAAAATGGTAACTGGATAGCTCTCATCTAATCGAACTGTATCACCTTCACAAGGCATTTCATTTTCTCTCCAATATTGTTTCGTGCTCAATGAATTAGGCTCATTGAAGAAAAAATGTTTAGACGAAACCAGTCGTGTCAAATTGCCCAACACAAGCAGAAGCGTCCAATACATTCTGCAAATCAGAAAAAAATAGAATATCAAGATCGAATGTTTATGTGAATCACAAAAAACGACCTAGGTCTGTACAACACACTGCAGTCTAGAGAAAGATTTGCGAAAATGGATGATGATAAAATCAGAATGAATGAAATATGATATACATAAACAAAAGGAGTACAAAATGAGAAAAACATAAACATTACGGAATGTATTTAATAGTTTTTGTTCGAGGAATTCAGAAGGTTTGTTCGGTAGTGCTATTGGAAAAATAAACAAAATGGTATGCTAAAAGCGAAAAAATGTATATAATCATATTAGTCGTCATTGAATGGTTCCAGAGTATGCCACTGCGCGACAGAACGACGAGGAGTGGCCAACATGTCATTCCATTGCTTCAGAGCAACACCAGCTGCGCATGTGCCGATTATCACCTGTAATTCATGATTTGTAGATTGTTAGATGGTTTTTTGTTGATATTATACAATTTATAAACACCGCATACTCGGCACTGTTCTAGAATCGAGGACCGAAAGCCTTTTTTGTATGTTATTTTATCAGTTTGGTCCTCGATTTTTTTCGGACCTCAATTTTTTTCTTTCGGTCTTCGATTGTTTAAGAGTGCCGCATATTCTTTAATTTTTCCATGTTACCGTATTTCCTCGAATAGAACGGTACTTCAAACGCTGCCGTATAATGTTCATATCTCGAAATCTAGAAGAGCTATCAAAAAGTGGTCAACTACAAATTTGTAGATCAAAAGTTTAGCTACAAGTTTGCTGTTGACAACTTTTTGATAAGTGTACTAGATTCTGAAATATGATCATTCTCCGATAGCGTAAGCTGTGCCATTCTGTTCGAGGAAACACGGTATTTTGTAAGGGTTTTCAGGAAATTCTCACCTGTCCGATTCTCTCATTTGAACCAACACGATCGTAATCGGACACAGTTACATGTAGGTGGACTCTCTGAAACATTTGTTTTTAGTTAGTTCACCTCGCTGTTAATTGTATCTACCTGCATTTTCTCCGGTGTTACATCGAAGCTGAACGATTCATTATAATAAGGGTTTAGGGTTTTCATTTTTATCGTCGTCTTCTTTTTCTCGAGCCTCTTAGTTCCCATCATCAGATAAATTTTCACATATGGATCTGATAAACCCAATACGTCCATTTTCTTTAGATTTTTACATTCCATCACAACCACCGATAACTTGTTTTTGTTTGGAACATAGCGAAGGGCCAGGCAAACCTCACCTAATCGATTCTCCTGAAAATGAAATAGAGCGAAAGCTGTGATTTACTACTTACTGGAGGTGATTCGATCAAATCAGTTCTTTCAAGCGTTGAAGCCAAGTCTATTTTTCCCAAAGGAATGGATATTTGCCCAATCTGAATAAGTTCAAGTTCAACTTTGATATACCGTATTTTTTCAAATAGAGCTGCACTGCAAACGCTGTCGGAAAATGATAATATCTCAGATTCTAGAAGAACTATGAAAAAGAAGTCAACTGCAAATTTGTAGATCATAACTTGTCCTACAAGTTTGCAGTTGACAACTTTTTGATAGCTCTTCTAGATTCCGAGATATTATCCTTTTCAGGCAGCGTTTGCAATGCCGCTCGATTCGAGGAAACACGGTAGTTCTGTGGTATACCTGGTCATGTTTTCCAAACCTATCAAAATCGAACACATTCAAAACTAATGTTTGGCCACCGATCTCATTAAATGGAATCTGAAGTTTAGTATGATTTTTATACTATAAATTTCTCTAAACCTTGAATGTAAAACTTTCATTGAAGACTGGATTCAAAGACTTTCTTTGAACTTTCGTCTGGAACTTCTTCTTCTTTTCAGGAAGAAGAAATAATTTAACATATGGGTCCGATGTGCCACCAAGATCCATAGCAGGTAGCTCTTCTGCTTGAACAATAACAACCGTTAGCTGGAACATCAAAATGTGACTCAATGTAACTTTTTTAACTCACTGCATTTTTATCAAAATCATAGTCCAGCTTGTATTGCAATCGTCCCAAAAATTTCTTCTCTTTATCTTCATCTTTCTTTTTCGATACTGACATACTGAAATGCAATAATAATAAAAAACTATGAAGCACTTTTTCATTTAATTATGCTATATAGAAAAAATGAAGGGAAATATGCGCAAAAGAAATGGAGAGTGTGCTCTGTTTTTGGCCTAATGCTCACTTCATTAAGAAACAGATGAAAGCCAAAAGATGTTTGTCTGGTGAATACTTCTCCGTTTACTACTGTGTTTTGATGAATTCATATATATATCAGAATATATACTGTATCTTTAATGCAAAAACAAGCTGAATCAGGTGAATATGAGCAGGAAATCTAATATGATTGAATGTTCTAACAATTGTGATATTATTCTATCTACGAAGAACGGAAGTTTTTCAGGGAGCTAATGTTATGTTTTTATACAATACGATAACATTCATAAGAGGTACGCAACCTGTCAAGGAAAATGGAGATTCATAAAAGTTAATCCATAAAAAGTCAAGTTCCGACTTTTGTTAGAGGACTCTCAAATAAGCTTTTAAAGCCATATACCACCCAACTTTCAAAAAAAAGGCATTTTTCTGGGCTGCTCGAAAAACGGAACAGCGATAAATAACAGAAGGATATGTACCAATTGTTGTTTTTTTGGAGTTTAATTCTTTTCACAGATCATCGTACTAAAAATGGAAAAAGAGGAAAACCAACAACTGAGCTATAAAACGTAGAAATCATATAAAAACCAATTCTCGCTTTTCGTTCGATTGAATTTTCTTGTCAAAAACACTCATTTTTCCGTTATTGTAAAGGAAATCCGCATCTATATATTTTTAATTTTCATAATCCTCGCCTGCTCGGCCTACGAAAGAGAGGTCAGTTAAGTCGAGGCGAAATACGAAACTTTTCAGGCACATCAGCAAAAAAAATATGGAAAAATAGGGAGGGAGAATTCCTGGAGTGTATGGAGTACTTGAAGTCAACTTGAATCTTTTATGAAAAAAAAAACTAGAGGAAAGGATGAATAGAAAAGAGGATGTCAGTTGAAGCTTTTGTGTCAAAACTTTGTTTCCTCCAAAGTTTCATGAACATTTTTGATAATATATGAGAATATATATAAACGTTTATGATATATCTAGTCAATTATTGAAAACAAGGAACGGGTGGTTTTTGCAGGACGAGAAAAGAAAAGAAAATGCCATCAAGATATAGCTTATTATGTGCATTTGGGGGGAGAATATATGCATCTTTCTTCTTCTTTTTTTTTGTTTTTGGTATTTGGTGGCTCACGAGAAAAAGGAAAGAAGTACACTCACATATAAAGAAGTAAAAGAAGAGGTGAAACAAAACAACAAGAAGACGAAAAAAAAAGAAGCGGGACGAGAGGCAAAGAGAGTGCTCGACGAAATCGATATGCTTACATACATGGACCGGAGAGATGGAAAAGAAATGGAAAATGACGGAAAAGTGGGAGAAGCTGGAAAAAAGGATGATGTGCTCAGCAAAAAGAAGAGATGGATTCAATCAACTATTCAAAAGAATGCATTTCAATAGTTTTTGTCTTCCACGTTTTCCGCGAAAATTGGTAAGGATATCATAACACTTTCAACATTGAGGCTCAATTCTGGAAACTGGGAAATTGGTCTACCAAGAGCAGCGAGGATAGTTGAAAACTTAGCTCATTTTTCGTCTATTCATGGATGACAATTGGAGTGACTTTCATTGAAATTTTGCGGAGGGAAAAAAACTAGATGTTTGCTGTTTTTGGGATGAGAAGGAGTCGTGCGAAAAAAGTGGTCACATGGGTGGGGGTGGCTAGAAATTGATATAGTGGGTTGGTATATTTTGGATAAAAGAGAAAGGTATCAATTTCTATTTTTAGGCACAACAAAAAGTTTATTGTATCTCTCATAAATGAATTTTTTCAATTGTGCAAAGCCATTCAAATTATGTAGAATTTCACAATGGACTGCAAACGTAATAAAACGACTATAGCTATCTGGGGATCGTGACATTTGGAAATTTGAGAGCTACACCAAAAAAATTTAGATGGATGCAAAAGCATATTTATTTGTTTTCCAGCTGTCACATCTTCTTCTGATTTGGTCTTGAAATTTATATAGGCCTGTTTCTAGACGGCTATGGAAATTTGTGAAGAAAATGTGAAATTGGTGCATATTTTAAGTGTATAGAAGTTCACACAATTAGTATAGTTCCACAAAGACACTTGAACAAGATATTTATCATCCTATAATATTATATAGGAAACATTAAACTAAAATATCATGAAACTTACGAAAACATGTTGATTTTTATATCAGAATATCACCGTCCAATTTTCGACCGATCTGAAAGTACTGAAAGATTAACGGAGAAAAATGAGTGTGTACATAAATAAGGCGTATTCCTCAAGATGTTATGCATCAATGCGAAACGAATGAATTCGAGAGAAACAGAAGAAGGAAGGGGAAAGCAAAATGAAGAAAAAAACGATAGAATAAATTAGAATTTCAGCGTCTTCAAAAGCATTAGGCTTAGGCTTAGGGCTAACTGAACGAAGAGAAGGGTCCTCCTTCTCATTTTCATTCGAGCAAACACAAAAACAAAATGAAAATAAGCGGGTGGCGTGTTTAGATGGAGGCTTCTGTTCAGTACTAAATGACTACCGTTAACTAATCGGAAAATATAAAATTAGAGAAGTACAGCAGAACTATGTGTTACAGAATTCATCTTTTTTTCCTTCATCCGTTTCCTGCTACGATTACTAATGAGATGTGATGGATATGAGATGGATATATCTGTTGGAATATCTAACTAATTCGGAATACATGAATATATAACGAAGTGAATTGATGCAAGTTGTTAGAGAATATCACCATGAAGAAATTGGGCGGAGCTGTTATTGGCATAGCAACTGAATGATAATTTGTGGTTGCACATAATTGTACCCCTGAGATGCACATTGTTATTGAATACGAGTCCGTCTCATGTGCTATTAACCGACTTTCGATGATATCTACATAAGCTGGATTACTTATTAAAAATTGCCAACTTCAATTAAAAATATTTTAATATCAACTACTATTCATGTCCCGAAATTGACATATATTTCTGAAGCGCATCTTTTGGAATGTGAATTTATGGCTAATTCTAATTCTAATGTAATCTTTCCGGAGTTTTGAGAGAGCATAAAACCAAGTTGCATGAAAATGTTTATAGAAGAAAAATCAATTTCAGAAATGAAAGCAAGATAGAGAGACAGAGAGAAAAATGGAAAAAAAGCACAGAATAAATAATAAATACGATTTTTTCGGGGTGGTTGGTGTAGATGTGAGGAGGAAAATATGAGGAAAAGAATATGAAACTTTGAAAAAAATTGTATCGGGAATGCTTGGGAACGAAACGAGTTCGTTTTCTGGTGATTTTAAGACAACAAAACATACAAGTACTAGAGAAGACACATGAAGAGCGAAAAAAGGAATGATTTCGAGATTGCAAAAAAAATTCTAAGGCGAATAAATATAGTAAAAGGGATGCTGTTATTCAGGAAGTGATAAAAAACACTGTTTTACGATTAACACATAAATTAGTACAAATACAAGGGTCATAAATGGTCAATTATTGTTTTTCGAATAATGGGACAAGGAAGTGGTAGCTGAAAAAAATATATAAATATTGGAATGAGATTCATAGATATTGGGATACCCATTTTGCATCGTAAAGAGTTGCTTTTTGTGTTTTTTGTATGATTTCACAATGAAAAGAAAACAAATAAAAATATACTACATGAGAATATTCTAGAATCGGTGTACAGGGTCATATGATGTTCTCATTGTTGGCATTGAGACTGATTCGGATGGAAGACTCATTCGCGCATCAACACCTCCAGTGGCACGTTCAGAAACATCAGAAAATCTGTCAGAACTACTACTTTTCAATGACAGCTGTGATAACGCCGATAGTCGACCACTCATCGCTGTTTCGTTACGCGTCGATTGTTCGATTTCCTGAAAATCAAATTATAATAAATAAACAAGACTAATATATCGACATACTTGGAAATGATTGACTCGCGACCGAACCAATCCACAGTTATTTGCTCGAATAATTGCAACTGATGGTCGAGATTCGACTGATTGTCTTCGTGTTGGAAGATTCTGAAACTTCTTTGTTAAACTTTTTTTTCAAAATTGAACTAACCAATTCATCTTTCGAACTCCTTATTATATTTGTATACTTTCCAAAACCAAAAAATTCGTTACTTCTTGGTGATAATTCACCATGGTAAGACGATAGCAATGGTGCTGTTTTTGGTGGTGGCATCATCATTGCATCCTCTGCATCTGTACTTCTTGATTCTCGAAGACACGGTCGTCCAGATGCACTTAACGACATCATTGATTGAGGTTGTCGACTCAGTGGTGAAACTGGTCCCGGTCCTCGTCGCATCGGTAATTGAGGTAATTTGAACGCTGGAGAGACAGGCATTGGACGAAGTTCAATACATGGGTCACAATCAACAGTAACCGACCGAATCGGAAGTTTCGGCGAAAAATGATTGCTCAATTTTGGGTTAGATGGTGGTGTCGGTGGACGATTTCGTTTCTCCGTTGAAGCAGAGCGTTTGTCAGCAGTCGGCGAGATCAGAAGAGATGCTTTTGATAACTGCGGTGTGAACTGTGGAGGAGAATGTGGTGGCACAGGTGGTGGAATGGATGAAGTTGACGCGCTACCAGTCTTTTTTATTACAAGTGGCGAGAGAATTTGAGTTTTTGGTGTGAGCGATGTTCTACAATATATTAGCGTCTTTTTAAACAATTGAACATTCGAAAATACCTTGGAATAGTTGTAGTTATAACAAGTTCCGGTGAGTTATTAATCTGAGCAGAATGTTTCAATATCGGAGAAACTAATGGGCTTGAATCTCTTTTTGTCGAGTATGGCATATCTATTGGTGATTCAGTCGCTTTTGAATAGGACAACCTAGTTCGACTTTGACGACGAATAAGAGTTGGTGAAGCGACACTAACGATTTGCTTAGTTCCAACCCATACGTGTCCGTTTTCATGAACTTTCGAAGAAGACGGACTCTGAAATTTCATACATGATCGAATTAATTTTTGTATTTAAGCTAACCATTCCGGAGTCAAAAATCATCGGTGATGTGGCAATGTCACAGAAGATTCTTTTCTTTTCTTCTAAATCTTTTCTCAAAACAACATTGGGCGGTGTTTTACTATCAACTGGCAACGACGGCGACGGGGAATTCAGCGTTGCTTCTGAATTACCATTCGGTACATTCTTCACTCTTTGCTTCTTATTTGCTCTTCTAAGTCTCGCTTCTATTGCTCGCTTTTCTAATAACGCCTTCGAGGATTCCACATCAACAACAGTCTGATCGAGGCTTTCATCTGTTTCGCTATTAATTTGATTCTGAAATGAATCGAAACTGAAATTTTCACGAACAAAACTAAAATATACCTCTTTTTCATCAACAGATGCTGTTCCAAGCAATGTGGCTCTTCTTTGTGGTAATCCCGCACCAACAGTATTAGGTCGATTTCTTCGTAATCCATTATTGTTTACTGGAGCCGTGTGCCGCCGATTGACATTCTTCCGCCTTGTATTAGAGCTGCTACTATCTGTTTCGCCGAGAACAACTGTATTTCTAGTGGAACGTGTTGTTCTAGACTGTGACTTGATATATTCGGACATAAAGTACTCTGGAAAATAATTATTATAAAACTGACCAAAATTAATCTTACCGTTGGCACTGATTTTTTCATTCGATGCCACTACTTTCGTTAACTTATTGATTATTTCGGCATTTTGATCACTCTGCGATAATCTTCTTAACGGACCTTTAGACACATACTGAATCTCGTCAAAGTGCTTCGCAATATTCGGTTTGTTGTTTCGAGAATTATCAGAACCTATGCTTACGAATTTTTATTGACCAAATACACAAAACACTAACCACTACTTTTTGGAGCAGCATTGGTGTTTCCTCTTCTCGATTGCTGACTTCTCGATTGCCGACCAGAAGCAGTTGAGCCAGTGGACAATGTATTCGACTCGTTCCTTGAAACTTTTGCTTGATATCTTGCTGGAACACCACTATCAATCGGCTCAGAAGTTTGATCGGTTGAGCTCAGGGTATCCGCTTTCGATTCAATTGAATGTCCGGATATTAATCTATCAGGACTTGGTGTTTTGGCTCTTTTGAATGCGAATCGGGTTCGAATATCCCGAAAACTGGGCAAGAATGACGCGGATCTCTTAAATAGCAGAAAAAATCATAATGAGCACACAGTTTTTAACAGAATACGTACTTTCTTTTTTGAACTATCTTCGCCTTTCTTTCTTGCTGTCACAATTTTGTGTGCAGCTTCCGAATCCCTCCGATATGTAGACGGTGTCGAATTTTCATTTTGATCACGACTTTTCACCGTTGAAGCGGTAGTTGATGTGTTGTCCGCGTCTGATGATGCTGTTTCATATCCACTACTCATGCACCGCATAGTTGGCATGGCACTCGAGCTACGAAGCATCGCATTACTTGTCACATATGGATCTCGTTGAATTCCGATCAAATTAGCCTGCAAAGCAATGTTTTTATCAATAATTTTTTAAAAACTAACATTTGTAATCAGAAGCTTAACAGCAGCAACATGAACATTCATATCCTGTTTCTTCTGGGCCAAAATATCATCTTGTGAACCTCTCCGAATTTGCCCGCTTTTCTTTGGATCATGAACACGATCTCCAAAAACACTTCCAACCAACACAACTGCTAGATTTTCAATCGACATTTTATGTTGATCACAATGAGCTGAGATCTATAAGAAACTTTTCAAAAATTTTAATGAAATTTCACGCTCACCCTGTTTAATTGACGCATCACATACCCAAGAGTCGAAAAATTTATGTCGGCTAACAGTGGCATTTGGGTTTCTTTTGACTTTGCTTCTGCGTAACACATGTCCGCCATTTCATCTCGAGTAAGCTGAAAAGATGAAGAATTAAACGATGAGATAATATGGCACAAACCTCATAGTTATCCGATATTCTTGCTTGGCATGCTTTTTTCAATAGTCGTGTGCGAAAATCTTCCGAGTTGAGCAATGGAGGTTTAAGGTCTCGAAGAAACCGTTTCACAAGTGTACATACATCGATGACTGTGTAATCATTTGGAATATCACATAATCCATTGTAAATGTTTTGCACTTCAGCTCTATTCAATCTTGCTGAGTTTCCTTCTTTTCGAAAAATACCATCCACTTCCATTCCAAACTTCGTAATCATATTGAAGGCATGGACAATAAATTTTGGAACTTCTTTCAATCTTATTCGCGTCCAGCCCGTGCCAACATTAACATCGAGAACGATGTTTGTTGATGAAACCTAATTTGAAAATTGAATATGATTTGACAAATCACAAACCTCTCCCAAAGCATATCTGTATCTTCCAGTACTTTGTCCACTAGTCACCAAGCTTCCAGTCGAAGTTTTTCTGTACGCTGTGTTCGAGCTCACTACACGAAAATCGTTGAATTCCATTGTTTCGCGATCCGCCTGCAATATAGAGAATACGTTAGACATACATTTGAATACTAGACACTACGCGCCGTTGAGGACGCAAACACTACAGAATACATTTGCGGACTACACCCCACTCACTAGCTCACTTAGCAAAACGATGTTTTTTTGTATTGGGGTCACTATAACGGCTAGGAAATGCTATTGCACGTAATCAAACTGATAAATGACATTCGAAACTCACCATACTGTCAGTTGTCACGAATGCATGCACTTCTATGAACGTGTTGTTGAGAAAATATGTATGTGACAGAGACCAACTCTATGACAAAATAGTTGAAAACATATTGAAAAAAAGTGAGAGGAAACTAATAGCGAAAACTGATAACAATTGAAAAGAGAAAAAGTGGCAAATGAAAGATTATCTAATGTGTGAAAGAGTTTTTTTCAAGAAAACTATTCTTGTCAGAAGAACAAAATAGGATATTACACATTTATACGTATGATTTTTCGTGAAAAAAATTAATTTTGTAGTCGATTAAAACATATGAGAATTATATTCTTGATGGAGCACGTAGTTCTTTGCGATTTGCAGCACTATCGAAGCAAAAGTATTTTACAGAACACGCGGATGAACAGGGTAAAAATTCATGATTCCTTTCTTTGTTTTTCTCAAGAAATCTCATTTTCTTGTTTCATTTCAAAACATGTACAACGATTTTTTAATAATATGTTTTCTACGAATATGAAGAACTGGAAAACTGCGACAGAAAAAAAACTGAAGAATATAAAAATGTGTTCATGCGTATCGAACAACTATTTCAGAACAGTTTCAGCCTGTTACGCTCGAATAAGCTCATTATTATATGTTTCATTTCGTTTCAAACAGAAATATGAGCGTATACATAACAAAACAGAAGTAAAAAGGAACCAGAAAATATTGAATGACTGGAAAAAAGGGAGAACGAACAATATACGTTTGCAACGTATGTGAAAAGGTGGTGGGAAAGTCAATTTCTGTCATGTTTTTCTTTTCTAAAGTTTCTGCATAATAAAAATGAACTGCGACGAAATGTGACAAATGTCTTGGGAGAGGATGAAACAACAAGTTTCGCGGTTATATTACAATACAGACATCGTCTTGAAATCGGATGTACTTGTCAAATAATTGGTTCACACGTCGAAGTCTCTTCGGGAACGCATCAGAAGGAGAATTTTCATTCTTTTCAATCAAAAGTAAGAACTGTTAGGTAACTAGTATGAGAAATTCTAGATTCATAAAAATCTTTTTTTTTTCGAATTGGAAGACACTTTTAGATTCTCAAAACTAAATGATTCACAAAATTAGTCATCTCTTGGAACACAAATACGCAAAGATTGCCGCGAGGAAATAGTTCTTATTTCTCGGACAGTTAAAAGAGAGAAAAAACATTTAACACACTTATTCGATTCACTTTCGGCTTTTTGAAATAATGGTGTTCAAATAAAATCACATTATTTCGAAATTTTGATAGGGAAAAAATATATTATAGTGTTGGAACAATTTTCTGAGTCAGAATTGAAAAACAAAACGAAGAAACGGCAAAGTGGAATGTTTCATATTTCTAAAAACATTATCAGACATGATGGAGACAAAATGAAAGCAATCAAAAAAAACAATTTCACAGAAACGCACTACGCGAAAAAAGAATGAGAGGAATCATTCAAAAAAATGTTTTTCAGGCGAAAAAATAAACACAGCTTATTTTGAAAACCTGATAAGGGAATTATTAAATAAGAAATAACTGAAAAATAGAATGAACTTGACTTTATAGCGCAAAACAAGACTTAGAAAGGAACTTTTCGCCGTTTTTCAATGGTGATTCATCTACATTCGATTCAGGAAGAATTTTTCTATTTTCAAAGTCGTTGAAAACTGTTCAGGAATAAATTTCATTCTGAATTTTTTCCAACAAGAAAACTGGAGACCGTGCAAACATTCCTCTTTTTCTTCTTTTTATTGTTCGTGGTACTTTTATATGACTATTCAACGATGGTACTCGCCTTATCATATATTGTTATCTACCATATGATTATGTTGGAGTTTTACGAGGAAAGAACAAAAGAAGTGTGAGAAATGAACAAACTTTTGCATATTTTTTGCGTAGGTGGTGAAGTAGATAAATGGAGAAAGAAGAGATGGAAAAGCTGTCGGTAGGAATGGAAAATTAACTGAACTCAGAGGATGAATGGACATTTGTTTGTAATAAATATCAGTGGAGGAGAATTGAGAGGTTTGCGAACATATGTGAGGCTAGTAAGAGTGTCTCCAGTCAGCAGCCACCAAAAAAATGTGCTTCGTTTTGACAAGAAGAAGAAGAAGAAATCGAGATGCTTTTGCTTTGGGACTAACTTGAGATGAAAAACTAAATGGAATTTTAAGAATTTTGTTTTTTTTTTGTCAAAAACCAAAATTCGAAAGTTGTGATTGATTGTTGTATGAGCTATGATATTTAAAATACATATGTCTAAAGTTTCGCCTAATGAAAAGCACCAGTTGGCATGTTTTTTTTTGAGGGAGACTCAAGACGAATAGTATTGTCATGAACAGCGTCAAAATTAAAGTGTTGTTCATTTATCAAAAGTATTTGACTTTTTCTTGCAAAATATGAGCGTGGGGAGTTTATTTCTAGAATTTTTGTTTACAACTTTTGAGCGGAAGTAGGAAGATTGATCGGCAGTCGTAAATAGTTTTGATTTACGTTAATGATATAATTTGAAAGTTTGAAAAGAAAAATACTTACCAAAGTTTTGAAACAACGAGGAGACTAGAAAATAATAATTGAATATTCCGCCGAAACACACAGTTTTGAACACGTTCTCAATGGAGCGCACCTGCACAATAGAGTTCATAGGGCTTGTGGATAGCACGAGCTCCCCAGTGTTGCATAGGCCGTTCAAATCTGCAGGATGAGGACTGCGCTTGCGAACGCGCTCTTATGCTAATTTTGTGCCGAGTGCTACAGTAGGCCCGTGACGCAGACGAAACAATTTCGAAATAACACTGGAGCTTACGGTAAGACTAAGCACAAATTTCGCACTAGAGCGCGTTTGCACAGACCTTCGTCATCCTGCAAGAATGCAACGCTGGGGAGCTCGTGGATAGCTATCCGGATAGGAATCATAAGTATTTTGAAAAACATACTCACAGAAAACTTCTTGAAACCCCTTTATAGTCAGTAAATAGCAACTTGTAAATTTTAGAAATGATGTTTTTATAAATTAATGTAATTAAATTGCAAAAAACGTGAATAAATTATTGTCTTTTTTGTGGAAATCCTGGTGGTGGTGGTGGCAACAGTCTCTTATATTGGGGATCCAAGTTGTCAAGAATCGCCTTGATAGCAGTTTGTCTTTGTTGGAAATCTAACGATTTATCGCGGTGTAACTGCTTCAATGAATCTTGAACGTTTTGTGGCAATTGGTTGAATCCTGGTGGAGGTGGAATGCGAGCATGGACTTCATCTGGCAAATTTACCATAATCGTATCAATTTTCTGATGTTTTTCCATTTCTGAAAGGTTTGGATCAGCATGAATAGCTTCCAATTCTGCCAATGTTTCCCGTGGAAGAACGGCTGCGATTGGTGGGGGAACTGGCTGCAGAAAAAACACACATTGATCAAAAACCACATTGTTTTCACAACTCACCCCCATGCCTGGTGGTGGTCCACCTCCTGGGAATTGTGGACGAGCAGCTGTGAATGACACACCAGCAAGGAGAATAATAAGATACAAGGAAGAAGAGGCCATGTTTTCGGATATCTCAACACTTCCAAACCATCACTTTATATACTGTTTTGTTGATTTTGTTATGTCAATAATGAACAAGTATGCTCCGCCTCAGAGTTCCTCAAAGTGCAAACATACAAATAGCTTCCTGTGGTCAATTTTATTGAAAAAAAATTAATTTCTTTTGTCATCGAGGTGTCAAATAATCAAAAACAATGTGAAAAGTCTAACAATTGGAATTAACGAGATGTTATTGGAATGCGTTGAGCAATAAAAAAACTGAAAGGAGTTCACTCTCAAAGACATATTAATATATATTCTTAACACTGATTCCATTCAAGGCTGACATCTCTATTAGCTTTTAACTTTGTCTTCTTACGCACATATGTCTCACTATTGGTTTGTTGTTATTTAGCTTTCCGATCAATCGCTAATTTATTTGTATTACCGAATCAAACCACACTTTCGTCCTTCCTTTTTTGGGTTTATTTACCGAACGATCCCTCACACCTTTACGAAGCTCTTTTTCCACTCGATGCTTTTTTATTGAATGGTGGTTGATTTTTCGAGTGACACACGATTCGCTCGATTATGGTGTCAAGCAGCACTCAATGTCATTGTGGAAAAATGCTACTATTTTTAGTTATAGATTCATATCATAAGTGAGATCAATTATTAATTTAAATAGAATTAAAAGATTCAGAACAGTCGAAAGACACATGTGTGATAAACGAAAAAAATACTGATAGAGTTTCAAACATCAAAACTATTTCGAAATGATTTGAGATACTAGAATCACCTGTATATTTTGAAATACCACACAAAAAGAAGGGAGATAAAAAATCACAGGGAAAACAAGAAACGTGAGTAAATTAGATTCGTGTTCGGGTTGGCGGTCTAGCAGAATCTTCTTCGTCGATTTGAATTGCTGGAAGATTGACCGGCGGCGATGATGATGATGCAGTAGGATTAGGTGTGCCCTCTCTACTACCAGGATCCCACTCGCCTGATTCTAGCTCATGTAATGGGGGCACAGCACATGTTCTGAAATCTAAAAATAGACAATACATATGTTGGAAAATTTACCTTTGCCATTGTGGTGGATGTTGCTCACTCCAAGATACACTTCTAGATACTGGTGGGGCATCTAACGATAATCTATTGTGTGATTCATTGAGTGTATTGTATGAACCAACTGGCAGAGTTGAAGGTGTTGTTGCTGAAACGTTCTCTTCATTACTGTTATCGAACATCTACATACCACCACCGTTCCCGCCAAGTATTGCTCTTTCAATTGCAGCCAATCTTCCATTGATTTGATCTATGATTCCTAGTCTTTCGCCTATTATATCGAATTTGCTCTTCATTTCGGTTTTAATATTCGATAAACTACTCCATTCGCGTTCTTTCTTGTCTAATCCCCAACTTGTCCGCGATAAGGCATCCTCATCTACGGTTTGTCGTTTCTATAAGAAATCAAGGCTAAGTTATTAAAACCTTAATTAACTCACTAATAAAGGTGGTCGTTTCTGTTTGGATCTTGGAGACCTTGCATAAGAACTACCACCTGTCTCATCTACCATAGAATGCAAACTTGATATTCTTGATATTTCCGAAGACTTCTTTAAACCTTTTTCAATATCAGCGAACATTGGTGACGGGAATATTCGTGGGCCATGTCGTTCTCTCATTCGGAATAAAAGTTTCCGGACGGGATGGTCATTCGGCAATGTTAACTTTTCGTTCTTTCGTTTTGCATCTAGTTCTTTTTCTCGTTTGACATCAGCCACCTGTGAAAATTAAAATACTTCAACTATTTTTGAAAAAGCTCACTTTTCTGAACTTCATTCTATGTGTCAAATTATATGTCAATGTCATATTCCTGGCGAACGAATTAGCAAACGCTTTGTAGAAATCTAATACTTCCATCAACCTCTCTTTCTTGATCATGTGTAAGTCGGAGTACGTTAAGGCTCGAACATTTGCTGCTGATTGTCCAGTCGATCCATTATTCTTCCAGAATTCATCTCCGAATACATCTCCTTTTCCTAATATCGCAACAACTTCTTCATCTTGAATCACTTCCAAGGAGCCCGAAACAACAAACCAAAGAGCATCTACTGATTCTCCAGTGTGATAAAGTAAATCACCAGGAGCAGCATGATTCAGCTGAAATTTCTTGTGGTATATATTCTTCAACTAGTTTCTTACTTCTAGATACATCGCTAAAGAACGCAGGCAACCATCTGACGCTAATCGGAAACAACTATGTTCATTGAAAACTTTCCGATTCAAGTGAACGCAAATATCCGCTTTCATATCTTTTGGACAGTATCCTAACACTTTTGTTGTATCAATTCCTTTTGTCATTGCCCATGTTGATACAACATAATCCATCACCCTTTCCGCTAGTTCTTTGGGTATTTCTTGTAGTTTTATAAATTCCCGTACATTTGAAATCATTTCGTGGTATCTGAAAGTGCCTATAAGATACATAATTCATCACTTCTGAAACATACCTAACAGTACTAGATGTCATTTGTTGAATAATTGTGGTCATATGACCAAAAATAGCAGCATAAAGAAGGGCAGAAATAATCATCATACAAACTCCGAAGATTTTCTCATTATCCGTATTACTCGCAATATTACCAAAACCAACTGTTGACATACAGCTCATTGTATAATATAGTGCTGAAATAATCAAAACGGTGGTTGCGATTGAAATGAAAGAATATGGGGAAGTGGGATATGTCAAGTCAAACATTCCTAATTAGACCGATTATATATGTCTACAATAAGTAACTTGTAAAATGTATATGTTGGGTGAACTTTACATGAAATATAAGCAGAAGTTCTCGAAGGGCCACCCACTAATGTCGTCTTATTGGAAAGCTGCGAGTTGTAGGGTTGTCGTAGATCATTCGACAATTTCCACAGCCAACCATCAGCCAGTCCGATGTTATCGATTTTCAGGCGAACTTCAGAATCGCCAATCCAAAACCATACACATGCTAGCCAATGTGCGACTATTACATATGCACAAAGTAGTAATAAAAGAGTTGCGGCACCGTACTCAAGATAGTTATCGAGTTTACGAGCGACTCGACCGAGACGGAGAAGTCTGACGACTTTCAGGGCAGAGAAGAGTGATCCTATCCTCTGGAAAGATGACAGTTAATAAAAATTTCTATTAATTCTTCTTTACCTCATCGTCCCTCTTGAACATATAAAAAATATCATATGGCAAACACGATAATAAATCTATGATAAACCATCCTCGAAAGTAATTCTGCCTAATGACCGATGGTTCGATAACAACCTGAAGAGACACTGAATGATTGAGGTATGAAAAGAGTTTGACATACTTCGCCGCCAGGTCCGACAAACGTTGTATGGAAATTGAGTAAAATATCGGCGAAGAATATCACATCAACAATCGAATCCATTAGCGCAACTGAATCAATTCCGCCTCCAGGGTTCTCTCGCGAACTGAATGCAAAAAGTAGAGAAATTTCCCTGGATTTTAAAAAGGAAGAAAACACGAAAGATCAGCTAATCACAGAAACAACACAAAACAAACATTTACATTGCATACCTGATCAAGTAGAAAGGACGAAGGCTAAAATTAAAGTTAGTATTTTCTATGTCGGGTTAAATGTTTGTTAGACCAATTACAGACTTCTAACAAAATCAGTTCATTATATACTAACCTGTTTTTGAAAGCAATGTTGAAAGGCACCATAAAGGCTGTATAGAATGTCAACGCCAAAATCGACCAATCCCATATTGTTTTAAAACTTGAATAATGCAAAATTATATGTGGTGATGTTTTTGGGGTTTCCTGCCGATACTGTGGCAACATATCACCCCCAAGATTCATGACCTGCAACAATGAACTAATTGCATCATAATCATGGAAGAATAAATAGTATACTGTAAAACTAACACTAATCTAGTTCAATAATATTTGAGTATGAAAATCTCAATCGAAAAAAAGTTGTTTTTTTGTCGTTTTCGTTTCCTAGTGACTTTTTCATGTCATTGTGCAAATAAATGTACTAGATATCATATCAATTAATCAGTATATATGATGGTGCTTCTTTCTGTTATAGTGTGAAATCAATGAATGATGTGAGAAACGGGTATGGGTTGGGTGGTCATGCTGAATAGATACTTCAATGGAAACATGCATAAAATGAAATCAACCGAGCCATGAACCCATAACTCACAAAGCGATGCTCGTTCCAATTGCCGTTGCACTATAAAAAACTGTTGTTTTCTTGAAGGGATAAAAAAGAACAAAGGTACACTAATATAATTACGGTCAAAATTTCAATCATAACTACAGTAAGCTGTTAGGAAATGCAAACTCCTCGTTTTTCGAATTGAAGTGCATTACTTTCTTAATCAAAAAAAAAGGCCAAGCAAAAAATGGCATGCACTTTCCAATAATCAAAAATAAATAAAAAGTATCCTGAACCGCTATTGCAACATTACACAAACGTCACAGCAAATAACTTTGGGATGAACCACAAGAGTCACTAGGAATTAATAGGATCTAAAGCAACTACTTCTAAATATTTCCCCTATATAACAAAACATTTTCGAAAAAAAAGTCTGCAACAATTACAAATATATGGCGAACGGAAGAGATGGGGGAAAGATGGGTGATCATCAGGATTCGGCAAACGGTTCTTTTCACGGATTTTAAAAATTAACAGGGCGTATCCACGCAGATGCAGAATCCTGATGAGAACAGAAAGAAGCGTCAAGATTCTCAACCTTGATAACCTGGTTGAAGTTACTGGAAGTATTCCCGGATGATTTGTGTAGATCCTTCGTCTCGATTTGATTGAATTGCTGCTTGGATTTGGCTATGCGCGCAATTTGCAATATTCTCGAAAGACCTTGAAAAGTACTACTCTACCGACGTCTAACTTTCAATAGTTCACCTTTATTATTTTCATCATCCAGTGGCTGCTTTAATGGTGTGATATCTTTGAATTGACAAAGGTATAAGACGACAGAGTCTTTATCATTTTTGATCGGTGCTAAGTGAACTAGTAACCAAATTGGAGTTTCTGAGATCACATAAGCTTATTCAAACAAAACCCAAAATCACATACTATTCTTCTTGCACAGCCCGATTTCAGCCTGTTCTGTTCTTGCGTTGTCCAATGCTTCTTGCATTTTCTGTAAACTACCAACTTCTCCATGCTCCCCGTGCATGAATGCTAATCTGTAAATTATTGACTATAGTTATTTGAGGAGTTCAACATACGAGCAAGGTTTCTGCATTATCTCGGCTCTTGTGTAACCCACAAGTTTTGAGAACCCATCATTACAATATACAATTGGATAATCAACTACTTGGGCATTCGCCAATATGAAAGATGTGTCTGAATATGAAATAATAAATTTGAATGCTATTTTCTACATACCTGCATTGTTGCACCTCCTTATCACATTTTCTAAAAACGTGTTTTGCGGTGCTACCAGCCCACGTTTCCCAACTGGCATAGTGCTTCCGTTTAACTTATATATAACAAACTAATTTGAACCGTTCTTTTTTCTATGTCATTTCTTTTCGAAAAGTCTCTAACTGTGCAGTTTTATATTTGGCAAATGAGGCGAGATCTGCAAAGGAACTTTTAGGTTGAATATATATGACGGAAGATAGGATCGCGTGATACATATGAAAAGTTGGGCGAATGTGATTAATATGTCCAAACGGGAAGTAACCAAGGAAATTGAAGTATAGCTTTTCGGAAGGAAATTGGAATGGAATATAAAGGATATTGTTAGTAATGTTTCGGACTATCAAAATTTTTCGCCGAACAAAACGACGAAGGAGTCAAAGTCATAAAAAGAGCTCAAAAGTTTTCTTCAGCTTCTCATCTCTCTGCTGCGCAGTTTAATGGACCTTGAAGTAGAAGTAGAGTCCCTCCTATTCCATAGGTTATTCATCTCGCTTTCCTATTCCTCCTTCTCCTCTTTTCACTCTAAAAATATTCAAAAGGTAGATGAAGAAAAACTAGTATTTTTCCGGTGGGATATATATATGGAACTTCAATTCCAGTTGTGAACAAAATGAAGGCGGCAAAAAAGACTTCATGAATTATTTGAAAGCTTGACGACGACAAAAAAAAACGGATTTTGAGTGAGCGAAATCGCGCCGAACCCGAAAAAAAACAACATGTTGGTGGGGGAAACAACGTGAAAAGGAAATTCGAAATCGAATATATTTTATAATCTGATATGATGTTATCTACGTCATCAAACAGATTAAACATGTCTTAGAAGGATTCAGTAACACAACTGGCTTTTGCGCGTTGAAAAAAATGGATAAGTGTGCATTCGGGAAAAGGTTCTGAGCCAAAAGGGACATCAAACATTTATAGGGTGAATGAAAAAGTTGGTGTGGTATTTAGATTCATATGTTCTATATATATAAGGTTTGTTACGGTCTACACCAGGAAACTTTGGAGAAGCGCCTCAAACAGAAAAGACGAAGAAGAGACTAAAGAAATTGGAACGATGGTGGTGACAAAATTGGGAAACAAATGAAAACGAAGTGAGTTTGGTGAAAGACGAAAAAGAAGACTCGTCGTTTTTTATTGTTTTGTTTCTGGAAGACGACATCTATTTGGTGTTCGTTTTTTCTTCTTTCTTTCACAAAACTTTTTCTTGGAAAAAGGGAAGGAGCCAATTGGATCTAACTGATGAAAACAATATGTCTTCCAACATTTGAGAAACTATTGGGCGAGCAGCACAAAAAAAAGTGGGTGACGACGGAAGAGAATTGAACATCTGGTCGCAATTTCAAAAAGAAGATTATGTGGTGTACGAGTCAAAAGAGCAAAAGGGTTGAGATGTAGGCAATAAGGGGGCAGTTGGAAAAGAGATAGTTGGGAAAGTTTTACTCCACAATGCCTTGACTACTATTATTAGGCTCAAGAGTGGGAAAAATTTCTATGCTGATTTGAGTTATCAAGTACATGTGGCCTTTTTGGTATAGCAAGAAAACGACATGTTTGATGATAATTGACTTTGGTCATGCGATGTATCTTGCAAATTAATTCCAACACAGAGTGTTAACTACGGTGTGTCCCCAAAAGTCTTCATAGTTGGAAAATACGCGTCTCAATAATGCTTACATTTCAAAAATGCATCAAAATAAACTTCTTCCTCTATTTTGTGAAATAAAAAATCATCTTGTCTTTCTCCGAAAAACTTTTTTTCCTATATGAAATTTGAAATTCAAGAGCCAAACGACTCTCCCTTTCACAAGGCCGGATGAGAAGGAGAAGACGGCGAATATTTCATGGCTAAAAAATATGTTTTGGTTTTTGGGATATTACAACTTTCCTAGACGATGAATCAAAACTGGATAGATAGTTCCGGATTCGGTCTACCAAAAAAAATTTTTAGCCAATGAGGTCGGTGTAGTCAAATGCACCTGAGGTAACTCAAAGGAGAGGGGGTATGTAATTGTATGTCAAGCTACGTTTCATGTCAATGAAAGCAAAAAATAGAAAGAAAGCAAAAGAGAGTAGAAGGGAAGGTAATTTCTTCCACTTCCTTCTAATTAAATTGATGCTCTTATTCTTTCTTGACAATCTAGAAACTGACAGGAAAGAGGCAGTAAAAAGGAATAAAATTCTTTAGTAAGGTTCATCATGAAAATAAGTATGTTCCCAAATCATTCTTGTTCCAAATAAAGAAAGAAAGTTTAAAAAGAAGGAAAGAGCACATCTACTAATTCCTGGTTCCATTTTCTTTTTTTTTGTTTCGCTGCATGTATGTGACTTGGAAATTACAAGCTTTAAATGATAGTGTAAGACCATGAGAGAGTATGAGAGAGTGACTGGAAATTTGAAACGGGAAACACTAAGAAAGTACAAAGAAGTGTATAGGAAATTGGAAGTTTTCGTGATAGAAGAAATGAAGTCTCACCAGATATAATATATATAGAAAAGAATATACATATTTTTGATCCTAGTAACTCAATGAATAATCCAGAGATTAGTATATCCGAGGTTTCGATATATGTGTATATATATAAAGGCAGCCTAACAACAATACTAATCAGTTGATGTGTGTATAATACATGCCCCAGGATTGGGAAACGGGGAAAGAGCTTATGTCACTCTCCAACCACCATATTTCCCAAATGGTGAAACTTGAAAAGGTGGCAGTGAATAAGCGGAGAAACGAGGCGGAGAGAATGCAGTTGGTGCGTTTTGATATTTTCTATTCCCTTCCCTCTGACCATAAGGGTGTACGGGGTGGCTCTCTCTCCTTTACGCTCCTTTTCCATTTTTTCCGTCTCCACTGGCAACAAGAACATAACGATGAATAAGTGAAGAAGTAGGAGGGGGGCTCAAAAGAAAGAAGATGTTGTATCGCCAAATACATGCCCCAGACATATTCATGAATATCTTGGAGCATTTGAAGTATCAAGGATTTTGTAGACATTCGCCAAAATTTTTGCATGAAACAAGTTAGTGGTGATATTAATGTGGTGTCTTCTGGTTGACAGACTATGAAATTTATGGTCTGTTAGGTCTCCAACACAATTATTATTGAATTAATCACAGCGAATTCATCTGAATTCTTTTTTCTTTAGCACACGCACTTTTCATAATGACAAGAACATATATGAGAGCAGAAAAATTCGTGAAATTTCTTATGAGATTTTATATAAACAAACATTAAATGAAAGTTTAATATTAAAATAAGGGAAATGCTAGGATTTTTTCAAAAAGCTCAAGCAGAATAGGGATTTTTACACATAAATGTAAAATATAGGTAATCTGGTGCCATATCACGGAATTTTCTCGAGAAAGTGCATCCAAATGTTTTACTGTATAGATATTTTCAAAAAAGTTTTTCTCCAAATATAGTTACTGTTCAGCTGAATGATTTTCTTGAAACCATAATTTCCATTACCGCTGATGAAGCAAAAAAAAGCAAAAAAAAATCTGTGCTCGAGTATCAATCATTATGAAAAAATCAGTCAACGTTTTTTTCTGAAAAATAGAGACATGGTTCATATAATGTATCTGAATAATTTGATTATATAGGAAACCAATTGAAGCATTATTAAATGGTGTTTATCCAATAGACGCCTGGAGAAAAAGCATAACAAAGAAAGACCTGGGGAAAAAACATGATTTTAGGCCAACCAAAAACCTTCTTTGGTGTGTAAAGAAATGAGTTGAGGGTGGTATACGTGATACATCTTTTCTCTTTTTGCGGTTTCCAACACAATGAAATTAGGGAAGGTAATGAGAATGTTAGGCTGAAGGATATAGGAACAAGACAAAATAAGGAAGCACGGGGGGCCAGAAGGATGATGTATAGAACAAACAAGCTGGCAATTCTATTAAAATCTTTTCTGTTCCTTTTTGGCACTTCTTTTGTCTTCGATCGAAGAAATGCTGCTTCACATTGTTTATTTGGACACCAGTTGTGTATCGAAATGCGAATTACACGTCTAACTATTTCTTGTGTTATAGAAATATATATACATGAAACATCCGATTTTATTCAATAATAAACACCATTGATAATTTGGAGTTAAATAACCAAATTCATAAATAATATTAGAAAAATACAAGGAAGCAATGATAGCACAAAATTATGTTTGAGACGAGAACCCGTATTTCGATATCTCCAAGCGTTTTGTGATGAATAAGATGAGTATTGTAACCGTTTGGCAATGAATGAGGAGGCGTATTCACGTGAGCCGAAGGGTGAAGAGAAACATTCTTGGCTGTTGCATTTGTCAGTAGCGCAAAAACACCAATGCTCACTGATGTCAAACTAGCAAAAAATTAATTTTCAAAGACAAAAAAACGTATCCCAATACCTGATCGAAATCATGAGGTAGATACTCTCCGACATGGGATGGTCTAGAATGAGATCCCAAACCTAGATGCAAATGCTGATCATCGGTGAGAAAAGCAGCAGAACATCCACGACCGACACCAAGAACGGTCGTGTGACCAGTTTGTTTATTTGTCCCATTTAGAAAGAAAACAAAACAGGTAGAATGGCAGCTTTGATAGAGATCTGATATGTAGTCTCTGGAAAAAGAATATTTAAACTATGAGGTTTTCAATATATGCTTTACTCACCTGTCTGTACACTCGGCATCACTAGCTGAAATGTCGTAGTTCCGTTTCAAGAAGAAATGGCGCCATTGCTGGAATTTTTGAAGAAAAAATTTTCGCAAGTTTCTCATTAGGAGTTACCCAAACAATAAAATCATTAGCGCATGAATAACACTTTATACTTTCACTAATCTGCACAAACGCCACCAATACGAAGATGAGCAGGTTTATCGTAGTGTTTCGAAGCGGCCAAACGACCATTGGAGCATAGTAGTACCCAAAGAAATTCTGGAATTCATACATGACAGGTTATTTATTTTCGGTTATCCGAATAATAGAAATACATAAGAAAATAAAGCGAGGGTGAAGAAAACCATGGAAAACACAGCGATTAAGTGAGAAGATGGAGAAGGAAGCAGCTCTCGGAAGAAAAGGAGAAGAAGAGAAAGTATAATTACATTTGCCTTACTGGAATATCATCTCACCGATTTCTATACCCTTTTCTAGATTTCAAAGTGGGCGGAGCATCATTACCAAAAAGATATAAATTAGAAAACTCAGGAAACATTAATGTGAAGAGGACATGAAAACCCATAAAATGACTGGTAAAATGTGCAATCTTGAGAGCTCGGAGGTTGACATGTGACGTGACATGGTACTTGAAAACATCGTTCGAAAGAAGAGAATATGAATAAAAACCCGTCTATATAGGTATTTATGCTTGAAAAACACTACGCGAAAAAAATAATATCATACGGCGCACACGGGTAGGCATGTTGATCAATTTAAAATTATTATATTTACTTGAGAAGGCGAGCGGAGCAGGAATGGCGAGGGCCTCCTGGGATTCAATGTACTTGACACGCGATATAGTTGAAGAATGTAGTGGAATACCGATAAGAGGTAGACATGGGCTTTTTGGTTGTCTGTCCAACGATGCTTTCGAAATATTATGGATGGTATTTATAGATTTCCATCTTCGTGATGATTTTATTCATACGAACCCAAATGATAAAACAATACGATTTGATGTATGATTATATTCAACAATACTTCGTACAAACGGAATGTAGAAATTTTTTTCAAGTTTTCGGAATGGAAACCATCAACGCGGAACGGTTGTTTAAACACGGAACTCGACTATGAGAGATAACTATGAACTACAAATTCTGACTTTATAAACTCATGTCTGCTCTAAAAATCCACAAAAAATTTCAAAACTCTTTTTTTTGCTAGAAACCAGAACCTTGAAATAGTTTGAGAGACAAAGTGAAAATATAGGTTAAAAGAAGAGCATACAAATTTTGAGGGGATGTGTACCATGGGTGTGAAACAGAAAATTTGATTAGTTTTTTGTGGGATACGAATAATGGATGGAAGATAATTGGGAAATGTATGTACTTGGTATTCAGTTGGCAGTTTTTGGGGCATACACAAAAGTGAGAAGGGATAATACAGCTGTAAATATATGTGTAAAACAGGTGATGCTTAAAATTCCAATGAGGTGGCAATACGAATTGTTTATCACAATTCCAGTTTTTTTCCTATTTTCTCTAGTCCTTATTTTTTTCTATACTGGTATTCTAGCGTGAAAGAAGCAAAGAAAATAGGAGAAAAAACATAAATCAAATCAAAATTTCGTCGTGTATGTTTTCGAATGATTTCTTGGCACCTTCTGAAATAAATAAACAAACAGAAAATAAAAGAATATATCAAAATGTATATAGTGTTTATCCGAATTCGGGTTTAGGTTTCATGTAATTTCGTTTTCCGTTACCAAATTTACACTGGGGTGGGGGAGAAATCTATCTAGAAGATGTTGATGGGGGCGTCCCTTCCCTCCTCTGACCGAAAAGGGGCATGATGGGAGGTGTTGAGTAGATTTGTGAATTTATGTTTTCTACTAGAGCGGTAGCAAGAGAAAAAGCTGTTTTAAACTGCACTGGCACACATGTACACTTTTTTTCCGAAATCTCTGCCTTTGCACTTGACCACGTTATAGGGGAAAGCAGAAATTGCGTTTTAGGAGCTACGCGGTTGAAAAGGGGCATCTCAAATACATGAAAATGTGTTCCGGATGTCCGAGGGAAGAAGGAGAAGTAGAAGTAGAAGGGGAAAAGAATGAAAAATAAGGAGAATGGATTTTCGAAAATAATTCTCCTCCATCAGCTATACTTAACGATTGAAGTTTGATATTCATATCAGCAACATTATATGGAAAGCTACGGTAATATAGTAGTTGTTTTTTAGAATATTGAGCCCAGAGAGCATCGCATAACACCATCAGTCACTACAGAACAAACATTCATAAGGAAATGAGATAAACAACTTAGACTTGGTGGATACAAAGTCAAAAACAGCAAGAATCGTCATCATCACTCTCGATCGAAATGCTATGAATGAATGGGTGAAAGAGAGCGGCGCAGTGTTGGGGCACAAAAAATGTGAAGAAATAATTCATGTGGATGTGTCCTTCTATCCCCTTCCTTCAAGGGAGCATACACCCAAAGAGGGAGCGACAAACAAAAAACTCTTGCTTTTTAAAGCCACCAAAAAATACCAACTTTCTTCATGTTGCTAGAATGCCCCCACACAATTTTATGATTTGTTGGAAGCGTCCACAAGAAACAAACATGGGAAGCGATAAATTTCTAGAGCAAGACGAATTGGATGCCCGAAAAACAAAGTGTAGCCGGGAAAGAAAAGGAATAAAAAAATGTTGTGTTTTTGTGTTTGAATCGTGAAAACGACGAGAAAAGAGAGCAACCGACCTAGTGGGATTACTCGGATTAGACGGCAAGGAATTGCAGCAAATGGGACAGAATTGAACAAAATGGGAACACTAGGAGTGAAATAGTTTATCAGTGGAATATCTGAGATCCAGTTCAAATAATCCAATGTACACATATAGCAGTTGACTTACTATATAGATATATGAGATGATATATTTATATATAAATCCTCTTTCCTCTCTTTCTCCCCCTTTCTCCGCCATATGAAACTCTTTTTAATTTTGCTCCACCCTTCTTCTCGGCCTCAACAACACTCGCGTAAATTCTCACGGGAATTTCGGTTTGGGTGTGAAGTAAGAATGGAATATAATTCCATTGATGGCATTGCCACCCTAGGATGAAATCAAAAAAACGAAGCCTTCTCAAAATTCCAGTAGCTGTCATACTATAAATGTATATCAAGCTGAAAGGTTTCGAAACCCATAATAAATGCATTTCGATTAAAAATTCATGAAACCCTATGCAGAAGTGAGTGACATTCATCTGAGATCCTTATTAATTATTACCATGTATACCTCTCAGAGGTTAACAAAAGTCTAAGCGGCGAAAACGAACAAAACGTCAACGACATTATCACGGAACACCTGCGAAACATCGAAGAAAAAACGAGTGTATTTCATAATTTAGGTTTTTTGTGTAAAAAGTGACAATATATATATATGTTATTATAAGCATTTTGGTTGGATTAGGAATATAGAATTTCATATGAATATGAACACATGTTGTCGTTGCCTGGATAATCTCGCAAAAGAAGAGAGGAAAAACAATTTATGAAGAAGTTATTCTCAAAATGAAAAGAAAAAAGTGAAGAAGCCAATTGGTTTTGCAAAGGGAATGTGATGGAGCACCTGCTGTTCATAGCTGCCACACAAATTATCAAAACGGGGAAATAGCATGGAAATAGGGGTGAATGGGCGCTAGCTTAGTACCAATTTAATTAGGATTTGAGTTTTCTGAATTGCAACTAGTCGATTAGGAAACCCAAAATGATATTATATTTTCTTGAAACTGTTACCGGGGTTTTATATGTTAGACATCCGAATAAAATATTATCAAATAATGAAGATGTTCAAAAAATTGTTTTGTTATCTTCAAAAATTTTGTACGAGTTAGATTTTTACGACACGATTTTTTCATGAATTTCCTTTAAAGCGCTTGCTAAAATTTTTTTTTGAGAATTCTAGAATGCTGATCTGAAAATTTCTGCGAGACACAATCTGAAGCTGAAATCATAAAACAAAAGAATAAAACAAAGAAGTGGAAAATGAGTATCTTGCTCTCCATTCTGCTCATGCTATCCATCGGCTTCTTCCTGCTGTAATGTGATCATCCCCATCGCTTCTCTCTCTCCTCCTCTACAAAACCAGTACACATGTTTCTGCCACTCTTCACTCATTCTGACGAATGACAAGCAACAGGTCTATCAATTAAAAACATATCGGGAGGAGGTGTAGTTGGATTTTTATACCAGAACAAAAAGGAATTAAGAGAGGAGCTTGAAATTCAACGAAGAGACTCCAGTTTCATAACGGGGTTACCAAAAGTGAAATACAAACACAAAAAGAAATCGACACTAGTAAGAGTCACAGGTAATTTGAGATGAAATGGATTTGTGTGTTTGTTATGAAAACATTCGAAATAGGATCACTGTTATTCAATTTTCGAAACCAAAAAGTTAATGTTTGACCATTGTTCGTGTTGTGTTCTCCGTAAATACCATGATAGTGTGCTCCTTTTTTTCTGAAACTCATTGATCTTGTTCCAAAACCCAAGTGCTAACTAACTCAGAAACAATACTTTTCTTGATAGCAGTATCAACTCTTTTTTATATGGCTTATGGGATAAAATTAGTGTAATACATGATAAGATCCCATGAACTGATACAGAGCAGACCATAAAAGTACTTGTTGCTGAAAGTGAATAGGAAATGTCTCTTATAAATTTCAATCAATCAAAGAAACCTGAGCTATATGAATTATTTTCATTTATTATCCCGCTTGTGAACGTTAGAACCGAAGGAAATATCATAAGGAAGTTGGGAATGATTGCCTGGAATTGGCGTGTTATTCATAATTCCGAATACTGTTATGTTACCAATAAAATGAGAGCATATAAGAACCCCATTTGTCGTTTTCTCGTATTTTTTGATGTATTTGATCGAGATATTTGGATAATATAGAAACTGTGAAGAACACAAAATCCCATGAGAAAACTGCATATAACTATAATGATCATATAAACTAGGAGAACAGTATTCAGACGAGTTGGGTAGCAAATAAGTTTGGAATTCCAAAGATCACATGGTGGGTCTATCCACAATAATTGAATATGTTGACAAAAGTGATACTCATGGGATTGGAGAATATTCCATGGCACCATAAAAAACAATGATATGAACTGAATTAAAATACAAAAGATGAACAAATATTTTGTTCGAGCTTTCAAAAAAGATCCATCCGGAATTATACATTGATGGCGATAAATAAAAAGACAGATAAGTGATGAAATAACACCTGTAATCTTTTTCATATAAAGTTCCCTGAATGTTTTGTATTGTACCACCAAATGAAGTGCCTACCAGATCCATTTGGATATCTGTAGATAGACCAAGTCTGTCGAAAATACCTCGAGTATAAAACACAAAATATGGAAAAAATGATACTGGAGTAGTTCCGATATTTATAACAAAGCTGTATGTGAAAATCCAGAATTGATGTGATTGAAGTAGAAATTGACACAATTCATGCGATTTTGGTGTCAATCGTCGAATACACCAAACCACAAAAATTTGACACGGAATTTCAACAACAGTAGATACATGAAGAAATAAAAACGAGAAAAGGTGTTCAACGTCGCTCGAATTTAGGCAATTCAGTGGCATCGGTTCAAGCAGATCCATTTTTTTGTCTAAATGGCAAAACAATAGAGCATAACAGAATTGAACCAGCTGCAGTTATAATAGCTTTATTATTCGAAAACATAAAAAATAAGAATATTTATTTGACACCATTTCTCGGAAATTGAAGAATCACTTCTTTGGTACTCCACTTTTCTTTGTGATCTTTGTCAGAGCTCTTTTAGATGTTCGTACTGGAGCACTTGTCTTCTTTTTTTGAGTTTTATCGGCTTTTTTAGTTCCCTCTTTTTTTTGTGCACCCTTTTTCGCCACATTTTTTTCTACCACAGCTTTCTTCTTTGGTGGGAGAGGATGAACGAATGACACAGCTGCTTCCATAATGGATGGATCCTTCTCGGCAGAAGTTTGACGATATAACTTCGCGAATATCACAAGAGGTTCACTTTCATATCTGGCCACTTTCCGTTCGTATAATTTTCTTCCAATAACTTTCAGTGTGCTTGCTTTATATTCAACAATAAATAGCATCATAAAGATAGACAAAATCGGTAGTAACATGGACCGCACTGAAGTTTCTTCAGTATCATCTGAAAAATTGTTTGATTACTATTTCATCGCGTAAACTTACCATCTGTCATACGGTACTCAATCAATGAGCTAGAACACTGTATGGGTCCACTTAATTTGTCAACTATGTTCATGAACTTCTTCAACGTCTCAGTGTTGGAGTAGATGTGAGTTGGAAGTGGATCATCATCGAAAACAATTACTGGTGTCTGAATCTCATTTTGTTTGAAATCTCAAGAAAAAACAAACATACAATGTTAGCTTTGAGCATTTCTAAACGTGGAAATTCTATCAGTTGCAGATGCGGATTATTTTGGAATGTCAAAACAGGTTCGTCCTTGTTCTTGTTTGTTAAAAATACTAAACTTGTCATGTGATTAAAAATGGTGAAGCGATTGTTTCTCAAGACGAGGCCACTATGTATTTCAATGATTGTTGATAGTTTCTCAGAAATGATATCACTTCGGTTTTTTTCTAAACATTATGAATATCTATATTGAATTTTGTCAATTGCTCTTACCAAATACAATATCACTAACTACAAGTGGTGCTCGATGTATAATTTGACAACCCATGGGAAGAAGATCAACTCTATCACCGACACACACTATAATCACTTTTTTAAAACTTGTATTGTTTTGTATAACAACTTTTAAGAACCCTCGGGTTGATTTCGGCTGAAGACATCTGATTCCATAATAGAAATAAAATAATCTTTAACATTGAGTGCATGCTGATTGGAACTTTTCACAAGAATGCAGTAAACTTTATTTTGGTATTGAATATTATGAGGTCACGGATTGATATTTAGTGCTCCCACGTTTTCAAAAGATCGTCAAAATATTTTTCGGTGGAGAAATCAGTCATCACTTGCCCAAATGTGTTTTTCAGCTTTATTTGTGATTGAGGAGGGGCTTGCTCAGGTACTACTGTGTTACATTTAGTCATCTGTAAGTAAAACACCTTTTGTAATTAGGTATATAGACAAATAACCTTAGCCATTGTCCGTTTGAACAGGTTCTTCCACTTTTTGCAATAAAACATACAAACATATGGAAATATTGTCGAGTAAAGAATGGCACAAACATCGAATGCAAACATAGACATGCTCTTCATATATATTGACATTTCAAAGTTATCCAATAATATAGTTGCACATATCAGTGTGTTGAATCCACCCATCGAAAAAACAATACTATTTACTAGCTGAATTTAAGTTTAAATTTTGTTATAATTGTTCTACTCACTCTACAAACTTTTATATTTTCTGATATTTGATATCTAGCGCATAATGTTGCATATTTCAGCTTTTTGTAACTTTTGTAATATTTAACATTGATTTGAAGTAATATTAAATTTCCCTGTAATAGCAATGGTAGTTTTATCAATTAGTAAACTTACAATCAATCCAAAAGTGTTAATGATTGATACGAAAAAGAAGTTGTATAATGATGCCTCATCTGAGATCATATTCAAAGTAATTAGTCATTTCGAGCATTCTTACATTGATGAAATGTAAAAGTGCAAACACATCCAATCAGAGAAACGATAGATATTAGACTATATGATATGTATGCTCTCGATTTGGACTCATAGTCTATCAAGTGATAAGTGGCGAAGTATCGCTCCATAACAAGAAACGGAAGGAGACTCAGTCCTTGATAGACACAACAAACACGGATATATGAGAATATTATGAAAATAGGCTCATTAGAATCGATGGGATCTGAAAATATGGGATGATATTTCAAAGCAGGTGTCAAAGCAGACCTTTGTACGTGGGCAAGAGTAGAAGTACACGCTGTCCAAGCCATGCGAAATCAGCTACTATGTGTTGCAAATATAATAAACTCATCATATTTGTCCAGTTTTGGTGAAATTGTTTTGCAGAGATGTTGATCCATAGAAAGAACATTGTGTGGAAAATACTGTGAATAGTTATTTTTCACTCTAACAAAAAAATCTACAAATTACTTGAATAATATTATGAATATCTCTGCCTTGAATACGAGCGAAATTAATGGCCACTGATTGACTTCTTCAAAATATGTGCGGTTGAAGTAGTGCATCAATATCATTGTGGGTTATAGTCGACAGCAGAATACTATATTATTATAAATAAAATACTATAAAATAACTCAAATTGTCAGTGGAATATACAATAAGTGTAATCAGTTTGTGTCTGAAAATATTTTTTGTTAGTGTTATTACATGATTCGTAGAATAAAGTATTAATAGTAGAAGGCGGATAAACAACAGTATGAGCTTTTTGGAAATGTTTGGACTGATGATAAAATATTCATCCAGAATTAGGATTTGTATCATAATTCAAAATAGATTTAAAATATCTCAAAAGTGAAAATTGTATCTGGAGATATGTCAGACAAGTTTGTCATAAACCGTCAGATACAAGCGCCCACGACTGATTCTAGACGGATGAATTGGATTCAATGAATCACAATAACTATTGTAGCAAGATATTAGGAGGTAGAGTATTATTTTTCATGTCTTTTTAGCTGTTCGACAATAAGCGCAGAGATGAGGTGTAATAAAATAGTAATAATGAAACGGGTGAGTAAAGAAATGAATATAACATGTGATATCAATTCCCGTGATAGATCGCAGAGGCTTCAAAAATTCAAACATCTCTTTGACAAGTAATTGTTAGGATGAGAAACAAGGAAATAATTTGTAAAAAAAACAAGTAAAAGGAGAGAGCGTTGACATGACAGCTAACATGAATATGCTAGATTTCTTACCACGTAGAAGAAATTGACTTAATTAAAAAGCGAGCAGCACAAACAATGACTACATTAAGAATATTCAACAAGAAATTTTTCGAGTAAAATTTTTAAAGAACATTATTCTATGTCGATGTCGATAATGTAGTCTGACGAATCAAAACTCTAGTTTCCGCTTCAACTGCACTCTCTGTAGGACCAGTTCTTAGTTGAGTTCCGATTCTTCTTGCAGTCATGCCAATTTCTTGAGAAAACTTTGGAGTTGTCTATAAATGGATGTTTTTAAAAGCTGCAAAGTGTGTTGGTACCTCGGAAAGTTGATAGAAGAACCTTTCGCGCACTTTTTTGTTGAAAGTCAAATAAATCAAGACAGGACTACCCTGTGCCAACTGCCAAAGACACTGAGCCAACCAGGTGACCCATCCGGGGACTGTACAAAACTGCATAACGACGTAAATGACACTCGCTAGCAGATGAAAAAGGCAGAGCAGTGTTGCTTGTATGAATATCTGTAATTGTCTTATTTTTTTCTATATGTTGTTTTCAGATATACCGATCTTTTCCTTCGCACTCTCTGCTTTCTCTCTTGATTAGTTATAACCGTCTTGCTTTGCACTTTACAGCAAAAGAAGAAATACAATATTGCTGTGAAGAACACTAATGAAAAGTTATTGATAGTGTGTGGAATATTTGAGTAGTAGAGATTCATATCATCCATAGTGAGAGGGTCGAAGAACCACGTTTGATGCTTTGCAGAGAAGATTATTGGGGTTGTGAAGAAAAAGAAGTACATGGCGTAGAATATTGGAAGCATCAGAACAGCACATGTTCGGTACCTGTAAGTTCGAATTTGAGGGTTAGCGAAAATCCTTCTTTACCCTCGGAAGTACATTTTCACAACCAAAGGAAACAACATATCCACTATTCGGTTGAGCGCTAAAATGAGACATGTCAGACAAGATCCGCACCAAAAACCTGGAAATGACACTCATAGAATATGATGATTGATCATTAACATACTTAATCCAAAAGCACCCGTAATATAAATAAAGTTGGGTAGGTCACAGAAACTTGAACCACGAATCAGTAAATAACCAGTGACAATCGAATTGATAACTAATTTTCCAGCATTATAGAATCAACTGATTGTGACTTACAAACTGCTCCAACGTCCATAACGCCAAGAGAAAACATTATTTTGAAACATGCAAGTTTGGATTCTTGATGGAAAACTACTAACGTTGGTAGATAGAGCATCTGAAATAAAAACAAATGAGACGATTTCAACATTTAAAATAGCTGACAATGACAATGAAGCCATAAATAATATCAATTAATCCAAGAATCAAGTGAGATTCATCTTGACTTTCCAAAGAATCGTATGAACTACAATTATAGTATGGAATACTTGTGGCACTGCCGTAGTAGACGAGTTGATTCATAGCCTCGAATAAATTTCGATCTAAAAACATCCTCTTAGAATCAGCGATACAAATAAGAAGGATTTTATGACGATCTCAAGAAAAAATGAGGTCGAGACAAGGGGAAATCCCCTTTTCACATATTGCCTTCGTTTATGAGTTGAGGCGTTTGGTCAGTCAAAGCGATCACTAAAAATGACTACGCATAATTTCTCTTGAACCTTTGCAAAAAAGCGCATAAGTAATGAAAGAGAGATGAGAAAAGGATGTGGTAGGAAATTGAAATAGAATCAAGAAACGTTTTGTGTACGTGTAAATTCCGCTTTTTTGAAATGGTGATGAGAAGCCTAAATTGAAGAGCTGCTTAATTCTTGTCTTGGAATTTCAATGCTATATATAGCTGTTCGATTTACAGATTCAACACTTCATACAATCAAAAGATCAAAAATACAATGAAAATAGTTCGGAAAAGAAAGATGGAAACAGCCTTCATCCACAGTAATCTCATTTTGAGAAAAAGAAAAAACTGGTCACATCGTGCCGCCTCGACTAAGTCGAAAATAATTTACAAGAAAACATGACAAAAAAATTGACATTTCGTGTCAAGAAAGTGACATTACGATGTGAAATTGTACTACTAGAAATTAGAATATTATAGTATTTGGAAACGTTTTAATTATAATCTCTCAGTGACGCGCTATTCGGATGTGTGCCAAGTAATCTTCGGAGTGAGAACATCTGAGTCACGAGCAGGGATTCAGACGGGAAAAATGCATGTATGATAATATTGAATTAGAGAGAAAACACAAACAAGAATATGTAAGATGGTCAAGACTCAACGTTTTTTGAAAAAAATAATTTCAAAGTCTAGGGATTATATAGTGGATGAGATATTTGTAGTTTCAAGAATCCAATTATAATCTATATATGCGGGGAAACCACGAGTTTCGAGGCTTTCAAAATTAGATGACTTGTATATAGAATGAAGCACCAGAAGTTGGCTAGACAGTGATATAAAAAAGAATATTTTCGAATATTGACTCTCCGAAAACTTGGGAATAACAAAAACAACAATAACAAATTTGTTCTTACAATTTATGAAATTCTTGTAGTAGGAAAAGTACAACAGGATTATTTGAAGTCTCGATTTTTTTTGTATGAATTTGAACCCCTTTCCACAATTACCAAATAAAAAATCGTCTATCTCGACTTCCATCATTTCCGTTTACTATACAAGTTTGTCATCTTATCCGACCATCTACATCGCGTTTCCATTTCATTTCAAAACTTTTACCAAGCCGCAAACCTTTCTTTATTTCGATAAAAATGCGATTTCAATGGCGACGCCAAGGTGTTCGCCGACTGTTAGCTATTGCTTTATTATCAATTATCGGTGGTTCTATAGCTTTGGCTCTGTTCGGATTTTTTGTTAGCCTAGCAATTGGTGCAATGTGAGTGGTTTGTGTAAATTTGAGATAGAGAAGGTTTTCAGAGAGGATCCAACAATAATTACACACAATATGGAATATAAGGCATTCATAAATTCAGCATATTATTATCCAACTTCTACAAGTCTTGGAGATAATGCACTTGCATTAGTGTTAAGTATCAATAGACCAAGAGCACAAGATAATGTAATGGATATGAAATGGCGAAAATCGGCTAACCAAATTGAGCTGATGATCCTCGCAAAAAATGAAACAAATTCTATAGTTGTTAGTACACCATATACCAGGTGACTAGTCAACAAATTCAGAAATAATTCGTATTAATTTAGGATTACACCACATGATATATGTCCCGTAATAGCAGTGTTCCTAACAGTTCAGCTACTACCAAATCTGCAAAGTATATCTATGGTTTCAGATGATGGGATCACTACGGTTTGAACCTTTACAAATTCTGTAAAAATCCGAGTTTCAGATTCCCTACACGATACCATCCTACAAAAGAATTGGTGTGGTCGTTTGTACATCACCATTATTTGTGAGCGAACATTGGCAGAATTTCTTATTCGCCGCACATATTTACAAGAAGTATGGCGCATTTATGAATCTCTATTTGATTTCTGCTGTTTCAGCTTTTTTCGAAATTATGAAAGAGTATGAAAAAGAAGTAAAATCTCTCAATCTGATACTAGTAACATGTTTATATCACAGGGATACTTGGTAGTTCAACCTTGGGTCAGTGTTAAATTTCCACATGTCTCACCTTGGATAGCAGATCCATACAATGATATAGAATTTCGAAATCAGGCAGCCGCTCAAACAGATTGTTTGCTGAAATATAAGGAATCAGCTGATTATGTCACATTCCTTGATCTTGATGATGTATTAATACCAAGATTGGCACCAACATATTCAGAGGAATTTGCGAAATTTATGCGTGGAAATGATAACTTAGCATATATTTTCTATCACAAAGAAAATTATGATACAGTCACAGGTGGCGTCAGTTAAAATTAGGTTCAAGAGCTTTCTCCTTTCAGTGCGAGATAGTTCGAAGTTTTCCATAAAAGCAATGTTCAATAAACTAGAATATAAAGGTGTGAGGGAAACTGGAAAAATAGTGGTTGACCCCAGACATTTGAACTTCACATGGATTCATTTTCCACCAACAATGCCAAACGGAAAGGAAAAGTTAATAATCTTTGATCAACAATAAGTATAAAATTATTTTCAGATTAGAAGTACAAGATAATGTTATCACTCATTTGAAAAACATTCGTTGGGATGATGAAGATCATGATGCGGAAGATGATATTGCGAAAGCACCGAAATACTTTAACAGTTCAACTGAAACAATAATATCGAAAGAAGACATACTAGATTTGGAACATGACTTGAAACGAATGATGAACAAATCAAGAGTGAAAGAAATACTTCCACATCTTCCTAGAAAACATCATTACGCGGATATTATTGGAAAATGTTATGAAGAAAAATATTATCGTTTCCATTATGCAGGACGAATTGGAGAAATTACATGCCCAGGGCCACAACTGTGTGCTTATCATCAAGTTCCTGATATCAAATGTATGCATGTCAATGCGACACATCCTTACATGAGAACATTGTTCCCAATTACTTACTATTATGCATATGACCCGTATTTCACACAAGATGTAGGATGCTACCCGCATTAGGATGTTCAATATTTGTTTCAATTTGTAAACCTCTATTGTTATAATTTTTCTAACAAATATGGCAGTAGACTTAATAAATCGAGCAGTATCAAAAATCTAGGTGGAATACATATTTTCAATTTCTCACATCTTTTTTCAATTGAAAAGTGCGTGATATTATAACGTAACATATATTTTTATATCAGTTATTTTCATGTTGAATATTGTTCAGATAATAAATCTACGGATTATTTTCGCAAATATGCAGTAAGATTTTTAATATATTTTTTCTTCCATCACACCGAACGTTTTCAGATTTTTTAGAAGCTTCGCAGTTTTATCACTTTTTGTGAGTGTTTCAACTGAAATTATGAACAATGGCCGATTCACAATGCTAGATAGGCATTTGAGAGATTTAAACTATGAACAATTGAGAAGGGTACATTTTTCGAATCCCTATCCGGTTAGTTTGAAACGATGTTAAGATATGATATAATATCTCAGGTAGTAGAAACCATACTCACTGAAAATGACAAGTCACCGCCAGCTGATATCAAGAAATTGTTGAAAGACACGATTGAAAGAGAAGCTCAAAAATTGAAAGAGAAACTGAATAATGGAGAACATGTTGATGGAGATATCAAAATAAAAGACGGGCCACATTATTGACGAATAAATGCTTTTTTGAAAGAACTGATTTATTCACAAGTAAATGTCACATAAATATGTACAATTCTGATCATGTTGATTTTGATTTCATCACGGCGTCAGTAATAATTGGTGGCTCTTGAGTATCATACAGCATGAAAGATGCAAATAATACAGTCGAGATGATGAATATCCACATTATGATTTTTTCGAGCATTCTGAAACTCTTTCAATTTTCCTAGATTCAGAATAATGCTGCTTTACCTGGCCAACATCTGCCACTCCTTCCTTATTCTTTTTAGATGCTCTTGTGAAGTCAGATCCTGTCGGATTGATTGGACTCCGGATAAAACATCTACCACTACATTATACATTGCAGGATCAAGTAACTTCGAGCTATCAATTGACTCCTGCTCCACAAGCGATGTTTTGGTATGCTGTAAATCCTAAACTCTGAGTCAAGATCCACATGACCTTTGTCAAGCCCTCGTGCAACATTGAACATTTAGGGTAGAGTAAAAATACAAATATTCACCTTCGGCTCGTCGGTTTTGAGCAACTTCTGTTGAAATTGTACGAAATCCTTGGCAAACGCTTTTTTGAGTTCCGACAATTTATCCTGTCAAGAAATGATCACAATAATACATGCGGTATATATACGAATATATATGAGGGTGTTTCACAATTTGATAAAGCAATGTGATGCGGTTTATGAGAAAACGAATAAACCGCTGGACATGTCAAGAAAAAAACGACGAAAGGGACGAGATAATGAATTTCAAAGAGCGCAACTCACATATTTTTTCAGTCTCATTTTGATACTTTCTTGAGTATTCATCAGCTCACGACCAAAGAACCACTGGACGAACGAATTACGATTCATTCGAATTGAAAGAAGAAACGATCGAAGTCGTTTTGTTATAGGTCTCCCCTATAAATTGTTTATTCTATTTTGATTCTACTTTGATAGTTGGTTACCGCGTTTCCTTGCATTTGAATTCCAAGTGTGAAAGTTGTACAATAAGTTGCCAGAAACATGATGAAAATCAATCCAATGTAGTATTGCCCGAGTAATGGTACAGAGTTGGATGTTGCTGGAAGTTTGTCCGACACCATCATCACTGAAATATTTCACTCAGTTTCTTTCATACTCATTCATGCTCATACATATAATGGCAAGGGACAGTAGCGCAGTGACTCCGAGACTGACCTGAAATTGAAGATTTTGTTAAACATTTGCCCTGTTTCCCACTTTTTCAGTATTTTCTCCCGTTGAAGAGTGTGGTGTAAAGAACCCAATGACCGTGACAATTGTGATAAATGCCGATGGAATGATAAGTGTGAAAAGATAGTAACTAGGATTCCGTTTGATTGCAAAAAAATACGATATATCCGGATATGGATTGGGACAGCAATCATAGTACTTCAGATTACTCCTATATCGAAAATCCACCAACTTCCACTCCATATTCGGTATATAATGATTCAAAATTGCAAGATTAGTCCGATTCTTCATGTCTAAAGGTCCTTCAGTTGGCTCTTCAGCAGTTTGAAGCATTATTTGTGACCCATCATATGACCACGAGGCAAGCATTATGAAACATATTTGTTGATCATAAGGAAACTTTTCCATTTGTAGATCACAAGTGACATCAGTTATAATGGCTCTGCAAATTTACAAGTCATTATGAATTCTTGGTTTTTATGATCTCGAGTTTTGCGAAACCAATCTTTGCCCTACCAATTCATTTTTCGAGTGCGTGAGACTTTAACTCAAAAAATAGTCATGAATAATAAATTATAAAGCTCTTGAAAAATCCCCGTTTCCCGTTTTACTTCCACGTTTCTTACCGGAAAAGCGATATTTTACCAGTATGCTCAATCTGGACATTTGTCTGCATCTCATTCTCTTTTATGTTCATGTTTGCGCTAGAAATATGAAAGGAAATTTTGAAGGTTGTTCAGAAAACTCACTTGTTGTAAACCAAAAGATCAGGTTTCCAAATCATTTCAGATGGAACATGAAGCGAACGAATACCACCAAAATCTTCAGGTGTCCAAGTTAAAAATTCATCTTGCCAGTACTGAAAGTTAACATTGGTCAAAGATACGAAACTAAAGTCTACTTCTTCTATCCAACAATATAGTGTGATAATTTGATCATTCTCATGAACTTTCTGAATTTGTTTGAAGTAAAGTTGAACAGTGACATTGGTCGGACCACTTGTCTCATCTCTTACTGGTCTGAAGAATATTGATAACTGACAAGGGAGTTGATGTTAGTTTTTTGTTAAACTTTCTAAAAGAACACAAGAAAGTATTACCACCTGACCGAATGTGGGGGAGCGAAAGAACAACAAAATTAATGATGCATCGATGGCAATAATGTCAGTTAGAGATGTTCTTTTTCATGAGTTTTTCATTTGGTGATGATATACAGAAGTGGTGACGATCTCATCAATCGAGTGGACAAACAATGGTAATAAAATGGTGATTTGGTGAAGATCTAGGGATCCTTTGAAATCACATGTAAGAACGTTGGCAATGATCTATATAACTGGCGAGGATATAAGATATATCATCGACGCAAATGGTAATGATGTACTAGACTAGTGAAGATCTATGAATATGGATTTCTGTTTTGGACGATGGTGAAGATCTGTGATAACACACTTTGAACATATGGGGGAATGATAATGATCTTTTGGCCGTATAAAAGGGATGAATTCATATCTCTGTTTACCTTAATTCTTTATGATAATCTCGAAACAAATACTTGATCAATTGCTTCTGCTGTGCACTGCCGTAGCTTATTAATATTTGAAGTACAACCAATATTCGGATTAACAATCTTTGATTCATCTGAAACTTGACAAACTTGAGCGGAAAAAACATGGTGAAGGGCGAACATCAATGGCGAAATGTCACCCCGAATACACCAAAGGGAGGCGATTTGTCAATGAGACGAAGAAAAAGAAAAGAAAAAAAGCGTCATAACTTCTTATTTTGCAAGTGAGCCGGAAATTCAAAATGACTCAAATAATGGGGCGAATAAAGCGATGGATTAGGAGTGGAGAAACTGGGGCTGACTTCTTCAGATATTCTTTTCAAAATGAAGTATCACATGTTGAATTTTCCCAGGAATCCGTGCAGTCAATATACGCCATTCTCGCCTATTTCAGCGTGTGAAAAATGGGTTCAACTCAAAAAGAAAAGGAAAGAAGTCGTTTACTTTTCCCTCTATTTCCAGAAGAACGAGTGGGAGGAGAGCAGAAAAAAATTAGGAGTAAGGAAGAAGAAAAAACGTTGAAGAACGAAATGTGATGGATGGACATGACGATAGGGGCGAAAAAACTCTTGATCATTTTCCAAGTTTCAGACGAATGAGTTATATTCTAGAGTACTAACAAGTCCAGAAGACGTCAGTCTGATAAATTTCCCACAACTGCAATAAATTGTCAAGTTAGCAAGACATTTCACTTATACTCCAGTTCCTCCCATTTTTCCCACCGAAAAACTTGAGCATGTGCTCCTTCCAAGAATAAGCCTGTTTTTTTGCCGAATAAACTCGATTTTCAAGCTTCGAGTCCTGTATGAGTAAGGGTCAAAGGTTGGATACTTTTAAATTAGAGAAAATGGGAAATGAGTGGGTAATGAGGCCAACAGAAAAATGAACTTATACTTTTGAAAGACTTTCACATTTCAAAGTTTGTCTGGGGAAATGGGTTCAAACCACAAATAATTGCGTTAAGGAAATAGAGATGACAGACGGTTTTTCAGCTTATCTGAAAGTCTTCAAAGATTGAAATTACAAAACCGCAATAAAAAATTTGGTGTCGTGTTTTTGAGTTAAGAAAAAAGAATATAAATTTATATTTTCTTGTTATTTCTGAATTCAAGATGGGTTTTTTACAG
This sequence comes from Caenorhabditis uteleia, assembly GCA_963573275.1. Classification (NCBI taxonomy): domain Eukaryota; kingdom Metazoa; phylum Nematoda; class Chromadorea; order Rhabditida; family Rhabditidae; genus Caenorhabditis; species Caenorhabditis uteleia. Next base: position 20,534,011 of record OY752137.1, read on the forward strand.
CATATCTTCAATTTTTGTCCCATGTTCCTCAAAAGAAGTGTTTTCTAAGTGCCATCATCAAGTTCGCTATTCTATTTCTGGACAACAAGAACAAAATTAAGAAAGGAGATGGAAATAGTTGACAGTTGATGTTGTTCATGAATCTTTGCAAAATTTTGAGGAAAAAAAAGTTGCGAAGTGAAAAGAAACTTTCGCGGAATGACGAAGGATTGCAGAGTTGAAGAAGAGAAACACCTAAATAGAGTTAACCGACCGATAAGTGACTTTTGAGAACAATGAGCATGTCCATATGTTTTTTGTTTTTTTTTCAGTCTGTTCTTTTTTTGTTATGCTCGAAAACGGCTTTAATGGGTTTTCAAAGGAGATTTATTACGGTACTTGAAGGATTAGGAAATGGGAATAAGACAAAAAAGGCTGTTGTAAAAGGTCAAAGAATCGTATTCGCTGAGCGAAGCTTCCGTGCCACCTACACCCGAGCCTAACAAATTTTAGCCGGAAACAAGATGATATCGAATAACAGAATCGCATGTCCATAGGAATCAAACGGAGGATTTTCTTTTATACATGTCTTTCGTCTTTTTGTTGTTTCGGTTTTTGCACATGGCAAAAAAACGGGAAAAAAACAGCCCACGCCTTCTATTTTTTTTCGAGGGCACTTCAATCTGAGGAAAACAAGAAGAACATGAATTCTGATGGATTTTCTAAAATTCTTTGTTTAAGTAGGTTATTGGATTCAGAGATTAATCTGTACAATGCTAGTGGCAGTCTATTCAACATTCAACATAATAAATTCCTGTTCAAATGCCCGCCTCTTGATGGAGTGGCCGTGGAAGAGAAAACCCGCTAACGCGTAGTTATGTTTCTTCGGCCGTCCTGGTGAACATTTTCTTCGTAATTTTTTTCCTATTATTTTAGGGAAAAGCTGTTCAAATTAAACAATTTAAAATTTTGTTTTGCAGATAATGTCAACGAAAACAGGAGATCGACTAGTTGTCACGGAAGGATCAGACGATGATTATGAAAGAGAAGAAATGTCATCAGGTACATAATCAGTTAGACAAACTTTTAGTTTTATTTTCATAGGTGATGAAAGCGGTATTGAAGATCCGTCGACAGATGCTTATGGTACTGGAGAAGAAACAGTTGCATTTCCAGCAGTTCAAAAGGTATAATTACGGAACTATTCGTTTTACTGAAATCAAGTTTTAGAAAAAGAAAGTTGTGAAAAAACTAACAAAAAAAGAGCAAAGTATGAAGAGAAGTTTGAAAGACTATCGCGTAAAACTTGCTCTGGTCAAGCCAGATATCACCACAAATCGCGAGAAAGAACGAACGTTGAAGCGAATCGCCACAAAGTGAGTGCCTCTTTACTTTAGTAATTCATAAACTGTTCGTTTTCAGAGGAGTTGTCCAACTGTTCAATGCTGTGGCTGATCGACAAAAAACGATGACAGATGCAGTCAAAGAAAAAATGACAGCTAGGGATAGAAAAGAGGTTAGAAACACCGTTTGATTTACAAATTAAGCATTACGAAGAATTTCAGGCGAGAGAACGATTCGATGGTAAAAACTTTGATGTTGACAAGTTCGGCGACTATGGATACGGTCAAGTAAGTTATTATAATATATCTCCGATATGAACGTATTTCAAATACTAAAAAATAACAAGCTCCACTTCATGTCAAAACCACACCCTCCCACAACAATTGGAAAAACAAAATAAGTTTTGAAATATTTTGCAGAACGTTAAAAATGAAGACGAGGAAGAAGACAACATGGACATTGGCGAAGAAGTCATCGATAATGCCAACTATAGCGATGAAGATTAGATTTCGACTTTCCCCTTGCAAAAAAATTCTAAATCGGATTACCGCCTTGTTTTGTTTTTTCTTCTTGTTCTTTTTTCTTGTTGTTGATTTTTTGTTACTTTCAAATATAAAAAAAGTTTATTCAATTCAATTAAAATTATTTAGCTGGTGGACATGTAACAGCTCCAGCGTTGGCACATGCCGGATTGACCGCTTTCGATCCCGCCAAGTTCACATTGCAGATATAAACACCGGCGTTGTAGTCGCAACATTTACGATAGACATTTGCTTGGCAGTTGAAGTCGGTCTGTTGTGCTCTGGAAATATCATCATAGAGAGGATCATGATGATTCTCAGCTTACTGGCAAACATCCATTCCATTCTGAATATTGACTCCAGCTTGATAATCACATTGATCAATATCTGGTTGATATCTGTCGCGGCAGAAAGCCATGCAATAAAATTCAGACATTGTCACTGCAAATATGCTGATATAATCATTCAATTTTGCTTATTTACAATTGTATCCAACTCCACATTGGTAGTTTGTGACAGCCAAGTCAATCCAATAGTCGGTGGCTTGAGTGGTATTAGCTGCATTCATTTGCATGTATGCATTCGGTCCCATGCATGGATATTGGGCGAGACAATTGACGAGAGCATTTCCAAGTCTATAAAAGTAGATTATCTTGTGTTGATTTATGGAGTGACTTACTGGCAAACATATGGCTGAATATGGAGACCACCATCGTCCAACATTTGTTTACGAACACCGTGGAAGCTCCAATACTCTGGGATTGTTGTAGTCATAGAAATGTTGTATCCAGCCATGTATGTCACATAGCATTGTCTGATGCTCTGTAAAAAAAGTTGTGTCAAGCAGTTTTGTAAACTATTCTTACAGTGTAGACATCGCTGGTGCATGAATCTGTGAATTGGGATGAGGCGCCAACAACAAGAAGAGCTAAACTCCGGAATGATTTTAAGTTTAGATATGAAAACCTACTGAAAACTAATGATCGAAGCATGTCGTTTCTGGTTGTGGAAGTACACAATATTTGAGACAATCGACCACACTTTTTATACTAATATCAGTTGCATTCTTATCAGTTTTCCATCCGTCACACATGATGATAAAAATTTTATATGGAACTAAATGATGTGCATGTGTGGAATGGTTTCCATGATTGTTGCTCTATTTTGTGATCGCTGTCTATTGGGGAAACTGAATCATGGGATACATTGTAGTGTCAATTGGAAATGAAGGATTGCTCAGGAAAAGGATGGAAAATATCTCCCTAACTGTTCACAATAATCTGATATAAAAATAAAACCGCCACTCCTCCTACTATCCCACAACACCTCATTAATCATTTCCTTATCAATTCTCAATATCTTTCGTCTCCGAACTTGTTTTTTCTTTCGTAAAAAAGTCTCCCGAAGAAACCTTTTACTTACTTTTTCTGACCGTCAAATGATCGGTTCCTTAGATAATTCACCGTGTATATAGTTTAACTCTCATTTTGTTGTGATCAACAGAAAACGGAACTGTCTATAAATTTCCCCCTCGTCTCGACGACTGGAATCCGCCTTCAAAAACTGGTTTGTTATGATAATTTGGATTAGATCATATAATTATTATAATGCCATTGGTCATTCTTGTCTTGTTTTCTCCCTTCATCGATCTCCTATATCACAAATCTCATCAACTGAGATATCCTCGTGAAATTGGGCAAACTTTCTTGTTGTTTTTCTAAAATCATCAAAGTTCTTCCTAATCAAATTAGACAAAGTGAACGTTTCACTTGAATCAATTACATCAAAAAACATTGTCATCTTCAAGCAACTTCTCGACTACAACGAACAACAACGACTCAGTTCATTGTAGTCCGGAATTTTGAAAAGTTATTAAATTTTCGCAGCCTTATCAAATTTTCTCATGGGAAACACCACCTTTAATGATCTTCCGATCGTTTTTGTCATCTTTTTACACTTCATTGTAGTTCAACTTTCCAGATTCGATGTATTTTTATTTCCTTCTTCTTATCTCGTTTCAACTGTCCTTTGTGGTAACAGTTTCTAATATCAATAAGCAATGTCGTGATCTATTACAATGTTCAGTGCAAAAGAAATGTGTGAATGTGAGTATATTTTTTTTCAAGTTATTCCAATTTACTATTTCAGTTGCCAGTGTTGACAAAATTGATAGAAAACAAAAACATCTCTTCACAAATGTATGATGATATTGACAAGGTATATCCCAGCCTTCTGAATAATGTATTTTTCTGATTTCCTTCAGTATACCGATTATGGATGTATATTCACCACTGGATGTCAAGATGAGTGCAATGATTGTCCATTATGTCTAACATCAAAACTTCAAATTGTTGATATTTTATCGGGAGAGAAGTCATCTGAGGGTTAGTTTTGTTTTGCTTCAATTTGGAGAATGATTCTCGATATTCAGAATGCCCCGCTCTAATGGATTGTGCATTGAAATGTGTTTCGGAGTCAGCTCAAGATATATTTTTGATCAACAAGTGCCTTCGACAAGATTGCGCATTCCATTGTTTTGATGGAACATGTCCAAAGTGTTCTGGTTTTATTACAAGGTATTCAATCTTCTCAATTTTTGTAATTGAAGATAATTTCAGAGTTTTCAACCAAATGTGTGCTGCTGGTAACTTCCGATCAAAAGTGAAAGGATTTGAAGGAGCTTGTTATGAAATGTTCCATCAGATTGTCCATGCCAAGTTTGTAGACCGTTTTGCGAATATGAAAACAAAGAGTAGCGGTGGAAAATAATTTAAGTTAAGCGGTATTATTGTATATAGTACATTTTTCATGTTTAAAAACAACACCATCATAAAATTTTATTAGAATTATTGAACTTCAACAGAAATATCTTCAAAGAATAACATTTTTTTAGCCTCAAGTGAAGTTTGAACTGATTTACTGATTGATTTCCATTGCCCTTCATAGAGTTGCTGCACAGATGTTGCGGTTACGACCATTTTTTGCTCTACCGGCTTGCTGTCTTTCGGATCAGCTGTTGTGCAGTTATAAAGGACGGTTCCTGAGTTCGAAAAATACTTTTTTTTAATCTGAATAGATATACCTGAAATAGCTATGCATGTATCAGGCGCTTTACATTCTCCTCCATTGTCAATCTTAGCTGGTAGAGGATCGAAATCGAGTTTCAGAGTTGGTGGTGTAGATAATGTTAGCTGGTTGTCTTTCAACGCTTTTGAAATTGCAGCCTTCAAATCGACGCTCGCATTGTCAAGAGCATCTTTTTTAAGCTTGGGCTGATTGGTAATAGCTGCTCCCTGATCATTATAAGTATATGGGATAGGTGGTGCAAAAGATGAGATAGTAAATTTTGCTGATAGACCAGGAGTACCTGAATCGGCGATTTTTGAAAAAGTATCTATTTGGTGCAGCATTTTCATGACTACCTCTAGTTACTTACCAGAAACATCTGTGCCGCACGACTCGGTAGAAGAAATATAAATGAAGATAATGAAGGAAAAGAAAAACATCATTTCTGATATTCAGATTCTAGAATCGCATTCCTTTTATACCAGAAGAAGGGCTACAAAAACCACTCCTAGTCAAATATTAGTTCAAAAATCTATATCGCAATGCAAATATAAATGTTTATTATAATAGTATTTCAATCACAGAAGTTTCATCAGTTTAGGATACTGTGACGGTAGCTTTATCATCATCAAAAAAAGGTTTCACGTTTGTCCTCCGAAAAGTATTGAACGTATTGGGCGAGAAGCTCCCATTGGCTTTGGTATATTGATTGAGTTGCCGTTACTTTTACAAGATAACCTTCCCAAGGTTCATAATCGACATAATCCTAATCGTTCATAGTTGCAAAGCCTCACCTTGGTAAATACCCAGAACAGTATTTTTAAAACAAGTTGCAAATATTGTTTGTTATGCAAAGAATTTTTTATCAAACAATGAAAATAAAAGGAGATATGAAACGTTTCGCTTGTGACATTACTGGACGGTTACAATTGGGTCTGCAGTAGCAAAAACGGTTCCGCGTTTGTTTTCCAAGAAATCTGCAACTTGTTGAGCGAGAGTATCCCATTGGCTTTGATATATAGATTGGACAGCCGTGACTTGCACTGTGAATTTTCTTGGGTCAATCTGGCCTCCTTCAGTTGCCGGGCATTTATATAACACCACATAGTTTCCTGAATATACTGCAACTTTTGCCTCAGGTTTAGTAGCGGCATCTGGTCCGCATGCTTCCTCGGCCCCGCGAAGCTTAATATTGTAGCCTTCAAATGTAACTTGGGATGTCGCGTCATTGCTTGGAATACTGTTGGCTTGAAGAACACTTTGAATCTAAAAATAAATGATTCACAAAACTTTAGCAATTTTATTTACCGCTTGTCGAACATCTTGTGTTGCGATTTTCTGCGCAAAGTCCTTGCTGAGTTGTCCATAACTATTTCCTTCTTCAGAATAAGTGTAGATGGTTGGTGGATAAATTTCGTATTCGAATGTAGCCGTTGAACCAAGTTTTCCGGTTCCAGGGCCACATGCCAGAATGAAAGAAATTGAAGAGACCAGACCAACTATTGCCAACATTTTTTTGAATGTGTTTGACTCTTCAACCTTTAACCTTTTATATGCCGTTCTTCTATAGTTATTTCTGCCATGTTCCCCATAATAGCTTTTGCATGAATTAAGGTGCGTGAGCGTATTTGCACATCAAACCACAAAACTAAGTTGTAAAATATGTTTTACTGTGTAGGTGGTCTTTATGAAATGTTTTTTTATTGCTATCGCATAAAAAATGGTATACATTTGGCAACATTTGGTTTACATGAATTACAAACAACTATAATATCAACAAATATCAGAAAGACACACTTGGCAGTCTTGATGTTGGCTCAATGGTTGTGATGGAGTTACGACTTTTCATGTCTCCTTTGAAAAGACTGATACAAAAATCACGATACGGTTTGTAAATACATAACGTAGATATCATTGAAATTAATCCATGATTTGCCATTGCTAACATCGTGTTATTATTATAAGCTGCAAATTTAATAAATATGCGTTTCCAAGAAAAACGTTTTATTGACCAGAAATTGATCACAACTACTTTGAACTTTTAAACTCTGAGAATATAAATATACCTTGATTATAATAATTATATCTGTCGAAATATAGGGAAAATGCAACCGGCACTACCAGGTACAAGAAAGGGATGAATACCTGGAAAATAAATATAATTGAATAATTGGGTTTTATTATCACCTGTATGGATACGTTCGCTAAGAATTTTTTCTGCAAAGCTCTTGTTGCTGCAGAGACTTTTCCATGAGTCACAAAAGTAAGGTGATATAATGTATGAGTAACAAAGAAAATGGTTTGGATACAAATCCATGAAACGGATATTGTAATAGAATAGAAAGGTAGGACTTCTCCACCTTTCAGTAGTACGTAGGTTTTGGGGTCGTAGAATTCTATACTTGGGCATGGAATCCTCTGAAAACTTTCTTCAGATAATAATCCAAACAATACCAACCTTGAGAACTATTTGGCGCAACTCTTTCTGATCGGTATTGTCTAGATAAAATGGGAGCATCACTAGTACTAGGAAAATAATGTTCAATACATAATATATTACTCTAGTTGATTTTTTGACTATTTTGAATTGAATCGTTGTTATTGAACTTTGTCGATTCTCATACAACATGGCGATTGACAATCCAATCACTGAAACTTTATTTTTTACACTTCAACAAGATTTAACCTACTCAAACATGAAACTTGTCCATAGTAACACTGCCATTTTACACCGATCCCAATGTCACCCAACAACCCTAATGGTACGCCGGATGCACTTGGAAAAAATACATAGGGACAGGAAAAAACAGCAAACATAAGATCTAAGTTTGTGCTGCTGAAACTGGTATTTGAACATAATCCAAAAGTCGTGGCATACCATATATGTGAAATTAACAAAGCGGGTTTCATATTCTTCATTTTTCTTGGTGTCACTTTCAGAATACAATAAAATGTGAAAATAGATAATGGAACATTCAGTAAAGCTGTTATATGATATGCAGTTCGAAGATATTCAGCAGATGTAAAATATGAATAATCAGATCTACATGGTGACTCCTCATAATCATCCCATAAATTATTGCGCACTTGCATGAAAAAAGAAACTCCGTAGAACTAATATCACCAAATCGGAGGGTGTGATTATATATGTCACAAACGTGCTTCGTGGTTTTTGAAGTTCAGACGTGATTGAGTAATACTTTAACGGGGGAAAACTCGATTAAGAATGTATATAGGGAACGAGAATAGTGATTTGATTGTATTTGCAGCCGCGATGTTTCTAAAACAATTTCTTCAGATTTCAATAATAGCGCCAAATGGAAGGCGATGATTCTCCAACACATAAAAATGAAAAGTGAAATGTGCTACCATGAGTTGTTATCCAGTTGTGATTCACAATCAGAAATCTCAAAACAATTTGATTATTGGCGATTTTCTTGGAAATAAATTTGTTTTTTTTTTGCTACGCAATTCAGTTGATTGGATGAACGTTTGATTATTGATCATATGAAAACAACATGGAAAGGTAAATTCATTGGGAAAAGTGTAATTTCAACATCAAGTGTTTCTGAGAATAAGATGTCTGAACAACCAGTGTCAGAAAACGATCACAACTAAACTTGAATTCTCAGAAACGGAAATGTTATCAAACTTCATTGCCGATGAGTTTCCAGTTTCCCAAAACCCATGATAAACTTTTCCATTCGGTTTCAATACAACATGTACACAAACTTTTATTTTTTACAATAATAATCATTCAAAGGGTTTCAGGAATAGTTTCTTGGCGATCATTTTCGATGGTTGATATTGAATTTGGACTTCTATTCGACCGGCTTAATATAGCTACACAGTAATCCCGATATGGTTTATAAATACACAATGTTGATATCATTGACACCAATCCATGATTAGCCATAGCTAACACTGTGTTATTGTTATAGGCTACAAACATGATAATATGCTGAATGATAATATTTACCTTGATTATAAATGTTGTATCTATCGAAGTACAAAGAGCATGCAACTGGCAGAACAATATACAAAAGGGGGATGAGTACCTGGTAACATATTTTTTTGTAATTCAAGCCGCCATACCTGAATGGACACATTTTTGAGAAACTTTCTTTGCAAAGCTTGTGTTGCAGTTGATACTTTGTTACTGGTTACAAACAACAAATGATACAACGTGTGACCAAGAAAGAAAATATTCAAAATGCATATCCATGTAGTCGATACAGTGATGGAATAGAAGGGAAGAATTTCGCCACCTTTTAGAAGCACATATGTTTTAGGATCGTAGAACTCAATTGTTGGACATGGGATTCTCTGAAATTCCTGATATTTTGTACTTTCAAACGCATCAAACCATTAGAACAAAGTGGCGTAGATCCCTCTGATCTGTGGTATCCAAATAAAAGGGCAACCAGATTATTGTCAAAAAGATGACATTGAAAAGATAGAAAAGTATTCTAGTAGATTTGCGAGTAATTTTGAAATGGATAGTTGTTATCGAGCTCTGTCGATTCTCAAACATCATAACTATCGACAGACCGATCACTTCAAATATAGGAATATTTTAGTTGTTACATTGACATACTTACTTGTACATGAAACATGTCCATAGTAAGTCAGCCACTTGATACCGATTCCAAGATCTCCAAATAATCCCAACGACAAACCAGCTGCACTCGGGAAAAATACAAGAGGACATGCAAGAACAGTGAACATTAGATCTAGATTTGTGCTACTGGAAGGTAAACGATATTGACGTTATGTACTCAAAAAATACCAAATTTGGAATACCACTAAAGCTGGTTTCATATTCTTCATTTTCCTTGGTGTTACTTTGAGAATACAATAAAATGTAAAAACAGATAATGGAACATTGATCAACGCTGTTATATGATATGCAGTCCGAAGATACTCACCAGATGTAAAATAGGAATAGTTGGATCTACATGAGGACTCTACATAATCGTCCCATCGATCCGGGTGCATTTTGCATGTAAGTAAAGCGTTCTATCACTTTTTTCTTCGAGTAAATCAGAATTCAATTACATAAATATGACATGAGATTTGGTACGTGATTTGAACCTGACTAATACTCATATCTAATCAGAACAATCGATCAGGATAAGAAAGCGGCATACAGGAACTTTATCACCCAAAATGTTTAAACTCACGCTTGCGTGATTTCAGAAAAAGATTTTGAGCTTTTGAAATCAGTGTGCGTGGGATTGGTTGTATAAATAAATTGAAATAGGTTTTTTATTAAAATAATTTCCAGCCGTCATGCAGAACACGAAAAAACCTTTCATAGAATTAGATGGCAGATGTATTACTTCCAAAAATCGTGCTGATCACTTCAAGATTTGAAGAATTCCTGATATTCGTTGGTTTCTGCAGCTCAGGAATTTTGCAACAAAGCTGGTGACATGGTCAATAGATACATAATTTATCATCGAAACAGTCCCATGATTTTTCCTAACATCGCATTTTTTTCCAGTTTTCCGGTCTAATGTAATTTTTTCATTGGTAACAGAAATATGACTTGATCTTGATCTGCGTATTCAGATAATTTAGAAAACGGAAACGTCAACTAGACTCTTGGTAATCAGACCAGTAGGCCTGAATGAACATGAAAATATGTCTTGAAAAAATGAGCAAATGAGGTGAATATGTTACCCTTTTTCGATCAAATTGACAACCTCTTGAGTTTGTATACATATTTTTGATGTGACATTTCTACTTCATTTAATTACATCAAAACTGACAGAAAATGTAATAAGTGACTCTCGTAGTTTTTTTTAGTCTTCAAACTTTGTAACATTCGCATTCCAGCTGCTCATAATCAAATTCCTAAAAGCACTAATGGAATAACATTTTAGAGTGTTTTTTTCACGATTATAGCAAAAACATAACAGCAAGAGGAAAAGCTAATTCATTGACACACTTGACACACGTTGAGAAGGTCTTGGACTTGATGAGTTAATAGTCATTGAAGTTGTAGGCGGCTGGTTCTGTTTCAAATGAAGTTTTTTTCGAACTATAGCAACGGTGAAATCCCGATATGGTTTATAAGTGCACAGTGTTGCTAACATTGCTATCAATCCATGGCTTCCCATCACTATCATTACATTGTTATTGATCACTGGAAAAAAAGTGATAATTAAAACCAAATTAGGTTCTTACCTTGATTATAATAAGTATGAGCGTCAGCGTATAGAGAATAATACACTGGACCAACTATTGCTACAAACGGTATCGATACCTGAATGGATATGTTATAGTTATAATTCCAAAGTACCTACTTGAACGGATACATTTGCGAAAAACTTTCTCTGGAGTTTTTTAGTTGCCGCCGAAACTGACGCGCTTGACGTACAGGTAAGATGTACCAACGTGTGGATCACAAAAAAGAATGTGAGAAATGATACAGATCCCATTGTTGTTGTGACAGCAAGAAATGGAAGGAATTCACCACCTTTGAGTAACACTATAGTGTTCAAATGATAAAATTCGATTGTTGGGCAAGGTACTCTCTGAAACCCTATCTATTTTTTGAGACTGTGAAACAATTTACTCTCAAAAATATCCGACGCAACTCTAATTGTTCAGTGTCATCGAGATAAAATGAGAACATTATGACACAATAAAAAATAGCAACAGCAGAAAAAATAACAGCTCGAGCTCTATTATTTCGAATTTTAAAATATATTGTAGACACTTGGCTTTGTCTGTTTTCATATAGCAGTACAATAGACAATCCAATTACTTCAAATCAATCATTTGTTATTCATCCATTTTTAACAAACTTACAGCTGATTGAATATTGATACCAAAAATAAATCACTTTGGGTGACACATTGATGTACCCTAAAAGTCCTACTGGAAGTGCAACAGCCCCAGGATAGAAAAAATAGGGACCACCTAACATGGTTAATACGACGTCGAGGTTTGTACTACTGAATTTGTTATTTAAATTTGGTTGTTTTACAAGTTCAAAAAATACCAAATGTGATTGAAGATAAGTGCTGGTTTCATATTTTTCATTCTGTCTGGCGTCTTCTTGATGATCAAATAGAATATCAAAACAGAGATCGGAATATTGAGTACAGCTATTGAATGATAAAAAGTGCGAAGATAAGTAGATGTTGTCATATATGTGTAGTTTTTTCGACAGTCTGATTCTACATAGTCGGTCCATAATTGTGCCATAAGAAAAATATAACTTCTGATAAAAATATAGCAAAAAATGACGAGAATAAAATTTAATCTGGCTTGTGGGCTCAAATTTTATTAGCTCAACTTGCGTGTTTTTGGTTAATAATTTGGAATATTCATGGAAATCAGAACTGTGATAACCACAATCTGTTGTAATTCGAAAGCACATTTTGCAATATAATAATTATCACTTTCGGAGATTTCGTCTGAAAGTGGTATGAAGTTAATGATCATTGGTTTTTGGTGATTATTATGTTATCAGCTTTAAAAACAATATATTATTTTGTAATTTTTTTTCAGGATAGAGCAAAAACGGTTTTATTCAGATAACACTAACACGTTTAGACAATCCAGAGCTCGGTGGTTGACCGGAAATGGAGGGTCCACTAACTTCGGGCCTTTTTCGAAAAATTCCTGCTGTGAAGTTGCGATATGGTTTGTAAATGCATAATGTCGCTATCATTGCTATCAATCCATGACTGCCCAATGCAAGCATGGCGAAGTTATTCATTGCTACAATTTTTTCAATTTTTTTAATGTCATGCGCTATGCCACACCTTGATTGTAATAGTTATTTTTCTCAGCGTACAAAGAGTATAAAATTGGTACTGTGATTGCTACAAATGGGATAGTTACCTGAATTGATGTGTTCATAAATATTGGGAGTAACTATTACCTGAATCGTAACATTCGCAAAGAACTTCTTCTGAAATACTTTGTTTGCAATAGACTCAGTAGTATGGGACAGGTATATCAAGTGAGCCAATGTATGGATCACATAAAAGGATGTCAGGAAAGTGATTGTACCCATGGTTGTTGTGATAGCTAAGAAGGGTAAAAATTCCCCTCCTTTGAGCAGTATGAGAGTTCGCGGATGGTAAAACTCAATTGTCGGACATGGTACTCTCTGAACTAGTAAATAAGAAACTCAATTAAAGTTAGCCAACCATCAAGAACAACTTCCGGAGTTCCACTTGATCAGTGTCATCTAGATAAAATGGAACTAATACTAGAAAGAAGAAAACGGCGATTGCACCGAAGAAAATAATTCGTGTAAAATCGTTCGATATTTTGAATCTGATTGTTGATACCTGACTTTGTCTATTCTCATAAAGTATCACTATCGACAGACCAATCACTATAAAAAATTTTAAAATTCATTTCTTTTTTTTTTTCAAAAAGACCACTCACTGCTAATTGAAGCTTGACCCCAGTAAAACATCCACTTTGTTGGAATTGATGTTTCGCCAAAAACACCAATAGGTAAACCAGCTGCGGCTGGAAAGAAGATGAATGGACATCCAAGTATTGTCACCGTTAAATCTAGATTCACGCTACTGAAACATTTCGGTTATAAAATAGTTGAATGTCTTTACCAAAAGTGATTAATGAGAAGCACTCGCCGCATATTGTTCATTCGTTTTGGTGTTGCTTTTAGGATACAAATGAGTACGAAAATTGATAGAGGAACATTGAACAAAGCAGTGAGTTGAAATGCAGATTGTAGAAACGCTGATGTACTAAAGTAAGAGTAATTGGAACGACAGTCAGATTCCACATAGTCTGCCCGAAGCTCATGCATATTTTGTTTCACGAATTGGAGTGAACGTGTTAAACCTGGAAAAGTCTAACCACAGATTGCATGATTGGTTGGAAATAGTGTTGGCGAGACTAATAGAGCTTGAGTTTTGATCGAGTTGGGCACAAAACGTGTATCAAGGAACAACTTCCTCTATCTAAAATGGAGGTTAAAGTACCAGAAGTTCAAGAACGATTTATTTGATAAGTCAATAAGTACGGGTTTCAATATGTACAGATAAGGATAATTGTTGTCCTGGAAAATTATTTTCTACAACATTGTCCGTTGCCACATGGAGAATAGTTGACATTTTGGCATGTGCAGGAGTTTGGCTGTTGTGGCTGTTGACATGGCATCTGTTGTGGTGCACAGGATTGATCGCAAGTGGATGCACACGATGAGGCACATTGTTGTTGAGGTTGTTGTTGCTGGACACATTGTTGTTGGCAGGATTGCTGACATTGTGGTTGGCATTGTGCTGATTGTGCAATACTTGTTTCCAATACAATAGTCACAATCTGTGGAGCTGGAGCCATTGTTGTAGTGATTACTGGAGCGCATGCGGATTGACATTGTTGGCACTGTTGTTGTTGTTGGGGTTGTTGGCAAACTGGGGCACATTGTTGGTTGCAGATATTAGTATTGCAGGAATCAGCACATGATTGTTGGCATTGTTGTTGTGGTTGCTGCTGAACACACTGTTGTTGACATTGTTGTTGACATTGAGTTGCGCTGACTTCCAATTGAATGTTGATAATTTGTGGAGCTGGGGTTGTTGTGATTGGGTCGCATTGTTGTTGGCATTGTTGTTGGCATTGTGGCTGGCATTGTTGCTGAGGTTGTTGTTGGACACATTGTGCTTGACAAACTTGTTGACACTGTGGCATACATTGGCTAACAGTAGTTGGTGCTTGTTGAGTACATGTTGGAGTGCATGCTGGCATACATGATGGTGCACATTGTTGTGGTGGTTGAGTAGTGGTGACCACTTGGCACGAATTCACACACGATTGCTGACATTGTTGTTGACACGGGCTGCTGCTAGGGGAGGATTGACACTGATTGTTGCAAGATTTTTGGCAGGCTGGTGCACATTGAGATGCTTGGACTTGATAAGTTTGTGGTTGAACAGGTTGAGCACATGGACATTGTTTGGCGGGAGCACTATTCTGGCAAGAACAGCTGAACTGTTGTGGTCTACTGACTGTTCGTTGGCAGCTACAACTCGGTTGCATTCTTGATGCACAACCACAGGACTGACGTTTCTCACGTTCATCGCTTGCCTAATGAGAAACTTTAGAACTTAGAAAACTTCAAAACTCTACCTCAATAAAAGAAATACATAATGCAGAAATTAGAAGTAATGCAAAGAACTTCATATTAGAAATATAGTTGTCAAACTGTTTTCATATGATGGATAGAGCCATCCTTTTATATGATTCTTAATCTTCCGGTTTCTCAACAACCCTGCACTTCCATTGATCTTTGTATGAGACGTTTTTGTGTGTAGTTTGATGAGTATCCGGCAAATATTCATATGGTTAAAAAATCAAGAACTTATTTCGTCTCCCCTTGCCGCCAAACTTTTTTCTCACTATCCTCCGCTATTATCAACACGTTTCCAAGTATGTTTGCTCGTCATCGAGCCGGTTGTGATGACTAACATTATAGTTTCCATCAATCATTATTTGCTGTTAAACTAATTATGCGTTTTTGGAGGGTAGAACGTCATAAACATTCCGCGAAAATGTACTCATTTGATTTTGTGGTCACATTTCCTACTCCGTCGTCATTCTTTTATGAGTTTTATTTATTAATATAATTTCTTGTTGAAGTTTGTTGTGACGATAGTAGTACACGAATTGCGGTTTGAAAAATTAGTGAAAGCTTGATTCTGAACACGAAACAAATTTTGGTTTCGTCTCAAGTATGGGAAAGACCAAAAATTTATTGTAAAAACACTAGGGTCATCACAAAGATTTATGCTGACACGCTTCCAAACTTTGATCTCAATGCACTTGGGTTGTTGTTGGTGATGGACATCAGTTGATCAAGATCCACCTTACCACTAACCAATCGTATTGTGAAATCTCGATATGGTTTATAAATACACAACATTGCAACCATTGCTATTATTCCATGACTACCCAGTGCTATCATAGCAATGTTATTGATTACTAATATTCTGATTCGTGTGGTTCTATTGATAGATCATCATACCTTGATTATAATAATTATAATGGTCGGCATATAAAGTGAATGAAATCGGTATAATAATTGCGACAAATGGAATTGTCACCTGAAAAATTTTGTGAAATTTCAACTTTGTGAAGAACTTTACTTGAACTGAGACATTCGCGAAAAACTTCTTTTGTAAAGTTTTCGTCGCTTCAGACACAGATGAATTAGATGCACAGGTTAAATTGATAAGTGTATGACTGACATAGAAAACAGTCAAAAATGTAACAGAAAACATGGTTGAAGTAACAGCAATAAATGGCAGCAGCTCTCCACCTTTTAGTAATACATATGTTTTTGGATGAAAGAATTCGATTGTTGGGCATGGTACTCGCTAGAAATGTACTGTGGTATATTTATATCAGTTTATTTCTACTGCTTACTTTCAAAAATATTCGCCGAAGCTCAAGTTGGTCAGAGGGATCCAAGAAAAAAGGAATCAAAACTAAAAAGTAGAAGATTGCAATTGAACCAAAAACCGATATTCTCGTTGAGTTTCGAGTCATTTTGAAACGTATTGTGGATATTTGACTTTGTCTATTTTCGTACAACATCACTATTGATAATCCTATCACTAAGTAAACCCATAAAGAAGTGGCATACTGATTTACTTACTACTAATGGAAGACTGTCCCCAATAACAAACCCATTTTGTTGGGATTGGTGTATCACCCAAAATACCAATTGGTAAACCGGCGGCTGCTGGCAAAAAGAAGTAAGGTCCTCCGAAAATTGTGAATGCGAGATCGAGATTCGTACTCCTGAACAAGACTGTTTCCGGCTGATGTTCATTATAGAATACCAAAAATGATTGAACAACAATGCCCATTTCATATTCTTCATTCTTTTGGGCGTCACTTTTGCGATACAATAAAAGAGGAAAACCGACATAGGAATGTTGAAAATCGCAATGACGTGGTAAGTGGTACGAAGGAAGGCAGATGATGCGAAATATGAATGATTCCTTCGACAATCGGATGCAACATAATCTGGCCAAAGCTCATTCAACGTTGCCATGTATGCTGTTAGTAGTTTGCCCGAAAAATATCTCACTAATATTTCGGCGAGAAAATATATAATCAAATAATATATCTCGAATTATAGGAACATGACTTGCGTAGTTAATGTGAAATAAGCAGTTGAAACTTCTCTGATCAAAGCCAGAGTAGGAACCTTGAATAATTGGGCAACAAAGTAAAGATTTGTAATGTTAATTATTGTCTTGAAGCGTTTTTAATTAATTGTATCAAGAGTGCAACTCTATCAAGAGTGAAATATTATAATGGTATGGCAAGCCCGCTCATAATACCACAATAGTAAGGTTTTTCAACCACATCCCATATGCGATGTTCATCTTTTTAACTAGTGAGCTCACACAATTCATCTTTTGATGTCATTTGTTGGGTATGGAGGACTCCCATACAACCACCTTTAGAAGAAACACAAAACGATAAGTTTACAAATTCATCTTTGAATTTGAATTCTATGAATTTACAGCAAAACTGACCCCGTCCAGAGCTTATAGGAATCAACACATTCACACACCTAGTCAATCAGTATTGAAGGCGATATGGTGAGCTTTGTCTCCACGTAAACCACAATAACGATGATGTCGGATGGTAAACCGCCATCTTCTAAGCTACAGAGCGGGGACGTCACGTATGAATTACCTTTACATACGAGGCCGTGAACCCAAACACGGCATGGTCGAGACTCGAACTCGAACCCTTAACTGTACGTATCTGTCGCTTATTAGACGGGCGTTTATACCACTCGGCTATCATGCACATGTGCGCGAACAGTCTAAATGTGGGTGAGGAGAACGGTGTGTGGTGTATTTGAACGAGAGCGGCAATGGTGTCGATTTACGATAAACAACAAGCGCCGCGTATAACGGAGCGTCGTACTCACTATTTTTCTTTGGTTTTTTATTGCTTTTAAATCAAAATCTAAGTTTTTCTCATTTAAAACACTTTGTTTAATAAAGAAAATGTGTTCTTTAATTATCTGAAGCTTATATAATCGCTATGTTCTTGATTTTTCACTTCTCTGCGCGCAATCTTGCATAAACGCATGCCCTGCTTGCAGAGGCCACACCCAGTAACGTTTTACTATTTGCGCGACTTTCAAATTTCATATTTTTGCTGTTTCTATGTTTCAGAGACTGTCTTTTTGAAGAAATTACCAACAAGATTTTTTCAGGCTATGGCAGTGTGTTGATGGAAGGTTACGAACAAGTTCCTTGCTCTATCTTTGACCCCCCTGCTGGTAGTGGTAAGCATTTTTTATTGTTCATAAGTCTTGTTTATAAGCTTTTGTGACAAAAAATATTCACGCAGAAAATACAATATATACTAAAATATTCTTATTACAGATACAAATCAAATCGGCGGGAAAGAAACTAGAAATATCGATAAAATCAGGTATTCGTTCTTCTTTTTTCTCATGTAATTTTTTATCTTTTAGTGCTCCGAAAGCTCAACCAAGTGCACCGAAGCAGAAAAACATCAATCAAAAGTCGTGTCTTGCTCCATTAACAAAAAAAGAGCACCCTCCACATCCAGCATTAAGAAAGAAAACAGTTGCTTTCGGAAAAACTGTGAACGTCTCTCAAACTGTTGAGGTAAACTGAATAACATCCAACAATTCGATTATTCGTCTATATTATCAGGGTACTTCGAGATCTGCCAAAAACATAACTCAGAAAAACGTAATGAACAACTCTACAATGGATAACGAAACCTCAGTAAGTTTTTCTTGTCATTTCTCATAACACATATATTTGAAGAATGAAACCAAAAAAGTCGTGCTGGAACAGCTTGAACATTTCAAAAAAGAGATACAGGATGAAACAATCAAACGACTTGAGGACATGAACAAGGAAAATTTGGGGAAAATCGGTGAGATGATTTCTCAAGCCATGCAGAGTAAGGTTTTTCGTAATTCACACATTATTTTTCTGTTTTCAGAAACGTCTATTGGATCCAAGAATCACGATTCTTTTGAAGCACCGAGAGTGGAAAAATATGAGAGACGTGCCCCGGTGAAGAGTAAAATTGCAAATATTCGAAATGTGATCAGAACGGAACGCAAAATTCCACCAGAAGCTATTCCGTATTTCGAACGACGACTACAATCCGATCCGATGTTTCGCCAACGCATCGACGATGTTTTAGCTGATGTATGTTAGAAGTTCAAGAAAATTAAAGTTATTTATCGTTTTTAGGAAGAAGATGAGCGAGGTCGGGAAACAAATATGTCATATGCCTCCGACAATAATCGATATCGCAGCGATCCCGAATCTGGATTAATGCGAGAATGTGTCACTGTACAAAGAAGTATTCGATATGACAATGGTGTTTCTTTTGATGCGAGACAAGATTGGACCAAAGAGAGAAGTGTTCCAAGAGGTATGATGATTACGTTTTCAATTTTTAATCCGAAACTTTTTGAAGAATATAACAACCGCGAAAAATGGTCCAACCAAGATGATGCACCAGTATCTGTATATCAGCCGGGACCCAGCATCAGCTATTATCCAACACAAGCTGCTGAAAAACCGTACGAGCTATTAAAATCATCTAATTCTAAATGAATAATTCCAGGTATTATGTAGAGCACTTGCCGGACAATGAACCATTCGAAAACACTTTTCGGAAAGATGATGAAACGGCGAAGCGGGAAGCAATTATTCGGAAGAAATATGGAAGAAAATAAATACTTGTAAGATTAACTATTTCAATTTCTATACATAAGAAATAAACCTATTTGATGTATGATTTGAAAATAGTTCAATGCACAAAAAATTATATAACAAGAAATAACATGAGCAAGGTGATACAAATTAATTTTTCCGCTTGATGATTCTGTTCCCTAAACATCGTCCTACTCATTTTTATCATATTATTCGATTCATCTAAAAATGAGAGGTTTGTTGAGACTTTTCAACTAATATCCTAATGTTGTAAAGATGTGGATGGTCGCAATTATGCAACAATCAACTACTCTGATCGTTCTCTTCAACAATATATGACAAACATAGCTAATTTGATTGCCACTCCTATCAATTTTCTGGCTTTTTATCTGATAATATACAAATCGAAAAAAGAGCAAAAAATCTACAGATACATTCTATTCGTGCATCACTTTTCGTTCTATATATCTAACGTGTTTTACGGATCAATAGCTAATTTTGTTCTTCTGTTCCCTTTCCCGGCAATATGCACGATAGGATTGACAACAAATTACATCTCCAGCTTTTGGACATGTGTGAGTTCAAAACATTGTTTCGAAAAAGGTCTTCTTCCAGCTTATTTGGATAGGACTATTTGGAATTTTTGTTTTCTTCGCTTATCTTCTGTTAGTCGTTCGATTAAGAATAATTGCAAGAAGAGGAGGAATTTTTGATGTAATTGAACCATTTCCAACTAACCAGGAACCGGTCTAACCTCATGATTGCTAAACGACCAACTGAGCACATCATTCGATAGCTTTTTGAATGTAGAGTTCAAATTCATTTTCCGTTTTTGCCGAATGAGCCTCGATCATGGCGAAAACGGGCTCCGAAAGTCATATTTTCGCACCTAACTGTTAATTTGAGTGACAAAAGCCTAATTTTCAGATTTTCAAATTTTTATTCGGCAAAAACCGATTGCAAATTCAAATTCTACATGAAAAAAGCTATCGAATAGTGTATTCAGTTACTCATTTAGCAATCATGAGGTTAGACCTTTCCCGAGTAAGACCCATTTCCTTTTCAGTTCACGAATCAATCTTACACAATCATATCTTCTGTAATACTGATGTATATTTATTTTCCGATTAGTGGTCTGTGGATCAACGCATACTACCCGAAATACGAGCAGATTAGTTTTGTAAAAGAGGTTCTTTGTTCATATATATAAGACAAAAAATATGAAATTCGCAGTTCTACCCAGCCAATCTTCATGCTTTCAACAACCCTAGCATACATGTAGATATCAGTGATAAAAATCAAGCAGCCATAGTTGCCCTCCTCATCTTCCTACTATTTTCTGGTCTTTTGGTAAGTTTAGTGGTCTCGTTCTTTACTACTCCGTGTTATTAGATTTATATACTCTTATACACGGCAATCCTTTACGAAATCGGACAGCAAACAAAGATCAAGAGTTCAAGAACGACCAAGCAGCATAAGAAAGTTGTAAATGGGGCAATTATACAAGTCGGGGTTAGGTTTGATTTGTGATAACATATTTGAAGTTAAGGTAATGATAATTGCCAACGGAATCATGATTTCATTGTTTATTCAAGTCAGGAATGCTTTTGCTGATCCATCCACTGATACCAGAGGTATCCTAATTTTTTTGTTTCGTTTAAACTTTAACCTCAGTATCACTTGCAATCGCAAACAGTTGTTTAATCATTGCTTCAGTTCCATGCCTTATTTTCATGATACTCCAAAACGGGACGTATCGACACGAAGTAACACATCTCTTTCGGCGACATTCACAAAAAATGAAAAGCTCAATTTTAGTAGCCGGGAAGTCTACCATATAATTAGATATTATTAATCATAGTTCACATTTTCATCATAGACTACGAACCCGATTCTTGTAACATAGCAGAATTAATAAATCACAAATCTCATGAAACACATTTTCCTACTTCCACCTAATCAAATCAAACAACTCAAACGTTTTTTTTCCTTCCGCGAAGTAACATTTACTACATATGCCGCGTCAGGTAGATTTACGAGTATACGCTTCTGTCGTTCAAAATGATTATTCTACACAGTATACTATGACTATACTAATTAATATTCTATCCACTCCAATATGTGCCCTTATATGCTATTTGATTATTTTCAAATCCCGAAAAGAACATCCGGCATACAAATATATTTTGTTGTTGGCTCAGGTATCACAAAACTTTTTGATTCAACCACAGTTGTGATCTTTAGATATGTTTTTATTCTGCTCAACTTTTCCTAGGATCTTTTTTTGGACTGGTACTCCTTTATCCGTTCCCAGCAATGCGTAGTATTGGAATACTTGCAGAATTCATTGACACGTTCTTTCTTTGTGTAATCATTCGTAAATCGCCTGGTGATTCATAATTTTTTCAGATGATATGGAGCTATTTATTTTCAAGTTACATTTATCTTACATTCCTACTTTTACTTGTACGTCTTCGAATTGTGGCTAGACCTGGAAAAATTTTCGATGTAGGAGTTATAGTCCAGCTCATCCACAGTCATAATTGTTGCAGCTCTCAAATGTTAAATGGATTATTATCTACATTTTGTTAGCTGTTTACGTTTACTTCCCAACGTCTCTATTATTTTTAACTACTTATGCGACACAAGATGAAATGCACGACTATATCAGAAAATTTTTCCCAAATAGTTTAGAAGCTCTACAAATGCCAGGACTGTACTTAGTGTTGAGTAAGACGGTTCATGAATATTTGATGATCATGTTGCTAATGGTCATATTCACTGCATTATTTGTATGAATGCAATTGTTTGGAATATATATGAAACTCGTACTTTCAGTTGGTAGTGTTTTTATTCAAAGCTGTGTCATACGAAATTTGTGAGCAATCAAGAACATTGAGCAGCAAGTCATTGGGATCTCAGAAAAAGATACTACATAATCTTGTTGTTCAAGTAAGTATGTCAATATGAGCTAAACTAAACAATGCTTCAGGGTGTTGTTTTTGCTTTTTTTGTGGCAGTAGCCGTCCTTCTACTGCTGAAAAACTTTTTTATGGATCCTTCTGTTAGCTCACGATGTAACCAAGGCTTATACATTCAGATACGAAAATATATTTTCAGCAACAAACATTGTGGCAATGGTATGCTTTTGCGGAACTCCTATTGGTAGTCAATTGATGAATATTTACCGAACAAGCCCATACAGAGATTGTGTTACGGGAGTATTCTGCAAAAAGAGAACCAGACAATCATCACTTTCACACCCAACTTCTGTGTTTATTAAAACTCATATGTAAACTTCAAGAACTGTTTTTTCATGTCCTTTATTTTATGGAAATTTTAAAGTAAAATTTTTCACCGAGTTGAAGTTTCTGGCCAGAACAAAAACTAGTTTCAGCCGAATCAGACACATTAATTCAATCATTTTTCATGTTCTTCGATCAATCAAAGAAAATAATTTGTTCATCAATTAATCCAATTGTTCGAATTTAATTAGAAACAAAAACATGTTGACTCATGGCGGGGAGGGGTAAATGGACAAAACAAATACCTCCGGGTTCATATGTGTTCCATTCCAGTGACTGAAAAAGTCATGGATGAAATTCATAGTATCAATCACTTTCATTTAAAAAAAAGTATCCTTCAATAGTTATATCAGTCATTCAAAGTTTTTGACAAGGGTTATAGTTCATAAATGTTTCTCATTTCACATAACCTGATAGTTGTTTTCATTTCACAGATTCTACAAATATTTTCCATTCCTGCTCCATTCATTCCTTGTTGTTCCTTCCTTCTGTTTTTTTCTATTGAAACTTCCAGTTCTTTAAATTCCTTGTTTTGCTCACTCTCTTTGAAAACATTGTATTAATACAGGCAGACCAGCCAGTCAAAACACTCTCTTCTCCTCTTTGTCAGCCTTTTGATTCATTGAGTAATGTTCAGTCTAAATTTCACAGAACTGATTTTCTGATTCTGTGTAACTATGTGTTGCCATTTTTTTATTGAAAACTTGTTCGTTCGATAACAACGTTTCGAACTCTTATGCAAATTTCAAAATCCTTGAAACAATGCTCATTGACCTCTGAAAAATACTCAAAGATCACTCACATTGCCATATAAATATTGTATTTGCATGTCACACTTCCCCAATCTATCTGTTTTTGAGTGTTTCCTCCCATTATCATACCATTTGATATAGGCGACGCATTCGTTTTTCGACCGTATTTTGATTAAGATTCAATAAGATCACTGTCTTAGATCAATTCGTTCAAATGGTTTCCCTTTATAAATTCCCATTTTCTTGCAGGTTACTCCCTCATTCTTCTAAAAAAAATGGCGCTATGGGGAAATTACTACAGAATGATCGTTCTTATGATCGGATTTTTCTGTCTAACATCGGTGTGCTCTAACTACATCGTTATAAACTTCACATTTATTTGTATGAAAAATGATATGACAGATGCTGTGCCAGATGCAAATGGAGTAACTTTATCAATTCCTTACATACCAACAACCATAACCTATTCAGACACTTCACAGCATTTATGACTACACTAGCAGTGAGAAGAAATGGATCATGTGGGCAGTGGCAGCTGGTACAATGCTCGGTACTGTGCCTATTAATCTCCTTTATGTTCGTTTTGGAGCAAGGTAAGTTGGAAAGCACATATTCTAAATTACCAATAAAATTTCAGAGCTCCATTCTTCCTTGCTGGCTTGACATCTATAATTTCTACAGCTCTTATTCCATGGTCAGCTGGTTTCAACTATTATCTGCTCCTGGTCTTCCGTTTTTTACAGGTCAGTCATTCCCTTCTTCAATCTCCCATCCATTACTTTGCAGGGTGTAGCTTATTCGGCAGACTTTGCCGCGATCGGTCTTATTACTGTTCGCTGGGCTCCACTCACTGAAACTGCCACATTCATTGCTGTAATGACATCGTTCACAGGAATCTCTTCAACTCTAACAAATCCAATAACTGGAATGATCTGTGAAAGTTCTTATGGGTGGAAATGGTCATACTATCTTCATGCACTTGTTGGACTTGTTCTCTTCATTGTTTGGGCGCTCGTTTATATTGATCACCCACAAGATACTGAAAGAGTATCAACAACCGAATTGAAGAAGATTCAGAAAAACAAATCAGCAGCTCATATTGATAAGAAAACGCCAGTTCCTTATAAGGTAAATGAGCAAGTATTAGTATCTCCATCTTGATATTTCAACAATTCAGAAGATTCTCACTAGCCCGATCATCTGGTGTATCTGGATCAATGCATTCTTTGAAATATCGGCAGTAATCGTATTCACTAGCTATATGCCAATATATTTCCATGAAGTTTTGAAATTCACTGTCACTGAAACTGGTTTCTATGTGGCACTTGTGTTATTCGTATGGGTTCCAGTCAGATATGTCACAGCAATCATGAGCGACAAAATCAGATTCATCAATGAAAAAGTAAAGATCATGATTTGCAACACATTTGCAGTTGGAATATCTGGTCTCCTCTTTGCTGCGATTGGGTAACCTTCTATCTAAAACTATTCCAACTTTATCTGCCTACAGATTCATACCAGTTGAGCAACGATACTTATCAGTGACTGTATTCATCTTGTGTATGTGCTGTGTTGGCGTCAACTCTGGCGGATTTTACAAATGTGGCGTACTTCATGCTCGCCAATTCTCTCATGTTGTTATTGCTGCAATTCAATGGACTAAATGTTTAGCACTATTCTCAGCTCCAGCTGCTGTGGCAGTATTCGTAACAGATGAATCGAATAGGTTGGAGTGGATGGGAGTGTATCTATTGTTTGGAGTGCTGATGATGATTGTAAATTGTTCAGTGAACGTATGAATCAAAGTATTCGGATATTACAGGTTAACTGCGTGTCATACTGTATGTTCACTGATCAACCAGCTGAATGGACGGATAGTGAGGATACAAAGACTAAGGAAGTGTGCTAAAATGATACTGTAAATACTGTAAACTTGTATAGTTTGTCTCTTGATGGAAGGACACATTTTTTTTGTGTAGGTTGTAAATGTTATGCTAATTTTAATAAAGATTTGCATATTGAATTCGTTTCCAAATGAAAAGGGCACGTGGTTCGGAAAACGCAACAGTTTTCATACAGGTCATTTTGTGTGGAGCTCTTAAAATTAGTTTTACTAACTCAAATCTATACGCCATTTGATTCATTCCCAACTAACACGATCACAAATTTTGGAAAAAAACCATGCATTATCCTCTTACCTCATACTCTAAGCCAATAAAACCCACCAGTTCAAATCCAAAACTAAAACACGTTTTCTGATCACCGTTGATCAATCGGTGGGTTCAATATTTCGATCATTACACATTTTAATCACATGGTCAATAAGTTCATATCGTTCAACTTTTCATTTTCCCAGAATCCCTTTTTTGATCAACTTGAATATGTCAAAGATTTGGGGGAACTACTATAGGTATTGAAAAATCCAACAACACCTTGATCGAACTGATTGAAGATTCCTCATAATATTGATCGGTTTTTTCTGCCTGGCGTCAGTATGTTCAAACTATACCGTCATAAATTTCACCTTCATTTGCATGAAAAATGACATGTCAATTGTTCGACAAGATGATAATGGGGTGAAGAATAGTCTGATGAGACAATATCTATGGATACATGATATATTCAGACAATCAGTAGTATCTATGATTATACAAGCACTGAGAAGAAATGGATAATGTGGGCGGTGGCGGCTGGAACCATTCTTGGAACTATTCCAATTAATTTGTTATATATCAAATATGGAGCGAGGTATACCCACATTGTTTCATTTTATTTGAAACTTGATTTCCAGATATCCATTCTTGATAGCCGGAGTTGTATCTTCCATCTCGACTGCATTCATTCCGTTAGCAGCAGAAATCAGTTTCTTGTTGTTGCTTCTCATAAGATTCCTACAAGTTGACACAATCTTTGATAACAAAAAACTGAACAATTTTAGGGGTTGGCATACTCAGCGGATTTTGCCGCAATCGGATTAATGACTGTTCGTTGGTCTCCATTATCCGAAACCGCCACGTTTGTTGCAATCCTCACCGCGTTTACTGGTATATCATCCGTCATCACCAATTCAGCAACGGGTGTCATTTGTGAAACATCATACCTCGGTTGGAAATCTGCATTTTACATTCATGCCGTTGTAGGAATCATACTATTTGTCCTCTGGACTGTTATATACATTGATGATCCACAAGATACTGATAGGGTGACAAGTACAGAACTCCACAAGATTCAAAAAAAGAAATCAGCGGCACATTTGGATAAAAAGACACCAGTACCGTATAAAGTGAGAAAAGCATGTTGCTCAAACAAATGCCTCGTCTTAGAAAATCCTTACCAGTCCAGTTATTCTTTGCGTTTGGATTAATGCGTTTTTTGAAATGTCAGCAGTTGTGATGTTCACAAGTTATATGCCAATATACTTCCATCAAGTTCTGAAATTCGGCATAACTGAAACCGGATTCTACGTGGCTTTGGTTCTTTTCAGCTATTTACCAATTCGTTTGGTAGCAGCGTTGCTCAGTGATAAGATTCGAGCAATAAATGAAAAAGTTAAAATTATGATATTCAACACCTTCGCTGTTGGAGTTTCCGGTTTCTTTTTCGCTATCATTGGGTATTTTTAATGTTTGGAATATCATGTCTTTTGAATTTTTCTCAGATTCATTCCAGCGGAGCATAACATGCTTTCACTGTTATCATTCATATTATCAATGTGTTGTATTGGTGTTAACGCTGGGGGTTTCTATAAATGCGGAGTTCTTCATGCCAGGTTTATTTCCGATTTTTGGTAAATCTAAAAGATATTCAGGCAGTTTGCGCATGTTGTTATCGCTGCAATTCAGTGGATGAAATGTTTGGCGCTGTTTTCTGCTCCAGCACTGGTTTCCATATTTGTTAGTGATGAAACGAATCGAATGGAATGGATGTGGGTGTATTTGTTACTTGGTGGTCTTATGATTATTGTTAGTTGACTATTCTTTTAAAAAGACAACTTCATATTTTCAGACTAATTTCATATCCTACTTTATATTCACTGATAATCCAGCTGATTGGACGGATTGCAGTGTTTCTAGAAGAAATTCAATTGTTGAGAAGATATAGTAACAACAATTTTATAACAAAAACTTCGAAAAACAACAAATAATAAAATTGATAACAGTCGAATAACAGTCGAATAACAGAAAAATAAATGTTTAAAATCTAATTTAACGTTTTCTAAACTTTTTTGCTTTCCCGAACGATGGTGATTTTCCCGACTTTCTTTTCATTCCTCCTTTCTTGCCTTTCTTTCCCTTTTTCTCATCCTGATCTTCTTCCAAATCTTCAAGCATTTCAGCGAACTAAAAAAGAAATATTAAAATTAGTGCAACTAAAAACAATTACTCTATCTCCAGCCAATTCGTAATCGTTCTCGCCGATTTCTTCGTCGCTTGATTCGTCATCTCCGAAAATGTTTGATGATGTTTTTCCACCACCTACGTCTTCATCTTCATCGTCATCATCTTCAATATCGTCTTCATCAACATCATCTTCCACATCGTCCTCCATATCACCTTCGTCTTCTTCATCATCCATATCTTCGAAAGCGTCGTCATCATCCTCGTCCATGTCAACATCCTGTTCAGCATTCTTCTTCTGAAAATTTTAAAATAGAATCCAAGAGCCACTGAAAAAAATCTCACCTTGTTTTTATTTTTCTCCGAAGAGAACTCTTTACTGTAATCAATATCGAATTCCTCGTTGAGCTCTCCTGGTTCGAATCTTTCCAAAAGCTGTTCAAATTCTTCCGAATTGACAGACTCAGCATAATCCCATTCATCATCATCCTTCTTTTCTTTCTTCACCTTATCCTTCATCAAACTAGACGTGTAACGATGCAAGAATCTCTCATCAGCTGGAATTTCTTCTCGTCGCTTTTGAGTGTACTCCTTGGAATCAACAGCCAATTTTCGAACACCCCATGGATCATGTGCCTTCTTACGAACCACACGCTTTCCAGCTTTCACGACAATTTCTTTCGGATTACGGAATGCGAAACGATCAAGGAAACTCATGAGTGTGAAATCGTTTAGTGAGTCTCCACCATAATTGATCTCTCCACCTTCCAACAAACATTTTGCGAAAACGGAAACTGACGGGTGAAAGTGTTTGGAAAGAAGAAGCAGTTCACTATCGGCAACTTGACTTGCATCAACAAACAACGGATTTCTCGCTTCTGGATCATAAGGCGATTTCGCCCCACGAGCTGTTCCAGTTTCCCTATGAACCCATCCACCATTCGACGATGCTCCAAGTTTTCCTGACATTTTCTTCTTTTCGATAACCTCGTTGTCAGCGTCCTTTTCAACTTTCTAAATAATAAATATGATGTATCAGTAAAATAAAAGATTCACTTACAACTTCTTTCTTCACATCTTCCCTAATAATTTCATTGCCTTCAGCATCCAAGTCTACATATCTTTCTTCGTCATCATCTTCATCAAGTTTCGACACAACTCTTGCAGATGGCTGTAAACTCATGTATGCATTTTAGAAAGTATGTATTATTGATTACCCCGATTTCTTTATTGAGAACAACAAGAACTTCTCCAGCTCTCTCTTTCTTCAAGCGAGAAATGAGAAGAAGGATACTAGCAGCAAATTCCGAATTGACGTTTACAGCAACTTGCAAAAGTCTCTTAATAAAGCTTCTGACACGTTGTGCCGATGGATCTTCTTTCAGTGTATCAAACACAAGCTTGAGTAGCTGAGCATAAGCGGCCGGTGGACAATGATCTACTAATTTACGGTATAGAGCATTGTAGAATCGATCAGAGACATATTCACTGGAAAAAGTTTTTATTTTAAAAGGGAATTTTTAAAACTAACTTCATCTTGTGAAACTGGAAGAGTAGTTTTAGAGCAGGTATCGATGTTCGGTAGTTCGAATTGTGTGCCAAGAAATACACATCCTTCACGTCTTCCAATAATTTATCAACATCCTTTGCAAATGGGAATGCTCGATTCGCGCCAGCAAGAATGATAGGCAAAAGTCTACTATCAGTGATCTTCTTATTGACGATAGTTTTGAAAAGTGACAGATAAATGGACATGATACGGCAACATAGTTCGGAATCTGTTTTCTTGAACTTCATCTGCGACAAGAATGTAAGAGAGTACAAATGAGCACGTTCGTTAACATTCTTTCTGAATTAGGGGTAATAATTGTAGTTTCATGACATATTTTTTTCTTACCTGAAGATCAATTGCTCGATTTCATCAACCATTACAATTCGCATTGCGGGATGCTTTCGTGAAACGTCTTCCAGGATATAAACGACATGAGAGCCGATTTTATAGTTTGGATGACCAAATGCATTAACCAGTGTAGACAGAATCAACTGGAAAAATCAACTGTATTTTAATTATTTAAAAGTAACATACACTTTCAGCTTCTGGTCTGGATGATAAACAACTGGCAAGCGTCTTCAATGCACGCTTAATAACATCTTCCAATGGTCGTTTAACGATTTCCTGAAAATAAAGGTCTGCTAAACATTTTGTTTAAGTGATAACATACCAAAAGAGTTTGAATGAACTGTTGATAAAGAATTTTCAGTTCATGTTCGAACGCCCAGAGCAACAGAATCTTCCTACGAGTTCTATCGTTTCCGGATGAAAGAGCTGTCAATTCAGTTAACGCTCTTTTCGAGAATGGAACTAATTTTCGATTTTCAGGAAGGCAATGATTGATGAAAACGTCTTCAAGAATCGCTGAAAAAATCTTTTTATTATTTCTATTAAACTGTTCACTTACGAATGATATCAATAACATCACGCGTTCCTTGCTTCTTACAAGACGCGATCAACTTTTCGATATATTCTAATGAATGAACTGGCGACTTGTGCATCTGAAAAATATTTTTTAACAATTAATTTTGGAAAATATGTACCTGCAACTGCATTGCGGTTCTTTTATCGGCAGATGTACCTTTGTTGATAACCGAGTACAACCAAGAAGCTTCTGATCCGTTTTCTTCTTTTTCTTCTGCAAAAAATTATTCCTGTAGTCAGCGAATGCAAAAAAATAACTTACTGGTCTGAAGTAGAGCAGCATCTTGTGCCAAAATATCTCGTCCTTCTGTCAGCAATTCATTGATTTTTGTAGCATTCAGCTTCTCCACTTTTTCATCTTCAACTTCATCGATTTGGTATGTGTACCACTTTTTTCCCTCTTCATGTTTCACAAGAACTCCGCCTTGAACCAGCATCTTCTTGAGTTGCCGCTTATTGTTAGGCTTGACTATAGCTTCCGATGGTTTCTGTTCCGTTTTATTGAACCCATTTTTCGGTTTCGTTGTTTTGACTTGTCCACTTTCAAACTTGGCAATAGTTTTTTCAGCCTGAAATGAACTCTGCCATTTAAAATGTCTAGAAATAACCTCACGTTCAAAAGTTTTGCATCATTCTCTTTCTTTTTTAAGTCTTTTTGAACTTTTGGTTTTTTGGTGGCCTTGACTGCCTTTTTGAGCTTCATTCTGAATTATGCTGATCAAATAGAAGCAAACGGTACCGTATCAATTGAAAATATGTGGGGAGATATGAAAACCTCTTTCCAGACTAATACACAAATACACAGATTTAAATCCAAACTTTATACAGACAATAATTACTCAAAACCGGTGTATATACTACGAAAATTGAGATGGGAAGTGAGTGGAAACAATACAAATGTCGCATTTTATTTAAATGAGATGTACGAGGTGAATTCAATGAGAAGTGAAATATTCCTTTGCAAATTGCTCACTTCGAACTGTCACATTGAACACAGGATTGATCTCAGCCTGTAAATTTTTTATGTTAATATTTTGGAATAGTTTTTAAAACTACCAATCGGTTAAATTCGCCTCCGAGAACGTTCCCTTCTTTTCTCATTGAATATTTTTGGGCAATCGATAAGCCACTCAAAACATAACAAGTGTGGTATAAGTCAACGCCTGAAAAACTTTAAAATTATTTAAAAGCAAAGTTCATTCCGGCACCTTTGTCAGGCTTGTCCTTGAATCCTCCGCTGAATGATTGTGATCCAACATAGATGTACTCTTCTAGCATTCTTGCCTCGAATAATCCTCTTTCCAATGCCCTTTCCTCACGCTCCATTTCTCCATCCAGCAATGGGAAAATTGCACCTTGCCAGAAGCTGTAGCATCCATCGACAAGTTTGTTAGTTCTTCCTTGGAATCCTCCTTCATACTTCATTTGACGACGAGTGACCCAACGCAAAAGACCTTCGAAGTCAGCAAGACGGAAGCTGAAAAACAAAAATTTCTCCAGGTTTCAGAATCAAAATTCACCGATTGAGTAAAACAAGAGCAGCAACAGCACAATATGAATATCCTCCGTGTGCCTCGGTAAACGGTTCACCACCAAATCCTCCTTCGTACGTTTGACAACTGACAATCCATTCAGCTACTCCTTCACTTATCTCTGACAATGGAAGACCAACGATTTCGCAAACAGCCAATGCACAGTACGCTGATCTCATGTCGATCTATTAAAAGGGGTTTTAGAAAGTATTTGATACGTAAGCATTTACTTCTCCACCGATGTGCATTGAAAATCCACCACTTTCGTCTTTCATGTTTTTCAAATATTGAAGTAATGTGACTTTATTGATTGATTTCAAAGCTTCTTCACTCTCCAACAAAACGAGACACATCACAGCTGCATATGTTGGAGCGAGATGAGCGTACTGTCCTGGTCCACCTAAATTCATTGTAAAATTAGAGAAGCTCAAAATTTTTTCTTACCTCCATATCCACCGTCTGGATGCTCGCATGTTTTGATAAAGTTGATTACATCCATTTTCAAATCATCAGGTATATCTACTTCCAAAATTTTGAGCGAATTGATTGCCCAGTATACCATCCATGAGCGGCTAGCATCAAGAGTCTAGATGAAACATATTCTTTAAAAAAGACACACGTTGACAAACCGAATAACTGGCAGGTCCGTTTTTCAAGTACTTCAGCAAATAAGCTGCATGCTTTTGTCGATGCAATGTAATCGCTGATGTATCTTCATCGTCCTCGAACGGTGTCAAAACAATGCTGTTGTAGAGCTCGCCTAGTGATGTTTCAACACGTTTCTGAAAAAAAACAATAGTTAGATTTTATTGATTCCCTATTCTCTACCTGTTCAGTGCTGCTGTAGGTGAAGTTTCCATCATCATTGAATGCTTGACTTTCTTGGAACGAACGAAATGGGATCGATGACGCCATCTAAAACATAAATATTAATATGAACTAATATATATATATATCTTATTTGATCAAATATTTGAGAAAAAAGAAATTTATGAACAAAATAGCTAATAGCTTTTTTGGCTATTTAAATAGCCAAAAAAATCTGAATTTTTCGAAAAATCCTCCATATTGCAAGTGTGCTCTATTTCGGCGCTTCCGTACTCCACACGGATTTCCAGAAGACGAATGAATTTCATTTCTAATTAATTCAAGAAGTTCAAAAAGTACTTTGATCTCATTCAAATATTTTTTTGGTCATAATATGTCCGATTTAAATATTGTTGGCAAAGTTTTCTCTCATTACACGATTCTTTGGTATAAATTGTTCCTATTTTAGGTCATTTAATTTGAGTTTCGTTGTAATAATTGCATGTTAATATTCCTAATTATATGTTGTAAAATAATAAGGTAAACAGTAGAATTCTAAAGCAACTCCTCCCATTTTTGCAATAAGTGCACACAAAACTTTATTTTCTGTTTACGATATACACAGGGCAGAGAAACTATGGAGTCTTGTTGTTTTTGTGCCCGTTCCTCGATTTTATGTCTAATCCCACTATTTTCCGAGTGTTTCTCATCAGAAACCAATTGCACCATCATCATTTATTTATCAGTGATCAAATTTGTTATCAACGTTTTTTTTTCTGTGAAATTTTTTTCGAAGAATCTTCAAGTTTTTACATTTTGCAACTATTCGTTCTCATTATCTGCTTTTTGTTCTTATTCGAGTTATTTTTAAAACAGTTCTCTTTCAGGTAATGTCGAAGTTCCCAGTGCCATTGAGAACAATCGGCGGGCTCCGTCCATCTGCCACCGCCGCTCTTTCGGTCACAAACGTTGGCTTTGCACAGGCAGCACGATCGTATACCGGAGCCATCTCAAAGTCGGGATTAGTCGGAAATGTTGCTCGTCAATATCCAAATGCTGCTCGTTTTGATATCAAAGGCGTTCGACTATTTAGCAGTGGTTAGTGTTCAAGTTCTACAATTTCTATCAACTTTCGAAAGTTACAGGAAACCTTCCTAATCACAAACGGGTTGCTCTCCCAGCACTTTCACCAACAATGGAGTTAGGAACTGTTGTCAGCTGGCAAAAGGCAATGATTAAATAACATCCGTTCATTCTTCAATTCTAAAATTTCAGAAAGAAGGAGACCAACTTTCCGAAGGAGACCTTCTTTGCGAGATTGAAACCGACAAAGCCACAATGGGATTCGAAACACCCGAGGAAGGATATCTTGCGAAAATTTTGATTTCTGAAGGATCGAAGGATGTTCCAATTGGAAAACTTTTGTGTATCATTGTTGAAACTGAGGCTGATGTCGCTGCATTCAAAGATTTCAAGGATGACGGAGCTTCTCCCGGAGGCTCTGCTCCAGCCAAGTCGGCACCTGAACCAGCAAAAGCGCCAGCTGCTGTAAGTTTAATTGCTTGTACAATGCTTCTATTTCTGAATGATAACAGCCACAAACGCAAGCCCCACCAGCTCAAATGTATCAACCCCCATCTGTTCCAAAATCAGTACCAGTGCCGCACCCATCGACTGGAAGAGTCTCAGCTTCTCCATTCGCGAAGAAGTTGGCTGCCGAACAAGGATTGGATCTATCAGTATGTCTTATTTGTATCTGTCCTAAATTTTCAAAAAATTGTAGGGTGTTTCTGGAAGTGGTCCAGGAGGACGAGTATTGGCATCTGATTTGTCTCAAGCTGCACCAAAGGGTGCTACTTCTGTGGCCAGTCAAGCGGTTTCAGGAGAAGATTTCACCGTAAGTATTGCAGTTAAGAACAGAAAATGGAATATATTTTCCAGGATATTCCATTGTCAAACATGCGAAAAACTATTGCGAAACGACTCACTGAGAGCAAATCTACAATTCCTCACTATTATTTGACAAGTGAAATTCAGTTGGATACACTTCTTCAGTAAGATTTCATTGTTTTTCGATTCGTAAAAAAACATTCCAGAGTTCGTGAGAAACTGAATGGTCTTCTTGCAAAGGGAACATCTGGTAATGCTACCAAGATTTCAATCAATGATTTCATCATCAAGGTTTGATTCTTTTTTTTCAAATCATCAAAAACAACATTTCAGGCTTCCGCTCTTGCTTGCAAACGAGTGCCAGAGGCCAACAGCTACTGGATGGATTCTTTCATCCGTGAGAACCACCACGTTGATGTCTCTGTGGCCGTCAGTACTCCAGCTGGTCTGATAACTCCAATCATTTTCAATGCACACGCCAAGGGACTCGCTACAATTGCATCTGAAATTGTAGAACTCGCTCAACGCGCGAGAGAAGGAAAACTTCAACCACACGAATTCCAAGGAGGAACCTTCACTGTTTCGAATTTAGGAATGTTTGGAAGTGTGTCAGATTTCACAGCTATTATCAATCCACCACAATCATGCATTTTGGCTATCGGAGGAGCATCCGACAAACTAGTACCAGATGATGCTGAAGGGTAAGAATAATTTCTATCAATCGCGATCAAGTGTATCATTTCTCAGATTCAAAAAAGTGAAAACAATGAAAGTAACATTATCATGCGACCACCGAACTGTTGACGGAGCAGTCGGAGCAGTCTGGTTGCGTCATTTCAAGGAGTTCCTCGAGAAGCCTCACACAATGTTGCTATAAATTTAAATCATTATGAACAAGTAAGATATGAACAATTTTCCAATCAAAACATTTAGTGATCCTATTGTTTGAAAGAATCTCTGTTCTTCTTTACTATATTGCTTTTCAATGCATCATTTTCTCTCCATGATTCTTTTTTTGATATTGTCTATTTTTTATTAGTGTCAAAAGGGTATACATTAGTGTGACCCGTATTTCAATCCTGTGAGTGGTTTTGTAGCCTGAATAGGTCATAATTGATTCGTTATACCCTTTTTAATTGTGCATCCCCGGTATTTTATTTAGATTCTCTTAAGTAAAACATTTGAAAACTAGTTTCGAATGAAGTAAATTTATAGTTAAAATAAAAGTTTATAAGTATTGATTGAACCTCGTATTGCAAAAGATATCCATAAAATCTAGTTATTCCTAATTGATTATGCTGAATGTTGTTGGCATCTAGCGACGGCAGAAACCACATGTACGAGCACAGAAAGAAGTGAGATAACGTTGATGAGTCGGTGATCGACAAAATTGACGCCATTGTGGGCACCGACCTTGAGCATCACGATCAATGCATTCTGAAATAGTTTGAATTGGTTGATAAGATATACTTTATATCTGACGTCCTGCTCCTTGTGGCTGTTGGAAAACGTTTTGCCTGTTAGCAGCGAAGTTACTCTGCCCTCTTCTTCTTTGAAAGTTATTGTTGTTATTGTTGAACACGGAATTAGGTTGTTGCGCGATGATTCGTTGACGAGGACGAGGTGGAATCACTCGGAATGGCGTAGTTATTGGTCTGAATTCAAACAAATCTCAAAAATCTGAAATTGTATGATTACTCTTGTGTAGTAGGAATAATAGATGGAGTGTCAACAGCAGCTGAAGCTGAAAATCCAGAAGATCCCTGGCGATTATTGAATCCATCTAAACAAGAGGAAAGTTTTCAAGAAACAAAAAAGTCTCTGAGAAAGTGTCACTGTTTGCCTGTTGTTTTATGTTCAAATTCTACGTCTTACACATACGTCTATGCATTATTTCCATACCTGCGACTGGAATAATTCTCGTCATATGCGGTGTTGTAGATGTCGGTTGTGGCTGAAATGGTTAGTTATTTGTTAGTTAATATATCATTAACATCTAAAAGTATACTGAATCAACGGAAAACATATTGACCTGAGATGCAGCCAGTTGAGATTGTTCGAGCGCTTGAGCTCCCTAAAAATTTCGAGTAATTATCCGACAAGTAGGAATTGAAACCGTGCAGAGGGAGGCGAGAAGTGTGGAACATGCCAATGCTTTATAACTATGTTGTTGAGCGTTAATTCAAACAAAAAGAGGACCCGATTAAAAAAGAAGCAATAAATAAACCAAGGAAAATAATAAATAACATAAAAAAGCGTTGATTAATTGAACGGACGGTTACGCACAATGCTGTCGAATACACGGAATGTCTCCATCTTAAACTGTTTGACTTGTGGTGGAACAGATGGCATTGGTGCTTGATATCCAGGGAAACCATCACGATTCAAACGGCATGGTGGAATTGGACGGGATCGAACTGATTTCACCCAGAATTGTGTTTGATGTTTCACAACAGTGGCACTGGTAATGGGATGATTTCTTTTAGCAAAGGTGATCAGCAACTTACACAAATTGAACGGTATCACTTTCTTCATCAACTTTCCACCACATTTTGATATGTTTCTTCTTCTCATCGTGCGAATGAGTTGCAGAATCCTTATTTCTATAATATCTATCTGAAACAAAAAATCGAAAAAAATAAATACCTGAAACACTGTTGTTGCCATGATCCATTGTCATCCAATCTCACTAGTTGACCGATTCTCTCTCCCAACTGATCTTGATTCCATTTGTATGGCTGGATGACGAATCCTTTGAACCAAATCGACTCATTCAATCCTTGAAGAGTTACTGTAAAAGATGCATTAGTTGAATAACTTATGAATAATTATTACATCCTATTGGCTGATTCCTCCAATAACACTTCTGATCTACTGCAATCTCATATGGTGGAGGTGTCAATTGTAAGCCGCCTTGATGTTCAACAGCTTCGAGTGGATTCATACTTTCGAAAGCTGCATGTACACATGGTGCACCATCAGGCCAACAGGATACTGTGACAATTGTAGTGAATGATAGGAACAGGAACCCAAGCATTCTTTTTGAGAAACAACTGAAAGAAATGGAACAGTGAAAAACGACAAAGTGTAAATTGAAATTGATAGAGACCGGAGATTTGGAATGGAATGGCATTGAAAAAAGGAGGTGGAAGACATCAATCATTATAATTTGGGAAAAGACTGGAAACGAGATGAAATGGTTAAGTAAACATTTGTGAAACAAACTTGGTTTATGTATAGTAAAAGGAAAACTAAACTATATGAAATAGAGGGAAACGATTGTAATCTAGAAGTTGAATATATATTTTGAAAGTCTGGGAAAAATAATCTTCTAATTCGAAAAGGTGAACATTTCCAAAAAAACTAGAAAAACGAAGTTTAAAAGGAATCCCATTAATATTGGTATGGTATTACCTTCTTTGTATATTTGATACAAGTATGATACTAGTTGCAACGGGGGTGGTTGTTGCCAAGAAAAATGTTGAACAAATCATCGATATCAAAAGGCATTACGGAAGTAACCTTGCGAAGAAGGAAATAGTGTAATGAATACTTTATACAACACTGAGTGTCGAGAAAAAAATGAAGATGATGAAGAAAATGAGAAGATGAAGTTTTACAAGGACATAAAGTTTGAGGGGGAACGGCTTCAACAGCGTCATGATACTTATGGGCTTCCATAAAGCGAGCAGGTTCAGGTTTTTATAGATTCTTAGGATGCTGTGAAATACTATCACCATATATGTGCCTATAAAAGCCTACACACAATTTTAGTATGTGATACTAAACCATCTGGTCCCATCTGAAGCGGTTCACCAGCAGGCGCGTGTAATAAATATCATAAGTCAGAAGAACGATTCCTCCCAAAAGGTCAACTAAGTAGATGAAAAATGTAATTTGTCTTGAAGAACAAAAAAATGAGAGTGTAACAATATCGAGGTCGAAATGACCATTTCGATGATTTTTCAGCAAACCAGTTTAGCTGTTTTTGTGACTGACGGAGAAAGGAAAATAAAATGGTTTGGTATTTTTAGCAAGAATGATGATGAGGAAGAAGTGAAGCAAAAGAAAGGGATATTGGATAATTATATATTTGTATATGCAAATGATGATTGCGTATTCGATTGGATATCACTTTCATTCAGGTTTTTTTGTATTATTTATGTTATGGCAGATATTTATCATCAAGTACATAACAACATCATTTGAAACTTTCTGTCGATATTTGAAATAGATTGATCGATGAATTTTCATACACTGTTTCAAAAACGTTTCGTCATTTGAAGCTTACACTGCCAAGCGAGGTCGTGCTGTTCACCACGTGATTTTTTGTGATATAATTGGTTCTCTGTAAAAGACGTTTTAACCGAAGCTCAAGCTCCCTGAAAAATTAGAAAATATGTAGTTTTGAGTCCGTTTCGGTACATCTTATTCAGAAACTAATCCCATTTCTTGAGACATGTTATCCCTTCCTCATTATTATTAATTACAACCACCCGTCAGATATATTAACGAGGTAATCCTTGTGGTGTCACAGGTGTGATTAGAAAAACAAGAATATCTGGCAACAGGTGGTTGAGAGGGGAGTGTTACAATAATATTATAAACTCTAGTAATTGCCCCACATTTTTCCAGTTGGATGCTGCGGCAATCGCACCAATCAAAAAAAACGACGAGAATTTGAGCAATAACAAATGACGCATGAATTAACAACATGTCACAGAAAATGATGCGCTAAATTGAGCTTGTGCCGCCTTGTGAAATATGATAACCACCCTCCCGTTCTTTCTCAAGAGACTAAAACAATCAAAAACGAATAAAACATGGATGTTAATCCAGTTGTATCCAATAACCGTCGGGGCGGTAATTCCTTTTGATATGCAACGATTCCCCTTGGGATATTCTGTTTGCTATTAAGGAGGTGGCAGTAGAAGAAGACGATGCGCGGAAGCTCAATACAAACATGTTATTGTTACAATTATGAGGAGGTCATATTCTTTTTATTCTCAAGTGATGGACACCTCCTAGATTTATTTACATGTATACCTTTAACTTTCTTTTTGATGATATGCCGACAGTAATAACAACAAAAAGTTATGTAATATCGCATGGTTGGATGCTTCACGCGAAGGTTATACATTATGGGATCAAATATCGAGAGACATTGTGTTGATACAGTAAATGTTCCACAAATTAGCAGCTATTTGATCTATTCTATATGATTCTCATGAACTTTAATAGTCTATTATGAAGTGATTGAGTTAATTTGATACATGACGCAATACCTAAATGTTCGGGGTTCTATTGAATGTGAGCATTCAGGATGTACACTGATTATATAATGTGGTACAATACAGTTGAGAGGAAACACATTCTCAATTCCGGTCAAGTATGGGAATAATTTTCCAGTCATTAGTTCTCAACAAGAAACATCAAAGACTTATACCATTTTCTCACCTTGATGTGATTGCGCAACAAGTAACTGTATAACCATGAATATTTATCCAACTAATCAAGCACTGACGCAATCTTTCATATATACCACTTCAGCGGTCACTTCAAATGCGTATTCGGGGATTAACTATCGAATAGAGATGAGAAGTGTATCAATTGCTCAATTATTTAATTGATGCCAAGCCGAAACCTTATTAGAAACGGTACGCCGACAAGGGGATTATGTGTTGGAAGCCATGCAACAAAAAGGTTCGATTTCCTATTCCGGTAAATATTTATGAGGTTACAAAGCGGTTATAATCGCCGAGACTTATCTTGTTATTGTCGTGGCTTCTCCGTGTTTTGATCTTTGTTAATTGCACCGCTTCCTGGATACTACAGTAATCTACCTAATCAAGTATATGTGTTGACATGTGCATAACTCTTCCGTATTAACTAGACAGGTGTGTAAACTCGTCAACTGAGAAGACACATTCCTCATTTATAGTCTCCTTAGAATCGAATTGCGCAAATATTTGGAGTGAATTGGCGTTATTAGGAGTGGTTTATTATGAGTTTGCACAGGT
Source organism: Caenorhabditis uteleia (assembly GCA_963573275.1). Lineage (NCBI taxonomy): Eukaryota > Metazoa > Nematoda > Chromadorea > Rhabditida > Rhabditidae > Caenorhabditis > Caenorhabditis uteleia. The sequence goes on from OY752137.1 coordinate 20,574,775, forward strand.
TTACCTCATAAATCAGTCAGTTTACAAATTACAATGTTGTTCAGGAAGTTGGGTGTCCTAAAATGGTATCCGTTTTTTCAGTCTTTTTGTATAACAATTTTGAGCACTTGGAATCCGTCATTTCAGATTTTTCGCCCCATCGTTAATCGCTTGACTCAATTGAATCGAGAGAATGTTTGTAGAAGTTTATAGTTTCGAAAAAATTCAAATATACAAAAAATTTCATCACATTGAATCCATCAAGATGACCTACTTTATTCACCATTTCCACCAACACCATCTCTAAACCTGTCATAATCAGCTCCACCATCTGGTGTGTTCATGTCACTATCTGAATCATCTCATTTTTCCCTCATAAATTCATCAACAACTTGTTCACCCATTGGTGAGAAACAACAGGAAGAGGGTGTCTCTTCCAATGGGGGCGTGGTCCAATGTGCGAGGAGGCGGGGCGGGAGGGTGAAGCTGTGTGCCACCAGTTCGCTCATTCACACCATTTGTCGAGTACACCAACCGTTCTTGTTATTCATCACACCAAATGATTGTAAGTTTGTTGATTTTAGACTTGTAAATTTTTTATAATAACAATTTTGAAAAAAACGTTTTTTCGAAAAAAAAAACGTTTTTTTCCGAAACATGTTTTTGTTTACACTTTTTGGTCTATAAAGAGAGAATTTGGATTCCATGTTCTCAGTTTAAACTTTCAACTTCTTATCATTAATCTTGACATTTTCAGATGCTTACCTTTGCACCAACAACTTCTAGTCATTACGACTTTATGCCAGTATGCTGCTCCTTTGACCATCAAACAACCAACAACTATGAAGTCTCTTATGTTGAAGACACAATGAAATCATCTGAATTTGATGATTCTGGATTTTTCGGTTAGTTTCAAACTAAATATTATTCAATTATCAATAAACACTTCTTCCAGATTCATTCGACGACGATGAACTCCAATCGAAGATCCAAACAATGGCGAGAGAAATCAGTGCAACATTGGAGAAAATGTGCGATAGTTTTGAAGAAGAATTGATGAGTTTGCATGCAAAAACACCACGAACATCTTCTTCCTGGCTTCATCGTCTTGCTTCCTACTTCTTCTAATGAAAATACAATTAGTAGTCGTATTAAATATCATTTCTCAGTGCCTTATCTCGGTTTTCCAGTCGTGATCTCTTATTTTTCATTCTCTTGTCCATCTATTGTGAATGATTGTCCTTCCCCAAGTATTTTAATATTTAATAATAATCTTCTGTACATAAGTAACATATTTAATAAATATGGTTTTTTATAATCTTGTGTTCTTTTAATTCTTTCAAAAACCACTGGACTTCGCGCATGAATAATCCTCAAGACAAGATCAAAGCGTGCCGCTAGATGGCTTTTCGGTAATTATTCAATGAATAATGGATATGTACAAAGAAAACGATTATGTAATCGAAACAGACACATTACCACCTTTTTCGTCCGTTTGTCCCACGAGAATTCTCCCAGTCGGTCATTTTTTATGATTCTGGAGGTCATTACACCTTATTATGGTTGTTAGTAACTAGAAAAAAGCGTCTTCTGAACTCATGCGAATGGAAACGATACATGCATTTATGGGGAGATTCTGATTATAAAAAGTTACATTTCGCTGATGTTATATACACCTTCCATGTCAATATTATGGTTATTAATAACACACCTGTGCCAACAACACCTCACCTATTTCCGTAGCTGTTCCAAAATAGTTAGGATTTGTTGACTTAACGTAGAAAATGATGCAGCCTAATTAGTAAAATACTTCCTGGCAAACACCCGGATGAGAACATTGTAAACCAACACGATTTATGCACACAATGATTAGCACCTGTTAGCCACCAACTACATGACTAGCTTAATTGACACATGATGGGATTGGGATATCCGATGAACATTGTTGTAATCTCAGTTGACCTCTTCCTGTTCATGTAATTCGAGATGCTCCAGGATATCGTTCGTAGAATTTCCTAACAATTTTTCTCCCATCCATCAAAAAGTGACAAACAGTATGCACTACGGCATCTTTGTGGTGTTTATTGAAATTTCCATAAATATTCTTACACCAACATGATGGATGACGTTTTGTATAACAATTAGTGGGGGTGAGATGGTCGCGAACAATAAGCAGATGTGGAAATTTTGTTGAATTCATTTTAGGAAGGAAGGAAGTGAAGATATCCGGCGCAGCTTGCACTTGCAATTCACTGGATTCACCAAATCATTCACACCAATTTGGCGCATTCAATGAGTAAATATTATGAGAAGAACAATACTTGGACCAATGAACAATTAGGCAACACCACCTGCGTAGTGAAGAGCGTGAATATAGAAGAGGGTTGAGCAGAGAAAAGACAATGAGTTTCATAATATTTTGGATAAGTGCTAATAAGATGTATTAATCCTAGTTGATTTTGTTGAGGGTGCAATGTTGTTGTATTAATAATTAAATACTAGATTAGTGTTGTTGAATAATTAAGCACCGTATCAAGTCATCATGTCAAGTACATATATATCTGGACAAATGACAGTCTCTTCATTTCTGCCATATTATAATTGACCTTGAGTTTTTGAGAAGCGGGAATATCCGAACAATGAAAGGCAGATGTTTCACAAGTATTTTGTTGTGTTTATGTTGCATCCGGTGGTGCAATTCATCAACTCAACATAATGTGACGATTTATGCGATTCACAAAATGGGGATGGGTTTTTGTGGCGGGAAAACTATCCCACTAATTTGTTGATTTATTTGAAGAAGTTTTCCTTCTTTGAAGTTATGTGAATTTCCGAAAACGCTTTTGAGTTATTCACTTGAATAGAACACATCTAATCTATTGGCATTCCGATTTGTAAGACCACCAACGACGGTTTTATGGGGTATTTATTAACTAGACAATGGACAATAAAATGATAGATTCATAAGAAACATGTGAACAGAAGGCATAATATTTTAACAAGGTTCTACGAAAAGGGGCCATCATTTTATACATTTTATGAAACAATTTAACTGAATTTAGGAAATTCTAACTAAAACTATCCTCTCACATTGAAAATATCTATAGATCTCTGTTTTTCTCCTCTTTAATGTTCCTAGCAACTGCATGCCCACTGTTTGCAGAATGGCGTGCCTCGCCTGCGAAATATAAATAAGCTCCGCCTTTTTTCGTTTTATTTTTTTCTTGAAACTATTTTTTAAAGTTAAGAAACAAATTTTGGAGAAAATTAATACAAAAAATCACTAATAAATCATCAGAAATTTTTTGCTTCTGTTTTAAAACGAAATAATGCTGACTAAGATCGCAAAATGCTTGCTGGTTGATGATACATTTTTGTCTTGGTGTTTCTTGATTCGTTGCTTGTTTTGTCGGTGTCGTTCTTCATTATTGAGTATGAATTTTCAGTAATAATGACCGATAAATCTACAACAGTTGAAAAGGTGATCGATCCTATTATCGACTTGGGAAATCTTCTTTTCGTTGATCGTGAACCGATTGAAGGAGATGCTGAGTAAGTTTTCATCTAATCAAAGTATTCAGTAAATGAATTTAAGAGAGAATCTTCAAGAGCGAGCTAGAAAAAATACTCAGATGCTTTTCAACAGCATATGGCAACTTGAGCAGAAGCGAGTGGATGACGCCATCACAGTGACACTTCCAGTACCGACTTATCGTTTACCGAGAGAAAAGAAAGTAAGTGGAACTACTATAATAATCAAACCAAATTGTTCTGTTTTCAGCTCCCAGAGAAAAAAGAGCCCACTAAATGGGAGAAATATGCAGCTGAGAAAGGAATCACAAAGACGAAGAAAGACAAGAAAGTATTCGATGAAGCAACCAAAGAATGGAAGCCAACTTATGGATATAGAAGAACTAATGACAATACTAAGGATTGGTTGATCGAGATTCCTGATAATGCTGAAGGCGAGTTATTTAAACAACTTGAGTATTTATCTATCTTTTGCAGATCCAAACAAGGACTTCTTCGCTGAAAGACGGGAACAGAAGAAAGAACGTGTGGCGAAGAATGAGACACAGAGAATGAAGAACTTGGCAAGACAGATGAAAACTACAGTCAAGTCAGGTCCATCAACTGAGAAAATGATTGGTGTCGGTGTTGACGCAAAAGAAAAAACTAAACAACAAGTATGATCTTAATTTAACTGCTCTGAAAATATTTTTGAATATTAGGTTCGCTTCGCTGTTGATCGCGCAAAGGTTGCCACTGCTTCCGTCGGAAAATTCCAGGATGGGTTGAAAGGAGAAAAGACCAACATCAAGACAGGAAAGAAAAGAAAGTTCGAAGCCAATGAGGCTCCTGTGGCAAACGAAAAAGAACGTTCCATGCAAATTTTGCAAAAAATGAAGTCAAAGAAGGTAAACAATAAAATGATAACTTCTCAATAGTTTTATATTTGCAGGCCAAGATTGTCGAAGAAAAGGCTGCTGCTGTTGCTGGACCTGCTCGAGAGTGAGTTTTTTGACAGTTGGAACCACAAATCATTCGTTTTTTTTCAGACAGAAGGAAAGAAAAGTTAAAAAAGGAAACGCTCCAACTAGACAAAAGAGTCAAATCCATCGACAACAATGGTTCAAAAATAAGGTCGACAACAAGAAGAAGAATAAGGGAGGCGGTGGAGCCAAAAAGGGCAAGAAATAAGCGTTTCTCTCGATATTTGTTGAATTTTCATTGTTCAGTTTTGTTGTTTTTATTGTTATGTTTTTATCACTTATCACAACATTCAATAAAGTTATCAAGTTTTGAGAGTTTTTATTTATTTGGAACAAGGTTGAATTCCATCGATACATTCAAAGGTGTTTCAAAGGCTGATGTCAAAAACGGTTGAAAACAAAAAGCAGTAGACGTCTGTGTAAAAACCGAAATATAAAATTTGTTATTAGAAATGTCCGTCCTTTGAATGCAAATCGGTCCTCATTCAGCCGTCCCTTCTGTTTTAGTTACACTCGTTTTGTCAGATACATGTTTAATGGGAACTCATAAATCCATATTCAGACAAATGACAACAAAGTTCTACTCACAAGACGACGATTTCTGCTCAAACTGTGGTTCGATTCTCGAACTACCGGTTACAGCTCCGACAACCGTTTCCTGCAAGGTTTGCTCAACAAGCTGCTCGGTCAAAGGTATGTGATGAGTGCCTCATCTTCGTAAAACCTTTTACATAGAGAAGGACAATCAACTGGTGTCTCGGTTTGTGAAGACTTATGAAAGAGACGTTGCTGACACTGATGGAATCGAGCAGGATGATTCAGCAGATGCTCTTGTTGAGCACGTTTGTTCAAAGTAAAAATATGAATCATAAAGGCATCATTATTCAATTACCTTTTTTAGATGTGGACATACGAAAGCTTCTTGGTCTACGATGCAAACAAGATCTGCTGATGAAGGACAAACTGTATTTTATACATGTTTAAAATGTAAACACAAAGAAATCGAGTATTCATAATTTTTGTTGTTTTTTATTGTTCCATTGTTGATTTTGTTGTTTCATAAAAATTCAAAATGTTTCGACTGCCTTCACATACTATTATTATTATTTCAGAAACTACTACCCTTAAAAGATAAAAGTTCTGGCACAAATAGAATCCTTGCGAAATTCGTTTAAATTATGAAGAACTTCAGCAACTCATGCAAAATCTTGCTGCTCGAATCTCGGGTATCGAACAAAACGGCCGACACGTACAATTCGACAAAGACAAATAGAAAACCCGAGAATTTCGATTCATTTTACTGACAAATTGCCATTTCATATTATCATTTTTGATTGAAACAGTCAGATTCGAAAATTTATGTTCAATTTACAGGCGAAATATTGGGGGAACAAATAATTGGGAGGAAATGGGTAAACTATTTAACATTATAAATTAGTGTTGTTATATTTACATGGTTATGATAATAAAATCTATTTGATATGAATAATTATATAAAAAATTGCGGATTTATCCGACTATTTCTTATTCTCCACCTTCTTTTGTTTGACCTCTACGTGGGTCTTTTTTGGTGCCCACAATCTTGCCCAGATGAGCTCCTTTTCCTCCTTTGTCATTTTCGGCGCTGCTTTCACAACAGGCTTTTCGATTATCTGGAAAACAGTTAGGTTTTAGATTTTATTGCAAAAATACCGGCTCTTCGGCGAGCTTCGCTTTCCACGATCGTGTTGCTCGAGCACATAGTGGTGTCTCCGCGAGAGTCGCGAGTTTTACGAAACGAGATTGTGGACGAGATCTCTGAAATTTGGAAAATAATTTTGAAACAAAAATAAAACGTACCGGTGTTTGTTGTGGTGAGAGCGCTGGCAGACAAGGTAGCTCTACTTCTTCGAATGGCTCGTCTTCGAAGACGCATAGTTTCGGCGGTGCGGGGATTGGGGACAAATTCGCCATCTTTTTCTGCAAATATTTTCATGATTCTAGAACAAATGTGCCTAACTTACGAATGTTGTGCTACATTTGCTCGGGACCGGTGTATTGTTGGCTACTGGCCGGAGAATCGACCGAGCCTGGTTTGGTCGTGACGGCGTTCGGAGCATATCTGGAATACAAAGAAATAAATGTATTGAACGGAGAAATAGAAGGAGAGAATTAAGCAGGAACGAAATGTATGGAGACAAGAGCAGAACACGTGATGAATACTGAGTTTTAATGGAAATTTCCACTAAACAGAGGCAAAAACCCGAGATAAAGAAGAAAATTTTGGAGTGATGAAAATTCTGGAGCCTCCCTGGGCGCGCGAAATACTTTACTGTGCGACAATTGCAGATGTGGGCGTGGCCTAACGAAATTCCGAATTATCAAATAAATTTGAAGGAGATTGAATGAAGGAGATTCAAAGATTTTGCTATAAACTATAAACTAAGAACTAATCAGTTAATTTGAGCTTTGATGGAAAAAATTGAATAACTCCCGCTTTATCATGTTGCTCAAAACGCGAAAGTTCATGTCTTCAAAAGCTATTAATTTAACAATTTCCAAATATTTTTTGTTGGTTAAGCTGACGTCGTCAGATGATCCTAGAAATCTCTTATTCCTTTGCAAAGCTTTGAAAAATTGAGCCATTTGTATATTTATTCGTTTTAAACTATTTTCAAACACAAGTGATTTTTTGTTTCTTTTTCGCACCCCAATTATATTTTTTCCGTTCGATTTACTGCAACTTTATGATAACAACTCGTTCATCTTTTTCCATTAAACCTCAAAAACGAGACTCCGCCACAATTCATCGAAACAACAATGTCTTTTAAATAACTGTGGAAACTTTTAATATGTCTTCCAGTCGATTTCAAAAGTTGATTAATTTTTTTATTCCAATATCATCTGTCAGCCGCTTTTCCTTTTCATCTGTGTTTTTTTCGATACTCCGCGCGCGGATCAGCGCGCTGAACACAGTTATTGCAAGCGCGCCCTATCGAAATTGTGTTCAAAAAATTGTCATCCTCGCCGTTTTTCTCATCATTTTGTGCCTTCCCGTCTCTCTCCGTATCTTTTTCTTTGCTTCGACACAAATATCATCACTTTCTAGCCAGTTCATAGCCATAACGCTCAATTTTCAGAAATTTTACTTCAACTAGCTCCACCTCTGTTCTAATCGCTTTCAAAGCGATTAGAAATTCTATTCATTTTCTAACATGTTACATTTCAGATGTCTCGTGGAAGCAGCGCCGGATTCGATCGTCATATCACTATCTTCTCGCCAGAGGGACGTGTTTATCAAGTGGAGTATGCATTCAAAGCCATCAATTCGACCAATTTGACTGCAGTCGCTGTTAAGGTATTGAAATCTATCAAAGCGATGCTCAGTATATATTTTTTCAGGGAACTGATACAGCTGTGATTGCCGTACAAAAGCGTGTCCCAGACAGCTTGATTGTTGCTGATGCCGTTACATCGGTCTACCAAATTTCCCCTTCTGTTGGATGTTGCGCGATTGGAATGATTCCAGATGCCAAATTTCAAGTCAAACGCGCTCAATCGGAAGCAGCCAGTTGGAAATACAAGCATGGATATGATATGCCATGCGAAATTCTGGCAAAGAAAATGGCGGATCTCAATCAATACTATACTCAAAACGCTGAAATGCGCAGTCTTGGATGCGGTTTGTTTCATACTTTGTATTTGGTTTTATTCAGTATTTTCCAGCACTCATCTTCATTTCATACGACGATGAAGCAGGACCAGCTGTATACCGTGTCGATCCAGCCGGTTACTATCGTGGAATGAAAGCGGTTTCAGTTGGTGTCAAGCAAGTACCAGCCACTTCGTTCCTTGAGAAGAAGATCAAAAAGAAGGCAGACTTGACATCATCTGAAACTATTGAGCTAGCGATTGAATCGCTTCAAACATCGTTGGGAATCGATGTTCGCTCTAAAGATCTGGAAGTTGTTGTTGTCACCAAGTCGAACACCAAGTTCACGTAAGTTCATCGACTAATATATTTTTTGAAAATTTGTTTCAGAAAGTTGAGCGCTGATCAAGTGGAGCACCATCTCAATCAAATCGCCAACAGAGACTGATAAAATTATATTTCCGCTTCCCGTATTTATTTTTCCCTTTTTATTTATTCCCTACCTGTTTGTTCTGCGTCGGTGATCTTTTTCTTACTTTTTCCCTGTGTCCTAATCGGTTCGCCACTTTTATATCAGCAGAAAATAAATTGTTTTGTCTTATATTGTCGTTTTGATAATCATTGATACTTTATTGGTTTCAAACCTGTCTATCTACCTTATTGTCGGTAAAGTGTGTCCCATTAAAGTTAACAATTATTTAAAGATGAGTGACGGCGGAGAAGGCGAGGAGTCTGGCTACTTTGCCTCAATTCTCCTTTATGGAGGAATCGGATTTTTCGCTCTCTACTTTATAAGGTACGTCCGCTATGTTGATTATTCTTATCCTATATTTCTAAAGAAAGTTCATCAAAGGAGCACAATTCTCCGAGCGTGTTTCGGCCAAAGATTTGAATGTTGTTGTCACTGGTGCAAATTGTGGAATCGGTTTCGAAACCGCGAAAGAACTCAACTTGAAGAAAGCTAATGTAAATTTTCGAAATGTTTTTTCTTGAAAAATAATCTATGATCATTTTCAGGTGTTCATGGTTTGTCGTAGCGAAGAAAAGGCCAATGCAGCAAAACGTCAAATGGTTCGCGTAAGTTGATTCAATTTCTGTAGACTGATGGATTAACTATTCATTTATAGATGGGATGTGATGCAACTCGTCTTCATTTCATCGAATGTGATCTCACCAGCTTCGAAAGTGTAAGAAAAGCTGCGAAAGAACTGCTAGAATCAACCGACAGGATTGATATCCTCATCAACAATGCTGGAATCATGTTCCAATCAAAGCACGAAGCTACCAAAGATGGACATGAAAGAACCTGGCAAAGCAATCATTTGGGACCGTTCTTACTCACTGAACTTCTTCTCCCAACCATCGAAAAGTCTAGTTATGCCCGGATCATCAATGTTTCTTCAAAATTGCATTTGGAATCGACGAAAATCAATCTCGCCACAATTGACGAGAAGAAAGGATATGGAATGATGAAAGCATACAATAACAGCAAGCTTGCTAATGTAAAAAATGATTTTTTATTCAGCCATTGAAATAGTTTTTTTTCAGGTTATGTACGCACGTTGGTTAGCCATTCGTATGAAGAGGAATGGAGTTGAACATGTTACTGTCAACTCTCTTCATCCAGGTGTTGTTGATACCGAATTGACCCGAAGCACTCCACTTTATTGGCCAGTTATCAAACAAATCACCGCCCCGTTCAGATGGTATTTCCTGAGAACAGCACGTGATGGAGCTCAAACTTCGCTCCATGTTGCACTCAGCAAAAAGCTCGGAGGTGTCAGTGGAAAATACTTCTCGTGAGTTAAGCTGTTTCGTTATCAGCAATTTTTTTTGTTTTTCAGAGACTGTAAGATTGTTGCTGAAAACCCATTGGCATTGGATGATAATGCTTGCGAAGACCTCTACAACTACAGTCTTGAGCAAACTGGACTAGCTAAATAAATGTTTAAATTGTATTTTTCCGCTTTATTCTGATGTATATCTAAAATCGGTCAATTATCTCCGGGATGTTTTATATTAAATTGATTTTTAACTTCTCCTAATAAAAATGTTTATTTAAAAGGTTCAATGAACATCTAAAGAAATGATTTATTTAATTTGAACTAGTTATCTATATGGAATGAAATCGAGTTGCTCGCGAAAGTTGTCAATCTTCATATTGATGTGGTCGAAAGTAGTTGCTCCGAACCAAGCAGTTGTAAATCCGATCGTTGTACTTATCATGTATATTGCGAATACTCTTCTGAAAATCTATTAGTTCGAGCGTAATTAATATTCCTACTTACTTGAATGGGTTTCTATCGATTCTCATTTTGGGAATGATTTTCATCGCATTTTCCGTCAAAGGGTCTATAGTTCGTACGATTTTCTGCGGAAAATCAGTAGGGATTTTGCAAATATTGTTTAGAGACGGATCCGGTTTATACATGCCGAGTATATGATGTGAGTGAAAGTGCCGTGTTGAGTCTTCCTACAGCTATAAATTTTTAGGAATGAATGTTTAGAAAATTGTTGGTTAGAAAAATGAAAAGAATCGCGTGGGAAGCACATACGTAAAGCAAACAAAACCAACAATGATAATTGGCAAGATGAATGAAAAAGGAATTTTGATGAAGTATCTTTGTTTTTGAGAGTTTGTTGTCATAATTGATCACCTCGTTGGCTGATTTTGTTTTGATGTTTTACTTTGAAAACAACACCATTTTGAAACATTTAAAATTTCGCTAATAATAAAATTCTCCCTACTCACTGTTTCTCCAAAATCGAAGTTGTTGTACTGACTTCAAATTTCGAAATTTTAATATCAAATCATTTCCCCTCTCTTTTCCTTAAGACTATTTCATTAGTTCGGTATTCTTTCATGAAATTGCAATTCGAAGTTCCCTCCTTCCTCTAATTTTGCGTCAGGCTTGGTGTGTCTCTGCGTCTTGTCGTAATAGTGTTTGCGATTCCTTCCTCAGACCTGCACTAGTCATATGATTCTTTCATTTCTTCCGTTTTATTTCCATTATTTCATAATTTTTAAGTATTTAAATATTAGAAATCGATGTTATGATGTTTAATAAAAGTTAATTAAAAGACTATAACGTAACATGTCTGATTCCATGTTGTTTTTTGTTCCGAAAGATTCTTTTGTAATTCGTCTAATTTCGAAACCCTCTTGCATCTATTTAAAAGATTTTACTCCAACTAGCACATGGTTTCATTTTATTTTCGTTGTCAACGTTATTTTCTCAACGCTAGTTCTATTGTTTCTCACAGACAAATTTACAGCTATGAGTCGAAGAGGATTCAACAATGCCCGTGCCGGTGGACATCGTGACGCCAAACAATTGTCTCGCAATAATAAGAATCGATTCGCTCGTTTGGATCCTGATATTTCCAGTAGATATGAAGATTTAGATGACGAACCATCCGTACCAGGTATCTCTATTAACGTTTTTGATATTCATCTAGAAACCTTTCAGTTCGTGCAGGCAGCAACCTGCGTAACCGTCTCGGGCGTCCGAATCCGTTTGAACGAAAAAACGAATCTGTTGCAAACTCCGGTGTTCGAAATGCGGACGTCGTATTCAAAGTTCGCGTCATCCAAGGCGCCAAAAAATTCGATCGTAAATGGCTCGTGAAGCATTTAAACCAAAAAATTGAAAACTTCAAACCGCTTCTTCTTGACGAAAATAACCGAGGAGATTATGAGTTCTACGTTCGAGATGACGAAATTGCACAAGCTGTTCGAATGAACAGCAAACGTATTATGCACAAAGAATCAAATACTCGTGTCGAGTTTCATGTCACCAAAGCACCAGCTCCATGGATGTCTTTGAAAAAATCAGAAATCGATTTAATTAACGTACGTTAAATGAGACAGTTTCCAATCAAATAATTTTTTTTCAGCAAGTAGTGGACAAACGACATAATGCAGAGAATAGAATGCTCGATTTATCTGATTTCGGACAAGATATCGGTAAGTTCACTGGAAACTTTTTTTTATCTATTTTCAAGGATTGTAGATTTCACCAGCCAAGATTTGAATATGACATTAACCAAAGGAAACGTTATGTTGGCTGTTCTGGATCGCATTGATGACAAATACGGGAATGTGACAGCTATCACACTAGCGGTTTGTAATTGAAACAAAGTGCTCTGTTAAAAGTGTATTATTTACAGAAAAACCGTTTGCGACATTTGGATTATGCATCGAGTATTGTTTCAATCGCAAAATTTGTGAAAGTACTTGATCTCAGCCATAATTTGGTGATTAGAGTTACAATTGAAGCGTTTTGATAATGTGAAGTGTTGCAGATAGCTACGGAGAAGGAACTGACAAAGTTCCAGGGATTGCCAGTGGAAAACATTTATTTCGAAGGAAATCCAATAATCGAAGCCATTTCAATCGCATCAGAATACCTCAGGTCAAGCAGGAATCCTTCTCAAGTTTCAGACTTTCTTTTTTCTAAATTTTCTAGCATTTTTATAACTAACCTTTTTTTGTTATGTATTTTAAATCACTGGAGATTTAGAATTTCCTAGAGTACAATGTCTTCTAATCATATTTCGGTTCAGCATGATTCAAAGAGTGTTTCCACGATGCAGTATGCTGGTAAGTTAGATTGATGGAATGACCAAGCTTATTGATTAATTTATTCTTAGGATGGCGAAGCAGTTCAACCACTTGTAAGTGGCCCGGATAATTCGACGGATGAAGCGATTCCATATCGAGTAGGAAGTTATCGAGAATTCGAATAAATGTTTGTTATTTGAGGCTGGATACTACGCGGAAGATCAAATTCGTGAAATCGTAGAGCGATTTATTATCGACTTTTTCCAATTTTACGATGGAGTAGATGGACAACGTACGAGGAAGCAGCTTTTCGAAGCATATGATGAGAGCAATGTATGTTTAAGTTCAACATTTTCATTCAATTTAATATGATTTCAGTCGAAGTTTACATTGACGATTTCCAATATTAACGGCGCTCAGTCAGTCAGATATCCAAATGAGTAAGTTTTATCACTGAGAATTAAATCAAAGTCAAATTATTTAGCGAGTGTTATGATAATTACATTCGTCAGTCCCATAATATACTGACACAAGAATATTTCGCCCGAAATCGGTCAGCTCGGACGGTTCGAGGATCAATGGATATTGCGGTTGCTTTGTCGAAATTACCCATGTCCAGCCATATGAAGGAAACTTTTGTTGTTGATGTGTTTTTAGTTTCGGTATGCGTTTAATTCATAAATTCAATGATTGTTTTCGACTTTCAGAACGAACTATTAGGATTCACAGTCCAAGGATTGTTCCAGGATGGTGACTTGACAAAAGTCGATGTTCCATCACCTAACTTCTTTTCGCGGACATTCACAGTTGCTCCAAGAGAAGGTGGACGAGTGGCAGTGCTATCAGATCAACTATTCATCAGTTCTGCTTCACAAGAACGATTGACACGATACAAGAAGCTCCTAGATAAAGCTGCTGAGAATGGAGCCGCAGTCAGTCCGGCAAATGCTGTCACACAAGCTACAGTGGTGAGGATAATGATTCAGATCAAGAAAACGTAATAATAATCTTTAGGGTGTAAACGGAATCGGATTCGATGGAGCCCCACAAGACGACGTTAAAACACAAATGATAGCCGAGTTCTGTAGATTCAGTGGAATGGTTGTAACGTGGAGTGAAAAATGTCTAGCTGATTTCGGATGGGACTTTAATGTGAGCAAACATCATTTCCATGTAAAATAACTTTTTGAAATGTTTCAGGCGGCGTGTGCGAAATTTTTGGAAATCAAGGATACTGTTCCAGCTGAAGCATTCGCCACATAAATCATATGCGCATGTCTCCCTAAGATTAATCAAAGTGGTTCTACCTCAAAATTGCAGTGTTTCACATTTATCCAGTAATCGATGGACTTCAAAAAAGCTGTATTAATGCAGTTGTTGAAAATTATTATTGTTGTTATTCAAATTGAATTTTATTCGTATTGCCTGTCCCTTTTTTCAATTGTTACCCCCATAACTAAAAATCTATTGTAGTTTAGCAGTTCACAGGTTTTCTATTGTTCGTTACCTGAGTTCTGACTTGTGAATGTTTTCTAAACTCCTAGGAGCATCCATAACTTCTTTCAAATGCTTTTTATTAGTTCCAACCAAACATTTTCGCTTTTGAAACTCGTGATTCCACTTATTTACAATCCAGTTCGATCGAGCGCCAATCTTATATCATTTTAAAACTACCGACAGTCAAGTTAGGTTCCCTCTTCTGGTTTATATCCAGTTGTCTTGTTTTTCTACCTGTCAACCACAAGGAACTGCAATCATTTCATCATTTTGACGGTATTGTCCTTCAGGTGAAACACTCAAATACTATTTGGAGGCTAGCTTGACTGCTCCGTTCTTTTAAATAGAAAACATGGCTTTTTGAACAATTGTAAGTTAGTTGATTGCGATTTCAAGATAGAACATGTTTAGAGAAAAACTATTCATTAAGAAAAAAGTTATTGGTGAGCCTTTCCAGGTTAAAAAATGTCTATTATGATTTTTGATAATGTGTCCAACTTTTTCTTGGTTTTTATTTCCATTGAAAGTTTTCCCGTACATCATTTTTCATTAGTATTATTGTGTAAACGAAGTTTTAACTTTGTAAAAGCTTGCAAATCTTCTTTGATTTCGGTTTCGCCAGCTTTTCTCTACATTTGAAAATCAGTCGTAGTCCTTGACACCTGTAAAACTTATTACTATTATTATAATATCTTCTTTCTCTTGATTCGGATTTTGACGTTTTCAAATATTAATTTTCCATGCTTTTAGCTTTTTTTTTCTAAAAAATACTCTTTGAATTATCATATTTTTATCATTATTATCACTCTTATTATCCCTTATTTTTTCAATAGATTTTCTCAAAATAAACTTGTAAAAGATTGATTCAGTTTAACTTTCCACAAACATCAATATAAGGAATACAAGTTTCATCGAGGGACACTTTCAACTAACCTTCCGTAAATGAATGGATTGATCACACTATTCAACACAACCAATGAGTTCAAAATGTAATTGGAATCAAGATTTGCACGATATGAATCGAAATGCAACACCATCCACCATGACAAAAGATTATATGGTAGCCATGTGACAGCATAAGTTAGGATGAGTAATAGAGTAATTCGAAGTGAACGAACTTTTGCACGACGGAACTTCTCCTGTCCTCGTACTGTACGAGTTGTCAGTGTGACTGGAATCGGATAATGAATTGGCTGGAAAACCAAAAATAATTACTCACCAACACTTTCCATTTCCTTCTTATTACATGTTATTTTCACACCAGTTTTTGATGATGAATTCCTACTCATTTCTGATAAATAGGCTGCTGATGAGCATTCGGTTTCGGTATTCAATGTTTTATAAATATCCTATAATCATATGATGTATATTGATGTTATAATACCTTATTTACCTTTAGAATCAGAACATAGCAAGCAATTAGGACGATTAGTGGTATGTAAAATATTATTGTTGCATTTTGAATGGAATATAGTTTCATATTTCGAAGTTCCGATTCAGTTAGTTCTTTTCCGGTGTTGATGATTTCAGTCCATACAGTTACACATTGGGTCACTTTTGAGAATTGGACTTCATGCCATACAAATAACTGAGGTAACATGGTGATAACAGCAAGAAACCAAGCAAGAATGAGCATCCGTGGAACACGAGAATGACCAACAGCATTAACCCATAATGGATATCGAAGGGCCGAGAGACGATATAATGCGATACATACCATTATATTTGAACTGCAAATATGATACCGTAATACTTCGAACTTTCCCTTCTCAAAGATCACTTTTATATTATTAGTTATTTTTTTCCAGCAACATCACTTTATTCCAATTAGTTCTATCCGTCTTTTTAAAAATAAAGTATATGTGCATAATTATAATTCATCCACCCACATTATTTCTACGCTATGAAGCGTAGTTGCATACCTGATTGCAAACACAAATGCATCCACAAAGCGCATCAATTTACAGAGATATGCTCCACCACGCCACTCCAACGTGATCAACCAACCGATTAAACCGGGAACGTAGAGACCGAGGACCTGGATGTTTATATGATAATTATTAGAGAGAATTGAATTATTACCAAGATATCTGAAATATTCAGATTGATATGAAGTAGCAATAGGAATGATTTAGCATGTCGATAACGTTTCAGCATGTATATAAGGGTTGAAATGTTTACAGGCAGTCCAATCAATGCAAACAATCCGTAGAGCAACATTTGAGCATAATCGGATGGAACATGTCCAAGTTCTTCATCTTGTGCTGGTATTAGATGGGTTGGGGTGATATTGTTGTGTAACATTCTGAAGTACATAATTGAATCATATGGAAACATATGCCTGACAAACATGGTACAACTAGAATTCAATCAAGTTGAAATTAATTGGTCAAAAGATACACAAATAACGCATTTTAGTTCGTTTCCAATTATGAAATATCTATTTATGTGTTCAACCAAGATCATGAAACTCAATAATGAACTCAGACAATTGTCGGAATGCTGGACTCAATATTCCCTAGACACATTGGAATTCAAGTAAACTTGGGAAAAGACATGAAGGAAGTGAATGTTACAAAAAACAAGGAAATTATGTGTTCGCAGTTTTTTTTATAGTGGATTGGTTGAAAAAAGGGCATGTTCAAAGAGTGGTATGGGAAAAGAAGGATGGTTATTCAGAATTATTGAAGCGTACGAGTCCCTTTTGATAAGCAAGAACTCAAATTGATGGGTTTTCAGAGAGGAATGAGAAGTTATGTTTTGAGCAAATATTTGTGAATATGTAAAGATTCACAAGTAGGAATTGACTTAGATAAGTTACTATGCCAATTTTCGAACACTGAGAAAGAATAACAACTTATTTTTTTTTCTTTCTTGTATTTGTATATATAGGAGAAAAATTGGTGAATTTTCCTACTAGTAAATAACATTCGAAAGACGAGTATCTGTGCTCGAATTCTTTCTCCTCGTTCGCACAAAGTAGGCGGGGCTTGTGGAAAAAGTAGGAGTGATGAAGGGTGGTAATTTATGATCGCGTGCTGATATGATTAGTAGTGAAAATGTACCAGTTATTTATGATTTATCGAGTTATTCGAAAGATTAAATGTCAGAAGTTTGAGTTCGAAATGAAGTTGTGCACGTTTCAAAAACAATTATTAGAATGGAAAAAACGGGGGGAAAGATACAAATAAACAGATATTCAGGAAGTTGGATAATCGGGTTTCCTTCTATTAATAAGCTTATGTGTAGTTTATCTATGGCATATATTCTTTGAACTCGGGATGCATAAAATGATTTGATTTTCACAAGTTAACTGAAAAGTTGGTGCACACATCAAGTACGTGCCTAACCATCAAAATAATGAATGAGTTTGGTCATTGCCCTCAATTGTCCATCTATTTTAATTCATCAAATTATTTCGCACTTTTATGAAATAATGACGATTAGATTAGGATTAGGGATTTCCGAAAAATATTTGGTTTTTGAATTTCAAAATGTGTTTTTGAAGTGCTTGATAGGGAAATATCTTTTTAAAGATCCTAAAGATATGCGCCACAAAAAAATCACAGAAAAGTACTGCATTCCTGCAAAAAATAGCATGTCAGTTTTCTTCAAAAGTTGAATAATTAGTTGGACATGACGCAAGTGTCCATAAATCTATGACATTCATTCTTTTATATATCTTATATATACTACATTAATAACTGAACTATATATTCGTTGCACATAATTAGACACGGATGACGTGTCATTGGGATCAGATTGAATTTCAATAATTCATGGAATTGTGTAGCTGTAGTGTCTAATTAGCAGACACAAGAACACCCGTAGTCTGGAATGTATCATGTTTTTTTGCTGACTTTTGTGAGATATTCCAAAAACATGACCTAGGAAATGTGGATATTGAACGGAAATACGACATGTTTCAAGTTTCATAAGGAAGTGAAAACGACATATTTGAAACTTTTCCTTCCGTAGGAAAAGTAGTATATATTTTTAAAAAGAGGGTGAAGAATGAGTGTTAGTCATAATGTACTAATCGGAAAAGTCTCATCATTGGGTATCTTAGAAGATGATTAATCGAGAAGAATGAAGGATTAGAAGAAGGGAAAGCAAAAAAAAGGGGTGAAAAGAAGAGAAAATTGGTGATTTGCGTAACAGCATTTATAATTGTGGCACACGATGAGAAAGGAAGCGGATGGATTCGGAAGGTTCAACAATCAAATCTACTTTGGCCAAAAATAAAACAACCTAACTTTAGTGTTTCTTAGAAAGTGATCTACTAAATTTCAGTTAGATAGTGTTAGATAAGTTGTGTTTTGAGTTGTGAGATGTTTTCAATCAAAACCAGGAACACTTTCAAGATGGAACAGGTCCAATTGGATGGACGGAAAAACATCTCAATTTAAAATTCCGCCTTTTCTTACTTCTATGGCATGAAAAATATTGGGGGAAAAAGTTATTCAGAATAAAAAACTTGATTCAAATGCTCTTACAATCTCTAGAGACCTCTTGAACCCCATTCTGCACTTTTTTTGGGTAAAAAATATGTAACGGATACCTATAGCAGAAACAAACTGAATTACTTCCGGATGAAAAAGTGGGGGAGAAGAAGAAGAAGACAAAATCAAGTGGCTAGTTTGAAAGAATTGAAATTGATCTATGAGCAGTTAAGAGAAAGAAGGGAGGAATGAGATTAAAAAGAGACAAGGTTTACACTTGTTTGAGAAATTGGTTTTTATTATGGTTGATTGGGTTTTGATTGGCAAAACTTAAACATCATGCAGATTTTTGGATTTCTCAAATATCAAGTTGATCTGACAAGCTTTTGGGGTCTTATTCATCTTTTAAGATGTGTAGTTTTCAATTCTTATCTATATACAAAGAAAGAAGAACGTTTTTATATCATCCTGACGAAATATACTGCAATACATTATAAAATCATTTGACCAACTTCTCAAATATTTATAAATAAATATATTCATGAAGATATTTCTAAATCCAAAAAGTTTGTTGTTTGTGATGCGAAAATGACAGAATATTCAAAGAAGAAGAAACATTGAACAGAATTTCTGAATTATTGGTTTCTTCATATGACATGCAACACTTGGAGAGCATGAAAATAAAATGAGGGGATTATAAAAACCTTTTTTTTTCATGGATTTATCATGAAATTGTTAAGTTTGAATTCCGAGAACGTTGGACTTAGAAGTACAATTGAGATCAATGTTACAACGAGTTCGTTTTCCTCAAATGAGCAGAAATTGATGAAGCAATAAATTTGCATATATACTGTTAATCATCGTCTTGATGTGTGGAATATGAAATATTCATGAATTGATATACATATAAATTAGTTGAGGAGTCAGAATGATGATATGTACACACGAACTTACTAAATTTCTTTTTGTAGCCTCATATGACTGTGATTCAACAACAGACAGACATAGAAAAGAGGAAAGGAAATGGTAGGATATCCGCTAAATAATTGAATTCATGAAAATACTCTTTTTCTAAATGAAGAAAACGAAAAATACCAAGTAGAATATTATCATGAATCTTCTGTTTGGGTTAGACAAGAATTCTCAAGGGATGAACAATTTAGGATTTTCAAAGGCTATTAGTGGGGTAGACTTTTCTAAATGTGCAAATTCTGAAGAAGATCGGGGTGGGGTTTTGATGTCATTTATTGGGAATAGAGGATTCCCATACATCCATTTTATGGAGAAACACAAACGAGAAGTTTACAAATTCATCTTTGAACTTGAATTCTATGAATCTACAGCAAAACTGACCCCGTCCAGAGCTTATAGGAATCAACACATTCACACCTAGTCATACAGTATTGAAGGCGATATGGTGAGCGTTTGTCTCCACGTAAACCACAATAACGATGATGTCGGATGGTAAACCGCCATCTTCTAAGCTACAGAGCGGGGACGTCACGTATGAATTACCTTTACATACGAGGCCGTGAACCCAAACACGGCATGGTCGAGACTCGAACTCGAACCCTTAACTGTACGTATCTGTCGCTTATTAGACGGGCGTTTATACCACTCGGCTATCATGCACATACGCACACACATTCTAAATGTGGGTGAAGAGAGCGGGTGGTCCGCACGCCTGATTTCTTGAGGTATTTCATGGGCAGATATCTTTTTTTTTCAACAAATCATTTCCTATTCAACATTAGTTATTAGTTGAACAATTTGAACGAGAAGAGCAAGTACGCTCTACGGATCTCTCAGATTTTCCATAAAAATTTGCATAGTTTTCTGCTATTTTCGTGTTTTTATCGCCAATTTTATCACCCTGCGCTTTTCTTCCTTTCAATCACAAATTTAGAAAGTGTGGTTAAATTGTTACCCGAACCTTATTCGACCCGAACAGAAACCACAAATTATTTTCGTGTTCTAAGGCATGGAAGTAGCAATTCGTGCCTATTTCGTACTGTATATGCACAGTTCGTCACATACTTTCCTTGTCAGAGTTTTTATCGTTTCAGAAGAAATTCCTCCGTTTTTTGAAATAATACAAACTGTTTTCATAATGTTTCTCCCCACAGTTTCCGTTTTCCTATAGCTTCCCACTTGTATTTGCAAACAAAAGTATTGCATTTTTGTCGAATAGAAAGAGAGACAATATTTCTGCTGAGATCTTTTGAACTTTTTTCTCTCTACACATTTTCTTTCGTGTTTTGTTCGGTTTAAAAGTCTCCATAGAAACACTCCCCCGGGTTTCCTCGTTCATAAGAGTTGTCTATATAATATTCTTTAGCCTCAATATTTTCTCAGTACTCTTCAATACGTACACGTCTTCCTCGCAATGCTATTCAGCTTTCGAATAAATAGAGGTAAAAAGTTATTTTAGAAAAACATTGACTCATGTTCGAATCACATCCCGTTTTGTTTTTTATTTGCAAAAGTTTTATGCCATTTTTGTTGTAGGTTACTCATATTTCATTTAGTTTTTTTCTTTGGCTGATATTGCAAAACCCCTCGTCTTTTCCTGCGTTTCTTTTTCTTCCGCACAATGTTCCATAAACTAATTTATTTTCCCAATGCTCTTTTTCCACGCATGAAAAGGCTAACAACGTATTGAATATTTAATGCAACAAACTTCATTTACAGAGTTAATGTGGAATATTCGACAGAATGTTCATAAAAATTCACATTACTTCAGTTTCTATTCACGGTTGGCAGTTTTGACTGTAATTATTATTCTGACACTTGTGTTCCTTTTTCGAAAGAATGTCAGTTATGTTGAGCATCCGCATTTTGTTTATTTGAATGTGAGTTAGTTTGTTTATGATTATATTATCAGTTTCACACCAATGGCCCCTTCGCAAAAAAAACGTTTTTTGGTACCCGGCGCGAATTATATGCATAACGCGGATACGCAGCGAGTGTGATAGTGCAAAAATAAAAAACGTTTTTTTTTCGAGGGGGCCATTGGTTTGAAATTGATAATATCATCAAATCAATATTCAGAAACTTCGTGAGAATCAGAAGTCCGATTGTGTTGTACCTCAAATCGACCCATGGGATCCGTCGATTCTTCAGTATTATAGCAAGTCAACACCATTGGATTGCAAACAGTTGCAACAGCGGATCGTCAAAAGCTTTGAAAATGGAGTTATAACAGTAAGTATTTATGTTCACAACATCATGAAAATTATTTTTTTCTCAAGTTCGACAAAGATCTTGTTTCTGGCATGGCCTGTGTTAAATTAGCAATCAGTCACGATGAAGGAGTGACCGATTTGGACGTCAAATATGGGGAACCAGTTACTTTCGGTAAATCACTTTATTATATTAGATTGTGAACTTTTTTTCAGACTTTAATAAAGGACACTCGTTCCCAATCGGAGACGAATTTTTCGAAATCAGCTGCGAGACAGGTGTTTTACGTCGTCAGTCGTTCAAATATCACTACGCACAAATAGTTCGGAGAAATTCAACAAATATCGCTGGAAAGTGAGTTTGAAAAATCTTTCTTACAAAATTGAATTATTACAGGAAAATCAAGGATTCCTCCGCTGATTTTCCATCTGTCATCATCATTGGTCTCGATTCAATGTCTCGATCCAATTTCATCCGACAAATGCCGAAAACATATAAATATCTTATGGATAAGAAGTTCATCGACATGAAGAGTCACATAAAAATTCATGACAATACATATGGGAATCTGCTGGCTATTCTGACTGGAAAACGAGGTGTTAGTACAGATGTGAGTACATATTATTATAGTATTTGTGTTTATCAAAGAAAAATTCAGGAGTTCAAAGCAGAAGTTAACGAAAGCTGGGGGATTACATTTGATGATTTCGATATGGTTTGGAAGCATTTTAGTGATAATGGTTAGTTTTTCTTTCTTTATCTACTAGGAGCACAAAAGTCAAGACAGAAAAAAATATAACAATGCTCAAATAATCTTGTGCTCTTTAGAACAAATATTGACCAGCTTATCAGTAGCACGGTCAAACTAGATAAAAATGAGGATCAATTTCAGGGTATGCCACTTTCCTCAGTGAAGATCGTCCAGATATTGGAACATTCACATACAAAAGTCTTCTAAAAGGTTTCGTTTTCCAACCGACTGATCATTATATGCGGCCGTATTGGATTTGTGCATTTTGGTCACTTATTGCTAGACGATCAACTGCTTCATGTTATGATAATCAACCGCAACATTTAATCATGTTGGATTATTTAGAGCAGTAAGTTTTTTCCCATTTATATATTTTTAAAATTTAATTTTGCAGATTTATTCGAAAATATCATGGAAAACGGAAGTTTGGATTCTGGTGGACACAAGACATGAGTCACGGCTTTTTGAATCTTATAGGTAACTCGCTGAAATTGAGAATGACTAGTTTTGAGCTTATAATGTTTTAAGGAAGAACCGATGAAGATTACTTGAACTTCTTGACAAGAAATGAAAAGTATTTGGAAGATGCAATCGTATATGTGCTATCGGATCATGGGCATCGCTATGATAAAATTAGAGAAACTGTAGTAGGAAGAATCGAATCAAGAATGCCATTCCATTCAATTAGGATACCAGAGGTTGTGAGGAAAGCTTACCCATGGGTTTGTGATCTTCTTGTGTTCATATTTTATCGATCGAATCATTCAGGTAGTAGAGAACCTACAAGCAAACTCCCTCAAAATGACGACGCAGTTTGATGTTCATGACAGTTTACATAAAATTGCAACCGGTGCGATTGGTCAAAAATGGGATCAAACTACAAAGAAGAGAAGCTATTCATATTTTGATCCTTTTCCAAAGCGATTGAATTGTCTTGAAGCCGGGGTAAATCTCGTTCTTGTATTTCATTTCCATGTACCAAACTACAGATTCCGTCAGATTATTGTCCTTGCTTTTCGGAGATCGAAATCCCGAAAAATGAAGCGAAAGAAGTTGCGGAACAATTTATGACGATTGTAAATGATGTACTGGAAACAAGCGAGAAGCCGGAAGAGTATGAACAGGATTCGAGAGAACTCGAGAAGTTCATGTGTTCACCGATGGAAGTGGACTCAATTGATTTCGCATCTGTGAGATTACCAATGATGAGTGTGATGAATGATCCGAAATCTGCAGATACACCACTTCAATCATTTTCTTTGCAGTAAGTATTTCCTTTTTTACTTGATATCATGTTCATAATTTCAGATATCATATTGTAGTGAAGGCTAAACCTCCAAGTTCGGCACTTCTCGAATCAACTATGGCATATAATTTCAATACGGGTGAATGGTCAAAGTTCGGGGCAATTGAAAGAAATAATAAGTAAGCGTTAAAAATGTTTCTTCAAACAACAACTTGATTTCAGATACGGGAATACCTCATTTTGTGTCAATGATCGGGTTTTGAAGACAATTTGTCACTGCATTCCAAGAGGGCACGATCCAATCACTTCAATTTTATAATTAATTTTCAATGATAATATGTATACCAGTCTTTCGTGTATTTTTACGGGATATTTAGATAAAGCATTCGGAATAAAAAGAAAACAATTTTCGTACGCACAATATTAAAGATAACAATCTTGCCGAGACGGTGATTCAAATCCATCCCATTGAGCGATTCTAAAATCGATTTATTCTATTCTCGAATATTTTCAGTTGCAAATAATGATGGAATATGAGCTATTAGATTCTAAAAAGCGGAAAGGTAAGAGGCACTATGATAACTATCCAACAAACACTTCAGACTTTCCTCTCTATCGACTTAGTGTTTTCTATTATATTGTTATGGCAATTATGTTGCTACTGTTGCTTGTGAACTTCATGACTCACGAACCTTCAAGTAGTCCTTCACTTATTGATAACAGTTATCAGACACTACCCATTAATGATATTTCACGAGAACTTACCACAACTACTGAGGTTTGAATCGTTATGTTTACATGTATTTCTGTTTCTTCCAGAAATCTACAGCTGAATATAAGTATTTGAGTTTACTAAATTGTAATCTGAAAGTTGACAATCCGACACCAAAGTACAATTCAACTGAAATACTAAGACAGTTCACAGTTTGTGCGAAAGCTATACTACAAAGATTTTGGAGGAATGAAGACACACTTTTGCTTAACTTTCCCGGTATTGTATATGTTTGTGATGAGGAAGACGATGTTGCGAAGATCGAAGTTACGGAGCTTGAAGGTTATCAAAATAGAAAGATGTACGCAGTTTTGCCACGATGTGTGAGTTTTTTCGAGTGATTGGAATATATCTAGACGGAAAGAATAATTATAACGAATTATTTTTAAGCAAGAAGAAAACACCCTAGTTACATTTAATATCAATTTTAAATCTAATGCGGAAAAGGAGTTGAAAAAAGTGAGCATCTCTGTGAATAATATTCAAAGTATGTATTCAGTTGATACCAAACTTGAAATTGATTGGCACTAGTCTGAAACCAGATGTATCGCTAAAACATTATGATACAGTTCACAACATGACATTTGGAGAATCTACTACAGATAAAAGATTTATAGGACATGATCAGTTTTTCAATAATATTCTCAAATTGAAGGTAGTTTTTTAAAAATTTACGAAAGTTAGAAGGATTTTTACAGAAAATAGATATTCTATGGATAAACACAGAATCAAACTTCCAATACTGGAGTTTCCTTATAAAGGATGGTGGATTCGAGAAGCTGGGAATAACAGTATGTCAAATCAACATTGAAGTTACAAGATCTGAAGCAAAACGGTGGGAAGTACTAGTTATGAATATATCTACACAAAGGAAATATATGTTCATGAGGCCATCTGCTAGTGAAGACGGTAAATTAACTCGAGCTTTCCTATTAAACATGGCTAGTCCTGAATGTGTTAGAAAATATTTTCAATAGCTGTCTCATGTTGGGAACAAATAAAGTTTTATTAACTTGAAGATTAAAAATAACATATTCACATTTGATACTTTGAAATATTTGTATCTCACTAGCTATGAACTTTTATCGGTTGCAATGGCTTCTCCTGAACTCCAGCCCATTTCATCAAAGTTTTTCGATATGGAATGACAAAATATGAAGAAACGAAAGGATCAATAAGTGCAGGAAAGGACGGTAGAAACATCATGAAGTATTGTTGGAATAGGATTTCTTGTTCTGAAAAATACTTTCATTTGAGTAGTTCTTGAAACTACTTACGTGTCGATATACAGTAGTAGAACAAGATAGAAGTTGGTAAATAACATAATAATGGTAATATCGCTTGAATTGTTAATCCAGTTATAAATGTGCGAGTCTGTGCTTGCTTGTAACTTGATCGTTGGTCGAGATTTTTGTTGAGTTGATATAATATTTTCCTGAACTTCAAACAACTATAAATATATTTTTTCAAGATAACATACTTTCTATAGAAAACACACAAGAACGGATGAATAACCATTGAAACTGACAGTATCCCCGAGTTTATCTTGCTCGTAACACTATTCAAACCACCCATATACATTGTCATATATTCAGAAACATCAAAATTAATTTGTCTGTGATATGCAATTGATTCACTTGTGAGAGCTTGAACTATCACGTTGTAAATTTCACTCGACTGTTTGCAAAAAACATATGTATATCTACGGTTTTCAGTAATCTTACAGTTAGGGCCATCACTGGAATGTGATACAAGAAAAAGCTTCGTGCCATTTTGATTCCGGTTAACTGTATTGATAAAACCGATCTTAACTTGAAATGAAAAGTTAAGACAACTGATGTTGCACACATGAAAGCTGTCGACTAAACCTCAAAAGGACATTAGATAAGTGGATACATATTTGTTTACCTGAATTACATAACTTGTTATGAAACACACGTATGCGTCAAAAAAGCGACAAGGTCCATAAATTCTCATATCAACCGGAAAATGGCTCGTGACCATTCGAGTTTGGCCAAAACATATTGCACATATTAGAATAAGTTGTGATATTGAAGTATATGCCAGAATAAATCTGAGGGTGTGCAGACTTTGTGGCGAGTGTCGGATGATTAGGTAAAGTAGTAAAAATTGAACAGGAACAGATACAATGAAGAATATTGGATAAAAAATGGAGAGGAAGGAGCGGTAGATGTCAGTCGACATGAATTGGTATAAATAAAGTTATCAAAACATTTATGGCTTGTCAGGTCTCTGGTCTCAATCTAATAAAGTTTTGTTCAAATGCGAATGGGCATAATTATAGGGAAATTATCTAACCGAAAATATTTTTCGAATATTATCGGTTATTACCGTGGTACTAGGTGTCTCGCAACTGAATTAGTCATATTTATTTATTGAAATAAAATTTATTCGACTGAACAATAGAGGACGTTGGTTTCAATCTCTCACTTTTAAATTCAATCACTCAATCAAGTACTAAACGCGTGTTTTCTGACTTTGAAGAATGTGACAAACACCAGTATCAATTTAGTTTTAAAAACGTAGCAAGGAACTTCAGGTACATAAGAACTTTTAGTGTTGAACCGCAACGGTTGATCCTTTCTCCATCCTGATCCATATTTTCATCTTTTTCCGATATGGTGTCACGAAGTACAACGATATAATGGGATCAATCAGTGCGGGAAGTGACACATGTATAGTCATAAAATACTGATGATATAATATTTCCGTCTCTTCAAAAATCAAATTACTTATTGGGAAACTTGTAATTATTACTTGTTATGGTGCAATATAAGTACAATACAAATATGGTAGTGTAGAAAAACCAAGGAAGAACGGCCTGGATGGTTAGCCCAACTATGAATGTGTGTGTCTGCACTTGCTTGTGATGCGATCTTTGTTCAATAGTTTTGTTGAGTTGTTTTACGAGCAGCCTGGAGTAAACTCAATTTTGATAGTAATCTACCAGACTCTATATACCGTCTATAAAAAAAAGACATGCTGCTGGTTGAGTAAATGCACATGTATACAACACAATAAGGTTGAGAACGCTCGCCATTATAACTCCAGCCGTCTGGTTGACAACCGAGAAAACTGATACGTCGGTGTTCAACTGTCTATAAAACAGAATTGAGGAATATGGAAGAGCTTCATTGACGATTTGGGTTACTGCAAAGCACTGAATTTTAATAATTATGAGTGAAGAATAAAAATGGGATACCAAGGAAATACCAACAGGTATCATGAATAGAAAGAAGGTTCGTAACATTTTTGCGTTGGATAAATGTACTGTTGTCATGGATTTGTATTTAAAATGAAAAGTTGCCAATATAGACATTCCACAAGTGAATGCGGAAGTCTGAAAAAAACCATTGATATACTAGACAGTTATGTTACCCTACCTGCAACGTATGAAACAATATGAAACAAATATAACTATCCAAAAAACGACAAGCCCCATAACAACGCATAACGACTGGAACTGCAGACGAAACCATTCGAAATTGTGTGAAAGTAGTGACACATGACAGAATCATTTGCGATATACATGTTGTCGTCAGAATAAATCGAAGAGTGTGAAGACTTTTGGGAGAATGACGGATTATACAGTATAAAAGTATTACTTGACACGTCATGGATATTACGAAAAATATTGGATAGAAAAATGATAAGAATGAACGATAAAATTGGTCGTCGAGAAAAGCCATGATAGTTGGTTTCTCTCTGCTTTTAGCTATATACCTCACTTACGAGTTTTTCTGTTTTTAACGAAATAATTTAATCAGACTGGAAGTAAGTACGTAATATTTCTTTTCATGTCAGTTTATATGAGGTAATTGTTAGTTGTCGGATTTTCCTATTTTAGCTTCAATTTCTCGTCTATAGGACGTTTGCATTGACGAGGAAGGAATAGAATAATTGTATTGTTCTGATAAATAATTTATTCGTATCACATGGTAGAAGATAATATAGGGGGAGTGATTCTGATTTCATCCTGCACTCCTATATAAGACAATAACTTTTTTCGATAAGGGGTAACGAAGTAGAGGGATACTAGTGGATCGAGTAGTGCTGGAAGACATGGGACAAGTGTCATGAAGTATTGTTGAAGTAGAACTTCTTTGCCTATAAATAGTTCGAAAAGTTGAAATTATACAGCTGCTCACGAGTTATAATGCAATATACATACAACCCAAAACTGGGAACATAACAGAATATTGGGAAAACTGCTTGAACTGTTATTCCAGTCAAGAACTCGCGAATTTGAGTCTGCCTGGTGGATGATATTATTCCCAACTTATCCTTAAGTTGTTTCAAGATATTCCTAAATTTAGTTATTGTATTCTGTTTTTCGGATATGACTAACACTCTGTAAAAAAGTGAAATAGCTGGCAACGCAAAAACACACGAAGAAAGAAGTGCAAAGTTAATTTGACTTGGTAATGTATTTAGACTAACTGTTCCAATTGTTGAGTATTCGAGATCTCTGTGATTCAATTCACGATAATATTCCATTTTCTCAGTAGTCAAAGACTGAGTAATCACCATGTAGATTTCGCACACCTGAAATAATAATCAGTTATCTAGCTAATTGTCTTACTCACAAAAGATATCATTACGGGCAAATGCCAAATTATGAGGCTTCTAAACATACTAATTTTGTCAAGACTCATCGTGTATACGGTAAGGTATTTGAAATGGAAAGTGATGCATATTGATACTCCGTTCATGAATGCCGAAGTCTGGAGTTATCAATAAGAGATGTATTTTTTCTACAGTATGCTCAACCTGCATTGTATGATATAAGATATAGCAAACATGAGCTTCATAGTATCGACAAGGTCCGTAGCAAGTGATCACAATTGGGATTGAAGTTGAAATCAAGCGAAATTGTGTGAAAGATGTGACAAACGATACAATGATTTGGAATACACAAGTATTCGCTAAAATGAACCTCAAAGTTCGAAGTGTCGGTGGTGAGTGTCGAACAATTAGATAGATCAGGATTGTTTGGGTTGATATGGAAAAACAGAAATATATTGGATAGAATATAGATAAAATCAACCGATAAAAGTTGGTCGTCATGAGGAAATGAATTGATGAAGCCGAAAATTCTCTGACCTCAAAGGAGAAACAAATTTAATTAGATTTGAAATTGTAATGTTTTGCTCTCATAATGATATGTTATACTGACGTAGAGATTTATTCATAGAATAACTTCCGAAAAATTCAACATTTGAAACAATGTAATTACTAGGTTTGCCTGAGAGACACATTCGATAAAGGAGATGACTTATCACCACCAATCCAATTCATTATTTTCCTTCTATAAGGTGTCACAAAATATAGAGTAACCACTGGATCAAAAACTGCTGGCAGACAAGGTACAATCGCCATAAGATACTGTTGTAGTAACACTTCATGTCCTGAATTGTCTGGAATTTATTTGAGAAAATTTACAAAAACTAACGAGTTATGGCACAATATATGTACAGCCCAAAACTAGGAAAATAACAAAGTATCGGAAATATAGCTTGAATTGTGATACCAGTTAAGAATGTCTCACTTTGTGCTCGTTTGTACACTGACATACAACTGATCTTTAACCGCATCTGCTTCAGAATTTTTCTGAAAGTCATGTGGTCGAAATGAGCAAAAACTTGATTCTCACGTTCTGTAAAATGCGCAGCAGATAGGAAGTGCAAGAACACATAGGAATATCAACACAAAATTAGTTTGACTCGCAACTGTGTTCAATCCTATAGTTCCGATTGTGGAATACTCGTCAACTATTTCGTTTAATTCTCGATAATGATAAATTGCCTCAGCAGTCAATGATTGAGTGATAATGATGTAGATTTCACAACCCTAAACTAACTCGATATTTTTTGTATATAGAAAAAGGTTACCAAAGATATAATAGCCGGAATATGATATATTAGAAAACTTTTGATCATTTTCACCCGAGTTAATTGTATAGTATACAAAGTTTTATATTTGAAATGAAATGTTACTACTATTGAGGCGCCACACATAAATGCCGATGTCTACAAGATAGTTTTTTAAATTCTGTTTAAACCATTTTTGTCATACTTGTAAAATGTGATACATAATATAGCACCAGTGAGCTTCCAAATATCTACAAGGACCATAACATGTAATAAGGATGGGCACTGCTGTTGATACCATTCGAAATTGAGTGAAAGTTGATATAGTTGATTGAATCATTTGAACAACACAAGTATTAGCCAGAATGAACTTCAATGTTTTGATACTTTGAGGAGAATGTCGAGCAATTAGGTATAACAATAATGTTTGTGTTGAAAATGATATAGAAAAGTATAGAGGGTAAAGTATTTGCAAAATCATTCGGTAGATATCAGGCATTTCATCGTCGAGAAATGGAGTATTAGAAAAAGGAAATATCAAAAAATTCTCGACTAATTGTATGTTGGCATTCTACATCATGACGATTTTGACTGACATTTAGAAATTATTTATTCGTCTTCTAACGAAATTCAGAATGGTGAAGGCTTATAACGGGCGTAGACAGTTTGACCAACATGAATGGATGCCTCTCTTTTCAATCCAGCATAAACACCAAACACAGGACTATCTAAATGAGCTTTGCGCATTTTTCCTTCAGGAACCAGACGGAACCTATATAAAATCAAGTTTTTTGATTATGAATTAATAATATTATCTTACTCTCTCAATTTTTTCAACGGCTGATTTTCCTTGCTCATAACTCCCTTCTCTGGATCAACAGTTGTCAGAACACATCTTGTACATGGTGCAAAACATTCCAAATGAGCATCACCAATTCGAACTTCAGCCCACTTATCTTCATCCCATGCTCGACATCCTTCAACTAGAATCGATGGTCGGAATGATTTAGATGTCAACTGAAAACGAAAACCACTTTTTGTGACCGAAATTCTGGTAAACCTTCTCTTCCAATCTTTCATTCAATGCTCGCATGGATCCTTCCGTTGTAATATGAAACGGTGCCAAGTCAGTGTAACCAGACTTGAAAGAAATATCGTTGATAATCAAAAGTTTGGTTTCTTACATCATCTCTTCTTTTTGGTACTGGATTATTCCACCATGTGTCACTTGTTATAGTAGTCCGTTCCGTATAAAGATTATCTTGCCAATAAATTAGACGATGATTAGGCTCATCAATATATTCTGATAATAGTTGCCCAACTTCATCCCCACAGTCATAACCATCTTGTTTTGCGTTTTGGAATAACCTGGGATAGGTTTTCTACAAATGTTCCAACTATATAACTTACATCGCACGAATAATTTTTCCTTTCTTTACAGCATCAGCCAAGTTCACTCTAACTGCATCTTTTCCGGGTACTCCAACTTCCAGAATTTCTCCATCGATTTCAGCACGTACTTTTACTAGTTTCGGTTTCTGACGAGCGGTCACAAACTTTCCTGTAGCTTCGTCCACGATCATAAGAACGCGATCACCCATTCCACCAAATACTGGACCCATTTTAGTGCATTTGAAGGAGAAAAGCTAGAAAAGTTGTTTCGATAAAGAAAATTTCGAAGAACTCACATCAACACCTAGACAAGACTTGATTGGATAAATATGGAGACTTTTCACATATCCGACTGGAACCCATTCCTCATTTTTTGAACTGATATAACTATAAACTTTGCGGGCAACCTGGAATTAGATGTATTACAAGAAAAACAGTGAAAATGTACATTATAGAATATGAAAGATCCAGCTAGACATCCAACTAATACTTTCTGGTCTTGGGATAGGCGGTTCATGTTTGAAATTGCCTTGAAATCAAATATTCCAAAGATTATAAACGTTTGATGTACAAAATACGCACCTCGCGACTGATAATGTTTGTCAACCTTTATCATTTCATTGAAATACCACTCATCATTTGATCGAGTCTTATCAACAAGTTCATAAATCAGTTGTTGAAAAAAGGCAAGATTTATTCGAATTATTATTAAAAATCAAGGCCGGGGTCAATAGGAATTCAGTAGGTATTTGAGGTTTTTTCAACAGGGAATAAAATTCTGGGGAGAGGCGAATTAATATTGAATTTGTTTTGTTGTTGGAATATGGAATAGATTTTCACCTACATTGACACGTTTTTTAAAACATCATATAAACTGGGAACGGGGGGATGGGTTGACTGGAATAGAGAGCATTCATGACGGAATGTATTGACCAATAATAAAATAATACAATGGAATGGAGAAACAAAATAGGGTAATAATAATAAATAAACGAATCTCAGTTGAAATAACCTAAGAAAATACACCGGAATAGTTGAGCATTTTTGTAACTGTTTTTTTTAGAATTCATACTACAGATGTTGGTTGGCACGCAAGCTGTTCTTCTTTGTAATTCGCTTCTTCTTGTTCCAGCGCTTTTTGGAAATCTTTATCTAATTGTTCCAACTGGTCCAAGTGGCGTTTTGTTAGTTGTTCTTCGTGTTTCTGAGCTCTGAAAATTATTTTCATTTACATTAGTTTCATCAAAAATATATTACTTCATAGCTAGACGTTTCCTCTCTTCAACAAACATTTTCAAATTCTTTTCGTTCAACTCTTTCACTCTACGATCTCGTTCAGCTTTTGTTTTGATACCTTTATCCTGAAATACACAAAAAAATTATGAAAAATTTTCCCAAGCAACTTTACCAATTGGATAACTTTAGCATCTTCCATACTTTTCTTAGTCTGTGTTTGTTTCAAATCTTTTCCTTCGGCTTCCAATCTCAATTTGAGGGCTTGCATCTGATTTTTCTGAGCTTCAGCCATCAACTTCTTCAATAAGTCGTATTGCTCTTTCAGTTGTCCCTTTTTGAGCTCAAACTCTTCGCAATCATGTCGACGAACCATCGCAGACCATTCACCGGTTTGGCTAGTTACCAGTGATCGAACACGATCATTGTGCATCAAGTCATTTGGAATTGGTGATCCAGCTGTTGCTGGACTTGCAGTTCCATCAGAGTTACATGGTCCAGTTGTGGTGGAAGTTGAGACACCACAAATTGATCCAGTTGTTGGTCCAGGTGTGGATGTGCCACATCCACTTGAAACTGAAGCAGTCAAACTTCGTCGCGAACCTTTCTCCTTTTTCGTTGATCTTCGATTGTTTGTTATCAGTTTGTCAACATTGGTTTGCTGAAATAATTTGTTCAGTTCCAAACATGACACGGTTTCGTAGGAGATGCTTCAAACTTGTGAATTGTAGCTGGTCAAACAGGTTGTGTTGTTATTATTGTTGGTTAAAAGTGTTATTGAATTCACAAATCGGAAACATTATCCGTTAGAACATTTAGGGATTTACACTGTTAGCGTTACATAATTCCGCTCCATCGAAACTGTCCGATGGAGCGACAATTGCAACGAATTTTTAAAGTTAACCCATAAGAAGCATTTTGTAAAAAGCGAAATTGTTATAAAATACTTTAATAAAGCTGGACAGAAGGACAGGAAGGACAGGAACCTCAAAGATATTGTTAACCAAAGTTAAGCAAAACAAAAATGTTTATCTTGATCCCGTGGATAACAAAGATGGGGGAGAGATAACAGCCATAGAAGGGTTAAAACATATAGCTTTAAAAGATTACTGTAGGTACAGTAATGTCTTTTTGAAAAATATGATGCTTTGGGAAACTTACGATCCAGGCTATAGACGAATTACGACGAGCATTCGCTGGCTAAATGGGTGTTTTTATAAAAAAGTATTTAAGCTTACTGTTGGGTTACTGTAGGTACCTATGATACCTATCTAATGAGCAAGGGTAGTGAATTTAAGTGAAGCTTCGAGAGAAAGAGACAAAGGAAAATTAGTAGTAGGCGTCTATATTTTACTACAGTAGAACTACAGTATGACTATATATGATGAACAAACCTGCTGCTTCTGAATACTGTCTCTCTGCTTTTGATGTTTCTTTCGTAAATCATCCAAATCCTTTTGAAACTTTTTCAGCAGTTTCGCAAAAGCTTTGTCTCGACGAAGATCATCGACTTCGATTGGATCCACCTAAAATTAGGTATTAGTATGGTTGGAAAAGTTTATTTTCGGGATGACATGGTATCAAGGAGAAGGATATATCTATTGGTAGGTTTTGAATTGAAAACGGTAAAGTTGGGTACATTCCAGTTATGTGAACCTGTAGTCGTTCTGCATTGACGTTACTTGTTGATGGCTTCATTACTTGTGCAGCTGGTGGATGTGCTATTCCGATTTTTGGTGGACCCGGTGAGGTTTTACGGGTGAATGTTCGAGTCAATTTAGCAATCGCCTTGAGATTTTTTCTTTTTTTAAGTCATTACTTTCCCGATTTTTTTGTGAAAAAGTCGTCAGTTTTTTCATTGATACAAGAATTGAGTGACAAAAAAATTGAACGAACCTTAAACTTATCCACCGA
This sequence comes from Caenorhabditis uteleia, assembly GCA_963573275.1. Taxonomy (NCBI): domain Eukaryota; kingdom Metazoa; phylum Nematoda; class Chromadorea; order Rhabditida; family Rhabditidae; genus Caenorhabditis; species Caenorhabditis uteleia. The sequence goes on from OY752137.1 coordinate 20,609,763, forward strand.
AACTGGCATCTGCTGATCATTCGTAGGCCTTGAAGATGTTGCTGTCATTGCCATCATTGCATTTGTTTCAGATCGGGCGGTTCCAGGAGCCGAGTTGTTTGACAGTAGATCAGCAGAACTACCGTTTTGACGTGGTGGCTGTTTGATGTTTTTCAGTGCTGAGTTTTTCACATTAGGAACCTGTAAGTTAGCTGATTAGTGTTAACCATTCCAATTTAGTGATATACCTCAACAATATCACTATCATCGACACCCATGTGTGCAAGTGCTTCGAGCCTCTTCTTCTGCTCTGATAGATATGCTCTCGGATCAGCTAAAGCATCTACAAGACCACTGAGCTCATCAGGTACATAAGTCTTGATAACGATTTGAACGAAAAGTACAGGGGCTAGGATGAAACTCTGATTTGTATCTGATCGTAGTGATATATGACGGAAACCCGCTTGAAGACCATCTAATGGTAGAATTCGTTGACCGAGTTGCTTTCCATTTTCATCGTAGACTGCGAATCGAAGAACTGCAAGTTCGGGAAGGACCACTTTTCGGAAAATGAATGGATCCTCGTTGTAAACTGGGTTCAGTCCATTTCCTGGTATCACTTTTGTTTTGTGCTCTTTTCTGATGGTGTCAGTTGGCAAGCCATACATTTCTACTTCCACATACGTTCCGATTTTCCGATCAGACAAAAATTGACCAGAAATTACCTGAAAAAGTTATACTTGAGGATGATAAGGAACTTGGACAACATACTCTAACACTACAATGAGCAGCAATGACACCATCTACTGGTGATTCGGAGAATGGATCAAATGTTCGATCCGGTCTTCTCAAGAAATCCGGTTTCAACAAATAGCCAGACCCTCCGTTGTACTCGAACTTTCCCATGTTTAACTGCATATAAACATCAGGTGTTTGGAAATTGAGGGAGACCATTTGACATCCGGCATTCCAGAAAATCTGCAATTACAAATTGACACGGTTTTCTTGAAACTTATCGAACCTGTGGCAAGAAGTTACTGGAATCTACCCGAGCACCTTTTGGATAGATACGACTCAACTGTCGTTTGTTGTAGTTCACAAATTCTGGCGCTGATTGTTTTAAGTATCCAAGACCTGTTGATTCGGAGAACGAGGACATGTGGAAGTGAAGGTTATTGGCTGAATCATAACATTTTTTTGTATTCGTAAACACACAAGATACCATCAGCAACATCGAATCCCGAAAATTTAACTGGATGTGTATAATTGATCAGACTGGATAACAGTGGATGAATGTTAGTTGTGGCTCCAGTATAGTGATACTCCGCAAATATCCTTTCTTCTTCTTCTTTTGTCAAAACCGGCTGAAAAGATTATATTGAATTTCAGACAAGGGTACCCATTCTCACTGGCTTTCTGATTCAGAAAACCAATGAAAACTATCCAAAAAACAAGAAGAACGGCACCACCAAAAAATAAGAAAAAATAGGAAAAACTGTATCTTCCTGTTGTTTCCCAGTATGGTGCATTCAGTGGGTGGGTTGGCGCACAATGGGTGTACATATACTGGTATTAGTGGAGAAAAGCGGTTTGTTGTTGTTTTTTTGTTTTGATTAGGAGCAGGAGTAGTTATAAGAAGGGTTATAAGTAAAATCACAAAGACATGAGAAGGAAAGAATAAAGGAATGAGAAGGAAGGAATAAAAAAGGAAGATTTTAATGGTAAATGTTAAAATGTTTGGTGAGTGTTTGTGAAATTAGACGCAAAACAAAACATGCTGTATTAAATGGCAAATTATCCGTGCATTTGAATTGAGTGAGAAAGAGAGTGTGTGCTCTGGGTGAGACGCAGACAGAGAAAGGAAAACAAAAATAGGAAAAATAAACATAATTGGTTAGAAAAGAGGAAGAGAAAATGTAACAGGAAAATAGGGAAAGAATATGGAGTTTTTTGAAATCTCGAAAGAGTTTTTAGAAATAAAATTGACTCGTTTCAAATTCAACTCTGATTTTTTTGATTCATCTTCAGATTTGAATACTTTAAAGTTTTTGCAATCCTAATATGAAATAAGCATTTGTGTGTGCAAAGCAATTACTTTTGAAGATTGTGATAATTGTAAAATTTTTCAAACAAAAAATTCTATCATAAACAATATGAAACGAAAATCAATCATGCTTCTATGGCTCAAGCTTTCGTGATGACTAAAAACGATCCAAAGGTAAGTATTGTGTGAGTGGAAAAAAGGTTTGGGGAATGATAAAACATAGAAAAAAGGTCAAATGTGGAAGTGTGTTACAACTCAAATAGTCGAACCTTCTTTTTCCGGCTTGAAGCCGTCCGCATAAAATCAATCAAGGCTGCCGAATCCGAGTGTAGCTCATCACCCTGAGCACCGCCCTTCTTCTGTCGAAACGAACGTTTCTCGCTTCGAGACCTTTCCAGCAACTGTTGATGTTGTTGGGGAAGTTGTTGGTTTGGTGTTGCGAGTAGCAATTGTCCAGGTTCAGGCTGTTTTTTTGGAGATATTTTGTGAGAATGGATATTAGAGAAAATCAAATGGAATAAATGAGGATGATGGATATCTAATAAACATAATAAATTATAGAAAGAATATGCAAATCAGTTGTGATAGTTAGTATATAATCCTGGAATCAGTGGATTTTCGATGATAATTATTGCTCTTTGATTAGAAGATAACACTTCAAACGCAAGCAATTAATAGTGGAGAGAGAGATTTAAGAGTTGACCATGTTTTTTTTCAAAAATATTTTCTCACCTGCTTCTTGGAAAAACCAAATCCCTTGAGATTTTTCGCAATAAAGTTTTGCTTCAATTCCGGATGTGCTTCATCTGTCTCTTTTGTTGGAGCTTCACCTGAAACAACTGGTTTATGAAGGATAAACCAAAACGAAACACAATATTTACTATAACAAAAACTTAATAACCTATTATCTACTACTATACATATAGGATATTGGGACAAGATTGTTTGACCTTGGGAAAGGACGGAAATAGGTAGCGGAATCAGAAAAATCTACACAAACTATATGGAGCCAAAATAGAATAGTAAAGAAAAAATAGGTGGGGAGAGCAGCCAGCCAAACATGTTTCGATTCTTACCCGCTGGTGTTCCAGCCTTTGGTGAATTATAGCATCCAGTTGTGGTGATCGTAATCGAGGCACCCGATGTTGTAGGTGTAGTGCTCACTGTTGGTGCACATACTGGTGATGCATTCAATGGTGATGATGCAGCATTCTGTGGTGATGTTGTTTCAACTTCCGGGTGGGCCCGTTGATCGCTAGCTGGAAATCGAAAACGACAGTGCAAAAATAGAAGAGGCGGAGAAGAAAGAATGGAGGAGTGGAATCGTGAAGATGGAGGATGAAAGAACATGTCGAAAAAGTATGATATATTCACAATATTGACATGGTTGTACACCGGGTTTACCTCATTCGGTTGTCATTTACGAAGAACATCTCAGTTTTTAGTATAGTTTTTTTTTCAGATAGAAAAGGACTATAATGCAAACATAAAATTTAGGGGAAAGTTTGAATATAATTATATATCAAAATGGCAGTAATTGAAGCCCACACTATTTCAATTTACTTTTTTACTTTTCCAGAATTACTGAACCCTATTATCGGACGGTTAGTTCATACTCATATAATTACTATATACAACCATGCCTGTTTTCCATAAATTTTCTTAAAACTAACACATGTGATGACAAGTTCGTGATGTTGTTAGTAATGATGGATGAAAGGAAAAATAACAAAACCAAGTGCAAAATCCTACACAAACATGCATACATGCAACAAAAAAAACTGGGAACAAATTCGTGAGGGGAAGTTGATGAAGACGAAGAGGGGGATATTGTGGGGGATGTATAACCGTACCTAGCGGTGATTGTCGTCGTTTGAACGACAATTTCTGGCGAAGAGATGAAAAGTTTGGCGATTTCGAGCCGAACTTCAGGCTCATTCCACCACTTCCAGTTGGTGTCGATACTCGGTCGGGTACAGTCAATTGTACACCGATTGGTGATGGTGTATCCAGTGAACTTCTCGTTGATGAACTTCTTGCCCCATTTGGTGGCTGTCGAACTACATTGAGCGAAGTTTGAACCGATGGATCATCATCATCGTCGGAGGTATCGTCATCATTCCCACCACATGGTGCATCGCCGCTTCCTGCTTTTTTTTTGGTGATTTTGTTAGATTTTGGGTGAGGTGGGATAGAGTGGTTTTCATTTTTTTGTTGCGGTTTTTTTTGCTAAAGGATAGTGGTTACGAAGCGAATCATAGAGAAAAAGCCAATCATATACGGAAAAATAAAAATGAAATAATAAAAAGCCCTGTATGTTAATGGAAAAGCGGGTTAATTAAGGGGAGTAACGTATTTCTTGTGTTAGTATTCGGAAATTATTGTTAATTACTGCAAAGTATAATAGCAAAAGCGGTTAACTTACGAGGTGATACCGAATCTTCACCAACAACTTCAGGGTTCTCATTCAATTCGTCTTCTTCATCCAGTTTTCCTTCTCGAAGAAACTGTTCCAGTTGATGTCGTTCAATGTCAGCCTTCAGTCTTTTGTTCTTTATCAAAATTTTTCGACGTAATCGGTTTGGAGAGGGAAGTGGTGCTCCAGGATCAAGCTGGAAATAAATGACTTGACTCAGAAGGTTTCAATATTGGAATATACCGGAAAGTCGTCGAATGGTTTGGACAGCAACATATCACCAAATATTTCCATACAATATTTGGCCATCTTCAATTGATTCGATTTGCTGCAATGGTTTTCGAACGATAGTATCACTGGGAAATCGGATCGCGCAAATGCAGTGTCTCGAATTTGGAACAGAACATCCTGAAAATATGCTTTGAGCTCTAAGAATCATTCGACAAAACGCTACCTTGAAAAACACATCAGTACACATTGCTTTACCATGAGTAATGATAGGCTCGCCCTTATTTTCACCAGTACCATCCCAACAATCCAATTCAATACATCGGCATCCACTCAACAGTACTTGACGATAGATTTCAGATGACGATTTTCCACCATATTGTCGACCCGTTAAATACGTGTTATGTGAGCTGTTGATGTAATAATGGCACAATGGTTGATCCATTTCTTGATACATCTCGATTCGATCCAAGAATACTGGCGGATTTTCATCAGACATCAGGAATCGAAGGAAGGCATCACCAGACATTTTTCCATTCTCGATATAGTTGTTATCAACTTCGTATTTGGCAATGAGTTGGCCGGTTCGTGGTGGATCGAAAAATGGGAAAAGAATCTCATTCAGACGAGGATCACGTTGTTCTTCGTTCAGAAAGTTGATGAGTCGATCCTTTGTTAGATATTCTTTTTGCCCACTTCTGAAAATTATCAGAAATGGATAAGTTTTGAAGTGTTCTGAAGAACTCACAATTTTACAAAAAGTTCTTGAACTTCTGTCCTCGGACAAATCTTGTTATACAACCTCAAAAACTTCTCAAATGTCAATATCTCGACATCTAACTCTTCTCGCTCCTAAAATATTCAATGTCACTTTCCAATTAAAAAAGGATGAAACTATATCAGATACACAACATGCATCATGCTAAATAATAATGAACCTTTCGTTTTCGACTCCGACTACACTTGTAAAAGTTGCGAATCTTCTTTCCCATTGATCGATTGATGACGCGTACCGGTGTGAACTAAAATACGACAGTACTACACAACAGCTACCGTACCACTATTACTACACGCATGCTGTTGATGTGCTGTGAAACGAGCACAATATATATAGTAAAGATAGAATGGGAAAAATAGAAGTATACAAATCACAGCACATCATCACAGCAAAATATATAATACTGGTGACAACTAATTGGATATGAAAAACAAACCTTGTCGCCGCCAAGTCCCAAATCATTCAGACATTTTTGCACCATTTTTTCCGGTTTTCCAGATGAAAATGTTTTGATGATCACTTTTATTGGAATTTTACGCCTTTCATTGACATTCAATGTGAGCCATTTCCAACTGGAATAGATTTTGATTTTGAAAATTATCAAAGCAATTTGGCAACTCACTATTTCAACAGCTGCGTAGTCGGACAAACATGTCGGATTCTAGAGTTCTTCAGAATTTCATTCAATCCGTTCTTCCATGTTTTTGCGATATCCACAGTTTCAGCGACTAAGAAAAATGATTGAACATTCACTAAATCCTGTCCATGTGTTATCCATATTGTCCGCTCTTCGATGGTTTCCTTGGCTCCGCGTTGTTCTAGTTCAAACATGACTCGTCCATCTTTTGGTAGACCAGCTGGTCGAGCTTCCCAAATTTGGCCCATGTCGAGTACGACTGCATCTTTTCCGTCGACAAGCCAACAAAGAAAGAAACCGTATTCATCGATACGAACTTGAGCGTTTAGTTCAAGGCATGTTGATTCCTGGAAAAAACTTATCTTGATGATTCTGCGACATTGATCAGTTTTTGAAAAATCAATTTTTCCCTATAGTTCTAACACCTCAATTTCGTCACTCAACAATAGAAAAGCGGAAAAGGAAAAAACAATAAAAAGTGTGCTGATAACTTTTTCAAACATTTGGGGGGATGCCGACAAATGATCTCTCAAAATCGTTAAACAACATTTTTTTTCTTCGCCTTTGTACCTTCCCCTTCCCCACTCCTCTATAGTATATTTCCAACTACTTTATTATTATCAATGTGTTCTTAATCCTATTGACTACACCAACAATTTTTTTCTTTTTCTCTCATTTCTCCATGATAATGAAGGGTTGAGGCTGACGATAGATAGGCAATGGAAGAAAATGGAGGCAGAAATTAAGTGATAAGACGCAAATTAATTATTGATTGTAATAGAGAAATTGTGGAAATGGAAGTCATGTGGGGGGTATGAACACTTGGAGCAAAGATGGTAGTTACTTACATCATCATACCGATCGAATACGGATCCTTGCAATAGTATTGGTGGTATTGGTGGCTTCCAATGGAATTGAAACTCCTTGGCCATTATTTAATGTGCCAATTTGTTGTTGTTATTGTTGTACCCTAGTTCGCGTGCCTGGAAATTTGATTGTTAGTGCGATACTCCAATTTTTTTGTATACAAGTACAAAAGTTTTGATTACGTGCGGAAATTTATATTAATTTTTTTATAGTTATCATGAATTATTGCAGCATAGTGGTATGAAACAATGTCTGTATTGAGTGACCATTATTATTTTATAATGGTAGTATAACTTTTTTTACTGAATCATTATATAAACTATAAAGTCGTACATAAAATGTTTGAAACATCCGAAACAATCGTTAGAAGGGTACTGTAGCTTCTACCAAAAACCACCATCAACTTTCTAAAACTTTCCGAAAACCACAAAAAAGTAATTCCATCAAAAACGGACTAGAAACAAAAGAGGGAGACACGTAAATAGTTTTTGTTGTTGATATGATATCGTTTTGTGATGGGCGGCCCCTTTTCTCGCCCCTTATTGAATAGAGAGTGTATGGAAAAATGTGTGGTGGTGGGGGGAAAATGAGGGAGAGGGCGGAGCCGGTGATAAATGACTTACCTGCTCTTTTCGTATACGAGTTCGGTTTCTTCCCTAAATTGGATCTAAAGATCAGTAATGGAATGGTTTTGGGTTTTGCTCTCTCTCTCTACTCGCCGCCGTTTCGTCGTCGGACCATATCTATCTTGAACGATATGCACAAGGTGAAGATTTTGGTGCAATCGCCTGGAATGAAAGGATGAGTATTGCTGTCAACTATGTTGAAACATCAAAAGTTGGCACAATGGGGGGTGTCATTTGATAATGATGTAGGAAGTGAAAACAAAGCGAAACAAGATATCAGTGCACTATTGTGGATACCTTCAGATGTTGAAAAATGAAGAGAAAGAGAATAGTTTGAGATGGAAACAAAACCACTGATGGTAAGAGAGAAAAAGATGAGAGGAGAGAGATCACATGGAAGAGAGAAGATGAGAAAATTAGAGTTGATGGAGGAGAAAAGACATCCTCTCCTCCTCTTCTTCTTTTCACCATTTCATCATTTTGGTTTGATTTCAAATGAATTAATTATACTTTTCAAGCTCTGATGAACTTCGATGGGGCGCGTTTTGTCATGTTTTTTTCTCACAATACTGTGGTGGAAGTTGTTGGGGAGAAAACTCGTCGAATTCGTACAGAGACCGAAACCAAACAAACAAAACATATGCAAACTATACTTTTTGTCTTTTCTTTCTCTCCCTCTTTTCCTATTGATTTGTTGGAAAGTGAGGAGGGAAATCTTCCTTTTGGTAGTCACACTGGAAATTGAAATGCAGAAAACACTTTATTCATTAAGTTCTTTTTTTGCGCTTCTTGTCGAAAATGATTAGGACTATTCTTTTCAAGGCTAATTATCACCAAAACATATGATTTTTGAGAAGCTATGAAGTGAAAAGAAAGCCGGGGTACAAATAGAAAGAATGGAATGTTGTAAGAATGGAATGAAAGGAAAAAAGTTTTCCGTCTTGTTTTAAATTGCTTTTTTTGTATTTCACAACAGGATATTTTTGTGTTTTATTGCGAAAAAAATGGGAAAGGAAACGGTACTTTTTTATTGTTGTACGATGGGCACGGAGAAGAAGAAACAAGTTTTATGAATATATTAATGTAGGATTATATGTAATGTAAATGCGCTCTATAGTACCTATGAAAACCATCAACAGCAAAAAAAGACTTCCTAATGGATGTAAGTAGGATACAAAAAGCTTTTAGGAGCCATTCATTCAACCAAGAAACAATAAGTCACGGAAATGTCAAGGTAAAAACGGGACGAAAAAAATATAGAGGAGAAGCCTAAATATGGCGAATAAAAGGAAAAAAATGAGGAGATAGAGAAAGAGAGCTCTCCGCGCACGGAAATGAGCATAGAATCGGAGAATCGCGGGCTTGAAAATCGGCGAGTAATAGGGAAGGAGGAGAAGAGAGCAATGTGACATTTTAATTTTTCATCATCATAATTAATATCATTATTGGTTCATTAATAACTTATCATGGTGCATATACGCCCTTAAAGCTGTAATAAGCTTGGAAGGTGAACCACTGATTTTTTGCGACATTAGATAAGTTCTCAAGGGTTTTTGGATTTATGAGCAATAATGTATCTAGATAAGTGATATCAAGTTTCTGATTATGATATCATATCAAAAATTGTCAAAGAAGTTCAACGAATTAGTATCAAAAAAAAAGAAAACAGTACTTCAAGTTTGAATAAACATTTTGAATGGATGGGAAAAATAGAACAATTATCGATATAAAATGAAATTTTGTTGAAATCATGCTCCTCCAAAAACCCATTAATTTTCTTTACACATGAAGAATTTAACAGAAAAATCATGATAATCAAAAAGATCGACACAAATGCTCAAAAATCAAAACTATTCATTTCTTTCTTTTTTTGATTCTCGCCGACTAGCGAGCAAGTCAGAAAAGAATAAAAATGACTGAGATTCCACTCATTTCAATCTTGTTCTTCAAAGCAAAACGAGGAAAAATGGGTGGTTTTTGTGTTTTATTGGAACATAAAAAATGTAGTGTTTGTGTGGTAGTGAAATACATAGACATAGAGAAATCAAGGAAGGAAGGAACAAGGAGGGGTGAGAAATGAGCACAATGTTTATGATCTACCTTTCAATACCGGGAATAAATCAAAATCTGAGTGACACGCCGATTCTATTCCTGTTTCGGAGGGACGAGAAAGGATCAGCTTTTCAATGTCTTTTCTCTTCTCACAACATAATTCAATAACGTATTGCACAAGGAGTCAGCATCTTTTTTTTTTGGAAAAATTGACGAAATAAGACGGCAGGGCACTCCTTGAGATGAGTGAGAATCCGAGTGAGTTCCCGTTGTTTTTTTGGTGAGAAATTAGGTTCATAATTTTTGGAAAATAATAAGGGATGTGATTTTAAGGCAAAAAAGGCGGAAAAACTGAGAAGAAACCCACGAAAATCGATGGGTCTACTCCCTCGCCCAAGTGAATGTGTGTATGTGTGTGTGGAAAAAAAGAAGACGAAGGCAAACCCGACTTCGTCGTTTTTTCTTCTTCTTCTTCTGCCCCGTTGGTGTTGAAGCGGCGTACGGGCGTCATGAGACGCAGTCGGTTAGGCGAATGGCAGAAGAAGAGGGGCGCCTCGGGGCAATGCACGTCGTCTCACCCATTTTGGTGCGTTGTATCTTGCCTTGGCAAATTCACCATCATCTCACATATATAGACGGCGGTATATGTACACGAAAAAAGAGGCGTGCAAAGGAAAACAACGAGCTGTTTGACAGAGAGTAAGAGAAGCTCTTGTGAATTTGAGGAATGGTTGCGAGGATTCAGATTCGGAAATTTGATACAGACTTTTTCGACTATCTAATTAGAGAGAAAGAGGTGTTTGTTGAGTTGCACGAAAAACGAACAAAACAAAAAAATAAATCGATTGTTATTGAACCGGAAATACTGCATTGATAAGAAGTTTTTCTTGTCCCCTTGTTGCATTTTTGTTACAGTTATATATGCTAAATAAACGTTTTTTTCAAGGAAAAAACCAATTTTTTTTATTTCCTTTGCTGACCAAAAAGCAAATAAATCAACAGAAATAGATTTTCAAGGTTGATTTATGTTGTTCACTGAAAAAAGGAACTGTCAATTTCGTTTATAGACATGTGATTCGTTTTGATATTATCTTGAAAATTAAATTTAATTAAAATTTTTCGATATTGCTTTAGGAAAAAAAACTTTCTTTACAATCCTCATAATTTAATGATATGTAATTTTTCTTTGTCACACATTTTTTCAGCTCTTTTTCACAGTTTATTGCCTTTTTCTGTGTTCGATTCATTTACGGCAGTTAAAGGGAGGTGCATTTACTCCGCGAAGTGGTCTCGTTAGGTGCGGTTACGATAGCCACACGTTGAGCGGTGTCGGAAAATTTTTCAAATCTTTATTTTTACCGGCTTGCTAATTGGTTTTTGGCGCCATCAATTCACATGATTTTTCACACGGAAGTTTTACTCGAGATGTTTATTCTTGATTAATCTTCAAATTTAGTGTTAAATTTGTAATTTTTTTGCTCTTCGAAACATTAAACGGCGAATATCGAGTTTTCAAACACTTTCGTTTTGTATTTATTTACTCATATAACTTATCAAATTTCTTTTCATTTATATTTGTTTAATGTCGACACGTTGTTCTTTCACTTGAACCTCATCTCAATAATCTTTCATATTGGTTTTACAGCTCAAATGTCCGCTACTGTTGCTGAAAGCAATTCTGTGTCTGCTACAGAAGCACTCTCAGAAGCTACTATCCCAAAAGAACTTCTTGTTCGACATCCTCTTCAGAACAGATGGGCTCTCTGGTATTTGAAAGCTGATCGTAACAAGGATTGGGAGGATTGTCTCAAGGTAATTTTAGCAGTAAAGAATTCACATAAATCTTTTTTTTGCAGATGGTCGCGTTGTTTGATACTGTTGAAGATTTCTGGTCGCTCTACAATCACATTCAATCAGCAGGCGGGTTGAACTGGGGATCTGATTACTATCTCTTCAAAGAAGTAAGCAGAAAATAATAATTTGAAAGTACAATCGAAATGTTCCAGGGTATCAAGCCAATGTGGGAAGATGTAAATAATGTACAAGGTGGACGCTGGCTCGTTGTTGTAGATAAACAGGTATTTTAAACAATCTCGGGTGAAAATTATATGTAATTATTTCAGAGAAGAACTCAATTACTCGATCATTACTGGTTGGAGTTGCTGATGGCAATTGTTGGTGAACAATTCGAAGACTTTGGGGACTACATTTGTGGAGCTGTTGTCAATGTTCGTCAGAAAGGAGACAAGGTTAGTTAAAAATGAAAAATTCGGTGTTATAAATGAAAATTATAGGTATCCTTGTGGACTCGAGATGCTACTCGTGACGATGTAAATCTTCGCATTGGATTGGTTTTGAAAGCCAAGCTCAGTATTCCGGATAGTGAGATTTTGAGGTTTGTGGCTACAACCAACGGCTCTGGTTCAATAAGTTCAGTTTAAGATACGAAGTTCACAAGGACTCATCGGCACGTACTTCATCAACAGTCAAACCACGTATCTGTATTCCATCGAAGGAAACTGGCAAGGAAAAAGAGAAGGGAGACAAAGTTGAAAAATCGGAAAAATCGGAGAAGAGCGATAAGTCTGCTGATAAGACACCAACAACTCCAACCGGTACCGCGAACAACTCAGCTCCATCGACCCCTGTTCAATAAAAATCAACATGATCTCGTTTATTCATTCTAGCTTTTCTCGTTTTGTTTTTACTCTCACTGAAACATACGGTACAATTTTGTTCCCACCCCATACAAGTTCTCAAGAAATTGTACTCGTATTCATTTTCCCACCATCACAAATTGCTCTAGAATCCCTGTCAATCTTGTTTCCCCAAGCTCCTGTTTTGTTTTCTGTTGGTTTTTGTTTGACAATGCCTTCAAATAACGAAAAACACCCATTCATGTAATCGGTGAATAATTAAGCGGAAATAATGTATTGCATGATTCTGTACAAATTTCGAGCCGAAATAAATAATTTTGTCGAAGCATAATAATTGTTTATATTTTGATTTTCAAAATCGTTCACCGACTTGAAGAATAAATACTCGGAAAGAGGTGTGAGACGGGAAAAACGGTTTGAACACGGTATAAATACTATCTTGATAAATTCTGAATGTATAAAAAATATGAATATTAGATTAAACATTTTTCTTTGGTTTCGCTGTTGTTGTAGTCTTGGGTACTTTTTTTGTCGGAGCCCTGGCTTTTTTGCTTTTTGGCTTCGATGTAGTTGTTGAAACTGTGGGTGACTTTGATGGTTTTTGCTTCTTCAAATTTGTCTTTGGTGTATCATCATGTTGATACGAATCAACATCTCTAGACATTATTCCGGCTGGTCCACCTGGAGCTCCTCCATTCCACTGATTAGTAGCGATATTCATACTAAAATCTTGTCCTCCGCGTGGCATATGCGGCATCTGTCCACCATATGGCATTTGATTCCTCTCGATATTTTCAGACGCCCCAAATCTTTCGCGAAGATATTGGGGTCCATATCGTGATGCATAGGTTGCTAATTCGCGAAGGGAGGGGATCGCTGGGTTTCCACCCTGGGGACCACCATTGAAACTTCCCATTAAATCATTTGTTGGGTAATCAGCTAAACCATAATTTTTGTATATTCCAAATTTCGATCAAAGTCACTCACGAGCAAAATCAGTTGGCATTTTCGTTTTTCTCATTTGTGGCAGTGGTCCGCCTTGCGCAGATCTTCTCATCCCAACAGTACTTCCATAATAACCAGCTCTACTTCCACCGATTAAGCCAGAATACGGGGCTGCTGGACGCACATTGTATTCTTCTGAAAACTAAGTATTATTTCTATCAGTTTTATAATTTTAACAACCTGGATATGGATAGCCAGGACCGTTCCCCATGTTTACAGTTCCATATGGATTCCTTTCTCTTTCGTAAAGCCCATTCGAGTGACCTCCACCATTTCTTGGTGCAAATCGGTTACTACCATAACCTGATTTGTATGCCATTCTTCCAAACGGCACTCTACCACCAAACGCATTAATATTGCGTCTTCGGAATGTTGTAGCCTTTTTACGATATATTGAGTCTTCATTGTCTGTTTCATCTTCAGGGGATGATACTATAGATTTAAATCATTCGTTTTGTAAAGTGTAGGATCTAGTCACCTTCTTCTTCAACTTCTCCAGGAATCATAATTTCTGATGGAAATCCACTAATAGAATTCGGTAAGGCATTAGTCAGATCTTCAGTTGGTAGATAACCAAAAACTGTGGTAGATAAGGTGGAGAGAATACACATCAAAGGAATTGAACCTACATCGGCACGCATCTGAAACAACTCGAATGAGATATATTGGATAGTTGTACCTCTGTCGGACAGTAACCAATACCAGGTGGATTTGATAATGATGGTGGAATGATTAATTTGGAAACGGTCGGAGAAAAATGGAAAACAAAACAAAACGAAAATGCACACAAGGCTCCGGCTAGCGGAGTGAAAAAACGGCGAGCGACGCACGACGACAGTTTTGACATGGAGCTCACGGGATGAGAGAGTATTGAATGAGGGATAGTGTACAATTGGCTCCCGGCGATTTGTGTTTTGACATATTTTTGGTGGTGATATGATATGGTTTGGGAGCGGATTTTATTTGGGATAAAGATAGTATGACGAGTATGATTACGAATGGGCTTCAAACATTGGACTTGTTGATCTGAGATTTAGTTTAGTTGCGTACTTTGGTATTGATACTGATCATTGATAAGCGGGAGGCTTTGTTGCGATTTGCAGTTTCCTACGGTCATTCATTCTCCTTCCTTTCCGGTTGAGAAATTTCCATTCAAAAATCACATGAAGCTTCACATAAAATTAGAGAAAGAGAGTGGGAGACGATGAGAGCGGAAGGCATTACTTTATTTTTCTCGCTTACAAGGTGTCCATCTGCTCGATAGTAACATTGAGTCTTCATTCAAAGAAGAAGAGAGTTGATTAATGATTGAACACATGCTTGAGTTTTCTTTTTGATTTCGAAATAACAACACAGTGTAAATTTTCTGTTATTCCTTATCTGTCAATTCAACCGAATGAGGACTTGTGTATTTTCAATCTCTATTATCAATTGAAAAATAGCAAAACTGACCCCGTCCAGAGCTTATAGGAATCAACACATTCACACCTAGTCATACAGTATTGAAGGCAATATGGTGAGCTTTGTCTCCACGTAAACCACAATAACGATGATGTCGGATGGTAAACCGCCATCTTCTAAGCTACAGAGCGGGGACGTCACGTATGAATTACCTTTACATACGAGGCCGTGAACCCAAACACGGCATGGTCGAGACTCGAACTCGAACCCTTAACTGTACGTATCTGTCGCTTATTAGACGGGCGTTTATACCACTCGGCTATCATGCACATGTGTGCGAACCGTCTTATTGTAGGTGAGGACAACGGTGTGGTCTGGTGGCGGCGGCCTGAACAAGGGAAGTGTGTTCGAGGTCCATTTTTGATTTTTCTAAAAAATGTGTCAGCCGTTCCTGATAGGCTGAGATGTACGAGAAAAAAATTTCAGTCATCATTGGGTGATTTGAGACGTGTTGTGAGCTGAAACATGGTTGAAAATAGGCTTGAAAACGTGATTTTAACACCGTGAGATCATTTTAGGCCCCTGTAAGTGTAAATGTGATGATTCCTTTAAGTTCTGAAATGCGCCAGTTTCGTTCCGCTTTTCGATGAATGCTCATAGGTTAATATTTTTGTCTTTACAGGTAAGATGGCCGTTTCTGTTGCTGATAGCACTTATATTGTATGTTTAAGTTCTTTGTTTCGTAATAAAGTAACGTTTTATTTTTAGCCTTCTACCACAATGTGCTCAGAAGCCGACAATGTTGAAGTACGTCAGCCACTTCAAAACAGATGGTCTTTGTGGTATTTGAAAGTTGATCGCAACAAGGACTGGGAAGATTGCATCAAGGTAAATAATTTTCTCAACATTCTACTTTTTGAATAAAAATAACACTTTAGATGATCACAACTTTCGACACCGTCGAAGACTTCTGGAGTCTCTATGATCACATTCAATCAGCCGGAGGATTGAAGTTAGGGTCTGGATATTATCTTTTCAAAGAGGTAAACTATAAAACAGTATTCATATGGAGCGTTTAACTTAAGGGAATTAAACCAATGTGGGAAGATGTAAACAATGTACAAGGTGGTCGTTGGTACATCAACGGAAGTCTTCACACTAAAAGTGCGAAACACTCACGACAGGATAAGCAAGTAAATATTATCACACCATATGAGAGAAAAATACGTCGATCTTTCAGAAGAAAGCCGAACTTATCGATCATTATTGGCTAGAGATGTTGTTAGCAGTCGTTGGTGAGCAATTTGATGGTTGCGGTGAATACATTTGTGGAGCTGTTGTCAGCGTCCGGGCGAAAGGAAACAAGGTATAGTGCCATTCACAAAATTAAACTAATTGCTTCTAGTCTAAGGTATCACTCTGGACTCGTGATGCAACTCTTGATGATATCAATCTACGCATCGGATTGGTATTGAAGGAGAAACTTGGTATTCCGGATAGCCAACCATTGAAGTAGGATATCGAACGACATGAAATGGTAATAAATGAGATTTGTAGGTACGAAGCTCACAAAGACTCGTCTACTGCAACCTCGTCGAGCATCAAACCAATAATCGTCATTCCATTGTCGAAGAAAGAAAGCAAAAGCGAGAAGACTGAGAAATCTGAAAAATCCGACGAGAGAACACCGCCGACACCAACTTCCACTCCACTTAAAGCGAACGATGCTTTTTAAAACATTTTGATCTCATTTTATCCCCAAATCATTAAAAAATACGGAAAAGTTCTTTCGAATTCCACATCTTCAAGCTATCATCTCCAAAACCACATTCCCGTTTTATTCTAATCCTGTCACATAAAGTTTTAAGAAAATCACCGGTTTTAGTACATAATTGTGACCAAATACGATGTACATTTTATTTATTTGTTCATATATAGAATTTGACCCCATATCGCCATTTTCCGATTGATCTTTTTCAATAAATATTTTACCTGTCATCGTGTTGTTTGACCAGATTTCACAGGTTTTATGAATTTTTGTCTGACCTTTCGAAAAAGAATTAATTGTGATTAATCACACAGTAATCCTTTGATCCAGCTAAAGTACTGTATGTGAGAGAAAATATGAAAACCAATAAGTACTGTTTCCTTTCATAGAATGTGTTCAAGAAAAATATAAATGTATGATTTTATTGCTCTATAAAAACAATGATGTTTTATCATAAAAACTCCGCGTACAATTATAATTTACTTGACAATGTTATAGCATTCATATGGTTTAACATTGACCACCTTTGGCGCATATTCCTTGGCACATTTCCATTGTTGAGGTGTCATCTTCTTGGAAAGGGCGGTGCACACTTTGTTGATGAATGCCTTGGTAACTCCAGCCATGCATTTTCCATAAACTTGGTTCATACAAGCATTTTGTTTAGCAGCGGCGGCTTGTTTGTTATTCTTTTTGCAGTTGTCCAATGTCTTGAGAGCGAGGTTGATGACTGGTTTGCATTGGTTTTGGAATGGAGTCATCAAATCATCCAAAAGTTTCATCAGGTCGGTACAACCATTGACTGAAAGT
Source organism: Caenorhabditis uteleia (assembly GCA_963573275.1). Lineage (NCBI taxonomy): Eukaryota > Metazoa > Nematoda > Chromadorea > Rhabditida > Rhabditidae > Caenorhabditis > Caenorhabditis uteleia. The sequence goes on from OY752137.1 coordinate 20,627,031, forward strand.
ATATAATGTTTCGAGTCTTTTTTGCGTAACTTACATCCATTGTAGAGCGAGAGTGCTGGAAGAGCCTTGGACATACTGTTGCTGATTACACAATTCTTTCCGTCTGAAGATATTACTGATGTAGTGGACTAGAGATTTGAAAAATACCAGCGATGAATTTGGCGGTATCATTCGGGTTATTGTAGAATGCCTTCTCGGCGCAGAGAACAATTGGTTGCAATTCTGAAGCAGTATAGAAAGTTACACCTAGTGACACAGCCTTTGTGCACATTTTCGAACGGTTGTCTTGAGCAGTGACAATGGCAACACATGCCAAGGAAGCAGCGACAACAACAATCGATGTGAATACTCGAGCCATTTGAATTACTGGAAAGAGATTGGTGTATAAAAGTGGTTATGGTTGGAATGAATATTTTTGATCATACAGAGGGATATTTATAACAAGTTCGGTCATCAGTATAGAAGATTAACGACATAGTTCATCAGTCCAATCGACTTAGGGCGAATGGTTTTTTGTTGGCTAATCCGCTCTTTCGATATCCCACACGCTCTTTTCTGTCAACTGTGTGAACACAAAACTATTAAATTTTTTTCCAAGTTGCTGGGTTGTGTAAACGATGTTTGTTGCGTTTTTCGCTGAAATTTTGAGGCAAAATATATCAACATCATAAGGGAAAACAAGCAGGTTGCAAAAAATAAATGATTATTGAAGACGTGAACGTGAACCAATCGAGATAAGCTATTATATGAACTAACTATTTACGAAAATAAGAAATATCAGAACAATAACGGATCGACAATTCATAATGGTTATTCTATACGTGGCTTTACCAATTCTCCACTTGTTCACCGGATTTCTATTGATAGTTTGGTCACTTTCGGCATGTGCGTGTAATGATCGGACAAGAGATCAAGATCATTTACAGCGTCGTCAGGTAAAATATTCAAAGAAACATTGATTTGGTAAATGGAATTCAGGCACTTCGTAATCGTCAACGTGATGCCGTCATCTCCGGACGAAGTGTTCGTAGTGTGATTGATAGTGAAGTTGAATCAGATGAGACTGGAAACTGTCCGAAGATGACATGTGTGCCACGAATGGCACCACGATTGAAGGAGCTCAGCGGAAATTCTGATGTTTACGAACGATTGAACAAGAATGACGAGTTTGTGTTGAAAATGGAGAAGGAGAAACCGCCAATGGCAAGTATGACAATGGATGAGACACGATTGGAATTGGGTGATCCAAGTGGATTCTCGAGATCATCTGTCGAGGAAAAAGTCTCATCAAATGAAGACAATTGAAAAATAAAGCGTTTATTTATGTACAATTAGGCATTACAATTAGGCATTATACCTTGGCTCAGTACAACACTCATAGTCCATCACTTTTGCTATAAATGAAAAAGTTCGTTCCAAAGATGGTTCGCCATTTGAGCCAGCAGAGAAATGAAATTTGTTGAATATGTTGGCAGTTATTAAAAACAGTTCCATCCTTGCTAATCCTTCACCGAGGCATATTCTCTTTCCTACAGAGAACGGAACCAACTCATCGATTTTCAGTAGTTTTCCATTTGAATCCAAAAATCTTTCTGGTTTGAAGGAGTCCGGGTCGGGGAAAACTTTGGGGTCCGACATGACACTAGCAATCTGATGGATTATTGCAGTTCCTTTTGGTACAGTATGTCCAGCAAGTTGAACATCTTTTGTTGTGGCGTGGATTAAGTTGATAGGGAGAAGATTCGCTAGACGTTGTGCTTCCTGAAATTCAGATTCATTATTGATTCCTTGAGATATTAAATTACATTAATGAATGCATTTGTATATGGTAGATCCAACTTATCCTTCATTAACACAGTTCGATCACCGATTACATACGACAACTCTTCTTGCATTTTTCGTTGAGCTTCTTGGTTCAGAATAGCGAACGCAACCAAGAATGCCATTGTATTTGTTGTTGTGTGCATTCCAGCCACCCACATATCAAACAACATGTTCTTCAATTGGATATCCGAGAATGAATCTGATCCATTTTCTGCTCGTCTCTTTTGCTCTTTCAGAAAAGCTTCTACAAAATCTTTGTCTTGGTCAGCATCATGATCTATTTCCAGACGATGCTCATCGATTTGCTCGGTAAAGAAACCGAAGAGACCCTCTCGACATTCGATCAAACTGAAATTGAAAGGATATGAGTGTACTTATGGCAACGACTCACTCTGGAGCAAAATATTCCGAAATCTTGATTGATACAAATGGCAGAAGATATAGCAGGTTGATTCGTAAACTGCCACTAACAACCATGAATTGATCTATCAAGCCTTTCAACTTGTTGAACTTTGACTTCTTAAAAACAAGTATTTTAATTTACAAATGTTTCAAATGACTCACATCTTTGAACTGATGACCAAACAAAAACTGATTGATAATGTTACCAATTGCATAATCGAAACTTGTGGCAATATCAACATCCTTTCCATTCTTCCTCAACTCCTTTTCCAATGCATCAACTTCCAGCAATATCTTCGACTCCATCAATTCCTTCCCTAATCCGAAATCTCTCAAAGTGTGAAGTGCAAATCGTCGATGTTCTCTCCACTTTTCTCCATTCACATCAATCACACCATAATCCCCACCTCTCATTGATTGATTGAACCCTTTGAATATCTTCTTATCCATATATGTATCCGAATCATTGATAAAAGTTTCTTTCAACGCATCATATCCAGTGATAACTACTGTCGGCTCAGTTGTCATCCAAATTGTGTAAATATTTCCATATTGTTTGGTCCATTTCTCAAATACACCTAATCCAGGGGGTGGAGCAGAGAAATATTCATACAAGTTTCCAACGATTGGAAGTGGCATTGGTCCTGAATATTCAAGGTACAACAGGGAATATTGAAATATTCAAAACCTGGTGGCAGTCCACGTCTTTTCCAATAAAATTCATTGAACAGGAAAATGAAAAGTACAGCAAGGAAAATAACAAAAAACATTTTGATTTGTCTTCCTCTGTTTTCCACCTTATATAAGTCAAAGTGGCTACATGTTTTCCGTATAGGTTGTTGAGAGATGCGAGTTTTAGAGATAGAAAGGTGGTTGACAAATGTGTACTTTGTAGGTTGTTCAATTTGTGATGAAATTTTATTATTCGTTGAGAGAAAACACAAAAGATCAGGAGCAAATAATGATGATATAAGATAATTTAGTAAAGGAAATGTATGGAAAGGGTTTGTATGACCATATTGGGCTGAAAATCAAAGACCCGTTTTTTCGGAAACCCATAAAGGTGGTAAAGATTGTGATAATTGTTTCAGAATTGAATATGATATGTATTAGAAGCTGTAAAAATTGTTCTCCAAGCGCAACTCTCCAAGAATATCCATTCCGGAATTTCTAGCCATGGTGTACATGCTCTGTAAAAAGTTTCAGTTTATCATAATTAGAAAAAGAAATATTACATTAGGATCTTCAATCCCAGCTTCAAACTTGAAATATGCCCTGTTCATTGGCGACATGTTATCCAACAACATGAGACACTGTTCGATCATCTGGTCGGAGCCCAATCTCTTGGCTGCGGCGAAAACTTTTCCGAATGTAAATGGTGCTGGAATGTACTTTGATAGAAACATTTTCTATAGATACTACTTACATTTGATTGACTTATTGAGTGGATATATAACAGCCATGAATTCAATCAACTCATGGAATCCCCATGTTTGATAGCTGTTCGAATTGATCCGGATGAATGAAGTCAAGTCGTTTGAGCAGAATCTTTTTACGTACTGAAATGCATCATTTTAATATATTTTCAACCTTGAAGACTGACCTTCTCATCAAATTCGACAATTTTCTCTGCAAATACAATCCCCATTCTACCTTTACATTGATCCGGAATCTCACACTTTCTCCGATATTGTTCAACTGTTCCTAGTGATCGATTATCAATTGATTGCATACAAATACACAAGTGGATCTTATCAGATGATTTACATTCATAGATTTCCATCATTTGATATTCTTCTTGCATTTGGTATCGCTCAATGATATTCAATCCTTTCAGTTCTCCAGGGATATTGAGCGACACCTCTGGTCTTTTGGATGGTGTGATCATCAATGCCATGTCGAACACCAACTTAGCTGTACTGTCCGTTTTTCGTCTCATCAACCAGAGCTTATTGTTTTCACGTTTGACATATCTGAATCAATCTTGTTAGATCCGTAAAAGTTTGAAGCCTTACAATAAATTCCCAGCAACATAAAACTCGCGAGCAACTTCATCCTTCTCCAACTCAATACAATTCGCCATCGCAATCATTTCATCAATGACATAGTATTCAGCAGATGGCAATAAATGCTCAAAACTGCATCCTTGTTGCTCGATGGACTTCGCCATATTTTGTTGGCGGGAAAAGCTGATCCATTGGTCATATAGAGATCTTAATGCGAAATGCATGTTGTAACTCTTATTGAATAATTTCATATTGAACACTTCTGTGCATTGCTCTTGTTTCTTGATTATTGCCAAGAACTGTTTACCGAATTCGGTGAGGTATTGTTGCTCGGTCATCTTAAAAATGGAGGGTTATATAGATATGAGATTAGAGGTGTATATTTAAAGATTTGAGCAGATTGGTGGTATAATTATAGGATGCATAGATGAAGATATTACATTAGCGTTTATGGCTAATTGTTGACATGTGGCACCTGCTTATTTTTCATGGCGACTAACAAAATATATAGGTTCATACTCAGCTGCCGAAGTATTAGGATATGCAAAGAACAGGAAAGATGTAATGACTCTGTTGTTACTCATTTGGGATGATGTAACATGAGCGACAAAAAGGGGGAACAGAAGGACGCGCACAGCCGGGAAAGTGGCCATTGGTCTAAGAGATCCGTCAGGCAGAGAAAGGGTAAGGGATTATGGTAGCTACTAACAGATCCCGAAACTGATTCGAGGACAGGATTTATATTGAGCCCATCATTCATTCAACATAACAATAAAGGTGAAGCCCACACATTAAAAGAGTTTAAGCGATTTAATGAACTATTAGAAGGATGTGAAGAAAAAATTCATAGGAAAAAAAATAGAAAATGAAATGTGCTTCACTAATATGAGCCAACGAGAACTGAGCGAAAAAATCTAAGAGCTTGTGAGTTTTTGTTTCGTTGATAATTGTTTACAACTACCTAACCTCCGATGATATATAATTATATCGGTGTTTCTCGAAACATATATGATTGCATAAGAAGACAAAAACAAAATGAAACGCAAGACTATAAGGTGGGTGTTAGTTAACATATGTATGTAAATAGGTAATGTGAGGAATGAGGGGGTATGATTGCAATGAGGACTATTCCATTCTTCTCCTCCCCCACCCCAAATAACCCTGTCTATGACGTCATGTTATACTGTGTTGTGTGTGCCATCTGCCTATCCAAACGGTATTTATTAGATGTGAGGGAATCAATAAGGGCATTAATCAATAATTAGCGTTTCTCAATGCGTACGGTGGATAGTCGACGACCAATTTGTCACGACAGAAGACGATGTAGAGAAACGGTCGGAAGGTTGAGAAGATAACTGACATGAAATCATATGACCAGGCACGGGCTGCAAATAGAAAAATGAATAGTTGGAAAACATTGATATGTACTTATTCGGGTGTTGAGATTCAAATTACGGAGAGCAGCAATTCTTGGGTTGGCGAAAATGTAATAGCAGAAACCACGAGACATGAAACAGAAGTAGATTGTGAGGACACATAGGATTGAACGCTTTACTATTCCACTGGTACTGAAAATATACCATAGAAAATTCATTAGTTCTGGAAAACTCACAGTTTAGGTTTAGGTTTGTCGGGCTCATTCAAATCTATGACTTCACCCAAATCACTTGGTTTCTCGCCATCCCCAACTTGACAAACACGAGCCAATGTGAAGAATGCGATGAAGAAACTGACAAAGTTGGCTCCACCAACAATTGATGGAACTATTTGAGTTTGAAGAACTTGCATGAATGGATTGGAGAAGGGTTTCGGGGCCTCGGATAATTGACAAATCTCCAAGTTCCACCAATTCATATTCCAAATGGTGATTGTCATGGAAATAAGAGAATATGTTATAAGCATCATCACAAGGCGAAGTTTCTCTTTTGGCTCGAGAAATTGAATCCAGCTTCGTCGGGTTGCCGAGCTACACGTCCATAGAAACTTCTCGAAAACGATTAGAAGAACTAGTAGAGGGAGGAAGTTGTTCCCGAATTCTTCAAAGAGTCGGACAAATCCTGAGATACTTTGGCGAAAGTTTAGAAGCCACTGAAACGTGGTTATTGATTTGATTCTCGAATAGAGGTTTACATCACTCTCGATATCCATAATCAAGCTCTTCAAGAAGTAGTTATATTGATAGAACAAGCAATACATCATGTCAGTGATTGCCAAGAAGTACAATAGTATTGACCCTTTTAGTGATTTTTTGAACCGTATGATAGTAATCTAAATCACATTTTTTTTGCAGAAGTGAGCAAAGATCATCATATTGAAAACGTTGTTCTAATCCTTGCCATTCAACATTTATGATGGAATGACATGGAGTGGAAGATGATGATGGATGATTTAAGCGTTTTGGAAGTTTTCAAAGTGCTATTGTTCTAGATTTGAACTGCATGACTTTCTTATTAATGATAAAGTTCATTCGATTTGAAAATCAAGATTTCACAACTCATCAGTTTTGAACTCACCCAACTTGCACAAAATCCAAAGAGAGCGATAGCAGATAATACAAAGCTGGAATCGTCCAAGATATACTCGGGACAGGTTAATCTCATTTGTTGCCATTTGTTAGTTGACATGTTCGACATTTTCGGGCTCGAAAAAAATAAGAAGAGGCAACAACGACGAACAATAAAAATGAGAAGAGCAATGAAAAGCCAGGGGTGGGGCCTTTCATGCCCACTCTCTCGTTTATTGACGTATTCTCGTTCAAATGTGTTTTTTCTTGAATTGCAGTGATGGATTAGACTAGACAAAGATGTGATGGCCCTAATAAAATTGGATAGAAAATTTGACACAGAATTGGATTTTTTATGATGAGTGGTTTGCATTTGCATTTTTGATGGTTTGGACTCAAATTTTTGTTTGTTAACAGTTTATTTGAACAAGTTCAAATTAGTCGGTAGCATATGCACCACATGCAACATATGACATATTTATATTGCAGCTGAAACGTTTTTTGAAATATATTTTTACTTGAATTTGTGGTTATACTTCGTATCATCAAACGTTTTGTTGTTGAAGAAATAGCTAAAACAATCACCACTGTTATCGAAGTCACCGATGTTAGCCAATGTGTTGTTTCGCGAGATCTCATCCGAACTCCACTCCATCTGACAAATGTTTACAAGACTTATTAGCTGGATTTGCTGTACTCACTGTTCTATCAGGACATTCCTTTTCAGGTCCAACCTTTTCCTTTTCGTCACACATTTTTCTCGCACCCAGATGAACATTGAGATAGATTGCATCACCTGTAATCTAGTTTCGCTATGAAGCACTGTTGTTTGCCATGCCTATCAGATTCTTGTTATGTTTGTCAATATCTTGTAGTATAGTGTCGTTCTCGATTATCTTAAGTTTTCTCAGCGCATATTCTGAATACCAACAACAGGGTTTTTCTGGAAAATAGGATCTTCACCAGTGAAGTTGTCTCGTTCCTCCTCTGATTCAAATCCGTACAACATCATGTTCTTATCCTGACAATATTTCTCGGCGCCGTCGCGATTCAGTTCTTTCTTGAACATCTTTAAAAATCAGATTGCTCAAACCATAATTCGCTGAGAATGAAACTTACCTCATAGCACCAAGTCCGCTGGTTTTCACGAGTAAACTTCTCTTGGCCCCCATTGCATTCCGCTGTGAAATAACTATCCGGAGGAGTACATTTTTCATCTTGAGACATAACAAGGGAGTGATTGTAATATTTTCCGTCCACATTGAGATTTTCTAACTTTAGCCCAGCATCCCATTTTTGCTCAGTTAGAAATGCATACTTCCAATCCTTAGAAACTAAGATTAACAATATCAGAGGAGGCAAAATATACATTGCTGATATTAAAAATGGCAAAGAAACACTTTTGCGTTTCACAAACTTTGGCAATTTCTTCACTCTGATTCGTCGTGATAGTATCGTTCAGTAATAACAATTCATTCCAAATCAGCTGCCTACTGGCCAAATATGAATATGATATGTCAGCATTAATAAGATACTGAGTAGACCCAATTCCAAACCATGACACTACAAACAAACAAATTTCGAGCCACATGGCTCCAAACGAAAACACTGAAAACATGTTTCTCTTATTTCCTGGTTGTTAACCATGATGTGGCAACATGATTTATTCGCTCAACAATAAATCACAACACAAATGTTGTTCACCACGCATATCTACCACATGAATAATAGTCTAATGGTTGTGTGCATGCATGGTCGTCAAGGTTGCTTATCGTTCGTCGATATGTCAGGCAGTTTGCACCCCAGTCGAAATCATTATTTCGATCAAGAACTGATGGATCTCGAGATACAGTTGCTGAATACCATTTCATCTGAAACAATACATCTCTAATTGTTTTTGAGAATTTTTTACAGCAACTGAACGAGGGCATACACCACCACCATTGCAAGTTCTAATTCCACCAAGTTGTACATGATTAGTAAGATCTGCTGCCAGGTTGTATGGTATAATACTATTGGCATAATCTGAAATTATGAATAAACTATTTTAATATAACTGCATACTTCGGAATTCCCAAAACTCTTGATCTGACTCAAATCCATTCAAAACTCCTCCTTTCTGAGTACATAATCCTTCTGCTTGACTTCGAATTGTAGTTTGTTTGTATATCTAGGAAAAAAATTACACAGAATATAGGCTAATTTTCTGAAAAATAACCTCATAACACCAAACTTTTCCATTGGCTCGCAACCATTTTCTTGAGAAATTGCAACGATTCTCAGGAGGAAAGCTGGTTGGTGCATTGGCACAATTTGAAGTTGGAGTGTAGATCATAGACCACAGATACATGCTGGCGTTGAAATATCTTGGAGTGATACAATTGGGATAGGTTAGGCATGTACTGGCAGCATCGGTTTGGAGCATGTAGTAGTCAATCTGAGAGTTTAGAAATTTGGCTGAATTTGTTTTTTATAACTTTATTTTTGGTGAACACTGAAATGTAACAAACGCTGCTTCTACAATAATTCCAAAAAAACCAGTTGTCTCCATCCGTAATACGGTCGTGAAGGTTACGGTATTCCCTTTGAGGAACCAGCTCTTTAGTAAGAATAAATGACCATGGTATTTTAATTTTAGTTAGTCCTTGGGATCTTGTTGGATGTGCAAGCATACACAATACAATGTATATAATGGGAAGAAACATTTCGAATGATTCTACTTTCAACTCCCGATTGTAGTCCGACGATGACATTCGCGGGTTGTTTGGATACATCAAAGCGGAGAAGAAATTTTGTTTCAAATGAATCAAACAACACAAAATATTTATTAGACAATTATTAATGTATGGAGCTTGATGGATGAGCCGCTGAGCTGGTATGAGGAGCTGGATGATGGGCATGTCCATGTCCGAGTGTTGACGGAGTTCCGGTTGTATGAGTTCTTGCATTTGTAGTCACCCCAACTTTCTTACTCTGAAATGTCACATGATATGTTTTACACATAAATCCCATGATCAAACCTTCGGATTAACGAATTTGTAGACACCACGTCGGATTGTCGAATTCATGAATAGATAAATTATGGCCGGGCATCCATGTCCAAGTTGCCAGGAGATGTGTCCGATGACGATGACAAAATCGGCGACGGGGAAGAATTGCATGTAGACGTAAACCATGGCAGCGACGAAATTGACGAGACAGATGATGGTGGATTGGAGGAAGATTTGGGTGTGCGATTTTTTGTTTGAGGATTCGATACGTTTGCGGAATTGTTTGGCGATTGCAGCACAAAAGTAACCATAGAGCAGACAAGTGGCGACAACAATGAACAAGTTGTTTAATGTATGCGGGTAGTTTTGGTACTCTAATGTCTTTCCTGAACAGTTTAATAGAACACGATGTTTACCATATGTTTATACCTTCATAAATGAATGGGTCGAAGAACCAAGCTTGATATTTGGAAGTGAAGAGCAATGGCGGAGTGAGGAATGTGAAGTAGAGTCCGTAAGTGATTGGTGCCATCAATACCATTGTGGTACGGGATCCAGAAAAGTATTTCTTGACAAGGGTTGGGAAGAGGATGTCGAGAACACGGTTGAGAACGAGAAGAAGACAGATCATGCAAGCGGAGCACCAGAATCCTGAGAGTCGTTAGTTGGCATTCTCATGATGAAGAAAACTAACCTAATCCAAAAGCACCAGAAATGAAAATTGATGTGGGATGGGAGCAATAAACCGCTCCTTCCACCAGAAGTAAACCAGTTGCGATTGAGTTCACACCAATGGCACACATATCAACTAGACCAAGTAGAAACATGATTTTGAAGCATGACAGTCTTATATTATCCTTTTGGAGCATAACCATCATACATGGTAGATATGCCAGCTCGATGATAACACCGTAGACTAGATCAATGTATCCGAGGATTGGACGAGGTGTTCCTTCCTTCTCGGTCCATTCTTCAGAAGTGGCATACTTCTCACTGGAGCATATTGTTAAAAAATGGTTCCAAATAAAACTATACCTGCAATTGAATAGCGCAATGCTATTAACATCACCACCATGAGCCAAGTACCACTCCATAATATGATAGTGATAATCCGAATTTCTCCAATATTTATAGTAATCCGACACCTACCGTATACCATAAAAATGAGGAGGGTGTGAATTGTTCTTTTGTCGTAGTAAATCGAGGATTAAAATGCGTAGTAAAAAACAATGTCATAGATATGAAATGTTATGAATAGATGAGGATTATTTTTCGATGAAAAGACTCATCAGGTTCAGAAATTTTTTGGATTAACTTTCCATGTATTTATTTTGTTCTTCTTTTCGACGAATCACAAGCACAATTTATGATTTTTGCTATACGTAGCAAATTTGGAAAAGTAATTGAATCAGTTCGGATATTTTCATAAAACTTTATGACGTATTATTTATGCAGGCCCTTCCGCAGAATTGGTTCTGATCATTCGGAAAATTTTCAAAAAGTTACTCATCTATTATTTCCGGGATTAGCTGAATTACCGGTAACATGTTCCTGTTCTAAAATGACTCAATTCTGCAAATATTCTAATCTTGTTATGCTTTCAATTTTATTTCAAAAACAATAAAAAGAAAACACAAAAATACAACGAGTTCCTGTCACCACCATTCTTACTACCATCATAGTCTCCATTACAAAGATCACCTTTACAAATTCGGTAAACCCAATTAGGGCCATTAGATGTTTCCCACTCTCTTCTTATTGACTCATCAGTTCCACTGTAGCTCAAACATCCTCGAATTGTTCCACCTCTGGTTACTTCTTTGTAACATAGTTCTCCTAAAATGTTCATGAATAGTTTTGGTTTTTTTTATTGTTTATACCTAGGCAGTAATCAACATAGAGAGATTGTTCTTTCTTGTAATTGTAGCAAATTGTTTTTCCAATTTGTACCTCATATGGTTGCTCTTTATTACAATCATCTGTATCACACATGCATTGAAGGTCACCTCCACTTAGGTAACAAGTATTCATGAACTGATAAAAATGGTGAATTGCTGAAGAAAGTTTTAAACTTTGGAATATCCCAAAAACTTACGAAGTATATCCCCACAAGATCTTCTTGGCTTGCCAGTCAGAAACGCATCACCAAAATCATTGCGACGAACTTCGACGGAATATTCACAATAATGACCAAAGCAGAAGTTATTGTCCTCTAGGACGCACTTGACAACTGGAGGGGCGACTAGTTCTGTGTCTTTTGGGATGCTGTGACTTGCGTCGTTGCAGTTATCAGTCTTGCCTGGAAACATTGATGTTATATACTTTTTATGCTGATTTGATAAGACATATTTTGTCGATTGTCTCTAACATAAAGATCGATCATCTTCTTGTCGTTACGGAAAAATTTTCAAATGTTTTTTCAAAGAATCGGATATAAATAATCTTTTCAACGCATCTTCCTCTCCATTAAATCACTTTTTTCAATTTCCCTCGATCATCTAAACAAAAAAGGAGACAAGTGAGGAAGCTGTAAAATATTACATCTCTCAATCCTAAATAGTCTTATTTACATTCGCCCTGTCTCATATTTTTTGCTATGCATTTGCCGTTCGCTATTCAATTAATCATCTGAGCAGACCGGTTTTCCACGTCATTTCGCATTCTCAGACACATTTGATCTGTTCCCTTGCTTGTTAGATTTTTAAAAGAACTGATCTTACATAAACAGGTCACAACTCCTTTCCGATTCGTTTGACACAAGTCGTCTTTATCATTTAGGAGATCATCGTGACCAGAATAGCAACCTTTTTCGTCGACTTCACCACCGGCCAACATCCAAGTTGTGAAGCAGAAGTTTCCTGTTTTACATGATCCATCAAAATATCTGAGCTTCTTGGTTAAACGATATTTATTCGCAAAAACTTACGCAGACGTGGATTTACACTCTAGTGATTCAATTAGTATACGTTTAGATACAAGTAAAAGAAGTAGGAAACTAATCATAATCAATATGAAATGAACGAAAAACACATAAAGAACTTGTGGAGCTCGTAAAATTTATTGGATTCCACCTGCCTATTTGTTCCCTCGCAAAATGTCTTTCCCCCAAGTTTTGTGGGCAGGTGATTGGAAAAATTTCATTCTGCTAAAGTCTTGTCTTAACATTCACCATAATACATACACATCCAGTATAAAAACGCATCGAAATCTTGTCGCAATTGCCAATAACAGCTAATATCCGAATGGCGATGTTGTTGCGGGAGGGCGACTTTTTCTCGATGTCAGACTACATTCATTCATATTCGGAGAAAGGAAGGCATCATTAAGACAACTAAACTTCTTGTCATCGTTTTTTTTCGTTCTTTTGGATAAATATTTCCTTTCTGCATTGTGTAAGTGGATTTTTCCAGTTTTTTTGGCTGCAACAAAACGATGACGATAAGGCGTTGGTGTTTGAGACGGCCACAGATGTTGGTCAAAGAACTTATCAGATAGGCGTGACTGGGATAGGTTGACTAATTCAAAGATGTATATAGTCATAGATTATACAAATTGATTTATCTATACCTTTTTTGAGAATCATTTTGCAATCTTTTGTGATGAACAACTATTCTTTTTTCGTATTCCATATCAATTGCAATGCATCCTGCTAAAATTCCAGTTTAATGAACTTCGTACTATTGGTCATTTATAGAATCTAGTATTCTGGATTCCAAGCTATATACACCCACCAATAAGACTAATTGGATTGTGAACCGGGTGACCTATTCCTTCCTCATTTAAACTTCTCAATTTCACTTTTACTACAAAATCCGCACTATCCAAACATTTGATCAACATCTAGCGGATGAAACTCCCGACAGTAAGCCATTAAAACTTCAGTTTAATAACTTTCTAGATAGTTTCACTTGATCGATATCTTTTCTATTTAAATCTCAAAACTATTGCGTGTTTCGCTTTCAATTATCAACCACCTACCGCGCACGCCCGACAAAAATCACCATCTCCTGACAACAATAGGATGAATGAATGTGGGGGAAGATCGAGTGGAATGATAACGAGGCATTGTCCAGTCTTTTCTCTTCGTTTTCTTTTTCCGTCTACTTTCATTTCGTTTTTTTGTTGTTGTTGGATTACAAACTTCAATGTTTTTTGTATTTCAATTAACATTCCCTTTTCCAATATCCTTATGTAAATTCATTTTCACCTTTCCCATCCATCATTTGACACTCCATACCCTAGTTATATAATGAATAAAATGAAACAAACGAGTTTCTGTTTCTCAATCTGTCAGCCAATGTCTCCCCGACATTTAATATATCTGATAAAATATACAACTTATTTTCCATCCTTCTTCCATTTTCACAGATACTTTTTTGTTGCATTTTGCAACTTTAGCTTTTTGATAGTTTGAAAACGTTTCAAAAAATGTCATCTCCTTCCCTATCCTTTTTACCCATACCTGTTCTTCATCAATTCCGCCACCATTTTTATTTCATTTTCCACTTTTTCAAGGACTATGCCATCTCACACATTTACAATCAATTCAGATGAGTATTCACCAGCAGGATATGATGACGAATTTCATGTGAAGGTATTTAAAAAATGTTCAGATTGTTTGTTAATTGAACATTTTTCAAGGTGCCCTCGGGTAGTAGAGAGAACCGAAAATACAAATATGGGCATGTAGAAGATGATAATGTTGATATTTCATATCTCAATTTCCCAATATTACGATATAGTTTAGTATTCACATTTATATCATTAACTTCCTTCATAAGTAAGTCATATTATGCATGCAATCGTGCCCCAATGAACATTTTTAGCCGCCGTTGCTGCAGCATTCCATTCAGACTATCGGCCGTTCACAGATGAGGAGCTTATCGATAATTCTATTATAATTCGATATGGTTCTAAAATATTTCGTTGCACAGTAAGTGACTACATTGTGCCTGAAAAATCTGAAATTCTCAGACGCTATTAAAACTACCAAAAGATGGCTTACCATCAATTTTGAACTTACTCGAAATCAACGTTTGGGGAAATGTGATATTCCGGTTGAGTACTTGTCTAACAATTGCAGTTCGAATATTCCATGTTTTGGTCTTTCGGTGGGTTACCGTAGCTTCTTACGGTAGTTGATAATGATTTTTAGGAATTTATTAATGAATAAACATTGGAAAGATGTACCAAATCCAGTTTATCGATGGTTTTCTGATTTATTGCCAATGGTGACTGGTATTGAAACAATTGCATTAGCATTGTTTAGTGTTGTTACGATTCATAGTGATTTTCGAGGTATGGAAAAAATGCTCTATTTTTATCAATGATAAAATATACAGATATCAACCATTTCTGTAAGTCAGCATTCGCCATGTCTGCTATGGTGAGTATGGTGATACCAACATTCTTTCACTGGGTATTAGCCAAAGATTCGCATAAGGTGATTCGATCTTTTTTGTTATCTTATATTTTGATTGTTGTAGGCAAGCGACACAATCCTTATTTGCATCCGAACAATATGCACTACTGTATTTTGCTATTGTACTCCACAATACTTTCAATTTCATATTGGATGGACCAAAGATTCACTTTGTCACTCTTACAGTAAGCTTTACTTTCTTATCTCCCAACTATGTTATGATTACAGTACCCCACCATTTCGCCGTCCTGGAGTATTGTCTATTCTCCAGCTATGCCATTTTCCATCTTCTTTCCTTGAACGATCTCCGAGGCTTACAATTTATATGTTATCCACGTTCTTGCAGTGGTGAATGTGAGCCACTCGACCCATCAAACTTCCAAAAAGGACAAAAATACGAGCACTGCCGAGCATTCGAATACAATCAGATTCGTCTGCATAATAATTATAACCAAAATAAGGGTTTTGTTAAAATGTAATTATTTATTTATGTACATTTGTTGACGAATAAGCTCGATTTATAACAGACAGGAAAATATAGTATTTGTATAAATATGAGGTCTATAAATAAAAATGAAAGAAGAAGAAAAAACATGAGATCAACAGGGAAGAAGCTCGGGCGGTTTACTAGAATAGGGAAATAATTGGTCCTGAGGAGGTACACGTATTGATATGAAAGAAATTGAAAGACTTTATAGCTTTTCTGGGATCCCGCCATATAGATGGTTTTGGCGTAGAGTAGTATTGTAAAATTGCGGAGATGACATGTCAGATTTTGCATAAAGTATATCAGCGGGCTGGTATTTTGGAGAAGATCGGGTGTTTCCTGAAAAAAACTTCTTACTAATTTAATGTTCAAAAATTATGAAAAGCTTACCTAAACAACAGATGGCATTTTTCCAAGATGATAATGTTTTAGTACTGCACACCCAGAATCCAGAAGTCCAGCCGACAATACACATACAACATGTTTTGAGAAGTGAGATTATTAATGATGAATCGCCTGAAAATTTCAAATATGGAAACATATTTTAAGATTAATCAACATACCAACAGTTTGTTTTGGCAGGCAGGAGCAAAGTTGAGCTTGTTCCCAAAGTGGTCTATGGTTTTGCTCGTAGAATAAGACAGAGATAATGAGAAGTGATGGGATGGTGTATAAAAGGGAGAAGATTCCAATCTTCGACATCAATTGAGTGATTTTATGAGCATTGTCCAAGGATGGATGTTGTTTTTGAACTTCGTTGCGGATGCTCCATAAGTTGAAGAAACCGACCATAAGGAATAGAACACCAACAACAAAGTAGATGACCAATGGTGCAAGTACGAATATCCGTTGGAAGAATATATCAGTGTTTCCAACATAGCATATTCCAGTGATTGGATCTCCATCAATTGCATTGAATACAAGGACCATGACAGTTTGAGCAGCTGGTACACACCATCCGATAACATGGAAATGGAACGAGTAGGAAGCGATTGCTTCGGATGACCATTTTGATGCAGCAGCCAGTACCCAAGTAAGGGATAGGATCACCCACCAAACAGATGCTGCCATTCCAAAGAAATAAGTGAGTAGGAAGACTACAAAACATAATGATCCGGAGTTATCGTCAAGACTTTTGATCCGAAGGGATGAGTCACAAGCGATATCCTCATGCCCACTGAAGTATCGGATCATGAATCCAATGGCAACCATAAGTTGGCAGAATGCAAGCATGAAAATGGGGCGTTCCGGATATTGGAATCGATCAGTTTCAATCAAGAATGTGAGGAAGGTGAATGCGGATAGAACACAGCAAGTGATACTCCAAAATGCCATCCAATTACTGATCAATCCCTTGTTCTCATTGTATGTTGGACTATGGCATGAATATGCGCAATTTGTTACATTTCCAACTTTAGCCTTGATTGAATCAACATATTGGAATGGCGGATTGCAGGTACATTGGCAGGAAGCACTGTTCACGGATACTTGAGTCTTCCTTGGTGTAATTGGTGTATCGACTTGAATTGTTGCACCACTATTTCCACTATACATATTCTCTTTTTGGGTGTCTGGTGGTGCTGCACAGATATTTCCAGTTGTCATTTGATCAGACATTTTTGGAAGATTATCGCATGATAATGCTTCTGGCCATCGAAATCCATACTTTGCCATAATTGGTGAACACATCTTTTTGGCGTCGAGACAAAGTTCCATGCATGGTAGAATTGGTTGATCATAGTTCTCTTGACAAATTGGGGTGTATCTTGTGCAGAGGAAAAACTTGAGATGTTGAAAACATCCGACCTGAATAGGATGATTGAAATTTATACAAAAAAACTGGCAACACACCTCAACTAATGGATAAAATTGATTGACTTCTAAACCAGCTTCCTCTTGTTTTTCATGCCCATAACTGTTCGGGAACGATGTCATGTTATATCCGATACCCTTACATAATGCTAAAGTAATCGGTTCACATTTCTTCTTCGCATTGATTACAGCTATCAGCAAAAATAATAATAGCAACAAACGCATTCTGAAAAATTACGAAGAATAATGAGGAGAATGTGGAGAGATGGAAATTTGAGGAGACGAAAATACAAAGGATGCGCCTCAGGCGAGCGGGAGTCGGATTACAGAACCTTCGCCGCCAAGACACCTGATGTTCGGATATATATACATACTAGTAGAAAATGTTTAGAAGAAGAGGAAATATGAAGAAATTGGAAAGGGGGCAAATAGAACAGCTGGAGATCGACAGTACTGGAATGTTGGGATCGGATTTCGAGGAATGTTATGCAATAATATTAGGTCATGTTTTAAGTACTGTATGTGGGGTGTAATTATTCAGCTTGACTGAGTACTAAACGTCTTGTTTACCATATTCAGATGGCAAAACACAAAAATAAGAAATCGATCATCAAAAAACTAAACTCTTAATCTTCTCCAATTTCATCGACCTATTTTCTCCCTACAAAAAAGCCTCAAGTGCTCGCCAAATATCCCTCTCAAATCTAGCGTATCTATTTCTCATCGCTCTCTCCAATTAACACACTATTTCTTGATAAATCATAGATATCACAGTTTTTTTTGGGTTTTGGTGTGGACAGAAAAAATGGAATCTAAAAATATTTCTAGTGTACAAATATGTAAATGAATGGAAAGGAGACGGAAACGGAAGGGGATCGAGTTGCACCATTAGTAGTATATAGTACACGGAAGGAGTCATATATGGCGGACCCAGTACACCATTTGGGGGTGATGGTGTGAAAATAGAGGGTGGTCACACGTGGAGATAATTAGGAGAAAGAAGACAAAAAACTGAACAAATAATAGACCACAGGTGCCATTATTCGAGGTTTATGAAAGGTAGTTGAGGAATTCTAAGGAGTTGTATAGTGAAGGTCTAGTAGTATGGATAATACTTGAACTTTGGATAATTCATACAAAATAATTGTTTTTTTGGATAAGACAATTGGGTGAGGAGTAAAATCTAGTTGAAAATGTTTTGGGTGCAATATTGGTGTGGGATCAAATGGCATATACAACAAATGGGGAACAAAAGACTTCTGTATTGTGAAATTATATCACACAAATAGAATTATGAATACATTTCGAAATAACAGAATAAAGCGAATAACAGCTGAATATTCGGGAATAAGGAGTGGACCACCTCACACCATAAAGATATTTGTATGTCTAACCTATGTTATACAAATATACATGACTTCCGTTAGGGTCAAACACCGCCCCCTCTCTATTGGTGTGACACCATGGTGTAACCCATAAGTGCCACCATTTCCTCATTTTTTGTTTACTTTATTTTTTAGTATGATACATTCTAAATGTAAACTATCTAAATGCGAGATTATCCTCACCAAGGGACATTCACCAAACAAATCTATTAGTTAAACAAAATGATGGTGTGGTAAGTGGGTGCACCCAATGTTTCAGGAGGCCTCCTAATTTGCATAAAAGATGTGTAGGAAGGTGTAAAGCATGGAAATATTACTGAATGGTCGAGGGGGGACAAGTAAATCTACTGGTGCGTGATGAATAGAAGAGCAACATAACAATAGCTGTGTCATGCTGTGAATGCATGCCCCTCCTCTCTCATCCACCTAGTGTTACATAATACAACTTTCTAGTAAAAACATATGTTGCTTGTAATCCTCACATAATTACCTACAAAACACCTGGATGAAATTATGATGTAATGTCGAGATAATCTATAATAACACGCTCACAAATCTTGTAAGCCCTCATGGGAGTTGGAAATGTCAAAAAACGAGGTGGCACTTTTTTATGGCCATGAATAATAAAAACGGGTCAAACCGTAGAGTCTTTAATTTGGTGCAAAAAGTGGGACCATAATTACGAGTCAAAACGGGCGGCATGTTTGAAAAGGGAGACATATGTAGACTAATGCATTGGTGCATGCTTTCGCCATTTAGTAGAAGAGGTGCGAGGCAAGAAGATTAAAATTAAAATCGAAGGCAGACGGCAGGCCGACGGACGGGGGTGTGAAGTGGTTAGTTGATTAGTTAGCAAATTGCAGTTCCAAATATATTTATAAGAGCTTTAGAAGGACTGCGAGAGGGAATACATTAAAGTTGGGATGAGGGACACACTCAAAAAAGGCGAATTTCGTGACATGGAGCTGTTATCTTTTATGCGAAACTTTTTGGAATAGTTTTTGAGCCACATACATCAACAAAAAATACATTGCTCCCGGTGAGGCTCGAACTCACGACCTTCAGATTATGAGACTGACGCGCTGCCTACTGCGCTACGGAAGCAGCTAGTATTCTACTGTGAAAAATTCGTCGTGATGATAGGAGAAAGGAAAACGATGGGGGCGCAAAAAAGAAGAAATTTCGATGAAAAATTGATGACTATAGATGCGGAATTTTTCGTGTATTACTACACCATAGAATTGCTAATTTTTTGGCACGAAGCTCCCGCATATTCCTTCCCTTCTAACCTATTATTGATGTAGTAGTATGTGAAGGGAGAGGGGGAAAGTCAAAAAGTAGTCGTAGAAGTGTTTGATTCAATCATATATTCTCCCCCCGCTCGGATTTGATTATGAAATTTGCGCGTCGAAGCGTGCAAGGACGAACACCATCAAAAATATGGAAATTATAGAGTTATATTATCTTTATGCCTCTCTCTCGCGAGAACCAAATAGAACAAATAGGTAAATACATATAAATGTAGTTGTAAGAAACGGGAAGGATATATAAGAACAAGAAAATAAAGAGGAAAAGGGTAGAAATGAGCAAATAATAGGGAGAGAATGATGACTACCTTGTCCTCACTCCCCTCTTTTCGCAACTACTTCACTCGTTGTTCTTCGCCGTGTTGCTTATAATAATCAGCTGCTTTGACAAACATTAGTGCAATTACTATAGAAGCCAGCTTATTAGGAATTTCGGAAAAAATTGATTGATATATCTCAAAAGTTGCGAATCGAATGGTCAAAGAGAATGGGTTTTGATATGCCTCCATCATTTCAGCCCTCCTACCCGTCACACCGAATTTCGATTCCCAGCCATCCGATAATCGTTGTGACAGGCCATATCGCAACAATCTCCCTAATTTCTACACTATTTCTGAGAAAAAGTTTTTCAAATTTTTGGGAAGGGTTGAATTAATCCCCCACCACACACTGAATGAACGACGACAAAACCGCCAAAAGCGACTATTTATATATTTTTGAACAAAAAAATTGGATGGAAGATGAAGATGGAAGAAGAATTTATAATATATAGTAAAAACTCAATGAGATGAGAAGCAAAAAAAGGAGAAATGTGGCTCTTCCTTTTTCCAATAAAAACTCCAACTAATGAAAAACTGGAAGGAAAAGGATGGAAGATGAGAAAAAAGAGGTGTTAAAAAACAACAACACTTTTGCTAGTTTTTCCAATTAAATGCGCATCTATTGCATTTCATTATTAAACATTTAGGTTTAACATGACAACTTGTCAATAGTATAATTGATGATGACGCGCGAAAAACAATAATAGTAGTAGGGGGAAATTGACAGATGACACGAGTCAGAGAGGAAAAGAGCGATAAATTCTATACAGTGTCTCGTGAAACAATAGGATGTTCAAGTTCAAGTGATTTGTCGAGTGTTTTTGCATGGGCAATCTGTTAGGAATGGTGGGAAATGAACACGCGACTTTCCAGACGGTATACATGTTACCAACACGGCTCATCCGGATTTGTGTTGGGCATTCAAGTGTTTGCTAGTTGTGGGAGGGGAGGCGTTCTAGGCCAAATTAGCGAAATAGTTAACACAATTTGGCGTATGGCTAACGAGCAAGAATTGTTATATTCCATGCACTTGTACTCCAATCAACAAATGAATAGAACAGAAGGAGGAGATGTGTTCGGGTTGGAGAAAAGGAATGAGGAATGTGTTGAAAAGTGGTCGTAGATATTATCGGGTAAGTTGACCGGAAAACTTATTTTTCCTTCGCCATTGTTTCACTGTATTAAAAGGTGAGGAAGGACATGTTAGTAATAACAATAGATGGCAAATGTGCCACACAGATGGTTGGTTTGACATTCAATTAGTATCTATTAGATAAGTCCCAATCATCAAGGTAATCCAATTATGACCAACCGATCTGCCGGGTTTTTTTGAAACATATAATAATAATAAAGAAGATTGATGAAGATATATCCGTGGTTTTGAGGGTTTTGGGAAGTGAGAAGATATATTGGCGGTGAAGAGAGGAAGTGTGTATCTACTGGATTCATCTCCTTGCACAGGAAAAATCTCAAGACTTAAGCTGTCATAATCTTTGAGTTGAATTGAGAGGGAGAAGGAGCAGGGGGAGGAGGAGCACCAACTGACAACTTTTATTATGAGATGGACTACTACCATGGGCGGCGTCCCCGGGATATGAGATATTGAGACAGATGGACCCTCTTTTTCCATACATTTCGGTGCATGATTATGATGAGAAAAGAGGGAGAAAAAGCAAGAATGTCGTAAAATTTATGAATTGATTATTGTTTGCGAAGGATATGAGGAGATGTAGGTTTCAGACTTTCACGAAGTTATTTTTAGAAAATTTGCATATTAGTCATACTGACCTTTCCACGAACTTCCGAACGAGTTAGCGATATGAAAACCATATGTAAATATTTTCACAGTTTTCCATGCAAAAATCTGGAATCAATGTTCATAAACCTGGTGATTAGCAAATAAACAAGGCCATATGTTTTATTTGAACAGTTTGCCATGATTATAGTATAAAAGGGCATGTCAAAACTATCATTCCCATCATTCATTCAATATGAAGTTTGTTTTCGTTCTCCTCTCCCTTCTCGTCTTGGCTTCTGCAGCATTGTTGCCGCCTCACCACTCATCCGAATCTATTGAATCGGCGGAGTCGAATGAATTCTCGACTCATACTCGCCCGAGATTCACTACTACTACAGCTCCGAGACGTGCCAAAAGAGACATCAAAATCTGGGAATGTAAGTACGAATCTTGTTAGTTTATACTAGTATAATAATTTGTAGCCGATCGATGTGATGCTGATAACTGCAACAGCGACTGTACCAATCGAGGATACCCGGGTGGACATTGCTCATCATACTGGTTCATTATGAGATGCTGGTGCTCGCAGAAGTAAATACCGATACTTGTACATACATTCTTATTCTGTGAATAAATTCATTATATTTCCGACTTCTTCCGATTTGTCTTGGATTCTGACTTGTAAAACATTTAAAAAACATTTTTTATTAACAGGGTAATTTTCAAACTTCAAAAAAGGAATTGAAAATTAAATGATGACTTATTGGTAAGTCATCATAAGATGGTGAGGGTCTACACGACGTTCTCGGATTTTGGGTATTCGCGGACTTCGAGCTTGACTTTGACAACATGATCATTTATTGTCATCTCACGAAGACGAAGAGATTCCATAAGTTGAGGGAGAGTGCCACCCCCACGACGGAAGACTTTTGGAACGCCACACTGAAATCAGATGATTAATATTCTAAAACCTATATATGGTCGTACTGGAACACGATATCTGTATGGTGGAGCAAGCATGAAAGCCATGAAGAAGAAAGCCGTGATAACCCATGAATCATCGATTGGGACTTTGTCTAGGAATTGGAAGAATGGTGGGAATCCTGGAGTGATTTTGTCTGAAAATGGAATCTATATACTACTACTTTCCCGTTATTTTACATGAATAGTAGATGCAAACCATTGAGAACCAAACGAACAAGTTGAGAATGCCAAGATAATGAGCCATAAACTTGCACTGATATACGGTACGAGGTGGGAGAAGACGGGCGATACAGTAGGCAGCTGAGATGGTCGAAAGAAGGGAAATCCATAGAATGATGTTCATGAAGACTGTTGCGAGGTGCTCGTTGGCAAGGAACAATGCCCAACTGGAGTGGAATGTTTCGGTGTTGCAGATCACCCAGACAAAACTAATCGAGGCGTACAATACGATGAAAAAGATTTTCCTGAGTCAGAAAATGATTTTCTATTCTTAAGTCTATCCTAACTTGAATCTAAGCATATTGAACTTATTCCCAGTCTTTTGTGCCTTCATAGTCTCAATAAATAGGATGATTGTAGCCACATACATGAACAAAACCGTCGAGATATTGAGGAAGAATTTGTAGGAGTTGTTCTGCTCCAATATACTGGAAAAGTACAAACTTGAATCTTGGATTAACAACAGTGACGTCAGTCAAAAAGAATTCTAGTCTACGAATCTCCAACTCACGCTTCATCTATTTCAGTCGCGTTGGTCGCAGTAACTTCAATTCCTCGGGTACCAAGAGTCACAACATCCGGGAAGATTCTCGCAGTAAATGGTACCGCCGCAAACTGCATCATGATACAGTACGGTGTCTTGGCATCGTTCGGCTCGGTGACATGAGCAAACGTCCATATGACACCGACGTCAATGATGATGCGAAGCATCGATACGAAAAACATCAGTCCCTTGGGTGGAAGGCGATGTTGCCTTCTTATGTAACCGTTGGCAACCTAGAATGGATTTCTATTTTTATTCGCTGAGGCAGTGAAACAAAATCGATGGGGTCTAACGAAAAAAAAAACGAGCAGCCAGGAGTGTTGATAGAATGAGCATCTAGCCTTCACTCCCCGAGCTTATGTAGATGTGCTCAAAATTGGGCGGAGCCTCGATGCTCAGGAAGCAGTGAGCCAGAGTCGAAATGGAATCCCTCCCAAATGTTTCTCGTCGCACTTTCGTCGTTAAAATAATGGTATGTTGTATATTTGAAAATTGGCCATCGTGATGTGATGGATATACGCCCATTTGACTCCACAATCTTCTGTAGATTTGGTGACATAGAATCGCTATGTTTGTGAGGGGAATTAGAATACCGACATGGCAAAAAAAGGGAAATGGAATGAGGCAGGAAGATTGATGAGATGAATGGGCGAGAGGAAATTGAAAAAATTGAGATTTTTGTTGAGCTTTTTTACTCAATATATCAAACTAAATTTGCATACATATTCATAAGGGACATGTCAGAATATTGACATCAGTCGGATTGGGAAGTCGAACTCTGAAATGATAAGAATGCTGTGTTAATCAGTCGAGATGTCTCGGACCGAAAAGTTTTGCAAAAACAATCTTCGAACCTTGATCTTCACACAACTGCAATAAAAAAACATCATTGTAGTGCATAACAATTTCTATATAATCCATTTCTGCCTTCATTTAATGTATTCTACAAGTCGTTTGCTTCCAGGGCGTGTCGGTCGCTGCCACAAAATGAGTCCTAAATGGATTTTGAATGTGTCGTATAATGCGATGACGACCTTTTTGAGAAATGGATTGTTGGAAGGAAATCAAGTATCATATCACGAAGGAAAACATCTAAACAAATATGTAGTTGAGAGAAGGGAAAGTGAGAAAAACAAAGATCGATACAATCAAAAACAGCGTTTTTTTTTCAAAACTTTCTCTCCATTACCCCCTAATTCTCCTTCTCTCTCTATCGCTGGTATGTTAATACCACCTTTTTGCCATTTTCAGCCACTGCATAAATATCACTTCCTCCCAGTCATTCCGGTTATTATCAATATATCATTAGTCACATTGTTGTTCCTCTTATCGTTTACATTCCTTCCAAACTTATAACTGACTGAAAATTGTTTCGAAAACCAATAAATGGCAGATGGAAGACCATTAACTTTTAATTGTCACCATTTTTTGTTTCAATATTTTCACCATTTTTTTTCTGCAGATTTTTTTGAATTATGGAGGAGAAGGATGATAATATATTCAAGCGTAGTTTATCATGTAAGTGTCTAATTATTCAATTAGTGATTATTTTTAATTACAGTAACCTCAAACTCCTTGGAATCTAGCAAAAATGTATTTGAAAAACAGTTTGACAAACTTAGGCCATACTTGGGAGCTAGTGCACTTATCATATTTTTAATAGCTTATCATGGATGGTTAAGTAAGTGATCTGACAACTACAGTACTCCTACCGTAATATTACAGTCGCTGCTGGTATTCATAACTATACCAAGGCAGCTCCAATGATTTATATTACTGCATTTTTATGGCTTTGCTTTATCATCAATTTTATCGTTACAACTCCTCAATTCAAAACTATTTATGATGATGTGTCAGATAAATTGGAAAGTTTTGCGAATCGGAAAAAGTTTGTTCCGATGTAAGTATGTTTTTTGAATGCTCAAAGATGGAAGATATACTTCAGAAGTTTCAAAGTTGCAATTGTTATGGGTCTACTAGCATTCACAATAGTAGAGGCAGTTGGTGATTTTGTACGCCTCTCGGGTTTTGCAGCTTATGTATTCTTTATCATTTTCATGGTTGTTTTTTCAAGACATACCAGAAAGGTATGTCAAGGTTTGTAGTGAAAATTTCAGTTTCGTTTTTCAGATCAACTGGAATATTGTTGCCAACGCTTTGATCTTTCATTACATCCTAGCTATAGTAATTCTCCGGTGGTCAACTGGTCAATGGTTCTTCCAACAACTCGCCACGTTGATTGTTGGTTTCTTGGAATATGCTCAAGTTGGTGCGAAGTTTGTATTCGGGTTTATAGCATCGCCTCCGAATATTTGTGATCTTGCTCCTGTTTTCATATTCACTGTAATTTCTCAGTAGTTTCCCACAATATCCTGCTTATTTCAGAGTCTCCAAACCTTGATCTACTTTGCCGCAGTTGCCGCCATAATGTTCTACTTTGGAGTGATCCAATTAGTATTATCCAAAACATCATGGTTCATGAGAGTGTTGATCGGTACCACAACAGTTGAATCCATCAATGCATGGGCATGCACATTCCTTGGGATGACTGAAGCGCCTCTCACAATGGCTCCATATATTGGAAAACTTACGGATTCGGAATTGTTTGCAGTTCTGACTTCTGGATTCTCCTGTGTTGCTGGTACGGTATTCGCAGCATATGTTGCTCTAGGAGCATGTCCAGAATACTTACTGACGGCATCGTTATTGTCTGCACCAATGTCACTAGCCTGTGCGAAGATAATGTTCCCCGAAACGGAGGAGTCAAATATCAAGGATGAAGATTTCAAGTTAGCGCATGATAATGACAAGAGCTTCTTTGATCTACTCTGTTCTGCTGGTGTTGCTATGGTACCTACTGTATTTGCGATTGGTGCAACTCTACTAGTCATCATGTCACTTCTAGCACTGTTAGATACTGTAATGTTCTATATTGGTGACTTGATTGGATTTGAAGGATGGTCATTCCAAATGTTATTCGGTTACTTATTCTTCCCGTTAGCTTATCTAATGGGTGTTACTGATGACCCAAATCAAACCTTATTGTGAGTTTGACAACCTAAGGTCTTGAAGCATTTAACTTTTCAGAGTAGCTCAACTGATGGGAACAAAAACTGCTGTGAATGAGTTTGTGGCATATAACAACTTGGGAAACTTGCAGAAGGAAAATAAACTCCATGTATGTTTTTTCAAGTTTTCCAAATACAACAAGTAATTTCAGCCAAAATCAGTTCTAATCGCAACTTATGCAATCTGCGGTTTTTCAAATTTCTCATCAATGGGTATGCAAATCGCTTTCCTTGGTGCAATGGCTCCAAACAAGCGTACTAATATTTCAAATATGGTTCTCCGTGCACTTTGCGCTGGTTCAATCGCCTGTTTCATGAACGCCACAGTTGCAGGTTTGATATTGAAATCGAAAAAATCAAACTATCACAGTTTTGTCAGGAGTACTTGTCACCTCTCCAATCATTTGTTCGCCGACACACCCGTCAACAAACTGTCTCCGAATTCCGTAGTTGAATACATATTCATATACCTTTTTATGTACATAAATGTTGTCGTAAAACCATGTGACCGATTTTCGTAGTTTTAATGCATTTTTTTTCCAATGCTCATCTATCTAATTTCTTTTGTCATTCTCATCATTTTTTTCATCGTCTTTCAGTCAGTCTTGAATTATTACAATGGCTGACGTTTGGGACAAAAGCATGGAAGGTATTCATCATAATTATTTCAATGAACCATCAATCAACCATTTCCAGTGACCAAAGGTTCCATATCAGAGAACCTAGGGTTCTTTCAAAAAGCACTCAAATTGTTAAAACCGTATTTTGGAGTCACTGCCCTTATCACATTTTTATTGGTGTATCATGGATATCTAAGTGAGTTATATTCCAATAAAGTTATATTTATAGTTTTTCAGTCGCTGCTGGAATTCATAACTATACCAAGGCAGCCCCATTAATATATGTAACAATATTTTTATGGGCTTGTTATGTCCTTAACTTTATTGTATCTACATCTCGTTTTCAAGCAGTTTATGAGAAAGTTGCTGATCAACTGGAAGATTTCGCGAATCGAAGGAAATTTGTGCCAATGTGAGTGATCGAGTGAAAACTTTCTGACGATGAAGCTTACAGTACTATCAAACTGGGAGTTGCAATTGTGATATTAGGGTATACTATAACAGAAGCAGCGATATCTGATCCATCAAGGCTATGTGGATTTTTCGGATATGCCTTCTACATTATATTCATGTTTGTTTGCTCAAAGAATCGGTTCAAAGTAAGTGTGCACATTCTTATCCAATTCATCTTATTGTTTCTAGATAAATTGGAATATTGTCACTAATGCTCTAATATTCCATTACATTCTAGCCATTATTATTCTCCAATGGCCAACTGGTCAATGGTTCTTTCAACAACTTGCTCAATTGATTGTCGGCTTGCTCGAATATGCTCAAGTTGGTGCAGCTTTCGTTTTTGGTTTTTTGGCAGCTCCTCCGAATATTTGTGATCTTGCCCCTGTGTTCATATTTACAGTAATCAATCCTCTTCTAATCCTAGAAACATATTTCCGGAATTTCAGAGTCTCCAAACATTGATCTACTTCGCCGCAGTTGTTGCTTTACTATTTTACTTTGGAATCATCCAAATGGTACTGAAAAAGTCGACCTGGTTCATGAAACTGTTGATCGGAACCACACCAATTGAATCAGTGTATGCATGGGCTTGCACATTTCTCGGACAATCAGAAGCTCCAATGGTCATACCTTATATTCCAAAACTAACAAACTCTGAAATATTTGCTATTATAACTACTGGATTCTCATGCACTGGTGGTACAGTATTTGCAGCATATGTTGCTCTCGGAGCTTGTCCAGAATATCTACTAACTGCTTCTCTATTATCTGCACCAATGTCACTAGCATGTGCAAAAATGATGTTCCCTGAAACTGAGAAGAAACTTGAAAAGGAGGACGATTTCACATTAGAGCATGATAACGATAAAAGTTTCTTCGATACATTATGCTCTGCTGGTGTCACAATGGTGCCAACTGTCTTTGCCATTGGTGCAACTTTGGTGGTTGTAATGTCACTTCTGGGACTGTTAGACACTATTATGTTCTATATCGGTGACTTGATTGGATTCGAAGGATGGTCATTCCAAATGTTATTTGGGTATTTATTCTTCCCATTAGCTTATATGATGGGTATAACTAATGATGCTAATCAGACATTATTGTGAGTACAAATTTCCAAAGTTTCAATAAGTACCTTGTTCAGAGTTGCTCAACTAATGGGATCAAAAACAGCAGTAAATGAATTCATCGCTTATGATAAATTGGGACAGTTACAAAAATCAAACCTCCTCAACCCAAAATCTGTCCTAATTGCCACGTATGCTCTGTGTGGCTTCTCCAATTTCTCATCAATCGGCATTCAAATTGAGATAATTGGTGGTTTCGCGCCATTGCGAAAGAAGGAAATATCAGGGATGATGTTACGAGCTCTATGTGCTGGTTCAATATCATGTTTTATGAATGCAACAATCGCTGGAATACTGATATCATCACCTATCATTTGCAATTCGCCGAATTCAAACTCATCATGTTTCGCCATCCCCTCCTCATGATTTTTGTTATTTTGCCTTTCTATTGTTTGTGTACATTTTGTTGATATGATTAGATAATAAACGGTTGTAACAATTCTCTTTTCATTTCTCTTCACTTCTTCACGATGTTCAACCCAAAGGTAACTTTCGTTCTCTTATTTTTCCTATTTCCTCTTAACAGATGCTTCTTTTATTCTGTATTGTATTGATCTCAACAACATTGGCAGCTCCAAAATTGAAGTGTGGTGAAAATGAAGTCTTCAGAGAGTGTGGAACTTCTTGTGAGGCGAATTGTGTTGATGGACATGTGGTAGGGAATTATTTTTTGAAGCTAAACATATTTTGAATCCAGATGTTCTGCACTGCTCAATGTATTGTCAACGTTTGTCAATGTAAGGATGGATTCTTCCGTAACAAGGATAAGAAATGTGTTTCTCGTAATAAGTGCTAATTTGTTCACTGTTTGATAAATCTCATTTGCAACAAAACTTATCTGAACATTTGATGGATACTAAAGACCAATTGAGATAAAGTGTGTCATCTGAAGAACAAATATCATTTGGGAATTAGTAGTCCACTTATACATGAATTTGTTATTATTAAAACAAATTGAATTGAAGGAGAGGGATGTGTATCCAAACTCTAATCCCTTGGTGCATTCTCGATACGGCAGACTCGATTTATATCCTTCTAGTAGTGACTTCCTTCCGAAAAGCTCCAAAAACAAAATTCAGCAAAAAAAAAACGGGACAAACCAATTATTTTTCGAAGAAAAAAGGCGCCGCACCACTCGACTTATTCTTCTTTTTTCTTTTTTTTTGTGAATTTTCGAACCAAGCAACTTGACAAAGTATATATATAAATCAAAGTCCTTTGGAACTAATGAGCAAGACGAGCACATCTCCTTTTGTTTCCGTCTCTTTTGCATCGAAAAAGGGGAGGAGGTTTAGTACGTCGTCACATTTTGAATTCATTGCGTTTTGATGAGTTTTGAGGCTTTATTCGGAATACTTGAGAAATGGAATTTCCAAGATATCAGAAACACTATTCGAAGTTTCCTTTCAATATCATATTTTCCAACAACTGCAAAAAAATCCATCTTGTGGCCTCCCACCGTGTTCGTTTATGCAAATGAAGACAACTAACTGAGCACACCCAAAATGTGCTCTTTTCCCATTTCCTTGAAGATTTGCACCCCGATGGGGTGAAGACCCAACACTTTTCTGCAGAAACTTCTTCCCCGACAAATGCCCTTCTTACTTGTTTTTGTTCGCTTGTTTACTTTTTTCTTGCTTTTCTTTTTGGAAATCGACCCCAAATTTTCGAGAGGGAGGAAAAACAAGTCTTGTCTCTATTTTCATCTTTACTTACTTTACTCAAAAATATTTTTTGCAGTTATGCTCCGTCTAATTATAGTCGTACTCGGAGTTATCTCCACTACTACAGCATTGAACTGTTTCACATGTGGTGTATTTTTATCAGCACCTGAGCCGATGTGTCGAGGTGAAGTTCGGAACAACTCGTGTGCTCCTGAGAACTTAGGATGTCTGTCGATAGTTGGAAACAAAGCTGTAATGTAGCAGACTTAGATAAGTATATACCAAGTTGTTTCAGGATGGCACATTCTATGTCGAGAAACGGTGTGCTGAGAAGACCGATGACTTGACTGATGGTTGTATTAATATTGGGATTAGAGGGTACTTTAACATTGCTACGTTTGTTTCATCTCAAAATGTTATTTTTAGAATCGCTGCCAAGCAATGTCTATGCAGAACAGAGCTTTGTAATTCGGCAATCTCCTCATTCGCATACTCACTTCCTATGCTCATTTTCTTTGTTCGAAACCTTTTATTTTAGATTTAAATGTATAATCATTGTAAATAGCTATGAATTTATTATAGTTTTACGGTTGAATGAATAAAGTAAGTCTTGTGGAAATTTTGACATAAATCTCATATGCGCGTGGGGCATGGCGCATTCTACATTTTCGCGTAAGAGGGTCGAGTGTGTTTGCAGAAGGTGCTTTTTATTTTTGTTTTCGAACATGTTTTGCTCCATTTTCAATGGATTTTTTTTCCACTACAAGTCTGTTTTTATGAAAAACGATAGCATAAATTTAACAAAATTTTTGTATTTTCAATTTCATCCTTTCCCATTTTTTTATCCATGGATCAGAGATTTGTTTTTGAATACATCTTAAAAATCGATAATAAACGCTAGATTCTGCGACCAATTTTTCCAGAAAACTATAAGAATGTTACTTCAAATTTCATTTCGAAAATTATCAAAAATCAACGATATATTTTGTGTTCTTGATAGCGTCAATGATGTTAAAATGATACGTTATCAAAGTGTATCGACTGCAACCGTAAACCAATCGGCTGATGAAATATAGAGATCATATAAGTATAGTTACAGAACTCATGTGAACATTTTGCCACACTTTCAAAACTCCAGCACCGGCTATTTATCAACAAAAAACACGCCATGTTTTCTGCAATACGAAAATATGTCCACACTTTGCATAATAAAACCGCTGATTTCTGATTCAAAATTTCTTATCTTTTGACTATCAAAAAATATCCATCAAAGTTTTTGAAAGAACTATAAAATGTTGTCAATATTTTCGCCAATCGTCACAAAAAACAATGGAATGCCCGCTACAAAACAACTTCCTCTTATACCGGACATCTTTCAGTCAGCAAGATTGTTATGATATGAATGTCTTTAGTAGTAGTGTCAGAACAATAATGGGGAAATACCATTGGGAGATAGAAGCGACGAAACCCGTCGGCCATCGTTTTTGTTTCTCTCTCTCTCACTCGTCTCATCACCTTTTCCCTATTTCGTTCTCTTTTCGTCCGCCACTACAGACCGCCCTTCTTATCATCATCATCCACAACTGTCTCTTTTCCCTCCCCCATTCTGCGTTCACATGAACAGCACAAGATATTTTTCACTTATATATTTATTTTTTATTTCTTCTCTGCAGAGGAATGTGACTTATCTCTACACCTCATATTTAACGCTTTCTTCTTGTTGAATCAACTCAGTTTTTCATTTTTCCAGCACGCGAAGGGTATACATATTGCAAGAAATGGCATCAGCAGTTGCAACGAAGTTCTTGACCGATCGTGTCGCATTGGTCACTGCATCAACTAAGGTGAGATCTTCAAAAAAAGCGAAGTTTTGTCCTTGACCATTCTTTTGCAAAAAAAAGGAAAATTCGAATTAATTCAAAACACAATGTTAATAGTGGCGTAATGTTTCTTATCAGGTTCTTCAAATTGTATTATTTTTGCTACAAAAACGTAATTTTAAAATTGTAGGGAATCGGATTCGCCATCGCCAAACAACTCGGTGCCGCTGGTGCATCAGTAGTCGTTTGTAGTCGTAAAGAGAAGAATGTCGACGTGAGTTGCTTGTTTTTCCAATTAAGTTTCTAGTTAATTTGTTTTCAGGAAGCTGTTGCTGCATTACGATTGGAAAATATTGACGCTCATGGAACGACGGCCCATGTGGGCAATAAGGAAGACAGAACAAAATTGATCAATTTCACATTGGATCGTTTTTGTAAATTGGATATTTTGGTATCGAACGCTGCTGTAAATCCGCATTATGGAGATTTGATGGCGGTTTCAGATTCTCAATGGGATAAAATGCTCGATTTGAATGTAACGTTTTCCTCTTTTAAATGTATAATGAATAAACGATTTTCAGGTAAAATCAGCATTCGAACTTACAAAAGAAGCAATCCCACATTTGGAAGCATCTGGACGAGGAAATGTTGTATTTGTGTCCTCGGTAGCTGGTTATTCCCCAATGAACGAAATTGGAGCATATTCCATCATGAAGACTACTCTCACTGGATTGAGTAAATCATTGGCATTGAATTTGGCTAGGAGGAATATTCGAGTGAATACAATCGCACCAGGTATAGTCATTTTTTGATGAATTCAAACCCGTTGATTCATTGGGTATTCCCCGAAATCTAGACGCTATTCGACCAATTTTTATCATCTTCTTTCCCGTTTCTCTCGCCACTTTCAAGGGCATGACGAGTTCATTTCGCACCCGCTCTGGTCTTTGAAAGAATGAGGTTAGAAAAAAAAATGATAAGACGCCGGAAAAAAATCTAAAACACATCCGAGTGAAAACTTATGACCTGGCCAACTGTTCCTGAGAAATTTGATCGCCACGTTTTAGAAAACAACGGCAGAAAATATTTATATAATGTCCTGGGTGCAATTATCTTGTTTTGTAGGACCGACGCAATTAGTAACTCATGAGACAAACAAAATGTCATCCGGATGTTTTCAGTTTATCTCATTTAGTTTCAACAAGTCAGATCTGTAACAATGTGAACTTCTCTGTTATGCCTTTTCACCATTGATCTCTTTTCGCGCAATGTTAGTGGTTTGAACTCGAAATAGACGGAGAAAACGAAAAAAAAACTTTTGTCTTGCAATATCATATTTACTTTTGCTAGAGGGCCACCTGATGCGCAAAATTTGCACCACACCACGTTGTGTGTTTAAAGTAGGATATAAGGACCAACGCATAAGACAGGGCATACAGTCTTTCACGTGATAAACAATCGCGACGCAACTTGTCTGTTACATCTTTCGGGGGTTTGTGCGGTCATGAGATGAATGAAAAACAATAGGAATTTTGCACAATAAATAATAATCATGCGACAAATGACCGATGACGTAATCAATATTATTACAGGCATCATTCAAACCGACTTCTCACAAGCCTTGTTCTCCGATCCAAATGAAAAGGAGAAATGGTTGAATCAAATTGCACAGAGAAGATTTGGAGATCCAGAGGAATGCGCTGGAGCTGTTGCATTTTTGGTAAGTTCTTGAACACATGTGAATGACTTTTTTTATTAGTTTCAATGAGATGATAATCAGTTTTGCGAGAAAATATAAAAACATTTGAAGTGGTAAGAAAAGAAATATAAATCAACGCGTATTGGGGTAAAGCGAATAAAATTACTTGAGTTTGTTTTCAATAAAAAGGGAAATGAGAACGTTTGACGTCAGTTTGGTAGAGATATGATTATGATTTATACATCTTGTTGTAAATGTTGTTGAGAGAAATGCCATGTCGTGCAAAAGTTGTCTTCTTTTGTCTTGGTCGTTTTTGTGGTGTTGGTGGGACGGCTTGTAATGTTGGAGTATCATCTATCGATGTCATATGTCCATGCTCCTGTACATCATACGCCCATGCTCCTGGAAGTTCGAATCCTTGCTTCATTTTTTCTTGCATATCAACATTGGTGAACGCGTTGAACATCCATGAATCGTTGGGCATATTTTCATCACGTAATGACCGAATTCTGTGTCGTCTTCTCATGAAGCTTCCGAAGAGTGGTTCGTTTTGCAATCCACCAAGCGTACCATTCGGCTTTTTGTAATCGTCGAAAAAAGTCGTGTGATGTCTTGGAGTGTTTCCAAGCATTTTGTCAACGCTGAAAAGTAGAAATTTTTTTGAATTTTTTTTTTTTGAAATTTAACTAACCTTTCTTCGAATTCTTGATCTTGGTACATGCATGTCGTATAAAAATATTCAAATGTATTGCCAATCACATGATCCTTAGAAGTAGCATTTTTATATGATGGTGGGTGTGCTTGAGTTGAAACATCGCTTTCCGAAATCTCCGACATGTAATCATTTGTATTGACGCTCATTCCAATAGGATGGTCTTGTTTCTCCACCAGTAATTTAGATAGGCTTATCATCATTTCGTTCGATAAGGCAGGTATACGAGGAGCTATCATTGTAAATGGATTCATCGGATAATTACGGTGGGAAAAAGGTGGTTTTCGAGCCATATTTTCGAATTTCCTCGGAATATTATTAAACTTTGCTCCAAAGTTTCCATGTTGCTTGTAGTTTGGTACGTGCATGGGTCGCAGATGGCCTCTTTCTCTTATCATTTTGTCTTTTGTGGATCGACGAGGGTCTCTGAAATAGGACAATGATAGATTGAATAGAGATTTGTAAAGCAATTTTTTAAAAGTAAAGTAAAAAGTAAAGTGAACGAAATGAGTGGAACTATCAGCACAAATTTATTCATGGTGTCCGCGTTTCGAAATAAATAGCAAATTTGCCGGGTAGATCAAAAATATTCAATGCAGCTAGTAGATCATAACATGATTACAAGTGTGAAAATTAATTTTTGTAATATTACAGGTCTCCGACGAAGCAAGTTACATATCTGGAGAAACCATCGGAATCAACGGTGGAATGCAAGCAAGAATCTAATTTATTCATTGTTCTCTCATATTATTTATTCTCTTTGTGTGTTATGTGATCTTTTCATGTACTCATTTCCATACCAAAAACGCCCCCGATACATAATTTGTCAAAAACTGACATGAAACACTTACCTGTGAACCAGTCAAATAGGATTTATCGAATTTTCTCCATTTTCATTGTTTTTTTTCCTCTTTTTTTCTGAAAACAAGACAACTGGTATACCATCTTTACGCTTTTTCTCTCCCATTCTTTCCGGATATCATGGCCTTTTTTTCGTCATTTCATACTTCTTATAAATTTCTGTGCTCCCAATCACCAATTTTATAATATAATGCAACTTTATTATGCTATTGTGATGAAGAAACATTATAGCGAAATGAACAAATGGAGTATAAGCTCTTATTACAATCTGTGTTGACCCATGAATAGTCATTTAGGCATAATGCGACACAATCACAGCCATCTGCATCTCTTGGAAAACCTAGAACTTGCTATTTATTATTTATTTGATTATGAGGACTTACCTTCTCGCCAGAATGTCTTCATCGGGTCGGGATCGTATACATCATTATTCACAAACAGCCAATTAGTAGAGTTAGCTGGATCACGTCTCAAACCAAACCAAAACATTCCTTCGTTTGAGGTGTTATCGCTAACGAAAGCTGAAATAAGAATTATCGTATATATCTATTGGATCAGAATTACTAGTCATTTGATCTTCTTCTGCTTTATTCTGAATTGATGTCAATTCTGGAGTGTGCAAGAATAATGGATGATTACTAACACAGACATTCTCAGCTTCTGAGAACTTCTTCTTTGCATCAGACATTCGATAACATTTTCCGTTGTTCAAACTGACAATTGCCTTGAAACCTGTTTCTTCTTCCTTACAGTAATCCTGCCAGTTGATTGTCGGATTGGGAGTGGGTGGTGGAGGCTGGGTAGGCAAGAAATACTGACAGACTATGTTACGTTTTGCACAATCTGCATCAGGGTACCAGTAACCATCGCTTGAATTCATAAAACCACAGTTTGTATAAGCAGTCGCTAAGTTTGAAATCTTTGCTTTTGGATGATCAGAATATAAAACTATGTCACTTTCAGCGCCAGCTGTCGGCCCAAATATAATTGCATCAACTTTTGGAACAAGACCAATAATATCATCAGGTGTGTTAACTTTCAAATTATTCTTCCCGGTTGGAATTGATAACAAACTGATGTCGGCTGATTGTCCGATGTTGATGGTTATCACGTTCGACTGAGGAATTGGGTAGAGGGCAGAAGTTGTTTTTATTGCTGTTGTGTTGCTGGAAGAAGTTGGTTATTTGGCTGAGTATTAGATGCATATGGCATTCCAGTTTTCTTGACAGAAAATTGTTTCGAAAGTAGGAACATTCTCGATACGTTTCCTGTCGAAATTAAATGGCAGTTTAACATTTATGAAGTAATAAAGTCAATCATCTTTGAGACAATAAATGTCGAAATATTTTTCTTACGTTGAAGCGCTGAAATAAACCATCGAAATATACTGTGACTTGAATGGGCGGTATGAGGAAGAATATCGATTGTAATATACTAATTGGTCTCGGAACATGCTGAAAATCAGTGTGAAAATTTTTTCCTCAGAATGAGATATTACGCTTTGAAATCCAGAGGACTCACTCGAACACAATTGTTCAAAATAGTATCGTTGAGATTCTGAATCATTGTATCTGTGTCACCAAACGTTGAGACAAAGTTAGGGTATTGACGAGTATATGGTGTTAGCTAAGATAGCAAGTTAAATGGGACAGTATTCCACAGTATACCTGTGTACAACCATATATGAAAAACGCAAACTCTGCAGGACCTCGATCAGCAATGTAGTGTGAAAGTCTATCGATAAATTCAACTTGCTGAAACACATATGTCAGTTGAGGATCAAGTTTTTAGGTACCGCAAAAGTGAGAACATTGGAAGAGTAAATAGAAGAATCTATTCCAACTACAACTGCTGTAGACCTTCTTTGTTGAGCTGGTGGTACTAAAATTAAAAGCTAAAACGGGCCATATTCAACACACTCACATGTAGACCTAAAAGCAGTTGTCGGAGCTGGTGGAGCATCGGTTGGTGGAGGTTTCGCTGAAAATTGTTTATGCTGAAAAAGTCCCTAAAAGTCAGAAAAACCCCAATTTGTATATGTTGAAACATCCCCATTGATCCAACTGAATCCAGTACCATCATCGAAATACCCTATTGAAGCAGAGGTCAGGGAGTTTGTTGAAAGTTGATCTAAATCTATGATCCAAGATTTGACAATAGAAAACTGCAACTTTTCAAATAGTCATTCTCCTGTTTATTATCAATCGATGTAATTTCATATTTGAATCCTGATTTGCCCATAGAATTGCATGCTGTGTTGGAAGGGTTCACAGATTTACTAGTAACAGCAATGCATTTTCCATTTATCTAAACATTTTCGAAATATAATAGAACAGAAAAATTTGATACCAATCCTAAACTAATCCCAGTTGAAGCAGATAATAGATATTGTGCACATGGATCATCCGCATTCCGGAAATGTGGAAGAAGAATAAGAATAAAAAATAGAAACATGATAAATGGAGTAGTGACACAACTATTTCATTATCAGAATTTATGTGAAATTGGTGTGGCACTGATAAGAAATGCGAGAGGAGGTTTGTTCAATGATAGTAGAATAGAAAGCGAAGGTGGTAAGAGGATTATGTTTCGACACTTTCAAGTGTTTTATTATCATAAACTTTTCTTAGAATGTACTAACGGCGGAAGTGTTGATAAATGTTCCATGTTATAGGTAAGGTGGAACATTTCCGTACATTCTGTGTTCTTGATATGACTTCACTATTGACAGTTTTTCGATTCCAGCTGCCAGTGGGTTTCAAAGCAACACAGATCAAAAACTGAACCAGTAATTTCTTGGTTGTTCCTGGTCTTTGGACAAATTACGGAACCTACCTCGATTTATCAATCGGAATTTTCGATTGTCATTAGTTTGCTACTTGAATGAAGAGCAATAAAATAGTTTTATGAGCATGATAATTTCGTAATTTCTCCTCGATTATTGAACGGATGATTTGAGAAAATAGGATGATAGTTTGAAGGAATGGTAATGTGATGTAATTGAGGGTTTTTGAGTTTTTCAGGTAGACTGAATGATTTCATGGACTATCGAAAGGGTCGAACGGCAGGATTTGAACGGCATCAATGCAATATTCTGAGACTCAAGTAGAAACATACTCAATAATCAGAACACAATTATTTTAATATGATATTTTTTCTGTGAGATTACTTGAGACTTCTGATAACCTTCTGTGCTACTATCAGTTTTGATCTGTTCTGTTCTGATATTTACTTCAGGAATTGTAGGTGTTAGTCCAGGAACAATGTTCCATTTCTGGGAACTTAATCCACTAGTTGTTCTGTTTTTAGAATATTCTATTTTCACATTCTCTTCTGAGTATATTCAACAATATCAGTACTAAATTTTTCCAGTGATAAGATGTTTCGGTTGAGCGCAACTGTACGCGCGTTTGCAGTGACAGTTCGAACGCGCAAACTTTATTTTCTCTTTTTTTAAGTCAGCTTATTTTTTGAATCTATTTTTGTTGTTGGTGTCGTTCATTCTTTTGTCAAACAGTGTTATGTGTGGTTTAAAATTTCTATTACCAAACCAACTTAATCTTTTAAAATTGTTTAGCTAGACTGTAGTGAATGGTCTAGATTGTTTGTGACGTCGCGCCTTTGAATACGCGTATACGCTGGCGACAGACGAGTAGAGTATGCGGTTGAATACACACAAATACGATAACAACCTTTTTTGTATTTCATTTCGTCTTAAAAGTATTGTTTTGCAGACAAAATGGTCAACTTGACTCAGGACCAAAAAGTCCTTGTTGGATGCCTCGCAGGATCCTTTGTATTTTATCATGTAAGTTTTTGAAACAGTTAAACTGAGCAATTCCAAATTATTTCAGACCGCTCGTCAAGTTTACAGCTACATTCAAGCCAAATCATCGGAATGGATTCCAGTTGGAGTTGTAAAAAGTTTGCATATTTATCCGATCAAATCATGTGGTCCAGTTGATGTAAGTTTTTTTATTTATTTTTATTTCATCATGTTGGGTTTCAGATGTTCTCATTCAAATGTACAAAAACAGGACCTGTTTTCAATGAGCTCGAAGATCGATCGTTCTTGTTGGTTGATGGTAATACTGGAAAGTAAGTAATTTCCCTCTGAATTCATTAATAAAATCCAACTTGAAGATTCATCACTGCTCGACAGAAGCCAAAGTTGGTGAATGTCATGGCGTATGTCAAATCCGGAATGTTATCAGTCAAACTGCCAGGACTCGATAGTATCGATATAGATTTGGAGGAAGTTGTTAAGAAAGGAAAGACAATTCGAGCAACGTAAGTTCTTCAGTGCTTTTTCTTGAGAGAATATATTCTTTAGTTTGTTTGATAACTTGAAGCAAGATGGATACGATTGTGGAGATGAAATTAGCAAATTACTCTCAAAATATATCGATGAACCAAATTATCGTCTTATTTATTGGAAAGATGGTCTTTATACGGAAAGAACATGTGTTCCAAAAGATGAGTGGTGGAATAATCCAGTTCCAAAAAGAAAAGATGATGTGAGTTCATCTTTGATAGATAGCTTTCATTGTTTATTTTCAGTCAGGATTCACTGATCTAGCTCCATTCCTTATCGCAAGTGTAGCATCAGTCAACGCGTTGAATGAAAAACTGGATAACAAAGTTAGTTTGTAAATTAATTTTGAACAACAACTTATGTTTCAGGTTGGATCACGTAACTTCCGCCCGTCGATTTTGGTTGAAGGATGTGAAGCATGGGATGAGGATAAGTGGGCAGAAGTTCGAATTGGTGATGCTCACTTGGAATGTTTTGCACCATGTACACGATGTGTTCTGACAACTGTAGATCCAGAGAAAGGAGTTATGAGCAAGGAAATGCAACCGTTGAAGAAATTGAGAGAGTAAGAACTTTAAACGTAAAAACTTGAATTAACGTTCTCTTTTGCAGATTCCGACTTGCTCCAGAGGGAAAAATGCGAAAAGCACATACTGATAGCCCAGTTTTTGGTGTATATGCTGGTACGAAAGCGGAATCATACATTCATGTTGGTCAAACTGTTTATGCTCGTTACAAGCCTTCTGCGTTTTAAATTTTCAACCTGGATCAATATATTTTATTGCTCGATGTATTAAGTATCTTTTTTTGTGCATATGAATAAATTTATTTTCATTTCTAACTATGAAAACTACAAAAGTAACCGTCCTTCGGTCATTGAAAATAATTTTGCTGCTGGAGTACGGTGTGCAATTCTTCAATAGAAATGCGCGTCAAATAAAATGCATGCAGAATTTTTTGTCATCCTTCAAATTTTTGGCGATTTTTTTGTTTTTGTCATCTTATTTCAAATTCAGAGTGTTTCATTCTTGGAATAACATTTTAAGTGTTATTCGCAAACCAATTCACATTTTCAGGTTTAAATCCAATCAAAAAATGTTCCGCAACCAATACGACAGTGATGTTACCGTTTGGAGTCCACAAGTAAGTTTTTCATACAACTTTCTGACCAATTCAACACTATTTTATAGGGACGTCTTCATCAAGTTGAATATGCTGTTGAAGCAATGAAACAAGGATCAGCCACTGTTGGAATCAAAAGTGAGACTCATGCCGTTATTGTTGCTTTGAAGGTAATCCTATTTTTAGTCTATGTAGTTCAAAACTTTAATTTTACAGAGAGCTCAAAACGAATTGTGTTCTCATCAAAAGAAGGTTTATGAAATCGATACTCACTCCGGAGTTTCGATCGCCGGGCTTCTTTCGGATGGCCGTATTTTGGCGCGATTCTTGCAAACCGAATGCTCTAGCTGGAGATGGGATTACAAGCTTCCAATCCCAATGAAGAAACTTTCAGAGGCCATGCAATTGAGTAAGCGGATTGTTTTCCCTAACTATTACTATATTTTTGTTTGCAGAATTGCAAGCTAATACCCAATATTACGGTCGTCGTCCATTCGGTGTTGGTCTACTTATCGCTGGATATGATGTTAGTTTTTAAACCTTATAGTATTTTCAACATCATGTTTTTCTTCAGAAAGACGGAGCACATATCATCCAAACAGATCCATCCGCCGAAGTCGTGAGCATGCTTGGAACATCAATCGGAGCGAGATCCCAATCGGCTCGTACATATCTTGAACGACATGTAGATGAATTTGAAAAATGTATGTTTTTCAAAGACTTTCATTGTTTTCATATTACGTATTCAGCTACTGCCGATCAATTGATCGTTCATGCACTTTTGGCTCTTCGTGATACACTGCCAGCGGAAGAAAATCTTAGTGCACAGGTTTGTTCATTCTGAATATTTCAAGAAAAGTGATTTTCATTTTGTTTCAGAATACATCAATTGGAATCGTTGGAAAAGACTGTCCATTCAAGGTGATCGAAGATTCGCAAGTCACTGTTCATCTCGATCAAGTCGCCACGCATCCAAGAAACATTGTCGGAGCAGCTCCAGCCGCAGGAGCAGCAGCACCGGAACCGATGCAACAATAAGCATGCTATCATCATCATGTTTTAAAGTAATCTACCGGTTTCCCATCTAAATTATTCGTATTTCCTGTCTTCGGTGGCCTATGTTTATTTATTCTTCCCTAAAACTGAAAATTCATAAAACCTTCATATTTATAGACCGAATTGATTTAATATTTGAAAAAATACAAAATGACGACATACTGTTGCACTGATTGAATCACAAGCCTTTGATAGCAGCTAACATCGAAGATTACAAAAGGAAAAGAAAGATCATATTCATTTAGAAAATAGGATTGAGAGGCAAATGCTGTTCTTGTTTTGAGCTTGGTGTGGTAGGTAAAGTTTAGTTGTGTATTAGATAATTTAACAAGACTTTTGAGTAAAGAACATAGGAAACACAACATTCCACCAATTTGTGGTTTTCGGACTGTTCATT
Organism: Caenorhabditis uteleia; assembly: GCA_963573275.1. Classification (NCBI taxonomy): domain Eukaryota; kingdom Metazoa; phylum Nematoda; class Chromadorea; order Rhabditida; family Rhabditidae; genus Caenorhabditis; species Caenorhabditis uteleia. The sequence continues at coordinate 20,669,891 of OY752137.1, forward strand.
CTTGTCAGTTTGAATTCTCTGTTCTTCCAGTCAACACAGAGGGACAACTTCAGCGCTTCCAACACGTCTGCACCCAAAATATTTACATTACTGAAATTTCTTTTTGAAACATAGCACTCGATTATCTTTGACGGTTCCTGAACATCTGAATTATCTATTAAAAACATTTCGAAAAAAAGCATACCTGAATGTGGAGCCTGTGACAGTCGTAGAAAGGATACTCTCCCTCAACTACCACATTATTCTTCCCAACGATTGCTTCTAAAGATTTGACCGTTAGGAATGTAAAGGGCGAGCTGGTGTTGATCAAGAACCAAACATTGACCGGCTTTGCCTTTTTACTATCTGAATTTGGTCATTATCATCATTATCAATATTTGCAGTCTTTACATGGATTTATGCACAAAAGCGGCACCATAAATCGGGAGTTCCAATGATGTATTTTTCCGGTTACTGGAAATGGAGAAGAAGGAAATGAACCAACTGAGAGATCTTTGACACAGTAGTTATTACCTATCTAAAAACACGCATATCAAAATCAGTATAATAATATACCTTACCCTAATCAAGTCATTTTCATCAATGTCAGACACCACAATATCAACATCTTCGTGTGAAATTGAGTATTTTGCAATATATTCGTATTTTTTATTTAAATAAATGAAATCAGCATCATCTTCGTAGCTCAAATGAATCCACACAAGCTTTAAGGTTCTCTGAACTTTGAACGGATCATCTGTCGACTTTGCAGGTTTTGCGATTGAATCGGCGGAAAATGGTGGAACTTTAGTCGAGCAAGTTCGAATTGATCGGTATACCAATGAGGTAATTCGATTCATTTTGAGTATTAGTCTGAAATTCAATTGTTTGAGCGAGATGAAATTCGCGCTCGGCAACAAAAAAATCTAAAAATGGGGATGATGATCATTAGGAGAATACAGAACATTGGTTTATCGATTGAATGGGCATAAATCTTCCAATGCTCGGTGCGTATGACGTAATCTGGAGGTTTTGCGAGACAACGTTCACGGAAATCACATCTGTCACACATTATGTATATTATTCAAATTTTCGTAGAATAGATCACTACAGATTGTGGTGATAGTTATTTTAGAATGCAGAAAATTGAAGACTCATTCGGTGCACGAATATCACAATGTGCTTGTTCATCTTGATCTAATGTATCATCTTACAATGTGATTTCTTTCGTATCTGTTCCATTTCTCAAAAATACTATAAAACTTCATATTCATAAACCGAAATAATAGAAAGAATGCGCAATAGAACCGAATTGAAACACAACACAAATATAAAATGTTACATACATAAATACCCGAATTTTCGAGAGAAAATGATTTTTAGGTAATATAATCTAATTGTAAACGCTAAAGCGAAATAATGCAATGAGTGGAATATGATCACTTGGTACGAATTGATTGGGCCATGGTTTTTGATTTCTGATTGTATCTCTTGTTGGTAATGCATATGTTTGTAGCAACGATAATCGAGGCATTTCCGATTCCATATTCATTGCTTTTCCATTTGCCTAAACACGAAATTTTGAATTTAAATGAGAATAGCTGCTACCTTTGATTTGACTTCCACACTATAGAATATAGAATCCGGATTGCCTTTATCCTTGTGGAATGTTGAAACTTCATCTGCATTTTTGTTCGAGTAAACTGATTTAAGAAGGAATGGGTGTGCAATAAGTCCACCAACAGGAATCGAGATAGCTGGAAAGATGTCTAATAGAAAATATTTGAATATAACTACAAAAAACTAACCAGGATCAAGAAATCTGCAATGCAATCCAACTCTAGTACATGGATCTAATAATGTATCTATCATGCACACTTTTCCACCATCTCTTTTTGATTGACCACTCATTGTGCGCACTAGCCGTTTGTCGATTTTTTGTCTGAAATCAGAATAGTAAACATTTTGTAATCAGGAAAACAACTCACTCTCCAGTAGTAATGAAATCATGAATAAGAGAAAAGGGTTCAATATTGAAATCACCCATAATCATCACTGATGGTGAAAGATCTCGGAAACGGGTTTGAATTTCATAAATGTTTGCGAACAACATCGCCAATTGAGCTATTTTCACATCTCCTCGTTCTTCATTATAAATAAGATGAGTGTTCGCGACGAGTACGACATTTTTAGTTCTTATGCATCGCAACACAAGTATTTGAGCTAAACATACAATAATAGTTTGAATAAAAGAATGAAGAAAATTACCAATATTCTCGCGATTCAGAGTTGCATCAGGTGAGACATAGAAATTGACTTCGTGATGTTCTAATTCCTCAAATATTCCTGCAAATCACAACTTTCAAACTTATGTTCTTACATTTTGATTCTCTCACCTATTCTATAAAATATCGCGCAACCATCATCTTTTTTCTCCACACCATGCTTTTGCTTGTAGTGTCCTTTGTAACCAACTGAAAATATTTCATTTTTAATTGATTCTTAGAATCAACTGACCACTTCTCATCAGCGGCTCGTAGTGAGTAACGTAGTGATCACCTTGAACTTCTTGGAGACATAGTATATCTGCATTCAAGCTGGGAAGCTCTATTTCCAACAATTTCCATCGATGTTCCCATGTCAAATAGTACGTTGAATTACTGTAACTAGTAGGACTTTATGACGTGAAAAGCCTTTTTCTTCGATTGAAATCATTTCGAAGAAATTGAACAACTTGTAAGTTTTTGAAAACTTACAGCAAATGGTTATAAAGATAAGTTGTCCTTTCCGTTGTTTTCTGGCACAATACATTGTAAGAGCATACAATGAAATCGGAATAGATTTCATTTTCTCTCGGAGAATTCGGCTGTAACTTAATTGGCTTTGAAAGGATAATCAAATTTAAATCTTACTTTCGCTTTATTCCACACTCTTCCTCGTTGACCTATACTCTTACAATAGTTTGAAAAAGCATCCAGTACTGTAGGCAGAGGTTTAGTAGCAGCCATATTCCTTGATTTTCGGTAATTTGAAGACGACGCTAGACTAGGGAAATTCGAATTGTAGTTTTGCGAAGCTTTTGAATATGCTTGGAATCCAGATTGTGATTCAGCTGCTATCTGTAAGAAACCAATACTCAATTTCCTAAAATATTAACACTTACTGCTTTGCTCATGTCTTGTGATGCTTTTTTCGGGAAACTTCTCTTTTTCCGCCGATCACCAGTATTCTCACGAAACCCAAGAAACACTACCTCCTCCTCTTCTTCTTCTACTATCGAATCGTCTGAAGAATTATATTGATTGTCATCGAACAATCGATATAGGTTTAAAAAACAAGGTACAGAGAGAACAGTTGTTATCAGTAATACGCAATCGTGCCCTACCGCTCGTTTTTCTGCCACAATCATTAAAAAAAGAAAGATATTTGTGTGGGTAAATATTTGGCTATTGGGGCGTTTTTGCAATGTTCAAAGTTACACTTATTGTTGTTTCTTCTAATAGAACACGAGTGGATGGTTTTGCACGCACACAATGAAATAGACAAGGATTGCTAGGAATTTTTCGGTGGGAAACTTCAGAATAACACTTACCACTTATTTCAACGATTTCATTGATTTCTTGAACAACATTCACTTGCTCCAATAGCGATTCTTCCGGTAATTCAGGCGTAGAAATATGAGCTGATGAGGATCCTGAGACAATTGCGGAGCTTGACAATTCTTCTCGTTCCGCCGTACTAGGTCTTGCTTCGATAAAAACAATCGAATCATCGTTTCTGCAATTGATTGTTTAACCAAGTGGCAAAACGTATAGTTACAAACTGTGCAACTTCTTCTGACGAGTCGTCATCATCGATAACTTCCGCCTTCACTCGGTTCCGTCGTTCTTTATCCACTGTAAATTCCATTTTGATGGATTATTCAAATAGACAAAAACTTACACCATCGTGAAACGGCACTGCCGGTTGTTGGAGCTGCAACTTGAGCATTTGGTGCATTCGAGCTCCCAGGCAGTATAGAAAAGGGAATTTCCACTGGTGGAAGAGGTTCCCATCTAGTGATTCTTCCCTATAATAAGATTTTTTGAAAATGGACTCAAAGTAAATTAACTTACCCTCCCGTTATTCGAATGGTGTTGATATCGATTTCCTGGGCGATGCGAGTTGAATTTTGGAGGATTCGTCGATCGATGCGGCGGCTGATTTCTCACCATTTACGAGATAGATATGCTGAAATATCGAACATCAGTGATCAACCATATTGTTTTTGTTTCTACGGATCAATGAACATTTTCTCTTATCTTATCAATAAACAATGTACACCAATTCTAAGTTACGTTCATTTGTATATTACAGAATGTCGAAGAAGTTTGTGAACAATATTGAAGAAGTTGTGGATGATTCATTACGAGGATTAGTTTTTGCCAACTCGGGAGCTCAAATTGATTCGGTATGATTCAAATTAACACTTTGATATTTATCGTATTTTTTTAGAATTGTGCGCGAGTCGTGCTCCAATCCCCTCTAGACAAATCTATAGTCGGATTAGTTGCTGGTGGTGGCTCTGGACATGAACCTTATGCAGCTGGCTATGTTGGAAAAGGGATGCTAACTGGTGCAGTAGCAGGAAATGTTTTCGCATCACCACCATCAAGAAATGTGCTTGCCGCTTTGGAAGGTGTCAAATCAGACGGTAAGATATAATTTTAGTCCTTCTTGATAAACACTAATTTCCAGCTGGTGTTATTCTATTCGTAATAAATTATACTGGCGATCGATTGAATTTCGGACTAGCATCAGAAAGATTCAACGCAGCTGGTGGCAATTCAAAAGTCGTCACAATTGGTGATGATGTTGCAATTGATAATCCGAATAGTCAAGTTGGACGAAGAGGATTGGCTGGTGCTGTACTTACTATAAAAGTCGCTGGTGCAATGGCGGATCAACAAATGACTATTGATGATATTTGCGCAAAAACTATGGAAATGGTGAAGCCAGAAAACATGGGAACTCTTGGTGTTTCGTTGTATCCCGGAAGTTTGCCAGGAAAGAAAATGGAGACAAACTTGAAGGATGATGAGATGGAAATAGGATTGGGAATTCATGGTGAGCCGGGAAAAGAGAGGAAGAAGTTCGCAACGGTTCGGAATATTATTCAAGATGTTATGGAACGTTTAAGTAAGAAAATGAAATTGAAAAACGACGAGGAAAATTTGGTGGTGATGGTAAACAATTTGGGAAGTGTATCACAAATTGAGATGAATTTGGTTAATGGTGAAGTACTGAATTGGATGGGTATGTATTTGACATTGATTAATAATATAATAGTCCTATTTAGAATCAAATGGAATGAAAGTACAACGATTCTTTAGTGGATTATACATGACATCTTTGGATGGCCATGGAATAAGTGTAACAATTCTGCGTGCTGACACTCAAATCATAAACTATTTGGATGCTCCGACTAATGCACCAGGATGGAAATCAGCAATGAACATTGGAAGGAAAATGAACACTAACAGTATTTCCGAATCTACCACAAAATTGAAGGATGTTCAACCTAGTGGAGCATCAACTGATCCATCCACAGTTCAAAAATTCGTGAAATCCGTCTGTGATGCGATGCAACAATCAGTGGATCAATTAAACAAGTTAGATGCTGCTGCAGGAGATGGGGATTGTGGAAGTACATTCGGAAGTGCTGCTAGTGCAATTCACAAGGAATTTACCAATTTCGAGTGGGAGAAACCGCAGACGGTGTTGAAACAGTTGTCGATTATTTTCGAGCAAACTGTCGGTGGAACAAGTGGAGCACTTTATGCATTAATGCTCAGTGCGGCAGCGGCAAGTTTCACTGATGAAACAGGATTCAAAGCTTGTGCTGAAGCATTCTCCAAAGCAAATCAAGCTGTTCAAAAATATGGTGGTGCTCGACCTGGTGATCGTACAATGGTTGACTCATTGGATGCATTAACGAAATCTCTAGAGCAGAATCCATCCGACTATGGACAAGCAGCGGAATCTGCTGAAACCGCTGCACAATCAACAACTCAACAGACAGCAACTGTTGGAAGAGCAAGTTACACTTCGGCAGAATCTCAAACATCCCCCGATGCAGGCGCAACAGCAATCGCATTATGGATTCGCGCAATTGAACAAGCAATGAGGAAGTGAAATATAATTATTTGGATTTAAACCTATTATATTATTTGTCTTGATTTGTGAATAAAAAACATGTTTATCTTTTAAAATGTTACAAAGTGATTAGTTTATCACATGAGATCATATTTTACAACAAATGAATACAAGTTATAAAAGCATATCATTTAAACATTCTAGGAGATGGAAGATCATTTTTTTTGGCCGCTAGACGGAATATAGTTTGACGACGTTCGGATCCGAGTGGTGATTGTGGTTGTGAGAAATTTCCGGATTCGTGGATTGGATTCATACGTGGCGATATTATTGAACGAGATGGGGATTGCATGTCTGGTGGTCCGTCCTGAAGACATTTATTATTTTTTAAATGCTCAAAACAACTAATAACTTACATGATAAAACATGTCAGTGGTTGCTATATCCAGCTGCCTCAATCTCGATGTTGATCCATTTGATGATCCAGGTGCTGATGAGGTGTACTTCTCTCTTGGAAGTGTCATTCTTCGTCTTTCTAATGGTTCCTCATCAGTCCGATTCGTCAGTTGCGAAACAGTTGAGCCAACTAAAACTTTTAGGAGTTAAATGCATTCTCATGTTTTTTTTCTTACCTCTCGGTCTCATTTCAGGAATACTTGAATCAACAGATGCCCTTCGAATGTCTCCTTTTGTGAAATCTAGCTTTCTTTTCCCATGTCTTGCCATTTTCTCGTGTTGAAATGATTCCATCCATGAATATGACAAACTAGAGAACCGAACTTTTTGCGCCAAACTTTCACGAAGAACATTGAACCCGAATGGTGTCAAAACTCCGATTTCATTCAATCCAGTTTGCTGAAAATCTTTGTATTATCAAATTCAATTGAGTAAAATACCTTTATAACCATGATCGGATGATTTTCCATTGTTTCAATTGGATTTCCAATCATCGGAACTCCTTTGTAATCCGCAGGGCGTCTCTTGACATGGAGTGTTGGCGGTGGGAGCTCATATCGTAGAATCATCTAAAATATTGATAATAGTTCAGTTATCGACTCCAGGAACTTACACCAGAAAATGTTCCAAATAAAACCATTGGTGGAGCACCATGATAAAAACGGTAAATACATCCACAGAGAACTGAGTCTTGATATTGTGATCCGGCAAATGTTGTCTCAGCTTCCCATCGAAGTTTATCGTTTTCGAAATGTATTCTCCAAATAGATCCTGGTCCAAGATACGATGATAATAAAATTCGTTGACAGGATGGTGACACTTCTGGCAGAAACTCGACAACTGACATTGGACCAGCGAATTTGAGTCGAGCACTATAAACTAATTTTTGGATTTTGAATTTTTGAAACCCTTACCTATCCAAAATGAAATTTCCTTCGATTTGACACACTGATACAATCAAAACACCACTATCTAATCCAACAGCACTGTAACGGAACTCGGTACTGATTTTACACGATGTTCGAAGTGCACCACCAGGAAGATTAGTTAGAGCGAGTGATGGAAACATGTCAAAAACGTCATCAATGTCTTCAATTGAATTAGGCTGAAAATTCAACTTTATATGTGGAACTTCGTGAAAAACTTACTTCTACACGATAAGCCGACACTTTATCATGACGCGGGAATACCAGAAGACAATGATCATCACCAGTAAACTTCTTTCGGTCAGTCAATCGACAACAAGCTACCATTGATGGTGTAGCAATCTGGAAATTGTTCGATTTCAGAATAGTTTTTATAAAAATACTTACAACTTCACAAAAAATTACGTCCAGTTTTTCGGTGATTCGGAAAATTGTTCCAAAACATTTTATAGGAATGTTGTTTGTATCTATTTCTACCCAACTGAAAAAAGCCTTATAAAAAGTAAACTGGAAGACAAAACTCACAATACTGCTAAAATAGCCAAACAACCCCCAGCATGTTCTAAACTGACATCAGATGCACATATTTCGAAGAGACCACCACGAGTTACTGGCTCAACTGGCAGACGTTTCGATAAATCAATTTCAACCCAGCTTCCGTGATGATGTTTTCGATCAGTCGTCAGAGCAATTGTACCATCGAATGTTATCACACAAGTTAGATAATCGAAGGATTTTTGTTTTTCTTAAATAACAGATAACTGCGTTGATAAATTTTATCAAGAACAGCTTACCGGATTCCCAAGGGTTTATAGTATTTGGAAGTATGTGAGCTTTGTGTGATTTTTGAAGTCCAACCGGTGTACCACGTCCTTTTGTAATTAGAAATGTTGTCTGGTTCTTTTCATGCGCTTTCTTCAAAATCTCAAATCCATGATCCCTTTTGTAATTGCGTAGGTTCCTCTGTGGACCCAGCTTCGGAAGATGTCGGCTCGTCATCTTCTATCTTTTGTGTCGCGAGTTCCTCGGCAAGTCCTTGAAGTTCTTGGATCAGTTGGTATGATTCTTGTTTATCGTCGACTGTCTGATCGAGTTGTTGATAGAATTCGTGAAGCTTCTGAAAAAATCATGTATATTGGAGATGAAAATAGTTTTTACAAACCTGAGTCAAATCGTACTTCAAAATCGAAGCAAGCTCGTTCTTATTCACTGCACAAGTTTGCGGAGCGACTTTCTTTCTCAAAATGTTCGGCTCAATAACTTTGTTCAATCGATCTTGTTCCTCGACGAAGTCGTTTTCAAACTTTTGATCGACGGCTGGTAATGGCTTGTCAGGTGCTGATAGAAATTTGAACAACTGAAAGCCTTAAGTTTTACTCATAATTTTGAAAAAATATTCACCTGGTCGTTTTTCAATGACTCGATATCCTTGATAATTGTCTTTGAATCAATTTTCTTCTTATCCTTTACTGATTTCAAACGTTTTTCTGCAAAACACACAACATGCGATTTAAAAAATCCATATAACACTTACCCAATGCAGCAAGATAATCCTGATCCGGTTTTCTTTCCAGTGGTGCTGGAACGAACGGATCCGACATTAAATGTCTGACTCAACTACTGAAAGAAAAAAATCACAATTTTATAAAGTATAAAAATCAATATTCAGCTTTTAGTTTTAAAAAGCTCTTAATTAACTTCTCCGTGTGGACTACACGGTTTGAAAAATTAGAAAGCGTCAGCACTCTTTCCTTGGCACCCTTAGGCTATTGGCGCATTTCTGGTGTTCAGAAATATGCAGACATTCAAATAAGGAATTGAATTGAATAAAAATGAAAGTGCATAATAGTTTTATTCGAATCAAAATGTTTAACATAATAGACTATATGTTCTCTCTTGTCCCTTTCCGTTCAACACTATAGACACTTCGCATTACGATACCATTATGGTTGATATGAGATACTCTTCGAAACTTTGAACATAGATATCGACGATATGTAGTATTCTGAATCAGTAATGCAATAGTTCCAGGAATCGGTGCAGCAACAAATAAGCAATTGATGATGATACTTATCACTGAAAGATAATTGTACGTTACAAAACTTGTTTACTCAGTCGAACCAGAAGTATCTATTGCAGGATTCAGAAAATATGAAGTAAACTGCCAAAACGGCCATGTTGAAAGAAAAAGAGATTTAATTCCAACCTGAAAGTATTTAAATACAAACTTTTATAATTTTTCTCTACTTGAACAGTTGTATCAATCATAATCTTCCTATGATGTTTCACTGTCATCCTACTCATCTTCTTCGTTTGTCTTGATATTTCGTATAGTACTATTCCACTGGCAATTATATAAACCTATGAATCTATTTATTTATTTATTCTTGCATACGATATTCTTAATACCCCTTCAGCTGCAGCACCAATTAAAATGAATAGAAACAGCAAAAAGTATATATTGTATATCTCAACAATCACCAAAATACCCTCGATATCAAACACTTTCAAGCAATCGGGAAAGTTCTGATAAGTTGATATTGACGAATATCGAAGTTTCTAAGTTTACCTCTTTCACAAATGTACTCTTCCTCAAACCAGAAGTCTCGCACAATGTCCAAAAAGCCAATAAAAACAATAGTGCAACTATGCCAATACTAATCATAAAAGTGACATAGAACCATGGGGGATACTGTAGTGAACTGGTAAAGTACACTTTAATTCCATTACTTACATTCAGCATGCTCTCCTTCCGTACTACCATTTGATGTCGAACTAGTAGCATTGCAATCATAAATAGGGCGAATAACGTCATTAGGACTATCCAGGGATACTGTAGCTACTTTTCATGGTACTTATGGAAACTTTATCGCTTACAAATAATTGATGGGTGGTAAAGTATGTTGAAAACATGCTGTTGGTGTAAGCAGCAGGGAATGGGAAAAGTGTCACAGTATTCATACAAATTGCCCAATATGACTGTGACAAGTATAGTGTTAACTGAAATATGGGTTGCTATTTGACTGGATATTGATAACACCTGACTACTAAATAACACAAATCTATATATCAATGTTTCTTTTCTTGATTGAGTTAGGATTATATAAAAACCAAGTATATTGATGATTGTTGAATAGAAGGTAATACCATACGCGATTTTAGCCATAGATGGTCGACTAGGATGCTCGACACTTGAGTATGAACAATTTGACATATTACTGGGAATGAAAGAGATGAAAAGTAAGTAAGTTTGGCAGAAAAAGTTGGGTAGTCGAGTGGTCAGAAACTACATAACCTGCAGGTGTATTTGACATATCAAAGATTGATATAATTGTGAATATATGTTATTAAGAAACCATTATTATAGAAATAGTTGGTTTTTAAGCATTAATTTGTCGTTGGAGAATAGGCACAGCTGTGTTATTATTCTAAAGTGCGTTATCTTGTAATGAGTGGACCAGACCTTTCTTGCAGAATAACTAAAACCCAATTATTCCATTTTCAGTGGGCCACAGATTATCTGAGAACCTTAGGATTCAATGATCTCTCATGTTATTGTAAACAATCTGAAACTCCAAGAACTTCATTACCATTCAAATAAAAGGCACTTTTGAAAGAATCGCTGGAAAGAACGAAATAACTTAAAGATTAACAGGTTGAAATTCAATTATATCATCGAGTCAAAGTGTATTCCAAGTGCATAGGCGTATAGACTAGCTTCAACGCCAACTGAGCCATTGAGAGATTTGATGTACTCCAGTATCTGGGAGTGCTCCACGAGGATCACCTCGATCGATTCGGTTGAGTCGAGTTTTTGAACTGGATTGAGGTTTTCTGGTGCATCACCATCGATGTCAAGCAGAACGAAGATCTGAGAATCGTCGGTCAGTCCAGGATCGAGATAGCACTCCGTGGTTCTGAAAATGTTATTTTTTGATGAAAGCAAAGAACCTGGACTACTTACTCTCCAACAACATTCGTGCAAGTATATCCAGTTTCCTCCTTTAGCTCACGAATTGCCGCTTGTTGTGCAGTCTCCCCTTTATCGATCAGTCCTAGAAAATGTGACATTTTTCACAAATTTCAACACATAGTGATGATAACATCACAATCATTTGTCATGCAGTGATGAAAGTCACACTTACCAGCCGGAAGTTCAAGAATAACCTTTTTCGTCGGGATGCGATATTGCTTAACCAAGAGAATATAAACTTTTCCTTGTTTTCGGACCTTGGCAATGATACTGACACCATCGGCTGGTGCACCTGCCGGTCTTGTAGTACGGTGGACCGATTGCCAAACACCTTCTGAACGATCCGCCGTCTGGAAAGTGACTTCTCTTGTTTGGATCCATTTACCATCAAATACAACCTTTTCATTAGATAAGGTGTATGGGCAGTTTGAATTGTTTCCCCTTTCTTCACCCATTTCTGAAGTACGACAATGTAAAACAAATTGAAATGAACAATTGAATAGGGAGCAAGGGAATGAATAAGAGAGAATATATGGATTTGCACTTTTGAATGAAGGTATGTCTGGCCAATAAAAAGGCGGGTCGGTATCAGGCGGTACCAATGGGTGGGTGAGAAATATGTATTTGAAATACAGCTGTGGAGGAAATGGTGATTAATACTATTGCAGGAAGAAAAAAAGAGGATGATGAATGGATGTGGACGGACCAAAAGACCATCAATTGTGACTGGTTTCGAATACATTGGGCCTTAGTGGAAATATATGTGACAGGAGCAAGATGGTACAACATGCATGGGAGTGATAAAAATCGCATATATAAAGTGTACAAAGGTGACAGAAAATAGGGTTTCATGGGGGGATACCGTACGCTATGACGTGCGCTGATATGCCACACTCTCCGTGAATTGAAATCATTTTGGGATTAGATAAGAGGTCAATAATTGTGGCGGACCTTCTGATATGACTGATGAAATGACTTGTGTGGAAAAGAGCAACAACTGAGGACGAGCGGGATTGTACTCGGCGATTTTTATCAGAAAACGATTTAAAAAATCAGGAAAGGGTGTTCAAGAAAAAAAGCAGGATGAGAACTATTGTACCTGACACAAGATGACACTTCACATTTGAACTATGATGACCTACAGTAACCCTAGTACACCTAAACCTAAAAATTATCATGCCACCTCGTCTTTTGACGCAGTTCTATGGTTTCTCACCCTTTCAGATTAGTTGATTACAATCATATGACTCAGGTCTCGTACCGTACACGATTATCGAAAAATTGCATCAAAAAATTCTCGAAATATTTGTTTCTCTACACCACCGGAACACCAAACATTTCGTAAAAAAGTGTGGAAATGTCTCACCTTTCTGTTTCTGAGGTGTGTTCTCTTATCATAATCCTCTTTTGACATTCTGATAAGTTAAGTCAAAATTGTCAGAATATTTCTTTTCACACCTTTTTCTCTCTCACAGTTTTTTCCGGGTTCTTAACTTTTCTAGGATAATTCAACTTCCTGAAGAGTTTGCAGGAACGTAGGTGGAGGGTATTATCATACCTATTTAAGGCCTAGAATGGGCGCGAGAATAGTTTTTTTTTCAAATATTTGAACAGCTGTCTGACCCCCTTCCACCTTTAAACCGACTTGCCAAACTTTACACCATTTCAGGATTTGAGCCCTCACAAGTTAAGCCATGCTCAAAAAGGGTGTCCTCCTTATTTTTGTCATAACAACATTGACAAATTGTCAACAGGCTATTGTTGGTTCCAGTGGCTACTTCTACTCACCAAACTACCCTGGCAACTATGACAATAATATGAACTATCAATACAATATCACAGTAAGATTCAATATATTTTGTATAGTCTTATCCAAGACCATTTGAGGTACCAGCTGGTCGTTACATTCATCTAACTTTTTTGGATTTTCTATCAGAAGATCCATATGATTTTTTGAATATTATGCAGGGAATTGGAGCTGATGCAACGTTGGTCAAAACGTGACTCAACATCTTGTGTCTCATTAACCGAAACGACATTCAGACTCACTGGAGACCAAACTGGTGTTGTTGTTAACATTCAAAGCAATGAAGCAACACTCATATTCAAAAGTGACTTGACTACAACTTTCCGTGGTTTCGCTATTGAATACGATAGTGTTATGGGTAGGCCAAGTTTTCATCTGATCCGTATATTCCACCTTTTCAGTCGGTAATGTCTATGTTCCATCAAATATTGATTGTAATGTTGTGTACAACACTAGTTTCGGTCTCATCACAACTCCAAATTTCCCGGATAACTATCCAGATAACTACGAATGTAAATACATGATCGAAGCACCTGTAAATCATGTGTAAGTTGATAATGATTCCATGATAATCGAGTATCAAAATATTACAGTATCACACTGTTATTTGTGGCATTCACAACTGAAGATGGATATGATATTGTGTATGTTTATGATGGATCGGATGAAACTGCACCATTGAACGGAAAGTAGGTTAGACATTTGATACTCAGGGAACAGAGCAATTCAAGGTATTCTGGTACAAAAATGCCACCAACCATCACATCAACCAGCAACAATCTATACATCAAGTTCACTTCCGACTTGGTCAACAACTTCCAAGGTTTCTCTGCTCTTTACACCTCTGTCTCTTTGAATGATGCTAGACGTGGAGTCCTTCCACAGGTGAGTTCATCTACTTTTCCACTTGAGACCTTATATTTATAGGATACCATAACCAAAGGCCCACTAGACACAAACATCATGAAATGGTTGAAAGATAAGAAGGATATCTTGAGAAAAAAAGAGAAGAAGACAACAAAATAAACATGTAGTTGATATGCAAAAATTGGTGTCTCTTTTTCTCCTAATAAATTATCATTGGCAAAAATATGTGTTAAACAGAGTGAAAGTGGTGGAAAGGGAAAGTAATAAAAATTGAGTGAGGGTTTTGGAAGACAGGTTTTTTTGGGTCGACACCATTAGGTTTTTAGGTGTGGGAATATTTGATGCACTTTTGTTTGAATATTTTTGAATTTGAATATACCAACAAAAATTACTTGCAAGGGACCACACAAAGATTCCGAAACAAACTACAAACTACAATTGAGCTCTCAAATTTATTTACACTATAAAGTTGTTTACTTTCCAATCTCTCTACTACTGTTCATATCCAGTCGAATGGCAATTATATCAATAGAAAAAAGGGCTATAAATACCATTGGACAAATTGTGGATATTTCCTCCTTCCTATCAGATTCCATGACATAATCAAGTCATCAAGATAGTACAGTATACAATGGAGAAGCTAGAGATGATGGCGAATTGTAAGGGGGAGTGAATGTAGAGAGAAAGAAGTGATTGAATCAAACAAGTGGGAAGCGACATAGGCAGCTAATTTGTCGCCGTGATTCTTACTTCTGAAATTATTTTTTGCTGTTATTCTGTTTATTGTGAAGTATGTGGACATTCAATCGAACTACTACACCACCACCAAGACACCGAGATGGAGCTATAAGAATCGGAATATCTGCGGTAAGTGTTCATAAAAACCTGCTTAATACCTAATTCATACTCTTTGTTAAACGTCTTAAAGCTATAAAAACCGTGAAATTTTGTGTGCGGAACTCGTTTGATAATGATCTCGAAGGTGTAGTACTTGTGAAAGGAGAAGCATTCGAAATTGAAGAAAGAGAAAGAAGAGAAAATAGATTGTATCTTACTTTGATGAGTGAAATGAAAGAGGTTTTTTTCGAAGGGAAGTGTTATGCCATGCATGAAAATAATTTGATTAAATGACAACTATAATGGAAATAATGCTTTGGTTTTGCTATCAGGAAGAACTTAAACCTATAATAACGGTTTTTCGCCTTGTAAAGTTCAACGCCCACCCGCTTTGAATGCGTCACTGTGCCGAGCTGGCCTAGAAAACGCACTGTGGTTTTCTCTACCATATTGATTCTCGTTTTTCTTTGCATTTTCTTCTTTTATTGCATATTTTTATTGTTTTCCATTCGTAATTCATATTACATATTGTAATTTTTAGACCAAAGATGGGAGACAATGACAGAAAAAGAAAGCATGGTCGATGGAATCAAAAGTAAGTGTTTTCTAACCTATCTTTTCTAACCTATCTTCATCAATTTGCTTTTTAGAGTGAAGCAGAAATCCGTTGAAGCCGGTGCCACTGGGTTGTTTTTCACATGTGAAGGACACGAAAAAACAGCACTTCAGGAAGCATACAGTATTATTGATGAATTACTGGATGATTCAAGTAACGGTTAGTTCTTTTTACTTTTACAAAAGTAATGAATTTTCTTCCAGGCATATCCACCTTACCAGTTGCTGAAAAATCAGACAAAACAGAAGAAACTAAAGAGAAAAAGGCCGAGGAATCTGAAGAAGAAGAGGAAGATCTCGCTGATGCTTTGAAAAAGGTTAGAAACTTTTCCAAATCCAAAATATTTCAACAACTTATGTCAGGCATGTGATAACGAAAGACAGCCTGTGAAAAGTGCGAAGTTTTTCAAAAAAGAACGAAGATGTATTCAAAGGCCAACTGGAGTGAAAAATTGCATATTTGTAAGCGTGAAAAACGCAAACATCTCCCTTCTCGCGGAAAAAATGGTCGATTTGACACAAAAAGCACCAAGATGCAGGTTTCTACAAGTAAGTTGAAGTTTAGTTCGAAATTTCCTAACAAAACTTTTTCAGAGAGTAATTCCAGTTGAGCACAGTTTTGCAGTAAATCTAAAGCAATTGAGCGATATCATCATGGAAGTAAGTTTTTCTTTATTGAATTAAAATGAACATTACACAAAACTTTAGGCTGTATCGAAAAACATGAAAGTAAAAGAAAATGGAAATTATCCATCATATTCTGTAGAGTTCAAGGCGAGGAATAACGATTCTGTGCAAAAGAATTCCGTTTTAGAAATGGTCGATGATGCGATGAATGCGTTTGCTCCTTCAGCTAGAGCCAATTTGAATCGTTAGTTTCTTTCACTGTTTCTTCGCACTTATTCGTATTTCATGCAGACGCCGACGTCACATTCTACATCCAAATCTCGCGAACCACTGCGATGGTCGGCGTTTGCCGTGAATTCTACGCCCGTCGGAAGTACAGCATGCGGCCAACAAAACCAACAACAGAATAACTTTCTATCTCTCATTCCCCCTTTTCCTCGCCCAACAATGTCTACTCCCTTTCTCCCCTAGTTTCACAGCGCCTCATTGGCTCAGTGGCAGAGCGTCTGTCTAGTAAACAGAAGGTCGCTGGTTCGATTCCAGCATGAGGCACCGAAACTTTTTGTTGTTGTTTGTTATATTGTTTCATTGAATAATTATGAATCGTTTTTTTACAAGTCGTAGAAAACCGGACTTTCAGAAAAATGTAACATAAAATCCGTGTAAATTACAATCACAAGTCGTCGACAAGCTCGCATGCCTGACAACCTTTGCTCGCCCAGACAAATCCAGCTCTCTACCCTCCAAATATCTTCCAATATTTCATGCGCCACCCTCCCAAAAAAAAAGATTGCACAAACAAAAACCAGACAGTAGCGCAGAAAAGAAGGAGAAGGGCAGGCGTTTTTTGTCTCTCCTCCTTGAGTAAGTGAAAAGTGTGTATTACGTAACTTGAAAATGTTCATCAGCGGTTTTAGCATGATCATAAAATTATCGAGGTGAAAGGGAAATAGAGATTTGAAGCAAGTCCAGTTTTCGATGGCCATGCCATATCTTCACTTTTTTCGCCCTTTTACTCCTCCATCTCGTATGTTGTTTTTTGGGAGGAGAAGAAGAAGGAAAAAGGGTTTTTTTTCACATTCTCCACCCTCTTTTCTCTTCTTGTTCATTCATCTTTCTTCCAGTTGATGAATAATGATCAGCTGGCAGGAATAAGAAAAAATGAAAAAAAGATATATATTCGTGTTTTTTCTTCTCCTCCTTCACATCCTATCAAGTAGTAAATGTTACTTGTGTATCGAGTGTTTTTCTTCTTTTTTCCTTCCCAATTTACTGGATCATATGACTTTTACTATGATTATCATGTTTTCTTCAGAGATTATTCTGATGTCTTTTGAACTTTTAATCCTTCAAACTCCCTTCACTCAAAACTTGGTAGCAACATTGAATTCCCCTTTTTCAAAAAAGTCAATTTAGTACACAACGAGTCTCATGGGAAAAGTGAGCAACTCAAGAAATATATACAACAACCCTTCCACTAATCCTGACTTAAAATCATGACCGACCTTTTTGCCAAGAGAAATAGTGTTCATCTTCTTCTTGCCCAATATACATTTTCTCTTCCTCTTCCTCGTCGTTTCGGGCCATTTAATGGAAAAAAATAGGAAAAACATGCGCTTGCCCGAAAAAAAGAGAGGAAAAAATATATGGTTGAAAGACGGATATGAATTATAAACCAATTTATTGAGTTTTTTCCGTCTTTTTTTGTTCGGAAAAAATAGAAACGAGAGACCTCCTTGTAAGTTAGCAATTCCCAGAACGAGACACTTCCTACTTTCCACCCGTCCTTCCTCCTCCTTTTGTTTCTTTTGTCATTTTCCTTCGCGTGTTTTTTGGTTGTTGTCTTCTTCGGTTGGGTTTCATCGTAAAGAAGACGAATGCAAGGTTAAAGACATTCTTCCAATTGTATTATAAGTATCTCAAAGTATAGACTTGAAATTCACTATATATGTCGACTGGAATGTTTCCAATTGAAAGTTTACACACAAAATACATAGGTCCATCCTCTTCCTACTTCTAACACCGTGAAGAATCTTACTCTACAAACTATACATCTCTTCATTTCCATAATTTCTAGTTACTTATAATTATATGTTTTGTCCAGCAGCCAAATCTCTAGTAATCCAATTTCCAGCCACCTCCACCCACACCACAAGAGCCGCGTTACGCCAAAGCCATTTTCGGTAAGACACACAAAGCGACGAGGCCCGCAAAAAATCCAATTAAATAGGCTCATTCCCAACAATGCATCAAATATATGTGGATCGTAGCTCGGAACTGATGCCATTGCTTGGTGGACGAGAAGAGATGAGCATTTTTGAGCCGGCTAGTCCCAGATATCCTGAAGTGTTACAGTATTCCAAAACTACGAAACCTATCATCTCTGAAGCGTTTTCACCGTTTTTTGAGGAGCTTGAAAGTGAGAATCAGTAACAATTATAGGTTTACAAATTCATTTCAGTATCAGCCAAGTATTCCAACAATCGAATAGAATATTGCCATAAAGAGCAACCAACTGAAATAATGAGTCAAATGGATGGACTACGAGAGAATCATGAGTTATGTGATGTTGAATTAGAAGTTAATGGTCAAGTTATAAAAGCACATCGTTATGTATTAGCAGCAGCTAGTCCGTATTTTCGAGCAATGTTTACGAATGGAATGGTAGAGATGAAGAAGGAGAAGATTGTGTTGAAAGTATTAAGGTGATGATGTTCTCCGAAACGTAATATATTTCCAGGATTTTACATATGAATCATTAACAGCGCTGGTTGATTATATCTACACAAATCGGATCATTATCACTCCTCTCAATGTTCAGCATCTCATTTTTACCGCATCGATTCTTCAGGTAACTTCTGGTTACGGTTGAAAACTTGTCTTGATGCAGCTTGTAACATAACTAACTGATCCATGTGTATGATGCCAATAGTATAAGAAGCTAACATGATTCATCCCTTCACGACAAACTAGAAAAACTATAATGATAATACTTCAGATGGACAACATAGTAGGAGCATGTCAACAATTCCTCAGCAACATCATCACTATTCAAAACTGCCTACGTCTTCATCAGTTTGCGGAGACTTACAACTGCCAACAACTACTATCAACTACTAATAACTTTGCTGCTGATCACTTTGAATATCTGAAATCCCGTTCAGATTTTATGTCAATCAGTTATCAACATTTACGAGGGTTGTTGAATCGACCTGATTTGAATGTGACTGATGAGCGACAAGTGTTTGACACAATTATGGAATGGATTGATTATGATATTGATAATCGGATAGAGTATGTTCTTCCATTGATGGAAACTGTTAGGTTACACTTTCTAACATCTCAGTTTCTATTGAGAATTGTTAAGAATCATCGACATATCAAGGTATTTGAGCTAACACAGGAACTTCAAAAAATATAACTTCAAGGAAAATCAAAAATGTCGTGAGATGGTTTACGATGTGCTCACTGAAATGTTGACTGAATCTGCTGAAAATTTGGAACTGGAAGACTCCCTACAGTATTCCAGTGCTTTGAAACCAAAATTATCAAAGTCCCGAAAATCAATCGCCGGTGTGATATTTGTAGCCGGTGGTAGAGGTACAGCTGGTGGACCATTCAATAGTGTTGAAGCATACAATTGGAGGAAAGACTCGTGGATGTCAATACCCGAAATGACAACACAACGAAGACATGTTGGAGTAGTGAGTGCACATGGAAAACTATATGCAATTGGTGGACATGATGGTACACATCATTTGTCAAGTGCTGAAGTTTTCGATCCAAAGACTGGAAAATGGAGTAGAATAATGCATATGAATATTGCAAGACGGGGGATATCTGTGGCGACACTTGATATGGCAATTTATGTTATGGGTGGATTGGATGATACTACTTGTTTCAAGGTATTACTGTAGTTGAAGTACTCTACAACTTATATTTCCAGACCGTGGAAAGATATGATATTGAATTGAATGAATGGTCTAGAGTGGCAGATATGAGGGAACAACGAGGTGGTGTAAGTGTGGCGTCTTTAGGTAAACCCTAATTTTTGAATAACTCGTTTCATCATAAGCTATTTCAGGAAAATATCTTTATGCAATAGGTGGAAATGATGGAATATCATCACTCGATTCATGTGAGAAGTTTGATCCTTTACTAGACAAATGGAAGGATATTGCAAAAATGAAAAACCGAAGAGCAGGATCGGGTGTTTGTGTTCTAGATGGTTATGTGTATGCAGTTGGTGGATTTGATGATAATGCACCAACAATAACATGTGAAAAGTATGACCCAGTTATCGATAAATGGACATCAATATGTGATATGACTTGTGCACGGGGTGGAGTTGGTGTTGCTGCAATGGGTGGGAAGGTATATGCTATTGGTGGTCATGATGGTGCGAACTATTTGAACACCGTTGAATGCTATGATCCTTCGGAAGACTGCTGGACAAGAGTAGGAAACATCAAAGAATGCCGAGCTGGTGCTGGTGTCGCATGGTCGAATTGCCATATCTATCAATTGACTCCTCTTCAGAAGTCTGGATATGATTCAGGTTGTGCACCTTCAAATGGTGCACATTGTATATAATCACTCTTTTCTGTATATTTTTGCCAATTTTTGAATCAAAACACAAATGACTGGTATTTTTTTAATCAATAAAAACTGAGAAATTTACATGGCAAGAATACTTAATACATAAAAATAAAAAATCTACAATTTAAACCTATTCACAGCCTCATTGGTGATCATTTTTGCGATTGCTAGCGAACTGGTGGCAGCTGGTGATGGTGCATTCCGAACATGCATTATTTGTGATGAGAGTTTGCCAGTGCCACTGTCGAATACGAAATCGTCGACAAGATTTCCATCCTTATCCATTGCTTGTGCTCGAACACCAGCTGGACCTCTGAAATATTGAATTTAATCTACTGAAATGGATAAAATAATAAAATAACCTTGTCACATCACTAAGCTTCAACTCCGGAATAAATCTTTGCAACTGTTTCACTTGTGCTGCAATCCATACTCCTCGATACAACTCCTTCATTCCAAATGTAAAATGCTTCTTTACCAACTTCTGCATTCCACTGAAATAATTCACTTTAAACGTATATTTCACTCTTTTAAAGTACCTATATGATAATGAGTCTAGTAAGTCGCTTGGTGAAATACTAAAATAAGAATATCCCTCTCGTTTATATGCTAATACAGCATTCGGTCCCAGCCATATATCTCCATTCATTCTTGGTGTGAAGTGAACGCCGAGGAATGGGAATCTGGGGTCCGGAACAGGGTAAATGTTTGTGTGGACGAGATGTCGTTTTTCCGGTTTCAACAATAGATATTCACCACGGAATGGTACGATCTTTGGATCTGATGATCCACCTGATAGTTTCGCAACTCGATCCGATTGTAGTCCAGCACATGTGATAAGATTCTTTGTTTCCATTTCGACGAATGATGGATCGCTTTTCACGCGAATCGGATAATTTGGATCATTATTGTTTGCAATATCATTCAGTGGATAGTTGGTGAATATTTTACCACCACGCTTTTCAAAATCTTCTCCAAACTTCTTTGTCACAAATCCCCAATCAACGATACCGGTGTGCGGAGACCATAGAGCTTTTAGACCCTGAAAATTTCGAATTTTAATCAAATTTTGCAATAATTAAAATACCTGACAATGTGGCTCGATTTCTTTTATTTTTTCAGCTGAAATCATTTCAATATCGCGACATCCGTTCGTTTTTGCACGTTCAAAAAGTGCCTGGAAATATTGTTCCTCAATTCATGTAATAGATCAAAAAACTTACATCAAGTCGAGGAATTTCCTCTTGTTCTACTGCAACAATGAGTTTTCCAGTTTTCTTGTATGGAACATTATTCTCATCGAAAAATTTGTAAGATAAATCGAGGCCTGAAAGTTTCATTTTGATTTTTTTCACAATAAATAAAGTTACCTTCTACACAAAGTTTAGCTTTTAAACTTCCTGGAGTATAATAAATACCAGCATGAATGACTCCACTGTTATGTCCACTTTGATGAGCAGCTAGTTCTTTTTCCTTCTCAATCAACGCGATTTTCAAGTTTGGCCGTTCGATGAGAAGTTGCCTGGCTGTGGCACAACCAACAATTCCACCTCCAACAATCACTAGATCATATTTTGGAAGTTCTCTACAAAAATTCAATGTCTCTTTTTCACATATAGGAAAAAACTTACGTTGATTTGCTGGGAGGTCCGGAGATTTGTCGAAAACTGCTTTGAAGCGGCCCTCGTAGCTTCCTTGTGAACATCTTGCTGAAAACAACTAACTTTATTCAGTTAATATGGACGAAATTGCGAAAAACACGTAGTTTCGATAGAAACTATTGATAGTAAACGGTAAAAACACGAACAATGGGTTGTTTATAAACATTTTTGTTATCTTCTTTTTCTCAAAATTTCTTCTCTGCTGCGAAGTTCAACAATACAAAAAAAGTGTCAAAACGCATGTTTCCAAGCGGGGCTACGGTCGACAAGGCATTGGCGCCTAGTCCGCATTGCGGACAATGCAACACATACCGGTGTTCCAACAGATAAATAGATACACGATTTCACTTTTTTCCTTGTTTTGTCTGATTTTCGCACTCTTCTATAATTTGTTTCTTCAAAAAACTTAAAAGAACCTATTTAAATGCCTTCCTCAAGTTTAACATCATTTACTCTCGTATTTCTGTCGAAAAACGTAGTTTTGAGATTTCAAAAACCGCCCATTGAAAACTAGACAGTACTCGTTTCAGCATGGGATTATGCAAGTGCCCAAAGAAAAAAGTAACAAATTTGTTTTGTTATGAGCATCGCGTGAACGTCTGCGAGTTTTGTTTGGTGGATTGCCATCAGAATGTAAGTTCTTCTGACTTTAAGCCCGTTGAAAGTAAATTACAAGACTATTTCGCGATTGTGAAAAACTTTCAAGTCTACAACTTTATTTTCAACTGTGACATTTCAGTGTGTTGTTCAAAGTTATTTGAACTGGCTCACCGACTCGGATTATGATCCTAATTGTTCCTTATGTCATACGAAGCTGGCCGATGGCGAAACTATACGCCTAAACTGTTTACGTATGTTTTTTCTACACAATGACAGAAAAACAATAAATTTTGCAGATTTACTGCATTGGAAATGTTTTGATGACTGGGCGTCACGTTTCCCACCAACAACTGCACCAGCTGGGTTCCGATGTCCATGTTGCAAGTGAGTTTTCATTTCGAAATCGAGTAACCGAAAAACATTCCAGTCATGAAGTATTCCCACCACTAAACGAAGTGTCACCACTAATTGAGAAGCTTCGTGAGCAACTGAAGCAATCAAATTGGGCACGAGCAGCTCTTGGTCTCCCAGTGCTTCCAGAACTCAATCGTCCAGCATATAAAAAGCCTAGCATTCCACCGCCTGCTCATCAAGAGGTTCCACAGTTTAATAATCCACCAATTGCGCATAATACAAGGTATTTGTTTTGTTCTTCGATTAAAAAAAAAATATACTAATTTTAGATCGTCGACACCAGCGACTCATTTGGAAATGGACGATCTGTCATCGTATTCAGTGTCAAACACTGATGTTACTTTTGGTATGTGTTATGCATTCTGAAATTTTTTAATCTAGTTAATTGCAGCAAGAAAAAAGAACTACGCATCAGATGCTTCGGATACGCGTCCACTTCTTCAAAATAATGATGCGGACAATGAAGCTAACAAATACAAAAGACGCCCAGCTGGTGAATGGTTGCGTGGATTATGGCGCGCAAAATATGGAGATTCGCAACCTCAAGACCGCATATCTGGAAAACGAAAGATTTTTTATCTGATACTGCTGGTTGCACTAATTCTGATAACTGTAAGTTCTTTTGATTTTATGAACTCAATAATTGCGCTATTCTCAGTTGTACACAGTACTCAAACGAGCTGGCATATCATCCGACAATGACCCGATGTTCGATCCAATGGCAAATCCGAATATTCGTGTTGCAATGGATGAATCCCGAATGGCACACGTTTAAACATTCCTTCCCTTTTAAAAATTGTGCATATCTATGTCTATCTGTATTTTCCCACTTGGTTTGAACACAAAAATAGGTGATAGAGTATTGTATTGTATTCATCATGATTATTCATTTATTTGCCTGCTAAAATACTAACTCACGGGGTGTTTCTTGGATATTATTCCTTCGTTTTTTATTCCAATTAAGTAATTCTCTATTATTTGAAATGGTTGTAACTGTATTTCTTCGTTTACATTGGTGTATTTATCGACTCTCGGTTTCTTGTGTCTAGATGTTTCTTTTATTTATTTCGAATATTAAAAAAGTATCAATATCAGTTATACTATTAATTTTGCTTTTACTTTTATACGGTTTCAATACCGATATTTATCTCTTCATCTCGTGATTGGCGACACCGAAACACAGGCAGTCAGTGATCTTTGATATTCAGGGTCACCATGCATCGCGTCGGTGGACAACTTGTCCGCGGAGTGACAAAAGCTCAACAGCAAAGGACATTGTCAGCTGCAGCTCCAAAGAAGGTTAGTTTATTCTTTTTTCTCTCTATAATAAATGTAAAATTTCAGGTCGAAGTTTTCATCGATGATAAGAAAATTTTCGTCGACCCTGGAATGACAATTCTTCAAGCTTGTGCGCTTGTTGGTGTCGATATTCCAAGATTTTGTTATCACGATAGATTGTCAATTGCTGGAAATTGCCGCATGTGTCTTGTTGAAGTTGAGAAAAGTGTAAAGGTATGTTATATCTGATTTTTTTTGATATTCAAAACGAACAATTTTCAGCCAGTAGCATCATGTGCCATGCCAGTTATGAATGGAATGAAGGTAAAGACGAATTCGGACTTCGTCAGAAAAGCCAGAGAAGGAGTGATGGAATTCATGCTCAACAACCATCCATTAGATTGTCCAATTTGTGATCAGGTTTGAATAAACAATTTTTTCATTCAAAATTAATATTTTCTAGGGAGGAGAATGTGACTTGCAAGATCAAGCAGTCGCTTTCGGTTCGGATCGTGGACGTCTCCAATCGAGACACGACGGAAAGAGAGCAATCGAGGACAAGAACATTGGACCACTTGTGAAGACAGTTATGACTAGATGTATTCAATGCACAAGATGCGTTAGATTCGCCAACGAAGTCGCTGACTTCCCAGACTTCGGAACAACTGGTCGTGGATCAGACCTTCAAATTGGAACATATGTCGAGAAGTTCTTCGCATCGGAACTTTCTGGAAATATCATTGATATCTGCCCAGTCGGAGCATTGACAAGCAAGCAATACGCGTAAGTTTCTTTAATTGTATTCAAAATAACGACAAATTGTTAAGATTCGTCGCTCGTCCATGGGAAACTCGCAAAACAGAAAGTGTTGATGTTATGGATGCAACTGGATCGAATATTGTTCTCTCCCATAGAACTGGAGAATTGATGAGAGTCATCCCGAAAATCAACGATGATATCAATGAGGAATGGATCGGAGATCAAACCAGATTTGCTGTTGATGGATTAAAGGTCCAACGTCTTTTGACTCCGATGATTCGTGCTTCCGACGGTCAACTCAAGCCGGCTTCATGGGAAGAAGCACTTTTCACCGTTGCAGCTAAGCTCCGTGAAACAAGTGCCGAACAGAAGGCAGCTGTTGTTGGAGGATTGAATGATGTTGGTATGTAATATTTCTCTCTTTTGCAAAGTTCATTCTTAGTGTTTTTCAGAATCCCTCGTTGCGTTAAAGGATCTCTTCAATCGTTTCAATTGCGAAAATGTGATGACGGAAGAGGAATTCCCAGAAACTAGTGGAGGATCTGATTTGAGATCCAATTATGTGTTCAATGATGGAATTGCAAACATCGAAAATGCCGACGCAATTCTTTTGGTTGGAACCAATCCAAGATTTGAGGCACCAACATTGAATGCTAGAATCAGAAAATCGTAAGTTTTAGAAGTTCATTTTAATAAAAAGTATATTATTTCAGATTCTTGTATTCGGACGTTCAAATCGGTGTAATTGGATCAGAATCAGAATTAACTTACGAATACGATTATCTTGGAGCATCCGCTAAAGCAATCGACGATGTTCTCGCTGGAAAGGGCGAATTCGCAAAGACCCTGTCCTCCGCCAAGCAGCCACTTATTATTGTTGGAGCACAAGCATTGAAGGGAGAAGCCGGAGCCGCTCTTCTTGGAAAATTGCAACAGCTCTCTGATAAGTTGTCAGCTGGAAAGCAAGTCAAGGTTCTCAATGTTCTTCAACGATGGGCTGGACAAACTGGAGCTTTGGATGTTGGTTACAAGGCCGGAACTGCCTCAATTCGCAAAACTCCTGTCAAGTTTTTGTACCTTCTCGGCGCTGACGAAGGAAAAGTCTCGAAAGCGAACTTGGATCCACAGGCATTTGTTGTATATCAAGGACACCATGGAGATGTTGGAGCAGAAATGGCTGATGTTATTCTGCCAGGAGCTGCATATACCGAGAAGGATGGTACATATGTGAACACCGAAGGAAGATCACAAAGAGGATATCCAGCAATCAGTCCACCAGGAGATGCTCGTGTTGACTGGAAGATTTTGAGAGCAGTTTCGGAAGTCGCTGGAAAGAGTTTGCCGTATAGCGACTTGAAGGAAATTCGCCAAAGGTTGAATGAGGTAATTGAATTTTTGAATTGCACAAAAAATAAGGTTATTTCTAGATTGCACCACATCTTGCACGATACAGAGATGTTGAACCATCTCCATTTATGAAGCAAGCTCTCCAATTGGCGCAGGTAAATCTTACTTATATATATCACGATAATAATTCAATAAATTGCAGACATCTGGAAGCATTGATGTTGATGTGTCACCAGCATTGAAGGAATTGTCCGACTACTATCAAACAAATGTAATTTCAAGAAACTCGCGCAGTATGGCACAAGCAAAGAAGGCTGCTTTGGACAACAAGGAGAATCCATATGCCGAATCAGCTGTTCACGTACGGCTATAATTGTTTAACTGTAAGAAAAGGTCCGATTTCATTCATTTCTAGTCGAATCTGATCTTTTTCTATCAGTCATAGATTCCGTATTTGATGTTTATCCGATTTTCTGTTTTAATATAGTAGTTTCAAAGAATATTCGATGTCTGTTTTTTGTATTTTCGCTGAATCGATTTGAAGCTGAAAGCTGACAGCCGAATCGATTTGATGAATGTAGTAGATCCAGTAGATTGCTCGAATCGAAGATTATGTGTATTTTTTCTCAATCATAAAACTTTTAAAAATTCATACCGATTGAACTATAAAAAATCGGCATTTTTTCGAGGAAAGAAGCTAGTAGCAAACCCGAAAAGCCGGAACAATATGTATCGTAGTTGGATAGTCCGAATGCGTCTCCTCTGAATCTGTGTAGAAAAGTAGAATGGTTTGAATTACTTTCAAAACAAAGGCAAAAATTTATTTTCACAATTAATAAGAAGAAAAAACTAGCAGAAAATCTTGGAGCACATCTTATTCTGGAGCCATGTTGCTGCAGTTGCCTTTGATGACAATGGACTGACACAGTTGGCACCAGCGAAGTTGCTCAAATCAGATGTCAATGCACCTGATCCCCATTGAATAGCAACTGGGTACACATTGTACTTTGTTTTAAGTGACTTCATCGTAGCGATTGGACTGACATCCCATGCGGTTGTTGATGTGAAATAAGCAACAATTTGGTTGGAAACTGGGAATTGTTTGCTCAAATATCCAGAAATGGCAGTCAATGCGAGATTCAATGTTTGTCCTGGTTGACCATCTTGAAGAAGACCATCAACTGCATTGAGAATGTCGGATCTAGCTTGTCCACCATGGAAAGCGGTGAAGAACAATTGAGAATCGATTCCGACAGTGACAAGCGAGAATTGTGTTTTTCCCTCACCAATAGCAAATGGTGCGACGAAATCGTGAATGGCGGATTTCATAGCGGCGAAATCTGAAGCTGGTGCCTTGTTGGAAACATCAACAACCAGGTAAACATCATAGTTGAGTGCTGCCAATGGACAAGATACTGAAGGAGCTTGAGTTGGAATAGTTGATGGTCCTGGTGCTGGAGTAGATACTTGAACCATTGGGCAGGAGTATGAGGAAATCCAGATGGACGCATATGACAATTGATCGAGTGTAACTGCGAAGAAGGTGTTGGCAGTTGCTGTGGTGAGTTGAGGAAGTTGGGAGTTTTGATTGGCGACGGCTTTGGAGCCAACACCAAGTGACAAGATTACATTGAACTTTTGTTGAATTGATGTCAACAGGGAACTTCCGATGACCGAGTTTCCAGTCCAACTGTCTCCGGAAATGACAACCAACACCTTTTTGTAGTCAGAGTTTCTGAATCCATTGGCAGTGGTGACTTCAGCTTGGATTTTTGTGAACGCTCTGTAAAAATTGGACATTATCAACTATTTCATGATATGACGTACTGGAAAAGATTTCTCTCCGCCGATCCTTGATACTTCAAAGTGGTATTGATAGCGCTTTGAAGTTGAGAAATCGAAGATCCTTGCGTCAAACTAGTAACGGTTTGTGCTGATGTTCCATATGCATATATGGCAACTTGAGAATCCAATGGTGAGATTGTTAGAGTGTTGACGAACGAGTATAGGAAACTACGGATCTGCAAAATTGTTGAATGATCAAACTAGAAATATTTAGGATGATAATTCGTTATCAGTAAAGAACATCAACACACGTGTGCCTCCTCCGGTTTGTGATGAACTCACATTTTCAAAAGTTGCTTGATCAAATGCGTTGGATGCATCAACGGCAATCACGATGTCAGCTTCTACATTCTGAATATTGTAAAGTTGAGGATTTTAACAAAAACTGAGAATCTTGATGTTTTTTTTGTCAATTAATTAGGACAAACATATCATTATTGTAGAAGATATTTACAAACTCAAGATCACAGTATCCATGAAAGTATCCACAAAAAACTTACAAAAGACGAGCAAGCAGTTGTCAAACAAATATGACTAGCCGATCCTGCTCCAACCAATAGCGAGCACAGCACCAAATTTAGTAACCGATTCATATTTGCCAGAAAAAAACTAAAATGGTTGGAAAATGTGCTTCTATTTTATTGCCAATCGTTATCAAATTCATTAATTTCATTTCGTCCACCCCGCTTATCATAGAAAAATTGGCATGTTGACTAGAGATCGATTGTGACTTCGGAGTTTATTCTGATTCTTGGAATATTGTTCTCTTAATCTTTGTTGAAATCGGCACGTAGTTTTAATCCACTATAATCTGATATTCACAGAATTGTTTATTATACAAGGAAATGGAATATATTTAGATTATGTTTTTGAACGAAGATGAAGTGTAGCACTATGATTTCGAACCATCACGTTTCTCTGTAACTTGGTCAATGTCTGAACTACAGTTTTTTGAAACAAACATTAGGAGTTGTGAGTTGGTGAAACGTTATCAGTAGGAGCAACAGAGTTACGATGGTTACGGTTAGTATCTTCCGGTTCAACATCGCCAACCTTTATACCCATTCGTTTGAGTACACCAGTTCGGATGGTACGGTTTAATCCGAGGTAGATAAATACTGGAGCACCATGACCAAATTGCCAGAGCATGTGACCAAGCATAATCAACCAGAGAGGGACTTCAATGAAATTCATGACAACGTAAATGACGGATGCGATTTGATTGACGGCGCAGATGAGTGCGGATTGGAAGAAGATTTGGGTACTCTGTAAAATGATAAACGATTTTTCCTATCTGAATTACAAACCAATGATCTTGACTTTGTTGGTCCTTCCATTTCCTTGAACTTCTCACTCAACACACAACATAAGGAAGAATACAATAAGCAGGTAATGGCAACAACTAGAATGTTGTTGAAACCATGAGGAATGTTGGTATACTGTAACAATTTAGTAGCTTGGATTACGGTTACAGTATACCTCTTGTGACAAGTTGGGAAAGATCAATGGATCGAAGAACCAGGTGAGAAACTTTGAGGAGAATGCGATTGGGGTGGTGAAAAACACAAAGTACAAACCGTAGATTATTGGGAGAGTTAGCACAAGATAGGTGCGGTTTCTAGATAATTTATCAAATAAAGCTTATGTATTTTACTTACCCATCAAAGAAAAATTTGACCATAGAAGGTCTAGTAAGATCCAACAACCGATTGATTACCAATGACATTGCGATGATACAGGAGCAACACCATAGTCCTAGTCCAGCCATTCCAGTGATGTAGATGAAGTTGGGATAGGTACAGTATACCGCACCATGGTACGCTAGGAAACCGGTAGCGATTGAGTTAACCCAAAGAGCCATCATGTCAACTATACCGAGGAATATCATTATTT
The DNA here is from genome assembly GCA_963573275.1 of Caenorhabditis uteleia. Taxonomy (NCBI): domain Eukaryota; kingdom Metazoa; phylum Nematoda; class Chromadorea; order Rhabditida; family Rhabditidae; genus Caenorhabditis; species Caenorhabditis uteleia. The sequence continues at coordinate 20,700,509 of OY752137.1, forward strand.
TGAAACATGACATTTTGAAGTGTTCTTTTTCGAACATTACCATGAGAATCGGGATGTAAAGGATCTAAACTTAGATCAGTAGAAAGATACAAAAAAATATCTTACATTGATGATGATACCATAGGACATATCAACAATACCAGCAATCGGACGTTTGACACCATCCCTATCACTCCATTCTCCAGGTGTCAAACCACTACAATTGTAGAGAGGAATTGCAGATATGGAGCCATATTTTATAATATTATTCATGTTTGATATGGATATCCAAATAGTTTGTGAGTTTAAATACTATAATCTCTTCAAACTCGAGTACTCGGAGATTATGTGACGTTGTATAGTAGTAGGTGTGAATGTTTATATCTTTGGTTATTATTGTCTAGAACGTACCCGCCGGAAATTTGGTTTTTGTTACGATTTGAGACACTAACAATTAACACAATATTTTATTGAACACAAAATGAGGAAGTTATGCAACGGAGCTTGATGCAGCTCGACTTGGTAGTTGAGTTCCTGACACTTTGCTCTGACCTCGGAGATGGATCTTGCGGAGCAAACCATTACGAATTGTGCGGTTTAGACCAAGGTAGATCAATGCTGGGGCACCATGTCCGAATTGCCAGCAGATATGACCAAGGTAGATGAGCCAGAGGGGTACTGTGATGAAATTCATGACAACGTAGATGATTGATGCGATTTGATTTATTGCACAAATGAGGGCCGATTGAAAAAAGATTTGGAGACTCTGAATTATCAAGCTTGTATAGAGAAGATGTATTTATAAGGAGATACCAATGATTTCGATTTCGATGGGCTATCCATTTCCTTGAACTTCTGATTCAAAACACAACAGAGAGATGAGTACAATAGACATGTTATGGCGACGATCAACACGTTGTTGATGCTATGGGGAATGTTGGTATACTGTAATGGATTTATGAATATGTCTATATGATAGAACAATACCTCATGTGACATGTTCGGGAAAATCATTGGGTCGAAGAACCATGACAAGTATTTCGAGGTGAAGGCAATTGGGGTGGTGAAGAAGATGAAGTAGAGACCGTAAATCAAGGGGATTGTTAGAACTAGGAATGTTCGATTTCTAAAAGTTTCATGAGTTTTTTGTGCTCAGATAACTTTAGATACCCCTCAAAGAAGAAGTTCGATAATTGAGGTTTAGTAAGATCCATCAACCGATTGATTACCAAAGACATTGCAATGATACATGAGCAACACCATAAGCCAAGACCAGCCATTCCAAAGATATAGATGAAATTTGGATAGGTACAGTATACCGCACCATTGATTGCGAGGAAACCGGTAGCGATGGAGTTTACGGTAAGAGCCAACATGTCAACAATTGTTAGAAAGATCATTATTTTGAAGCATGACATTTTGAAGTGCTCTTTTTCGAACATTACCATAAGGATGGGAACGTATAGGATCTTAAGTTTGATACCGTCGGAATAGTACTAATATCTGGTTCTTACATTCATGACAATACCATAAGTCAACTCAAGAGCACCAGCAATCGGTCGTCGGACTCCATCCCGTTCACTCCATTCGTCAGGTGTCATACCACTACAGTTGTACAGTGGTATAGCTTCAATGGATCCATACTTGAATATGTTATTCATTTTTTGTTGTAGTATGGAAGCCGGAATAAAAATTTATTTTCAAACTCGAGTATTTATAGTAAAACTTGAGACAATAGAGATGGGTACGCATGATATTAATCCTCTGATTTCAAAAACGGAAGATGGATACAAAACAGAAAGATTACTCATTTATCTGATGTGTTGGCGGATAAATTTATCTGGGACATTGTGGAAATTGAATTCGGTTTTTTGAACCAGCTTATCACTTCTTGACGTATTGTCTTATTCATCGTCAGATAAATAATGGCTGGGCATCCGTGAACCAAAGACCATGTCAATTCACCGAAAAGCACGACATACTCATGGGGTTGGACGAACATCATTGTTGAGTAGATCAAGGCGGATGAGCAATTGATAGAGCATATCAATGTGGATTGGATGAATACATTTTTTCCTGATGTCATTTTGTATGTCATTGACATTTTCCAAACATAGAAGGAATAGGCGGAATAGAAGAGGATTGTGGAAGTTATGAATACAATATTGTTAATATTCTGAAGTCCATTATAGTACTCTGCTGATCGATTTGGATGGATCAACGGATCGCCAATCCATGCCATATGTTTACTGCTGAATGATATTGGTTGGGTGAAAATGACAGCGTAGGCAGCATAGGAAATTGGGATGAGGGATACTATCCAGGTACGGTTTCTAAATCGAGAAATCTGAAATTAATTTTCATTGAAAAACTGACTTCCAAAAAATAGAGTCCGAAATACTTGGGATCATCATATCAGTAATTCGATTGATAACCAACATTAATGTCAATCCACATGATAGTATCCATCCTCCCAATGCAATACTTCCACAAATATAGATCAACTCAGGGTAGGAGCAGAAAACAGCTCCCTTGATGAATAAGTAACCGGCTAGACAAGTACAAAGAGCTGGAAATCGAATGATAAGGTGATATGATAAGGATAGGTTTACATGTTGCGATCATATCACAAATTCCAAGCAGAAACATTATCTTGTAACAGGAGTATTTGAGTAAACCTCGCTTGATAATGGCAATAAGGCATGGTACATATATGATTTCCACAAAAATACCGAAAACCAGAACAATCGTACCAAGGAATACTCGTTTGACACCAAGGGTTTCAGTCCATTCTTCAGGTGACATGGCAGAACAATTGTAGAGGGGATTGGCTTGAACGGAACCATAATGGTATAAAGAGTTCATCTTCTGATATCTGTGATAAGGATCTTTAGGTTTATATACTCGTTGACTCGTCATACATCTATTGTCTCTAAGATTAAGGACATTAAGAAGGTAAAAAGGTGGGCTATTATACTTTGTGTCTAGAGAGATTATGACAAAGAATAAGATTCTTGTGGATCAACTTTGAGGAAGTTTTTATGCTTTGTAGACGATTTACAAAAAATATGTCTAGTATCAAGAAGTTCAATTTGAGAGAATCTACTTTTTCTAAACGTTGGAAAACTCTGAAAGAAGATACATAACTTAGAATTGTTCGAATTTTCGTATAAAAAGGCAAATAGGTGTATATATATAACTGAAAATGATTCTGAAATAAGAAGATGTGTCATTCCTCAAAAATACGCCTCATTATTTTGCGTTTTTTCGTAAACAGAATATTCGACCCAAATTAAATTGCCACAGACTTCAACAAAGATTTCTGACTTAACAAACATGTCTGTCTGCCTCGATTTATTAAGAATATTACAAATATCAGTAGGTTCAATTACAGTATAACAGAAATTTCGTGTTAATTAAGCTGTCTCTAGTACTATACATCCGTTATATATTAGTTTTTTTCCATTATTCGAATTATAAATATTTATTCTATCATTCTGAGTTATAGCAGTAGTTCTCATAGAGCATTCAACAGTTTGAGGTGTCAAATCGACACCAAACTTTTTCAATACACCATTTCTAATTGTCTTGTTCATCGTTAAGTACACCATGACAGGAATCCCATGCACCAACTGCCACCCAATATGGCCACAAACAATCAACCATGGTGGCACTACTATTATGTTGAATAATGCGTAAACTATAGAACCAACTTGATTGAAGACACATATAATAGCTGATTGGATGAAAATTTGATAGCTCTGGAATCAAAAACTAATAAAGTAAGATGGGGTAATTAGGGTATACTAGTTTCCTGGCATGAGTATCTTCTCCAATGTGTTGAACCTTGGTGCGAATTACACAACATAATGAAAAATACAAACCGCAAGTGATTGCAACAATCAAAATATTATTAAAACTGTGGGATATATTTGTATACTCTGAAGATCGATTCGGGAAGATCAGAGGATCAAAAAACCATGCATGGAACTTTGAGCTGAATAATGGAGGGGTTGTAAAAAATGTGAAGTAACTGCCATAAATGACTGGAAGGATTAGAACTATGAATGTTCGATTTCCATCGAAAAAGTAAGCAGCCAGTTTAGGTTTTGTCAAGTCCAATAGTCGATTGATAATGAGAAGCAATGCAACAAAACAGCTACCACACCAAATACCAATCCCAAGTGTGCCATTCAAGAATACAAATACAGGATAAGTACAGTATACCGCTCCTTGATATGCTAGAAAACCGGTGGAAAGAGAGTTGATGAACAAAGCGAGAATATCAAGGCATCCAAGGAACATCATTATTTTGAAACATGACAATTTGAAATTGTCCCTTTCGAGCATCACTATTAAGACGGGCAAATACAAAAGCTAAACTCAAATGTTTTAAGATTTTTCTTTTTACTAGTTATTACTATCATTATGATACCATAAAGGATGGAAAATATGCCAGCAATTGGTCTTGAAACGCCATCTCGTTTACTCCATTCTTCCGGGGTTAATGACGAGCAATTGTAGAGAGGGATACGGTAGATAGAGCCATATTTTATTACCTGGTTCATTGTGAAATGAGGAAATTAGTTCTCTTCGCCATACTGAAGGGATGACAGGAAATTAAAAATATATACAATTCGCTTGTTAAGTCAGAATAGCTACTCAGCTTGGGGTGGTGAGGGGTTCCAAAGAGTTTATGTAACCGCTTCAGTCGATGTCTATAACACTCTGAATTCCTTGTGAACTGTGCAAAACCGTATGCTGAAAACAAATCTCGAGTTGGAGACTGAAACTAGTTCATGTCAATCTCCAATATCCATTGAATCTACAGCAAAACTGACCCCGTCCAGAGCTTATAGGAATCAACACATTCACACCTAGTCATACAGTATTGAAGGCGATATGGTGAGCATTGTCTCCACGTAAACCACAATAACGATGATGTCGGATGGTAAACCGCCATCTTCTAAGCTACAGAGCGGGGACGTCACGTATGAATTACCTTTACATACGAGGCCGTGAACCCAAACACGGCATGGTCGAGACTCGAACTCGAACCCTTAACTGTACGTATCTGTCGCTTATTAGACGGGCGTTTATACCACTCGGCTATCATGCACATACGCACACACATTCTAATTGTGGGTGAGGAGAACGGTGTGTTCTTTATTTTGAAGGAACGCTGTTGGTGTCGATTTACGATAAACAACAAGAGAGCGCACTTCGGAGTGTTGTACCCACATATATTTTTCTTTTTGTAATTGCTGTCACAACAAAATCTGTGTTTTCTGACTCTAAAATGCTCAGTTTTATGAAAATAATATGCCTATTAATTATCTGAAACTTATGTATTCGATATGCTGTTGTTTTTTTCACTTTTCGTAAAGATTTCATGGCATTCTCGGAAGAAATGGTGAGGGATTCAAAAGTGCTTTCTGCAACCACTTCAGTTGATGTTCAACGCTGAACTATTGGTGACTACCAATTCAGAAAATCTTTTTAGATTGCGATTTTCGAGAGTTTGAACATAAAAATTTGTCGTACATGTGAAATAGTTTATTACAAAATAAAAATATGTCAAGAAAAAAAGTTGATAAAATAAAATATAATCCAAAAAAAAGTAAAATAATATGCATTTCTTCTGATAAAACTTTGGCATTGAGAGAATGGTCTGGTGAATACGGAATACACACACAAAAAACAACGAAAACAATGAAAAAACGCGTGTCAAAACCCGCTTAAATCGACTATATTCCACATAGAAAATCCGGGAGATAGGAAGGAGAAAATGAAGAAAGGGAAATGATAATATATGCGAAACTATTTGATAGTTTCAATCTAATATAATCTCTAAAAGACATTTAAAGAAAAGAAGAGTCATGTTGTGAACATGAGTCAGTCATGGTAAATGATATATGAAGGAATTATATAAATAATGTTAGTCGGGTAGGGGAGAAAGGGGAAAATTTAAAGCTTTTGCGGAAGTAAAACAAAATTACATTGGGAATACAACATCCATTTTCTTCTTTCTTGCCACATTATTCAATACTTCATTTACTGTCATTCTGCTGGTTTCCGGGCACATGAAATAACACATAATTGTGAAGACACCAGTTGGGATGAGGAAGAGGAATAGTGATTGAGCTCCAATCTGGAATAAATATTTGATCTACTGAATAAAAACTATCAGACTTACCACATTGGCAGTTGGATAAAATGCAAATTCAACTCCAATCTTTGTCAATGCTTCAAACATTGTCAATGTTGATACCGATGATAATAACAAGTTTCTTGGCACGAGTTCAGCAGCATAGAATCTTGAAACCGAACCGATTCCACAAGTGTTGACCAACAGTAGTACGGTAAGTCCAATGAATGTGGCGTATTTCCATTCTCCATTGATATCAATTGCGATAATCATCAATAACAATGAAAGGAACGAGACAAGCATTGAGACAATAATAAGTGGTCGACGGCCGAGACGATCCACCAGGAATACTGGAACAAGTGTGAATGGTAGACGAATGAGTCCGGTGGCGAATGATAGCCATGTTGATTGAGAATATGTGAAGTGGGAAAGTGTGTAAAGGATGAAGGTCGAGTAACCACGGAGTGAACGGGCGCCGGTGAACACGTAGGCGATCTTGACCATCACACCAACCCAAGCACAATATCTGATCAATCTTGAAGTTTGGTCCTTTGCTCTCCATGGCATGAACATGATTTCCATTCCAGTATGTTCACTTTCGATTCCTGGTCCACTCTTCTTCTTCTCTTTCTTTTCAATACTTTGTTCACATATGCGCATCTCCGACTCGACTGATGGATCATCCTCTGATACTCCATGATATTGTGCGAGCGCCTTTCTAGCACGATCCACATCGTTGTACTTCTCCATGATGAATTGTGGTGATTCGGCAACCCATGAGAACATTATCATTGAGACGATAACAACAGCAACATTTGGCAGGAAATTGTATGGCCATAGTTCATCGGTGGAGAATGGTACACCAACAGCTTGCGTCATCAGTGAACCTAATGCCATAAAGAACTCTTGCATTGCCGCCATTCGACCTCGGATTTGTGGTGGTGCACATTCAACAATCCAGACAGTCGCATTGACACTATTTACACCATTTGCCAATGACCAAATGATTCTACCAACAAATAGAAGCTCAAACGCCGGGAAACACCATTTCGCGGCAGCGCAAAGTATCGCTCCGGGAATCTGAGATAATTATTGATAAGAGATGATAAATGAATGATGGAACACTTACATATAAAAACGAGGCGATTAACGCGGTATATTTGCGTCCAAAACGACTGCACATCCAACCGGCGAGAAACTGTCCAAAAATTGTGGCGATGGGAAAACAAACATTGAGCAATGACCACAGTAGATGCTATAAATATTGTATATGTCTGATTGATAACAACAAAATATGTACTTACCAAGGTTGCCGATGGTATCGGTTCTCCTTTCCTTTCAATCCATGATGAATTGATAAACTGCTCAATTTGTGCATATGGTTGATTCAAAACCGACGCAATATATCCTTGTTGAAAACCAGACGATAAGCAAAGTGCTATCGATAATATATGAATAGAGACGGACGGCATGATCTGTGATGATGGTCGTTTTTTGAGGTACATAACTGGGGTGGTCAGTTTTTTTCAATTTCATCGATGGTCAATTTTCAGTTTTATATTACGATGGCAAGAGGGGAGGTACAATTCTAGTGTGACAACAAAAGATAGGTTATGTGTGTATCGTTTTTCGTATTTTTTTCGATTGTAAAAAAACAAAAAGAAAGAGAAAACAACAAACAGACTGGTCAGTCATCGGCTACTTTAAGTTCCAATGGCCAAGTTTTCGGGAGACCGAAACTTTTTTTAGTTATTGATAACGATAATATTCATATCAATTACGGACAATTGGGGAAGACGAGGTTTGTTTTCGGTTTGTATTTAATGTGTTATAATACCCGGAAATTATTTGTATAGTTACAAACTTTTTAAAAAATAAAAATGATAAGGAACACAGTTTTGTGGTTAACAATTGGAATAGATTTATAAGGAAATGGCTAGGATGTGTAGCCAATAAACCCCAATCGAAACAGCGGGAACTAGGTGCAGGAAGAAGTGGGAAAATCCAAAAGACAACAAAATCATAGGCCGAAAAAAACAAGTTTCTATTCGATTCCAAGATGAAGAAGTACCCATTAGAATTCTCTTAATATATGAAAAATACTATTCTAATAATAATCGATGAATAAAGAATAAATTGCAGATTGAAGAAGACAAAAATTGAAATTATGACCTGATCTTTATAGTCGAAAACAGGCTGTCCGTGCTACTTACGAAGATGTCTTTGAAATATTTTAAGATTTATGATTTGGGGTGGGCGGTTAGGTCAGCGCGAATAACAACTGTTTTTTTAATTGTTGAGGGCAAATAGTGTCTTAGAAAACCAATTGTTGACTATTGGAAACATGTGTATATTGGTTTGAAAATATTTACAATTAGTATGTTTTGACTCGAAAAGCTTTAATTTCCAGAGGAAAACATGTTTTTTTGGAAGTTGCAAAATGAGTCAGTTGGAATATTTGCTTGCAAAAAGTTTCCGATTATCAAATTCACGAAACTAGAAACATTATAGAACTTTCCAAATAGATGTTGCGCAAGATCCCGTGAGTCACTTTCAAAAATTTTTTCTTCATCAACCATCACATGCCCTTTGTGTGTCAACCTCAAATAGTTAATTTAGGTCGTCTAGTTTCATCTACAGTAATCCCAAGTCCTTTTATTTAACATAAGATCATGACCTTCATTTGAATTGCATCATTAGTTTTTTTCGAAATGTACTCAAAAAAACCCGAAATCTTCTTATCAATCACCTTCTCCTACCGTACACTTCTGTCATACATCTAAAATTAGAACCTTCGTCTATTTTCGGTTCCTAATTTAAATTATCAAGCTTTTAAGGAAACATGTTGTCTTATCAACGAAACCATAATCATAATTCTTTTCTATTTCTAGTCAACATATATATTTCTCATGGAAAAGTTTTGAGGTTTCTGAGAAGAATGAAGCCATAAAAAAAAGATTTGATTTATGGTCGGAAGCGCAAGGAGCATTTCGGAAATGGTTCTCCACAAAAAAATAAAGGAGATTGAAAAAATGCGCATTTTTCGAGGAGAATGTAAATGCTTCAAGGGTCGCCGGATTTTTCTCAGACGAATTCTAAATGGAACCAAATGGAATTTACACTGCTTTGACCTTTCTTTTTCCGGCAATCTACCGTACCACTTGTAAATAGTTTGATTTACTACCAATTACTAATCAGCATGACCTTCATAGTACTGTAGTTCCATTGGTCTACATTACGAAAGACCGGAAACAACGAAAGGGATTATAAATAGATAGAACGTATACAAATCAACGAGTGAAAGTGATGATGTCAGCGTTTTTTGGGGGTATTTCCCCATATTGTACTTTTGCAAAAAAACACACACATACAAATCAAAAAAAATTACATACCTTCTTCGGTGCATCCGGAATAAGAGGAGCTTGCGAATCATCGCTTGCTATAGAACCTCTCGGAAAATTGGACATAATTTAATAGGCCTAATAATATGGTTGGTGGAACCGAGAGCCAATATATCTTGATAAACTGACGGCAAGTGTCGAAAAGGTTATAGGTAGTGAATCGGAGAAATGATAGACAGAGACACAAAAAGGTCTGCTCTCGTCGGCGAAAAGTAGTGAAATAGGGAGGAGAAACCTCCCTTCTTCGCTTATATTCTCCCGCCCAAACTTGGTCAAAAAAAATTGGCGAGGAGAGGAAAAGGAATTGTGTATGTGTGTGTGTTTCTTTGCGTTTCGCCGGATGTGAGAGAAGGAAACAAGTCTTTTCCCATCGGGTACATACACTTCGGTCTCTTTTTTTTTTTTTTTTTTTTTTTTTTTTTTTTTTTTTTTTTTTTTTTTCTATCACTGACTTATCTCTCTAATCATGACGAATCGAGTTTATAGTTGAAAGACCATTACAACGGAAGTGGTGTATATAAATCAATTGGAATTTTTCGTCGCCCTTTAGTGATTATAAATAAACAGTTTCGCCTATTGTCTTCATTTCCTATCACATGTTTCAGATGTTTTCCATTCTGAATTTCCTAATTTTCTTGTTTATATGTCTATTTCGAGAAGTCGTTTGACGAGATATTCTGCAAGTCACCGGAAGAAGCACCTGATTTGATTACAAGTCTCACAATTGTGTTAAACCGCAAACAAACGTCTAACAAAACAATTTCGCCAAGAGGCAGAAATCATACTTTGTGCACTGGGTAAACTTCAATTTTAGATAGCGTTCAAAAAGTACAGCATTCTCGAAAGGTCTTGTTTTCCAAACTGGTCCCAACAACGAACGCCATCATTGAAAAACACGATCAAAAAACAGTTCAAAAATCTAACTACTACGTCACTCAAGTTCAGTCTACGAAAAATCTTCGAAGATCAAAAGAGGAAAATAAGAAACGTCTAGAAAATCAATTTGTGGTTAGCATAAATTGATTATGCATGAGGTGTGGTAGTGCGAGATAAGATAAGAAGAATTGTTGCTCTGCATGTTGGAGTCAGAGTCGACTGTCGGACCATCTAAACAAATCGAGTTCGGTGGAAATACAAAACAGTAGATCAGAATACTGTCATTGAAAACTTCAAAATACAAAACTCAGCACACAACTCATCACTTTAAATAGTAATATCATTTACGAAAAACAAACTGCGATCATATTGACACAGAAGCTTAATTACTAGTCGGTAGACAAAAATAAAAATGTATTTTGACAAATAGAGAACAAAATGTGAAATTGACTGAGTAATCGGCACATAACTGGATATGTTCTACTCGTTGGGTTTGCATTATTTTTATGAGATATGTTGGGATGAATGTAATGGGATTGAAAAATGAATAAATTCGGGAATAGAAACATAAACCGGATCAAATATTTATGACTTTGATTTTCAAAGAAATCTATTAATCTATTGTCATGGAATCAAGTTTGAATCTATGACCTAGATTTTTTCGAATATTCAATGGAAATCTGATACCACTTCTGCTCAACTTGTTCACTTTTATACAGTAACAAGCTTCTGTTGTCAAATGGAGGCGGAGCCGATTGAGCATTTGTTGGACTGCCGGGTTCATTGGGCGACCATTAATAAATTCACCAACAACACCTACATAGTTTATGTGTCATCATTGAATATGAGAGAGTACGAAAGACGGAGAGGTGCCGAGAAAGACATCGTTGACAAAAATAGAATAAACATAATGTGATTAGTTTAAATAACTTATAGTGTTGCAAATATTTTGTTGATTATGATCAGGTATCAGAATTACATAAATCACATTGATTCTTGTTTTTGTTTTTTGTTATTCGCAACAAAGTTCTGTTTTATTTCAAAAAACTACAATTAGGTATTCTTACGACCTCTAAATTAGGATATCCATGTGTGTAAATAAATGCCGAAATGAATGAATTTTATTCACTGACAAGCTCCTAGAATTTCTAAGTCAACACTTTCTAATTATTGCATCCTTTCCATGAGTAATTGCTCAAGGAATACATCTATCAACGAAGAACTTCCAAAACTACAGTTTAGAAAAACTCGTCTTAAATTACAGCCACGTTCCTGATCTTCTCCGTTTAATTTCGTTTTCCCTGATCAATGTTCCAATAGTTGTTATTGTTTTGTTTTACTGATCAGAATCCACAATTTGAAATGTTAGATCAAGTTGAAAAAAAACACTATGCAAATCACATCGAACTTTCAACGACACATAATACAACTTTGAAAGAAACAAAACGGATTGGTTTTAAATTGATCGCCATGGCATAGATCAGTGTCTCCAATTAGAAAATTGAACTATGCCAAACTATACATTGTCAACAAGGTCCTTCATTGATCTTCCCACATAATCTATTTCCAGACGTTTTATTATATTTTACGAAATAATTTCAATAGAAACGTCTATTTCTGTTCGTTGATTATTCACCGAAGAACGTTTCTCTCTTTTGCCTCAATGACACAAAAACGTGCTTTAGCAACTTCTGACGTTGACAGTTCAAACATAAAATTCTGAGACAGTACACGAGACAATGATGCGCAGGTAAGATACGACCCTTTCCGGGCAGATTGATAAGATTACAGATATCACTGACTTTTATAAGTTGTACCCTTCAATGGTCACCTTTTATGATTTCATTGATGCTAGATGTTGCGTAAAGCTGATTACGTCATTGATGACAAATGTGTACAGTCTAACCTAACACGCCTAATGAGGAAGCTGGGAAATGTGACCTTGAAAACAGTTCAATTTCGCGAGGGCTATTTGTCCGAAAGTTGATAGACCAGATCATTGATGACAATTTCGTTTTCGATAAGAATTCACATGATACTCACTGATACGGATTAAATGCGCGAACGAATAACAAAACTATAGAGGGGACATATCTTACCCGATAACCAAACAATGTTTGTTTCTTCATTACGGAAAACTTCTTCCATTTTCTACGGTATGGTCCGAAGAAGCGAAGATTGTTGGAATATTTGCGACGTGGTCGATATTTTGAAGGTGTATAGACGACCATATTTTGAGGGAAGCAATGGAAGAAATTTCGTGGAGGAATGAAAATATATGAAACGAAATAGAGGAGGCCTATTAGAAATTTCCCATGCCAAATTTGCTTTTTTCTTTATTTTTCGCCGATATGCAAATCAATATATTTTGATTTTCAAGGAAAAAAGAGGAAAACGAGGAAAGAAAGATGAAAGTTGACTAGTTATGTTATGTTATCCGGGGAAAGATGTTACACAATTTTTCGTGGATGGACTCGCCATGTCAGCTGGTGATGAAAAGAATGCGCCAACCGATGGAGACGATGATGAACTTTCAATTGTTTTTTTCTCTTTGAAGATTTTTTGACATCTGGTCTAGACGTTTGAAACAGTTGTAAACAATAATGAATCACATGAGAAGACTTCAAAGAGATGTATGACGAAGAGACTTAATTGCTCGAGAAACACTAATTGGACAACGCTATTTGACTAATTAAAACTTGAAAAGTTCCTAGTTTAGTTTGCAAAAAACAAAATGGGATTATGACGTTTTTTGAACCGATTTTGAAAATACATTGTTGTTTGAATGAGGTGATCAAACGAGACCGTTCATGTGAACATGAATCGTACATCTCTTGTCGATGAATAATTTTCAGAAGGATACTTTCGAACGAACTAGGGAGTGAATATAGTTAAACATTTCAGACAAAACGTCATTGCTGACTATATTTTTGAGATTAAATCTAGTCGAAACCAAAAAAAATCGTATAAAACATTGAAGTGTTTTGGGGAAACTCATAAAAAAGTTGCTACTCTTTTCAAGTGAAAAAAACGTCAGAGCCTGACGAGTGTAAAGTTTCGAGTCGCTCAAAGTGAGAACCTACAAAACTGACCAGCAGGTTTGTGATGAGTCATGTCTCGGTAATACAAACAATACACGTCGTGTAATTTCTTGAAAGCCTTTTTTAGTTGTCAAAACACCATTTAGCGATGTTGCGTAAAAAGAGGAACTAACTATTCAAAAAGTTCAAGATACATAATGCCACAAAGTCTACATGCTAAATCACAAAATATCTCTCCCGGGATCAACCCTTGTTGATCGGGTGCCCGCGGGCATTGAAAAATGCCCGTACTGTCTGCGCTCTCTCGCCCGCGCACACTAGTGGACACTCTTTTCCCTTCTCTAACTGTCTAAACCTCCTCCCAACGGGCATTGAAATGCCCGCGGGCATGGAAATTACAAGGGTTGCCCGGGATATCCCCTATCCACGAAAACCGCTTCATCTCCACGTTTTTTATGAAGCCAAATGTTTTGTGTTCAACTCACCACATGCCCATCCCATTGTATTGTCTCTGCTTCTCCCATCCTTTCTGAAAATCAAAGTTCAGTCTTTTACAAATTTCAATAGACGTAATATAACGGATAAAATATTTGAAACGTATTATTCCTAATTTACATTAATCGATTAAATCAATTTGTTCCATCTTGTCTTACATCTTCATACAAAACCCCATTTAAAAATAGTTATTCCATGCTAATTAAGAGCTACTTTCTTGGAAGAAAATTATACCATAAGTAAATGAATACATTACGTTGAAAACCTAACAAGAACTGCTGTCAAAATTCGATGTTAATGGGCCTTTCGATAGTTTAAATTAACAGTTAGCGCAATCCTGGTTTCATCGCGGAACTCCATTAAACAATTAAGAAAAAATAGTAAAGATAGATTGGAAAATGGAACAAAATGATTCTCTAGGTAGTTTGACACCAAGAATTACAATATAAATAAGTTTTGTTCTGAAAATCTCCAAAAAAAGAGTTTCTAACGTAGCTTTGAAAAAACGTAATGACAGCGTATTATTTACAGAGGCATTGAAATATTGAAGTTTTAGTAAGAAAACTAGTTCCAAACTGAAAGAAAATGAACCAATAGATAACTAGAAGCCAGAGGTTTACATTTACAATTAAACACAATTCGATTTCAGAAATTCGACCGAATGGTTTTCAACAAGTTTTAGCAGGTACAGAAAATGGGGTTTTTGTTGAAAAATGTTTTTCAAAATGGAAAAAAATGATCTCACGAATAGTTTAGTAATAGAAGAATGATCTAAAACATATTTGACAAATGAAAAAGAGGAGGAATGTTTTTTAGAGCTGTTTTCAGCAAAAAAAACGCGTAAGCTGGGACAAAATTAAAAAGAAGTTTCAGGCGCGCACTTGCGTACGCTTGCATTAAGTACGGTAGGCCTTACCGAACAGCTGCACTTCATAAGGCGGAAAGTGAAAAATACTACCATGTTTACCATGGAAAAAACAGACTTTTCAAATTATATAATTCAAGATTTCATGCCTCCTCATTTTCCTTTTAGATCATTCAAGCCGCTTTTCTGTTTTATTTGGAAACAAATAGAAATATGTCTCTTGGTTCTTTATTGACAATGAAAATGAGTATTCACAATAGTACAGTTATCGAGAAATGTAAAATAATGGATTTAAATATATTCCGATCTTTTCGTATGTCCAAAATTCCTTGAGTTCCGCTTCTAACACTCCAATCATCAATGTCCTGTAAAGTAAATACTTGTTAGTGACCATTGTGCTAATCTCTTCTATCAAGAAACACCAGTTTAATACTAAAACGTCAGCTGCGTTTCAAAACAACTTCCGCATCAATTTCCGCGAAAAACAAAACAAAAATGATGCTCACCTCAAACGTCGTATTTCATTGTCTGAGGGACTAGCATTTTCCGGTTGAATTGAGTACAGATATCCGAATATTGCTGGAAAACAGTTTCTCGTTGAAAAAATGTAGTAGTTAAACTTACGATTACTGATCAAAACTTGTACACGTCCCATCATAATTCTAAAATCGTTCGACTTGACAAGCTCAGTATTCCACAACATATTCACATTACTATCGATATTCCTACACATCCTTTGGAACAATGGTTGTGGAATAATTCGGCGGAGTGACGTGAAGAATTGAAGTCGCCAACATTCGTATAATTTCAATGGTGGTCTGCAATAACTTGCACAAAATGGAAAAGTTGAGAAGTAACTTACGGGTTTTCAACGAATGCTTCTTCTATATTAGTAGTTCCACCAATGACTTGCCATGGAAAGTTTTGAAAGTATGTATACAAGTAATATTCATTGTCAAACTTCGACTGACCTAACAAGTGTTGTTTTAATGGGACCGACTTTTCATAAAACTCACAAATATTCGCTCGAACATTCATACCAAGTACATCTGATATCGACTGAATCACTGTATTGACACCGGAAAGCACATTGAATAGTCGTTCTGGGTGTAATACTGGAGTCGAATTGCTCTCAAAATTGAAGAACTGTAGTGGTGGCATAGTTTGGTTGATGATGAATGAAGGGGGTGGTGAAACTGCATAATTCATTTCGAGTCGATTTGGGACTGCTATTGGAGGTGTATCGATGATTTCCGAACCATCGGGACTGAAAAATTGAAATGTTTCACCTCAATACTGATAAAAAAGGATACCTTGTAATTCTTCCTCTACTCAGATCAATCGCTGCCAATGATCCTTCTGGTGCACGACATTTCCAAACAATCTAAATAAAAATATTAGGTTTAATATCAACTGAAATGATTTTGATTAAAATGAAGTTCACTACTGTCAAATTGATAGAAGAACATCATTCGACTTTAAAGTATTCGTATCCTAATATATTTTTAAGATAAAGGCTTACAGATCTTGCAGGATCACAAAAATTTTCAAATTGAATAAATTCATAATCAAATACGGGACTTGTAAAACCGAAAGATTCCATGACTATTGGGGAAATGACAATGTTGACAAATGAGGTGGTTTTAAAGAAGCCACGTTAATAAAGTATCTAGGTTCAAGTTTTCTCGGTCAAGTCAAAACAGTTTTTGTGTTTCAGTAAAGACTATGACACTAGTGTTCCATTTCCCCATACGGAAGGTGACAAATTATTTCAGTTAAGATAATACAATAACAAAAGAAAGTGATGGAGCTTTTCTATTATACCTCATTCCCAGCTATCCACAATATACCAATGATTGAAAGAATGATGTTGAAGAATACCACTGAACCTGGAAATAGAAATATTATCGTACGAAGCAGATCGCTTGCTCGCGCTTAAATCATTTGCGTAGTTTAATTTTTTATGTTTTAATCTCCAACTCCTTGTTCTCATTGTGATTGCTTCACACCTTGGCACTTATCGCCTCTTTGTGCTGGTGTTGCTTTGTTTCAACTAGTCACTCGTAACACAGCAAATCGTCGAGTTTCAAACGAGTACGTACTCCTGTGTTTTGAACTATTATTGTTGCTTTTTCCTCTGTCAGACGTTCGGCACTTCCGACTTATTTGTCATTCAGTATTTCGATATTGTTGTCAGTTTTTGACAAGTTCTACAGCTGAACTTCTAGGTAGTCGTTTTTTTTACTGTCAATCCCAATCGTTAAATCTTGCCAAATTGCCGAGCCCCTTTCTGAAACCGACTCACGTCTTTTAGCCAGAAACAACTTTTCTATCCATTTGATTTTCTCGGCTGTCTAATACCATGAAACCACCATCTTCAACGAAAATGAAGAAGAAAACCAGAGAGCGATACCTAAAGAAGTATTAACGCTAAACACTCTTAGAATTCTCCTTTATTCCTTGATAAAGCAGCATATCTTTCATCTATAGTAAAATGGTGTGCCTCAATCATAATCTTCCCCATAAACTAACCTTCTGTTAGTGTACAGTTATGCTAATCCTAATTCGATTTGTTACTTTCTTCTTCAGTTGTTTATTATTCTCAGTTTCAATCGTCAATGCGATTGTTTCTTAAAAACAACTATCCACTGCTTCAAAAGACTCTTCGTTACTTTCCTTCTGTTTCTCGCGATGAAACTCAAATCCGTTCTCCAAATCGTAACACCACAAACATACCGTAAGCTCTCTGAATCATATCAGCTCCTTTCCTCCTTTGTTGTTTGTCTGATTGGTTCGATTTTTACTACTAACTTCGGAAGTATTTATTACTTTAACTAGCATTAATTTATACAATTTTGATTCGAAAGAAAGATAAAATCAAATCAAATGAAGCTGAATTTATTAGTTAATCAATTGAACTTCCGTCATCCTCAATATATATCTCATCGCAATTCTTCTTCCATGTTGCACTACCAATCACCAATGTTGCTCGACCATCCTTCACTCTTTGAACTGTCATCAATTGCCATTTTCCGGTCTTCATGTCTTGTGCAATCACTTTCGTTCCTTGTTTCAATCGTCGTTGTTCGGAACTCGATAATCCTCTGAGTGACATGTCTCCTATTTTCAGACGAGGAATCTGACAGAGATGAATGTTAAACAGTGTTCGTAGAAAGTGAGTTAGGGCATTTCAAGAAACATGAAGGCAATGGAAAAACATTATCTAAAAAGTTATGCATAGAATCTTTTCGAGCAAGCTACGCGATTTGCTTTAACCTTTTCAATCAAAGATAAACCGTCGTCATTGATTGGAACTCATTCGTTTTAGTTTATTTTCCTAAATCATTCCTCCTGATTGGCTGTTTGTCCCACATCCTCGTCCCACACCTGATGATCTACACTGTCCGCAATAATAAGCCAGTTTCGTCAATGTATGTTTTATTGAAAAGAATTCCTTTTTTCTTGCTGAAAAGCCTGGAAAAAAATGAATCCTCGCTCGTAGTGGTGTTGTTGTTCTTCTTCTTCGTAGAGAAAGCACTCCTTTTTCTTCCGTTTCGCGTTCTTTTTTTTGACAATAAACTATTAAAAAACAAAATAATAATAAAAAATATAGTATTTTGCGAGCATATATATCCGACTTATACACTCCCGCAAAAATTTAGTTCTTCCATTGCCTTCTACGTTTCTTGACAAGTCAAAGATATACCTGTTCTTTATTCGAAGATGCTCCTGATCGACTACTTCCCTCACTCCCATCTCGTCTGGCATGCTGAATTCCTATCGGTTGATGTTGTTGATGTAACATGTTGTTCATATGTAGAACAGCGTCACCAGCCGACATCGAAGCACCAGTCAACAATGATCGAACATCAATCACTAATTGTTGTTTCTGTTGAAGAGTCAAAGCCGCATTTCCAGTAACTGGGTTGACCATTGTGCTCATGGTTTGAAACGTCGCTGATGCGAAGATCATCTCTAACACCTGATGCAACCCTCGTTGCTTGAATTCTCGCAATTTCCCCTCCAATTCACTTATCAATCGATTCAACTCGTCTTCCACTTGTCGTCCCATTTGAATCGTCATTTCTTTCTGACGTTGTTCCTCCATCAACCTCATCTTCTCTTGCTCTTCTTGTTGTTTTTGAAAATTATATTGTTGTTGTTGTTGCAACAACAATTCGATACGTTTCTCTCGTTCAACTTCAGCGCGAATTTTCGCTCGCTCTTCTTCAACAATCTTTGCACGTAACTCCTCCTCAATCTGTTTTCGTTGTTTTGCCAACTCGGCAGCCATCTTCGCCTCGAGCTCTTTCTCTTTTATAGCTAGCAATCTTTCAGTATATTCTCGTGAATACTCCGGTTCATCTATTTTCCTAACATGCGAGCTTGTGTCTGTCGATGTGGATCCATATTTGATCTGAATGCAGCAATAAACTTACTTCTCATTGAAAGATCATTCTTTCTGTTTTCAGAAAAACAAAAAAAAATAAAACCAACCTCAGTTTGTGAAGATGGCCTGGCTGGTGTATTTTGTTGATAGTAGACTTCACTCATTACCTTCAAGTCAAAAAATAGGCAAAATTTCGCAAACCCTACCCTACCATTCTGAGAATATACTTGAATCGATCAATAATGTCTGGTTCCAAGTGTCTATGCAACATTACTTCGTCAGACATGTTTTCTAAAAAAAGGTAAAAAACTATTTTTAAATTTTAAAAAAGTTAACAAATACCTTGTAAAATCTTTTTACGAAGCAACAAAAGTGCCTTGATTGCTTGACTTATGTCATAATTGTACTTGACCTGGAACTATTCAATTTTTTAAATCAACACAAGTTCTGAATTTTAATACCTTATCAAGTTTAGTTCTGTCACCAATAGCACTGTGTAATCCATCGGTAAGCACACCAATTCTATGACATTTATCCACTAATTCCTTGGCGGCGGAGTACTTTGCAAAATGTGATCTAAAACAAATTGTGAGAACGAGTTAGAAAGTGAAAATACTCACTTTGCACCATAACCACTTCCAAAGAAAATAGCCGATGGTAATCCCGTGATTGTAGTGTCACAATGAAGCATTCTATCTCTATCGATTTGTCTAAACTCCGGTGGCAAAATTAGCTTCTCTCTTTCCATTCTATTCGCTTCTAAAAAAGATTTATCTTAAGTTGAACAGAGAAAAATTACTCACTTGTCAAAACTTCTGTAAGCCGTTTTTGTCCTTGGAAATCACGGTCTGACGATCGTTCACTTTCTTCATTAAGCCGACCAATCCAGTAGTGAAGGAACTATAAATATTGCATATATTTTTCTTAAAAAAGTGAGACTCACTGTATAATAGTTATCATTCATCCACACAATTCCCTCTCTAGCCACGCCATCTGGACCATTTGGATATTTATTCACAACTCCTCGCGATTCCTTTTCTTTTGAACGAGATCTCGATCGTTTCGAGGATCTTTCCTTGTGTTTGTCGCCATCTCTTCGATCTCTATAATCCCGATCTCGATCATTTGGTCTTTCTCTATTCCATCTTGTGGCTCTTCCACGATCATCTGGGGACGGTGAACGGCTGATTTCCATATCTCCACCAACTTTTTCGAATGCCAGATATGATTCAGGCTGAAAGCAATCTTATTGAAAACTTTATAATGAACACAGTCAAACATACCGCTTGCATATAATGTCGACTGTCGTTTCCTAACAAATCTTCACCAGCTGGTCCTTTATCAAATCTTCGCTGTCTTTGTGGTGGCACCAGAATCGGCCCATTAATCGGTATTGGATAATGATTCCTATAAAAACTACTAAACTTTTTTAGAAATAACTGTTCAATGAAAATCAACTTTACCTCATCATAGGATTCTCCCCGAGTAATGGCATTCTCGGTGCATATGGATCGGGTACCGGAATTCCTGCACGATATGATTCCGCCATAGGGATCTCTGGACGACGGTTTGGATTTATCGGCCTGAAAGAATAGTACTTAAAACGAAAAAAAAAGAATATTTACATTCGCGGGGGGATTATTCGATTCGGAATGTGTTCCATGGTGTTTCTTTCGTATTATCTGCAATTATTTGGTATAAATGATCGACAGCTGTGCAATATGAAGTAAATGAAATGAAATGAATGAGCGCGTATGTGCGCAAATATCGATCAGACACATGTGGCCGAACGAAAAATTGCATGCAAAACCTAGGCCGTTTTGCAATTATCGAGGCCATTTCGGTACAGTAGGACTAATGTCATCGCAATAGCTCTTTTTTCTTGGAAAATATGAATTTAGTCATTCATAATGTGAGAAATATATTTTGAGCAATGAAGTATTTCAATCCTAGTGTACCTGTGATTCAATAGGCTTCAGAACCCCATTCCTCGAGCTCAACATAAACAACACCCTCATCTCCATCTTTCTTCCTCATAAAGGATTTCTATGTTTCGTAGTGATATTACATATTACAACCCAAACTACAACATTTCGAAAATTTGCGCAAAGAATCGGATAGATAATCTTCAATGAAAAATTCCAATGAAAGCCGTCATCAATCAAGTAGGTTTGCTGTGATATATCGTATGATTCAGTTCCAATGATTCAGTTCGAAATGCCATTCGCCACTTTCCTTATCATTCGTTTGTTCTTTTGGTCGGATAGAATAGGGTGAAGAATATTCATTGTTTGAAAACGAATGAAATATAAAATTAATCAACAAAAATAAGAATTGCATGCAAATGAAAAAACAATAAGATCATAATTACAGATAAAAATTATCAAATTAGTAATATCCTATTAGTTTACGAGCAATCTAGTTCTTGTGTCCGGTGGCGTATCCTCCGGCTGGGGCGGCGGCGGCGTATCCTCCTCCGATTGGTGCTGGTGGTGGGGCAGCATATCCAGCTGGTGCTGGTGGTGGAGCGGCGTAGGCTGCTGGGGCTGGGGCTCCTCCGCATGGGGCTGGTCCTCCGCAACCACCTCCTCCCAATGATGGAAGTTGGAAGGATGGAAGTTGGAGTTGTGGGAGTTGGAATGGTGGTGGTCCTCCGCATCCACATGGTGGTGGTGGTGGTGGTGGCCTAAAAGGAAAGAAAATGTTTTATGGAATGATTCAAAAGGTAAGAAAACTTACGCGCATCCACATCCACCTCCTCCTGATGGGAGAAGGAAAGCTTGGGTAACGGCAACAACGGCGAAGGCGATGATGAGCTTTTGCATGTTTATGGCTTTAGTGAAGATTGTTCGTTAAAACTGAACGATATTTCTAAACTTATCACCACCTCTTTTATACTCATGCCATTGTCGACCTTCATAGGTTTTGCATTGAAAAACCTGAAGCGAGGCTCCAACAAAATAGCATGGATTATGATGAGAGATTAGCGAGAGACAAAAGAATGTTGAATGATATACCGGCTTATCGTATCGTCATCTTCGACAGACGAAGAGAGAAAGGAAGGGGGAGAGCGATTGATATTTCGGAAATTTTCCCTCCGCACGATTTCAACGACGGACTTCTGGTTGCGCAAGGGCATAGAGAAAGAAAGTTTCTGTCCGTGACAGTTTTTTCTTTCTTTTCTTTTTAAAGTGCAAATTTTTGTCGATATTTGAATAAAGGCCGTAGTCGTTTCAAAGACCTGCAACCGGTTCGTTGAATATAATGCTGACTAATGTCCAAATTCGTGATCTTATCAATCAGTGATATTGCTTAAAGTTGTGAAATTGTATGAATGGAATGTTTGACGTATAAAACTATTTATTCAAGAAGACATTTATTTAACAAGCCATCCGGTGGTCCGCACATAATGTTGTCCAATATCTAACTCCGAGATCTTTGAGATTTCTGTATCCTTGAGAATCACAAGATTTCGATTTTGCTCCAAACGCTCGAGTTTCGTGGATTTCGGAATGATGCCGATTTGTTGACTGACGGCCCAGGATAGGAGAACGGTCTGAAAAGGAACATAAGGTCAAGAAAAATAGTTGATTGACTTACTGTAACTGGAACATTATATTTCTCCCCAATCGCAACAACATGCTCATTATTCATCAATGCTTCATTATGTCTTGCAAGTGATGAGAAAGCCTGAAAATCCTTCTCTTGTTTCGTTTCAAGAGATTCTCTCACTTGAACAAAAATGCCATCGTCCTGGCAGTAATTCACCAACTCCTTTCTAACAAAATGAGGATGCAACTCAATTTGATTCACACTTGGAGTTTCCTGAATTCAGAAACTTTACCTTGAAACAAAAAAAAACTTGCCAAGTTATTCTCCTTGATCTCCTTCAAATGAATGATTTCGTAACTGGATACACCAACAGATCGAATTTTACCAAAATCTGAAATTGATAAGATTATAGTGAACAAGGAAAATTTTAAAATTACTTCTGTTTTCAATGAGCACTTTATATGCATCCAATCGATATTCAGGGTTTTTCGGATTCTCATTATCACTCTCGTTTGGTTTCGGATAATGGATCAGGTACAGATCGATATAACTGCAATCATATATGAGATGAAGCTATGAAAAATAGACTTACTCAGTATGAAGAAGCTCCAATGACTCATCCACTCGTTTTTGTGTCACTTCCCGACAATTCTCCACACTTGGATGCAGTTTTGTGATGATGAACACATCTTTTCGAGTCAAGTTGTGTTTTGGAAGAAGAGTCTGAAACTTTAGAATTAGACAGGAAATAAGCAAACACAAACCCTTAAAGCTTCCCCAATCTCCTTCTCATTTCCATAAACTTTCGCTGTATCGAAGAGTCGATATCCAGCTTTTAATGCAGCATCAATAGCTGGGACAACATCAGTTCCTAGGATCTTATAAGTTCCTAGTCCAATCAATGGCATGAAATGCCCAGATCGAAGTGTGACACTTTCCATCTTCAGGAATTTGAATAGAATACTCGACAAAGTGGGAAGACAAGTATTTAATTGATAAAAACCTTTACTTTGCATCATTCAATTACAACTCAATACTTCATCATTTATTTATCATATTACAAGAATCACATCACAATCAAAAATTGATAAGAAAAAATATAGAAAATTATTTGCATAACCATCCAGTGCATCGTATGTAGTGTTGACCTCTGTCCAGTTTTTCCAATGATTCGATTTCTTCAGCGCTCAATTTGATGCCGATGACTTTGAAGTTTTCCGCGATTCTTGCTGGTGTCACTGATTTCGGAACAATTCCGACTTTCTGACAAACTGCCCATGCGAGGAGAACAAGCTGAATTTTTTTTTCGAAGTTTCAACTTGAGGAAAACTTACTGGAACAGTTGTATTGTGCTTCTTGGCCAATTCAACAACAACTGGATCTTGGATGAGTTTTGGCTCGTGTCTAGCAAGTGATGAGAATGCCTGAAACCACTCTCATTTTTATGACATCAAAGTGGAACTTACTTGGAAGAAAATACCGTATTTGTCGCAGTATTTCTTGAGTGGACCTCTGATGAAGTGTGGATGGAATTCCAGCTGATTTGCACATGGCTCAACCTAAATTTCCCAATAAAATTAGTCCTTATAAAATGAATTACCTTTTTATAACTTTCCATTTCTTCCAAATGATTAATCTCATAATTAGATACACCAATTGATCGAGCCTTTCCAGCAGCTTGAGCAGCTTCAAGAGCTTGATAAGCTAATCGACGATATTCTGGATTCTTTGGATCATTGTCAACGGCATCAGCTGGTTTTGGGTAATGGACAAGGAACATGTCGATGTAACTAGAAAGCACTTTTTGAGGAAGATTGAAAAAGGTAAACTTACTCCACTTGAAGATTTTCTAACGACTCATCAACTTGTTTGGTAAATTCTGCAAATGTGTCGCCAAGAAGAGGATGGCATTTTGTGGTGATGAAGATATCCGATCGAGTGAGGTTGTGTTTTGGAAGAAGGGTCTGCAAAATTATAGTTACGTATGAAAACTATTTTGATAAATACCTTCAATGCTTGTCCCAACTCCTTCTCATTCACATAATACTTGGCTGTGTCAAATAGCCGATATCCAGCAGAAAGTGCGGCATCAATAGCTGGGAAAAGTTGCTCGCCAACAACTTTATATGTTCCAAACCCAACTAATGGAATATAATATCCAGAGTTGAGTTTGACTGATCCGCCAGTCGCGTTTTTGAATGATTCGGTCATTTTCTGCAGAAATAACGTATAACGAAGAAAGAAGAAGAGAAAATTTTGAATGAAAAGAGATGCAAAGAACGGTCAATACTTCCTGACCCAGATATATATCATACTTTTGAAGGTCATTCAGCACAACCAGTAAACTTGGAATACAGGTTTTCATCGATTTCTAGTGGTTTGATTTGAAAAATATTGATGGACAACAATGCTATTGTCTTAAAGAACATTAACTTACATATTTGGTACATTTTTAATCAGGATAAAAACAAATTACTTACAAAAACTAAAATTTGAAAAAAAGCTTATTTATTTGAAACGATTTACGATAAACAACAAACGCACGCGGAATTGAGCGGAGTCTCGTACAAAAACGCGTCTTTTTGAATTTCGGCGACACACACCGCGAATCTCACTGCATTCGGGACCACGAACTTCCATATGCGCGGTGTCCTAGTGGCTAACGCACGCAACTAGTAAACTAGTTTGATGTAAAGAAAAGAAGGGTTTGACCCACGGATTTTTCCCAGTGTTTAGGGTTCACTGGCATCGAAGTAATGCTATTCCACTACGTATCGTCCGCTGTGCGGCGAGGTAGTCTATTAGTTTCGTGTCTGCGTGTCTGCTGGTCGTCTTCGACACCATTGCGGTATAAGTATTACTCTTCCCCTTCTTTGGCGAACGTTGAGGTTAGCTGGCTGGTAGATTCTGGACTTTGCGTGTCAGCAAAAAAAAAAGATTTTTTGCACAAGTCTTCATGGATATTATTATTTATTTATTCATCTCGATAAGTAAAAAATGTGAAACATAATGGACCTATGCCGATGCCGGAAGAAAGGCCTGAAACCCTATGCCGATGCGGCGCGTTTCAGCAAGAAACGGAAAGAAACTAGGCATTTTTGCCGTTTCTCGCCGAAACGCGCCGCATCGGCATAGGCAAAAAAGCCTTTCTGGCCGTTTCTTCCGACATCGGCATAGGTCCATAATAAAAGTGATACTTGACCAATACTCGCCTAAACAAGAGAAAACAAGAGAAAACAATTGTATTGTTAAAACCGTAATAATTCCATATTAAAATCATTTCATATCCCTTGAAGTCCTAAATTTGCTCCATATCCTTTGATATTCTAAATATCTTCGTCGAGCTTCCTCACTCCATCGACCATCTTGAGCATTTATTTCTAAAGTATTAAAATGACATCAAAAATGTGATAGTTGTTACCATTTTTATAGTCATTGAAAGCCTGTAACAGTTGTTGCATTTCCAAACATGTTGAACTTCTTTGAGGTCCAGCATTTTGTTGAGTTTCCTACAAACTCATATTGTAAATTTTTATGCTGAAAAATTTTGATACCGGTTTATCAATGACCACTATCTCATTGCTATAATCTTCAACTTCAGTTGACAATAACTCATCATCCCTTGAGTTACTAGTCATTCCAATAATGCCAGTAGGTGATACATCAGTTGATAAGGAGTACGGTACTCTTATCATAATTTGTTGAGACGCCATAGACACTAAAAGTACGGTATGCTTCTTTAAATACAGTAAACACTCCTCTCACCGCAAAAAAACCATTCCAGGTGAATTCAAAACGAGTCTCGTGTGAAGAATGATAACATCATGCAAAGTGTATAGTGCATTAGGGGAAACCTTTATTTTGCACAGAAATAATTATTTACATGGGATAAAGAATCGGTGGAAGGCATGCTTGGTGGATCGGCTTCGGCAGATTTGGAAGTAGAAAAAACAAACAAAACAACAAATAGTCATTCGCCCGTGGTTGAATCCAATATTAATATATCATATCAAAACTCGGAATAATAATTACGATTTGATTGAAGTGTCACCAAATCATCATCATCCACATAATGCATTGAGCCACTTTCAATTGCTCGCCAATAATTTGAGTTCATCCATGCTCGATCGTTCTAAATTATAATCAAATTATATAATTGCTTTTTGCAATTTACCCTCAATGTTGTCATTTCACCCGCCTCCACTTTCATCGCATCATCCACAAATTTTCCCAAATTCAATTTTTCTAATTCTTCAACTGGTACATTGAATTGATCGCCTAGATTTTTCACCAGTGCTTTCATTGATATTCTGAAAATCTTGAAATAACTTTTGATCAATTGTAACTTCATACTTCTGACCACCAAACCATACTTGCACATTAGCAACATTATCAATCTTCCTTCCAAAATAATGCAACTTTTTCAAGGTATCTGCTGCAATTTCAATGGCAATTGTGGTGAGAGCCAGACCAATTGCACAATATATTAGGGTTATTGCCTGAAAACCTTCTATTGACGGAGAAGAAAAAAAAAGGGAAAACTGACCAAATAATGCTCAGATTGTGGCACCAAATCTCCCAGTCCAATCGTTGTAAGTGTCACAAAGTTGAAGTATATTGCCTCAAAAAGTTTTGGTTTTTTTGAACAAACTTTTATAGTTATTTTCATACTTTTTGAATACCAAAATAAACTCAAATCTTTTTCAAAGTATTCAGAAGGAGGTAAAACTAATAAAACAAACCTCAAAAAAGTCCATCTCCGGCTCATAAGCAGCTATCACAATTGACCCAATAACGATATAAATGACGAATGCGAAGAACAACACAAGTGTCTCAGTCTCTGAAAATACTCTTTTATTCGAATTTTTTTTTCTTGTTAGATAAGTTGGAAAAAAAGCAGAATTGAAAAAAGAAGCGAAAAATTGGTGAAAACACTTCAAATAAACTGAATTCGTCGTTGGAGTTGAAAAAAGTGTGAACAAGAAAACTTTTTAGGCTCCACTTACTTGATAATGATTCATCATCATTGTCTGCTGCTTCTAACAAGTTTATATTTTTTCGATTAACAAAAAAACTGTTAGATAAGTAAAATCACAAACCTTCCGATTCCTCGACTTCCTCATTTTCCTCTTCCCCGTTTGATGATATGTCGTCCTCGATTTTTTTCGCCTGGAAAAAAATGTGCAAATGGTAATATATTGCGTCAAGGGAATCCTCACTTTTTTTTTCGAGCTTTCCATCAACCTCTGCGTCTCCTTAACTTCCTCCTCTTCATCCACTTTTTTCCCCTTCCTTCCCATTTTTCTTTTCATCCGTCGACAACATAACAAAAAAGGTCGAGTCCAGGATTTCAACAAAGTCGCCAAAAACTTCCCAATATTCGCAATAGCCATCATAGTAAATGGTACTCCAATTAATCCATATATTATCACAAATAATCTGCCTTCGAACGATCTTGGTGCAACATTACCATACCCAATTGTTGTTATTACAGTAAAACAGAACAAGACTGAATCCATCAATGTCCAGTATTCATAACCATCAATAATCTCGCTTTTAGTGTTGTTTGATACTGGTTTTTCTGGAATATGAAACATAACAATTCCCAAGGTCCCAATTTTGTGAGGCTCAAAAAGTCAAAAATCAAAACCTTCTTGTTCATTCAAACTTGATGGGATCCGTTTCAAATCTGCCAAATAGCACATGTCCACTAGTGTCATGTCCAAATGATCCTGAAATATGTGTGTGGTCGAGGGTCAAACTACACTTGGGAAAAAAAAATGTGACTCCACCAACCTTGATCTTGGTGCAATTCCCCGTTGCCATCCTCCTCAACGCATTCAATACACAATCTCTCGATCGAGATACTGTAATTCAAATATTTACAGTAACCCAAATACAGTAACACTCACAAAATGGATCATCCTTATTATCCCCATTAAGAAGTACAGGAGGAGTGTGAATCATCTGAAAAAATATTTCTTTTCCCTTGAAGACAAAAAATAAAAAAAATTGTTCTCCATGTCCAGTTTTTCCAGGACTATGGGATAAGATATCAATTCCCATTGGGATAATAAATATGATGAATGTATGGATATTTTGAAGTGACGAGAGTCTCCTGATTGTATCCATTCCTATCATTTCTGACCGTAGGCTCCGTAGACTACAGTGTATTTCTTAGAAACTTTTCTTTGGTATCAACGGTCTATGATATATACTCGATGGTCTCAAAAATATCAAAAAAAAATTGAAAACCCCCTAGTTCTCAGGTGCACTCATTTCTAGCCATTTTCAGCCAAGTTCTGAAATTCCCAACTTGACCACCCTCAGTTCTAAATTCGGAAATGTTCTGAGTAAAACATCACAAAAAATGGGTTCATAGTCCCATGAGGATTGAGTAAGTAACATACTAGGGGCAGAAAAAAAATGGGCCGCAAAATTTGAGGTCAGAAATTAGGTTTGTTTTTTTTTACTTGACTAGGGAGTCCAAATCTCATTAGTGGTTGAGATACAAATCAGCTGATTCGAAGAAATTGAAGGGAGATTTTATGGAGGTTCTATGGTAGTGCTGTAGATCTGTGCTTCTATGATTCTATGATGCTACTCGTAGATCTATGATCCTATGGCACCACCAGAAAATCTATGGTTCTATGATTCTATGATTCTCACCTGATCATCAAACTGTTCCTTCACCGGTGTCGCCTCAATTTTCCTAATCGCAATCGCCCCACCAATCACGTACACCGCCACCGCCAACACCATCGCCAAGTGTACAGCATATGGTGCAAACTGAAAATGTATTCAAATCTTTTGGATTATCCCCGTTCCTTTTCTATTCTTTCTCGCCTCGCGAAATTTCACCAAATTGAAACTGCATGGGTGTATATGTGACACCATACACACCCATGGGACACCACCCAATGGGTTCACTTTTCACAAACATTCGCCCTCCCCTCCTTGTTTCGCCCATTTCCGAGTGACCAGCGCCCGAGATTTAGGGCTTTTTGATTTATATCACTACATACTAATAGGCTCTTTTGGCAACATTTTTCTGGTTTTTTTGATAACTTTTCCCTGGAGCATTTTTTTCGCGGCAAAAAAGGAAAGCCGGCGGATATCTACGGGATCCAATCACGAAAAAGATGGAGGCCCCTGGTAAACAAGTATCTCGGCATAATGTTTTCAATGATATAGTGTTTTTCGTCAAACTTGTCATGTTTTTTGAATTTTTTTTTCTAAAAAAGCATGTGAGTTTGAAAAATTGTATCTGATTATTTAGACGCTAATAGAATTATTGGTCAAGGAACTTGGGAATGTGTGAACTTTTGAATCATGTGACTTCCTTGTTCTATCCGTCTCACCACGAAAAGTCATTTCGGTCGTTTATCATTGTACTCTCCCATACAACTAATCCCATGCCCTAATCTATCTACAAGTATGTGGGACGGACGCACTTTCTCAAAAAGTCTCAAAATGAAATTTCTGCGAGCCCCGTCGCGACACACCCGGCAAAAAGTTGATTAGATGGGGCGACAAGAACAAGACAAAAGTCAAAGTTGCACACAACTCGATTACAGGAGAAAGAGGGATTGAGTTTATATTCTAGTCCATGGGTCTCACAACGAACCTGTGCTAGCTCAATCTTCTTCGACGACACTTTCGCCGATCTTGAATGGAAGACCATTGTGGAATAATTGGTGTTGATGAGGTCTCCAGGATTCAGAAAATGGGAGAGCGACTAGAATAGATAAGAATGGTCTTCTGCCCGCAAAAAGAAAGAGTCATGGGGGCGGAGTCGTGGAGAAGGATGGGGTTCATTTTAGGCTTAGAATAGAGGGGGGGGGGGGAGAAAGGAGGAGGAGGAGAAGTTTTGAAATGCGCATAGGGAGATGGTTGTCAGCAAAGTGAGTATCATCAAAACACACATACTATCTGTGAAGTTACTGATTTTTTCTGGAGGTCAGAAGATGGGAACCTAAGATTCAACTTGTGACTTGTGAAAAGTTCGGTCAGTTCTGATATAAATGGCTGCCATTTCAGCCCAAACCATATTTGTTGCTTTATTTCGCACAAAATGTGTATGTTATGTAATTTCATATATCATAACCACAAATAGTTGCAAAATTATTACTTTTTGGATTTCTGGCCTTTTTTTGAAGATTTCATCCAAAATCGCCCGAAAACGAATTTTTTCGTGTTCATCAAATTCGAATATATGCAGATATATACAAATTTTCAAGAATGATTTAAGGAAGTTCCCATTTCAGCTGAAATTCCAGCCATGTCCTCAATTTCTGGATGTCTCGATAGAGCGCATTTGGCAAAAATTCGAATATACAAAAGAAACAAAAAAAGTTGCGTGGTATAAAAATCGGACATTAATTCTGAATCCGCAGAGTACATTCAACATGATGAATGTATAGACATTTTTTTCTTGTTCTTTATACATTTCCTTCTTTTCTCTCTACTCGTTTCTTCTCATCACATTATAATAAGTGGCCAGTGAATCGAATAATATACTAAAAACTCGGAGGGGCAAAAAGAATTGTATCAAATTTCATGTGACGATGATGTGCTGAATAAATAGTATGTACATTTATGTCTGGTAGTGGAGTGTGAAGTGGGATTTAAATGGGATGGAATGAAGTGTTTTTGCCGGTTTTCAGATATTCATTTGTTTTTTCACAACACACGTTTTTCGACAACACACACCATTTGGGGTCCAACTTTTCAAGATACAAAGTTCTATGATTTTCTGATTCTATGGAAATCTATGAAGATCTATGGTCATCCATAGATCTTCTTTCTAATTAAAAAACACCACAATTGAATATTCTATGATTCTATGAACTACATAAGTCCATCTTTCAGGATCTATGGTTCGCGGAGTTCATGAAATTGAATATCTATGGAAGGTTCTATGGAACCAAAATTATAGCACTTTTTCCTAAAACGTCATACGACTTTCGACTTATATCATCAAACGGAAAAAAACGGAAGAAAAATGTCACAATAACTTTTCAAAAACTAATACCATTTGAAATATTGTTTTGTTTTGTTTTACGAATTTGTATTATTTTTGTGTCTCACCTGTCTCATTTTATCCTTGAAATCCATGTCAGCCATTTCGCATATTTCGTATTCGCAGTTGTTTGCAGTGATGAATCTGGAAAAATATGAAGGAAAGTGATGTGCGAAAAGATATTTTTGGGGGAAGGAAGATCGAAGAATGGAGGAAGAAAAGAGGTACTCTATGAAAAGGTCATGAATGATAAATATGTTTGACAAGAAGACAAGGAGAAGAAGATGGCAACACTTTGTGGTGTAGTATAAGAATAACATGGCTCCACATCTATTAATCATGTATCAGTTGTTTCAATTACACTTTCGCCTCCTATTGTTTTTCCTTTGTCATTTCTCTCCTCAACTTCTGATAAGATTTATGTTTTTATCCTTGTCTTCCGGATGCATCAAAGCACGAATCTAATGAACCACGAAAAACAATAAATATTGGGGAAACAGAAAAAGTTAACGACTCGTGAAGTTGCGATTCATAGATTCATAGATTCATAGATTCATAGATTCATAGATTCATAGATTCATAGATTCATAGATTCATAGATTCATAGATTCATAGATTCATAGATTCATAGATTCATAGATTCATAGATTCATAGATTCATAGATTCATAGATTCATAGATTCATAGATTCATAGATTCATAGATTCATAGATTCATAGATTCATAGATTCATAGATTCATAGATTCATAGATTCATAGATTCATAGATTCATAGATTCATAGATTCATAGATTCATAGATTCATAGATTCATAGATTCATAGATTCATAGATTCATAGATTCATAGATTCATAGATTCATAGATTCATAGATTCATAGATTCATAGATTCATAGATTCATAGATTCATAGATTCATAGATTCATAGATTCATAGATTCATAGATTCATAGATTCATAGATTCATAGATTCATAGATTCATAGATTCATAGATTCATAGATTCATAGATTCATAGATTCATAGATTCATAGATTCATAGATTCATAGATTCATAGATTCATAGATTCATAGATTCATAGATTCATAGATTCATAGATTCATAGATTCATAGATTCATAGATTCATAGATTCATAGATTCATAGATTCATAGATTCATAGATTCATAGATTCATAGATTCATAGATTCATAGATTCATAGATTCATAGATTCATAGATTCATAGATTCATAGATTCATAGATTCATAGATTCATAGATTCATAGATTCATAGATT
Source organism: Caenorhabditis uteleia (assembly GCA_963573275.1). Taxonomy (NCBI): domain Eukaryota; kingdom Metazoa; phylum Nematoda; class Chromadorea; order Rhabditida; family Rhabditidae; genus Caenorhabditis; species Caenorhabditis uteleia. The sequence goes on from OY752137.1 coordinate 20,733,552, forward strand.
CATAGATTCATAGATTCATAGATTCATAGATTCATAGATTCATAGATTCATAGATTCATAGATTCATAGATTCATAGATTCATAGATTCATAGATTCATAGATTCATAGATTCATAGATTCATAGATTCATAGATTCATAGATTCATAGATTCATAGATTCATAGATTCATAGATTCATAGATTCATAGATTCATAGATTCATAGATTCATAGATTCATAGATTCATAGATTCATAGATTCATAGATTCATAGATTCATAGATTCATAGATTCATAGATTCATAGATTCATAGATTCATAGATTCATAGATTCATAGATTCATAGATTCATAGATTCATAGATTCATAGATTCATAGATTCATAGATTCATAGATTCATAGATTCATAGATTCATAGATTCATAGATTCATAGATTCATAGATTCATAGATTCATAGATTCATAGATTCATAGATTCATGGCTTGGCTGATACCTCTATCCATCAAAAAATATGTATCTTCCTAGAATCCTCAAATCTTTCTTTCTCCACATTATCATAGGTAAACATGTGCAGCTGTCCCCCATCCGAGTACACATTAAAAAACCAATTCAAATTTGTGTTCCGTCCCGAAAAAACATCGTTTCACTCCTAATGATGATTGATATTTTCTGTCTCCGAACAGAGAAAAAAATGTAACCAACTCAAAAATTCAGTGGAAAATTGGTGCCATAAAAACCGAGTCGCTCACCTCACCGTCGATTCCTTCATTTTTCTAGAGAAGAGGTTTTATAGCTTTTTGATAGTAGTTGACGAATATATTGCCGTTGCTCCAAAAATACAATTGACAGCGTGGGGTGAAGAGAAGACAATGAAAAACGGAAATATAATATATATTTCATAAATATACATTTCTTTGAGAAATTTGAACTTTCATTCCAATGGGACACCACCGGTGTGCTAAATGTGTGCGCTAATATTCAATTATAAGTTTCAAACACCGGGTGAAGCAAAAATGAGCCAAATGGGCGGGGAATTGAAAATTTGCATACACAATCCAGGAAATAACAAATCTTGCTTTTTTTCGGATTCCAGTTTTGAAAATGTCTCACCACGAAAACAGGAACTACTGTACCACCTTGACAGAAAATCACCTCAAACCTCAATTTAAACCTATCTCATCATGAAAAAAGGTACTGTAGACCATTTTTCGGCAAACACACTGACTGGAAATCACACAAACATAATCATCCCAAATCTCAGTCACTGAAAGGGTCTCACCACGAAAACCAAGTATACTGTAGACTCCACGGAAAATTTCACACAAAAAATGTGTGAATTTCACACGAATCCAAAACTCAAAATAACGGACTTTGTTTTGTCAGACGGAATCTTCATAATAAAACTCTCATTTATGTCAACACATATCAAAATATTTTGGAATACCAAAAATAAACAAACAAAAGAAAACCGAATGGTGGAAAAACATGGGGGAAGAAAACGGATGAGCCACACAAATTATTGGTTTTGAAAAATGGGAAATAAATCATTTTTGTGAGGAAGAGAAAAAAGGTGAGGAAAACGTTTATGATTTATATATCTATATAGTCAAGGAATATATATTACGTCAAAATGGCACAAAATCCGAATGGCACAAAAATATCGGGCGAACAAAAAACAAACAATATATGATATGCCTGGGAATATTTAGAAGTCAGCGCAATACATCTCTCCTCCTTTTTGGGCAACGATATACTGGATTAAGCTTCTCAATTAGTATTGAAATGCTTTGAAGCCGTAACGTGCCCAGTAAATTATCTAGATAATGAATTCGATTAATATTTGATCTACCAAATGTACAAACATTAAATATACTAAAACCAGCGGGGAAGACGAAACGTGCCACTTTGTCAATCTTCTCGATTTGCTCTTCTTTGCAACGCTAGAAATTCAGGATTTGAAATGTATGAGATTTTTAGAAAATACCTTCATTTGCAAGTTATATCCAACTATTGCCAACTCAATAAGGGATAAAAACACAAATGTCATTGAGCTCAACATCCAGACATCTGAAAATTTTCAGGTTATTTCAGACAGACTTCATAATACTATAATTACAAAGTGACTTTTAGATTTTTCTGACTTCTGCCAGATTTTCATATTTTGTGCTTCGAAACTACTTTTTCTCTAACAGATTACTGTAGAAATAACTGGATTTTTCAAAAGAAATGCCTCTAAATAAGTTGGACCCAAGAACATCTGTCAGCCAGAATTTACGCGATAAACTTTCATTTTTTTTGTCAGCAAACTTTTCAGCTGCCTCTCTCACTATTCATTTTCTGCAAGTAGCACTACGAACCAATTGCCTTTATGTAGCTAACTCTAGGTAGATTCTTCATAATTGATCCGAAATGAAATATCATTGATAGTAAAGCATTGACACCAATCATAGTTCTTGGCGTGATTGCTTGTGGACCTAGGGAGAAGGCGATCCAGCTGGAAAATTGTCCTTTCGATAGTTTCAAGTTGTTAGAAGATGACCTTATAAAAATTGAGAAAAAAGTAGGCAAATATGCCTGCAAGAAGTACCACATGTATCGTCTTTCAAACACGAACGTGACAACTAGCTCATCCCAGAAACCAGCAGGGAAATCCTGGAAATTTATTGTGAATCTACTATATCTAGTGACAAGAGAAAAGATATTTGAAATCACAAACCATGTTTTCGAGAAAACTTAAAAACATGCGTGACAAATCGTGTAAATGATTTGATAAGAAAACTCAATTGAAAGTTATTGTGGATTTAATGTCTGAGTCATAATGACAATATTCAAAAGTTTCTTTTTCTCACATCATCATCACTTATAAACACATTTTTAGTCCATAAATCATAATATTTCCGACACATTTTGTGAATATATTTAGGTTTAGGTTACCATCTTTTTCATATCCCATCGTATACTGTTCAGCATAAAATCAGCGATTACTATCTATAATCAGATACTTTTTGTGATCTACCTTGATCTAAACCTCTCTCAGTGGAAATACCGGATCTCTTTGTGAATTCCACTCCAATCTAACTTCATCATTGTTATATGAAAAACTTTGATAGTTCAATCTACAAGACTGTGTGTCCATTGGGAAATCAATCAAATTCATGTTGCATGGCCCTTTAACGCGAACTCGCTGAAAATATTTGATACATACTTAATTATACATATCTACTCACATAGTTCACCCATACTGTACCATTCTCAAACAATGTTAGAAACACGTTTTGAAATGGTGACTCATAAATTTCGGCAAACTTGGAATTGACGAAGCATGTGTTGGGTGTCCATATTCTGAGAATGTCTTATTCTTTCTTGCCTTATTTTTAGAAAGTTTTCACGGGTCCTAACCTCAACAAAGTAGTCTGATCCAATGTCAAATTAGCCTTACAAGATGGTAAATGTTCAAAACTGAGATTGGGATCATTCCACATTTCATTGATAAATATCTCCATTTCGAAATCATTCGTTATCTCTGATATTGAGTTTATCTCTTGAATCCAAAATTCAACCTTCACTGTTACACCTTTTTTGTCTGAAAATGTGTCACTGGTTGTATGATCTGATAATGATAGGGGTAAAGTCCAAAAAGACGTTCTATGATCTTAGACATAAGTGACTGAAAATGTCAAATACGTTCAATTTCAGAACATTTGAAATCTGAAATTCTAGGGTCTAAAACACTGATTCGGGGAGATGTTTCGAAATTTCAGCTGCCGTGTTTCTTCAAATAGAGCGACACTGCAAGCGCTGCCGAAGATTCATCATATCTCGAAATCTAGTACAGTTATCGAAAAGTTGTCAAGAGCAAACTTGTAGAAGAAATTATGATCTACAAATTTGCTGTTGACAACTTTTTTATAGCTCTTCTAGATTCCGAGATATGATCATTTTACGGCAGCGTTTTCAGCGAAGTCCTTTTCGACGATATCTAAATTTGTTTCAAAACTTTTACGTCATTCTCCAAACACTAAAATCTTGTTCCGTTGGTCTCAAAAAATATCACGACATCACTATCAATCCCCAACCTTATCATTATCTATAAATATCCCTAAAGATCTTTGGAATCAACTTTTCCTTCCCCAAAATATAAAAACTTACGTGGCAACTTGTGCTTACTATAATCATTCTGGTCAATGAGAATACTCATTAATTGTGCCTCATTCAAACATTCCTCACGTAACTCTTCCGCCTCGATATGATAATGCCATGGATTTATCATCGAAATGACGGAGATTGGAAAAAATATGAGAATTTTGAAAAAGCGGCGCATTTTTTGGTGAAAAGAAGTCTGGCGAATTCACTTTAACCAATATAATTGAGGCCGGAGGAGGTCAATTATATACTTTTACGAGCGTTTTTTTTTCGAAAATATTTTTATGTTTTTTGGATATTGAATAACATATTTCACCTGGTGGCTTTTCCTTACGACACAAATCCTCGTAAAAAACTAGACAGAAGAAAAATGTTTGGTATATATAATTTCCAAGAATATATTCCCAAATGTATCGTTGATAATAATATGTATCTATATACACTTATCATTATCATTGCTATCATTTCAGTTTGAACCATGTCATCACTCGCCTGGGTTGATAAATCTTTCATTGCGGCGGAAGTTGGATTTGTATCAACTATCATTGTCAACTCATTTCTTATCTATATTATCATTTTCTACACTAAACAGGTTTTTGGTGCTTATAAGTATCTGATTGTGGTATTTTCATTGATGGGTATTCTTTTCGCTGCTGCTGAGTTTTTGATCAAACCTGTAAGCTTCAGATAGGATTACATTGAACTCAGAGTTCTGTATTTTCAGATGACCCACAATTACAATGTCAGTTTCACATTTTTTAGTGTCTCTCGACCGTTTGGTTGCTCAAAGGACGTGGCGAGAGTTATTTTAGGTAATCTTTGAGACTGGAAAAAACAAAAATCTGAAATTTTTCAGCCGGGTACTCCAGCACATATGCTGCAACCATTTCCCTCCTCGCGGTTCAGTTTATCTATAGATATTGGGCTATTTTTCAGTAAACCTAAATTGGCCGATACTCTGACCCTTATTATATTTCCAGTCAACGTCGTGTCCGTCACTTCAACGGATTCCGTTTCCTCATTTGGATATTCTTCGCAATGATGTTTGGAATAGACTGGAGTTCTTCAGTTTACTTCCTCGGATTCCCTGATGACTATTCTCAAGAGTATCTTAGGTAGTTCCTCAGAATTTTTTATCTATAAATAAAAATGTTATTCACTTTCAGATCAGAAATCAGACAACATTATGACCTCAACATATCAGATCTTGCACACTTTTCAGCCGTCGTTTATGTACTTTGAAAACCAGATTGTTAGATTTATTATTGAAAAATTTGCAGGATGGAGATATGAACTTTCGATGGCGAAGTATTGGTGTGATGGCGAATGTATCGAAAGTCATGGTAAATTATCTAAGCACCAGCAATGTATCGGAAGAAATTTCAGATGGTTCAATATGCAGTGATGATCTATTGCGGAACATTCATGCATCGGAAGATGGGAGAGCAACTGGAGAAATTCTCAGTCAAAAACCAAAAAATGCACAAACAACTTTTCAAAACACTAGTTATTCAAATAACAGTTCCAACATTTACTATATTTATGCCAGTTATGATAATGTTCATGCTACCATTTTTCAACTTGAAGTTAGGATTGCCAACTGGTATCGTATTATGTGCCTTATCCCTCTATCCACCTATGGATGGAATTATAGTCATATTGATAGTATCCGATTATCGAAAGGCATCACTAGGTAACATATTATAACAAATTTATTGGTAATTATAATAATTAAGGTATTATTCATAACGCAGTCAGACGGTTAACATGTAATCGTGTTCATTTGATACCTGCTCAACATATGGATATCACAGCAAGTGTTACAGATAAATTTAGTAGGAATCAGAGAGTTAGTGCATATAATAGTGCATTTTAATTATGTTTTATCTACATTATTTGTTTCATAAAGTTGTCCAATTTCTTCTCCACTTTTTTATCTGTATCTTTAAATTTTTTGATCAGTGGGTTTGAGATCCCTATGGGATAGTAGTACTGCCATTATACCATAAGTTGTTTATAGTATCTGATATCCCTTGGGTTCCAGAAGTTCACTTACATCAAAATAATAATGTGGAAATGAAGAGAATGAACTTATGTTCTGATTCTCAGCATCTATAGCACCATAGCCTTGCCGATTCTGGCATCCGTCGTCCAAAAGAGTTTTATCATTTGATCGTCCGAAAATGCCATGAAATCTTTGAGAAAAGTTAGAAATCGAGAGCATAGCAATCAAATAAGCTTCAGATAGTTGAAGAACACATTTTCTTTATAAAATATAATAATTTAAATAAGAAAAACTTAAATTTTGATGTCAAAAAAATAAAAAGGCAAAAAATAGTGAGTACGACACTCCGTTATACGCGGCGCTTGTTGTTTATCGTAAATCGACACCATTGGCGTTCGTTCAAAACACACAACACCGTTCTTCTCACCCACATTTAGACGGTTCGCACACTTGCGCATGATGGCCGAGTGGTATAAACACGCGTCTAATAAGCGACAGATACGTACAGTTAAGGGTTCGAGTTCGAGTCTCGACCATGCCGTGTTTGGGTTCACGGCCTCGTATGTAAAGGTAATTCATACGTGACGTCCCCGCTCTGTAGCTTAGAAGATGGCGGTTTACCATCCGACATCATCGTTATTGTTGTTTACGTGGAGACCAAGCTCACCATATCACCTTCAATACTGTATGACTAGGTGTGAATGTGTTGATTCCTATAAGCTCTGGACGGGGTCAGTTTTGCTGTTTCTCAATTTATAAACATTGATCATCAAATCTTTTTTGGTATTCAACAATGCATATTGATAGTATCAGACTATCGAAAGTCATCACTAGGTAAGATTTCCTAATAAATTTTTTGATAATTATAATAATTTAGGTATTATTCATAACGCAGTCAGACGGTTGACATGTAATCGTGTTCATTTGATACCTGCTCAGCATATGGGCATGTGAAAGACAAATTTAGGATAAATTAGAGAACAAGTGCGTTTAAACTATAATTTTGAAGTTTTTGTCTGCATCATTTGTTTCATAAAGTTGTCCAACTTCTTCTCAACTTTTTCATCGATCTGTAATATTTTTGATCATTGTTATCACAGTCCTCTAGGGGTTTGACAGTTTGTTTATAGTGTAACTATCTAATACACTTTGTGTTCCAAAAGTTCACTCACATCAAAATAATGAGTACCATTCTCTATAGTCACCAGATCCACGTTTTTCGATTTCAATCTCTCGACAAGTTTCACGGAGTTTTGATACGGCACCAACTGAAAAATCCGATACTTAAAATTTTCATGATCTACATACCGTATCCAAAGTTCCGTGACATACTGTGACTGGACAATTGATATCAATCATGCCTTCTTTTTGACTAACACAGGTCTGAAAATTGTTTAGTTGAAAGGTTCAATTATAATATCTTACATCTAAAAACTCCTGTAAACATTGAACAGTGAGTAATGCAGCATAACCATTCCTCGATGGTGGGTAGATTAGTTTCCCCCGTTTTTTGAGCAGCTGTAAGTTGGGAAGTTATTTTTGAGACACAACATAAATCACCACCTGCAATGCTCCAGGGGCTATTGTATCAACAAATGTCATATCTAGATGGGTGCCAGGGCAGAAGAGAAATAGTCCCTGGAAAAAATGGAGATGGTGTGACATGATGTACACCAAAATATAACACCACGTAAGTATGGTTCGAAAACATTCTGATTTGATATCAGCTGCTCACAAGTTCAAAACTCAAAAGCTTAACTTTTTGTCTCTATTTTGAGATTACATTTCATACCTAGTGATTTCTGAATAATATTTTGATAGAAAGGATAATATTTTGATATTTTTGATATACTTGAGACCTTCTAGAAAGGTTTGTCTTACCAAAATATATACAAATAGAAATAGAATTACTAGTCAAAAAAGGAAATTAAGTTTCTCCAAATCTCCCACCTGGACATTTTCCGCTTGCTCTTTGGCAATATTCAAAACTGCATGACATGCTCCGCTCGTTGCCATTAACACCCATTTCTCATTCCCGATTCGCACTTTTATATCGTTTTTCCATTCATTTATATTCCATACAGCTTCTGTAGAGCCGGGGTTTGAGTATATTAGTCTGTAATTAGATAAGTTTTCGACGAACTTCACACTAGATAAGTTTTAAAAGATTCCGAACCTTTCAAAATACACACTATCCTTAAACTTCTTCCCAAAATATTCTTGTAACTGCACTCCATGTCGATTATTGATAGACGAGCCAAGACCATGACAATACAGCACTTTCAACTTTTCCATGACTCTCATTTTATACAACGAGGAAATCAATAAAAGATAACACTTTTCCTTCCCAATCTACGTCTCTTCACTCTATTAACACGTGTTAATATGGTCAATGCAATCAAGTTTTGGAATTCAAAGATTGAAATTGTAAATACAAACGGACGCGAGTACAACGACCTGTACAAATAGATTACCTCCTCCCTATTTGTACTGTCTAACAATTCGCTTGATCTGCATCATACTTTCATCTGCGTCTCCGCACTATCTTGGCCTCTCTTTTGCCAACACACAAAAGAACATTTTTCTCTATGAAAAAGAGGGAGAGAACGAAACAAAAAAAGTTGTGAAAAGTTTGATTTTTGATATACTTTCTGACTTTTGTTTTTGATGAAATTTTTGCTTCATCGATCTTCCTGATTAGTGCATTAGAGTTGTAGAAAAGTATATTTAATGAAAATTTGAAGTTTCTACTGTTGAAATCAAACATCCAAAATCATAGCTTAGTTGTCAATGATCGACATTGAGAAGGTCATTACAGAACTTCAGATTACTTTTTTCAACTTCAAATCATTCTAGAACACCATAGCCGTTTTCGGAATTTCGAAAAAGCTACAAACCAGAAAACTTTGATCTACGTCTGATTCTCCAAGTTTCAAAAGTTGCCCGAAACTTCCACGACAGATGTCTATCTCTCTGTACTCATGAAATAACATGCTTATCTCCAATATTGATCCATCGTTTCTGATCATGGAAACAGTAGAATCCTCTCCCGATTTCTGACCTGTCCATTTCTCGCCCTTTTCCTACGTCACACCTATCTACGTCCAACATCTTCCTTTTTCCATTCATCGTTTTATTCTCATTGCAGACTGTTTCATGACAACGCTCCCCTTTGATGATGATCTTCCGTCGGTAGGTTTTTTGGTGAAAATTATTTTGTGACTATGCTAAGTAGATCATGAACTAAAAAGAGATACATACACAAATAGTTCAAAACGTGTCATAATTCCAGCTCTTACCATGTGTTCCCTCAACATCCACCGCCCGACATCAACGACCAACCGAATGTGCAATATGTGGCAAACCAGCAAGCGGTTATCACTATGAAGTTCCTTCTTGTAACGGATGCAAAACGTTCTTTCGTCGTTTGATCATTTCGGCGAAAGACTTTCAGTGTAAAGCGAATGGAGATTGTTTCGATTTGGACTTTCGAGGTACATTTTATTGCATTAAACTACCGTATTTCATCGAATATAGCGACACTGCAAACACTGTCGGAGAATGACCATATCTTGAAATCTAGTGCAGTTATCAAAAAGTTGTCAACAGCAAACTTGTAGAGAAAGTGATGATCTACAAATTTGCAGTTTATTACTTTTTTATAGCTCTTCTAGATTCCGAGGTATTATCATTCTCCCACAGCGTTTGTAATGCCGCTTTATTCGAGGAAAATAAATATCTTAAAAACTTTTTTGCCACAAAAATATGTATTTTGGTCATGTGAAAATATTTTGTGTCTAGTTGAAAAGTTGTAACAAACCACACTTTTTCAGACGAGCCGGTGAAATGCCGAGCATGTCGATATCAGAAATGCATAAAAGCTGGGATGAATCCTCTGGCAATGCACGTAGATGCTACGGAAGCACAGGCTTCCAATTTCAAGAAACTCATCAAAAGAAGTGCAAATGATGACGAAGATAATAATGATCCAGATACAATACCACTGGGGAAGGAGAAACAAGCAGTGAAATTGTTATATGCAATGGAGAATAAGTTAGAAAGAACGATAGATTCATTACTATATCTAGAAGCAAAAGTAGATAAATTTCGAAGAAGTTCCTACAACCCGGATTGGAAGGAGTACGGTGGATTGAAGAAGGTGTTACTACATCATAATAGGATAACATTGGCTGATAAGGCGGGACCCATGCCAGGATGGCCGTTGGCAATTGCACCAGGACCACCAAAGAATGGACCGGGATGTGGACCAATGGGAGGTGGAGGACCACCAAGTTACAAACCGGAGAAGAAAATGTGGCTTCATTATGATTTAATGACAACTGTGGAATATGCAAAGACATTCTTCTTTTTTCATAACTTGGATTTTCAAGATAGAGTACTTCTACTAAAATATGTTGCATTGGCTTGTATGAATTTGCACATTTCCTTCTTCACAGTTGACAAGAAGTTTGATACACCTTATCATCCAGATGGAACATTGGCGCCATTGAGGAAGTAAGTTCAAAATCTGTTTAGCTATAAATATTCATGATAAATAAATAAATCATAAATTATTATGTAACTAGACTCTACTTCATATTTTTCAGAGGAATGGTATACGCTGAGTCAGTTATGTCAATCAAGCCACTTATTCGGTACAAGGTCAAACAATCTGAATATGTTCTTCTTAAAGCCATCTGCTTATGCAATCCAGGTACCATAGATATCTAATGATAATTCTTATCATACTTCATCAGGTGTACCCGGCTTATCAGACCATGCACAACGAATCCTAGCAAAAGAACGAGAAACACTAGCATCAACATTGTTTGACTATTGCAAACGTGATGATTCACTGGGTCCAGTATATTTTGCAAATTTGATTGGAATGATTGATACATTGGAACATCAACAACGCCATCAAAAAAACATGCATTTGTTGAATGTGTTGCCAAATTTGCATCGAGTCAAGAATGAAGATCGAATGTGGTTGATTGACGATATTATGACGGATTTTGAAGCGGATGCATAGACTTTATACGGGATAATATTGAAATAAATTATTGTTTTTGAAATAAGATAAAGAGAGCTTGAAAAATTATGATATACGTAATACCTACCAAGAATTAGACACAGATTCATGCAAAACACGACTGACAGCACAATGGTTGAATAATTGAGTTTTGAATATTTTTTTTTGATATGACAAATTCAAAGTTCCCAAAAAAATTCACAGATAATTAAATCCCTTCTCTTTTTGTTCCTTCTCAAAATAACCAGATATTTTTTGTCACATTCATTTTCGCCGAAACCAATTTCCACTTACCACTCCCCTTATGATTAAGTTTAGGCCATATCAACAAAAAACTTCTTACTGATATGCCCATATGTCAACTCTCTCAACATGTGCCGCAATTTTATTAGCTTTAGTGAGTCATGTCTGGAATTTTAGACAAGATCTAAACCTTGATTTTCAGATAAGTCTACCAGGCCTGCTATTGAATATTTATGTTTTCTGGAAAATGACGAGAAGGAAAACAAAATCTAGTGGTTTTCATAAACTTTGTATAGTTAAAACTATCCCGAATATTATCGTTTGTGGAGCATTTTTGATATGGTCTACTCCTTTATGTTTTTTGTAAGTTCAACTTGTCTATATTTCATAACACATCCACATCATTACAGTAATCCAAACTATAATAAAGTACCTAGAAGTGTAAATATAGGATTTGGACAGGTTGCAGGCTGGGGAGCTTATATTTTAGGTATGCTCTAGTATTTTTGTATCAAGACCACATTATTTTTCCAGGGCCCTTACTCCAAGTTTGTATGTCCTTCAACCGCTTCTATTTCCTATATTTCCCTATGCACAGTATGAAACTATCCAATTATCCCATAACAAATATTGCTATCACAATATCACTAATTATAGCAGTCATTTATACCATTATCGGTATTCCAGGTGGTGCAGTAGATCAAATAATCTACAGAAGTATAACTACAGTAATTACAGATGGTTGTGGTTTTGTGTTCGACCCGGAGATTCTCTCATGGCGGCCTGAAGAGTTCCAATGCTCACAATGGCTTGCAGATTTCATATTTTTCTCAATCCTCAGCCTTGCAATCATTTCCAATAGCCTTAACTTCACCACTTTTCTGAAATTAGTTTTCAGTCAGGTGAGAAAGATGTCTATATATATGATATTATAATCCAGTTCATTAGGTTGATGGTGTATCTACAGTAGATAGTGTAAATCGACGAAGGAAACGAATTAGCATGTATATCCAGGTGAGAAAGATATCGAACGACAACTTGATAATCAAGGGGTTTTAGAGTGTTACACAAGATACATTACACATGATTGATATGGTCAATTGTACCATATTATTTAAACTTAATACCAATATTTGGTATCAATTTATATTCTTATCATTATCGTTTTTGTTAGTATTCACGCTTGACGGGTGAGTATTTTTTTGACGTTTGTTTTTGAATAGTGCGCATGTAGATTTTTGATTTCTAGACGAGTTAACTACCCTTTTTCGCCAGAAGGAAGTAAACCTATAAATAATATTTTTGTTTTTGGTTCATGCATTAACTTTCTCATGACAGTTATGCTTTAGGCTACTGTATTAAAGGCGCATATCGTTGCAAACTCTACCGGAGAATGATAATATCTCGGAATCTAGAACAGCTATAAAAAAGTAGTAAACTGCAAATTTGTAGAACATAATTTTTTCTACAAGTTTGCAGTTGACAGTTTTTCGATTATTGTACTAGATTTCGAAATATGATTAATCTTCGGCAGCGTTTGCAGCGTCGCTCTATTCGAAGAAAAACGGTAGCTTAATGGCTTTATTAATTGGTACTAAGTCCTTGATACTTATGAAACAAAAGTTTTTGAGCGAAATACTTTATCTACAAACGAAATTTTTATGTACTTCCTATATTCGAGATACCAATAAGATTAGAAAGTGACAAGTCAATAAAACATGCCATGAAATGTTGGGCAAACTCAATTAGAGCAAACACCAAATAATTTGTGATCTACGAGCTAAACGGATATTTTTTCAGCTGCGTGATGTTCTACTTCCACACAGACATTCACCCCAAATGGCTCCGTCGAATTGCCGAAAAGCGTCGGATGAAAACTAGGAATCAAATATTTGTGTCAGCCAAATCGAAAGTATCTTTATATCCATCTGGATAGATTTAAAAAAATAAATCAAATTGTATTTCAAGTTCAGACAATTTTTACAACCGTAGTTCCCAGAAAAGCAATTTAAGACGGAATTGAACTACTATTAAAAGACCGGATATGATAAAGAGTGCATCGGGCAGAATTAAGAAATGTAACAAAAGTTTTTTAGGGATGAGAAAAAACGAGATCATTGGTGATTTTTAAAAGAAGTGGTGCCTATTTTTGTCAAAGAATGTTTAGTTGGCGTTTGGTGAAGTCGCCACAGATGAGGAGGATGTGTTGGATGTTGTGGTGGATGCTGGAGAACTTTGTGCACCATTCTGAAAAAACTTATCTAACAATGTTTCGTAAAACTTTTACAAACCTGTGTAGCAGCAGCTAATGCAGCAGCAGCTGCAGCAGCAGCAGCCGCAGCAGTTGCGGAATTTGCACCAGTTGGTGGACCGACACCAGCCGCATCCCTCGATCGTTTGAAATCATCATAATCATCCCCAAGGATTTGCGCAATCTCTCCTTGCATGAATGCCCATGGCATCGCTGCCCCGACTAATGGACACTTTTCACCCGACGGACAATACAAGTCCGTACTCTTGTATTGATCCTTGATTGATCCCCTTGAACATGGGAAGCAGAACTTGTGATTCGGCACACTTGGACATTGGACGAAATGGGTATCCTCCAATCGCTCATTACATAATGTACATCTGAGTACTCGGTCAGAAACATTGTTGTTGTTACTGGTTGCACGTCTTCTATGATCTATCGATGGATGATCAGGCGAGTGAGTCGATGTTGGTGACACCGATGTTGTTTGAGCATTCTCTGAAATGTCAAAAATAGTTTAGAAACCCTTTGTTGATTCATCGCCTAGATACAATCCCTCGCCACATTTGAAGGCCGGGGCCATTCCGCTGCCTGGTACTCTTATAGTAGAAGTTCTAGGATAAACCGGTTTGCCCATTGGTGACCCCATATCTCCCTCTCTCTCTCTCTCTTACAATTTCTCGAGGTCACTTCTTCTTTTGTTGGCGGTATTACGCCATACGGGAAACAACCGATACACAAGGTTAATCGCCTCGAAAATGGACCGGTTTTGGATTGAGAATAGAGGGGTAAAAAAGTTTTTTTTGAATTAACACAGCGCCCCCGAAAAAAATTTTGTTTTTGAAATCTTTTTTTGGGTGTTGATAGCGTGATAATTTGTAACTAGTTGACCAACCTCTTTGGACTTTGGGAAACGTCTCAGTCTTAATTTCATCGTCATGCTCTCGTTTCCGATTCCCACCGAATCCTCCAGGCAACAATCCCAACAATGCAGGATGTATCAGTGGTTGTTGTTGGTTGAAGTTTCTCAGTTGTTGTTGCAAAACATCCTCAACACCACCGCGAGTGTTGTTGGCGGCTGCCAATTGGAGAAGCCGTTGTTGAGCAAAAGCCTGGAATGATTCAAATTAGGATTATCGCTGGATGTTTTGACCTACCTCAAAATTGATGCCATTCAAAAATGGTGAAGTTTGTTGAGTTGGTACCTTGACTGGACTCGCTTGCCGATTCGAAATCTCATTTTTCGGCTGCTTAGCTGAATCGCCAGTTGGGAATCCATGACTTTTCTTCATCTGACGTGCATTCTCCAACACATTCTCGATTCGGTCAGCACCTTCATAATTGACACAACCACGACATACTGGCTGTACATAATCATTGCACATTGCCCACGGCCAGCGTGGTAGATCACACAAGAAGCAGTGTTGACGTTGGGTGGATTTCGAAGTGACACCATTTGTATTGGTGACATTATTAGTGACACCGACACCATTCATTGATGCGGCGAACATCTCGATGGCGTCGTCTGGAATCTCGATTTTCACCATGTTTGTTGGTGCAGCCGGAGAAGAAATATGTGTATGAGGGAAAGATGGGGGGGAATCGCCTGACTTTTTTGAATGGCAGAATGAAAGGAATTGTATGAGAAGGAAGATGGATGATAAGAAGGAGGAGGTGGAAAATAGTGAAGAAGGTGAGAGGTTGAATATTAAGACTTTGCTGATAATGTTCGGAGGAGAGCAAAAAAGGTTTATCAGAAAATATGGGTAAAGGGGAATGTATGGTGCAGAAATGATAGGAATGACTAACTTCATGATGTGAGCCGATGAGCTTAGAGATCAAAATGCCAAAAAATGAAACTGGCTCTCAAATGTAAATTCCTCCCCCTTTCTTCACAAATTCTTCGAATTTCCCCCTAATTAACATATTGAAATAGGCAAAACATGTAAATGAAGAAGCTGTCCCAAAAACGCTGTTTAAAATTCCCACCAGCTCATTTTGATGAATAACTTTGCATAAATTTCGCCAATCGTCCCATCCAGAAAAAAACCAACCCGGGACACTATAGAACAAAGTATAGTATCATAATATTATCGATAAGAGGCGAATGATCATACGATATGACGAGAATTTTTTGTTCAACTGATAACAAAAACTAGCCAAATAAATTGTGAAAGTGAAAATTATTGAGGGAGATGGAGAAGAGTTGTTGTCTTGGGTACATAGTTCGGCAGAGGCTTTTTTATCAAATAGATGGTGATAAAAAAGGTGATAATAATAGTGTTAAAGTCCATCGAAATGTTGGACCATTATGCAAAAAAGCTGCACATGACCACAATTGATAAGTAATCAATCAAATCGGTCTGATACAGGAACTGCATTTGATCGGCGGAGTGACCTATGAATGTGGATGGCATTGGAAAAGGAACATGGAAAAAATAAGGCCAATATATATATATGTATATAAATGCATATATATCGGACAAAGATTCTCAATGAGAGGGAATTGGAAGGAGGGAAGGAAGGAGTGTGTGTTGTACACAATTCGACCTTGAGGGAAAAAAGGGTTCAAATGAGAGAAAAAGTAGGATTGGGGGAGGCAAAAAGAGCAGAAACCTGAATGAGGTTCACTTGAGTCTACAAAAGAGGGGGAGTATTTACAATATATATTTATATACTTTATCTATTTCTAGTATAAACATTGAACTGGAATATGACAGATCACATATTGAAGAAGTTTTTTGAGTTTTTTCGTGTAGATACGTTTTTCTAATTTCATTTCTGAAAAATTTCTAAATTGAGCAGACTAAATGGACAGGTCGGAACTGAAAAACTGAATGATTCTGAAAAATATACTCCAAAACTTGAAATATTTGCTCAGTTATTCATAAGAATCACAAATCACAATGAGATTTTTTTGTGAATCATTGAAAAACTTGGAAAAATAGCAACTCTTTTGAGGAAAGAAGAACTATTTGAAAGCTAACAAAAAAAATTGGGGAAGAGTAAAGTAAAACTGTGGGCCCCAAACACAACTAAAACGAAATGTGGTAAGACTCGAGTTGAGTTCACAAACAAGAAACTGGTTTTGGTTGGGGGCCCGCGCAATCGGAGCTCCGAATAGTGGGTATATAAATAAAGTATATATATATATATATATATATATATATATATATATATATATATATATATATATATATATATATATATATAATATTTGCAAAGTTAGAATTATATTTTTAGATCTTCTCTCATAGGTTTCACAGAATACCAGTTGTTTTAGAAAACTAATAATTAGGGGAGAGAGGTTTCAAGGTCTACAAGGCAATGCAAAGCATCACAGTTTTAAAGTGCAAAAACTGGTCAAAAAAATGGATGGTAGTATTATACGTACATTGGGTTGCGCAACCTTCAGTTTTTCGAAGGATATGCATGAATGAGAGGAAAAACCGGTCGATGAAGTAAAACGACGATGGAGATGGAGAAGGAGAGGATTGAACGGAGGAAGAAGAAGGAGGGGATGAGGAAGAGGATATCGGGTGCCCCGATCTGACCTTTGGTATCTTCATTTAACTACGGTATACCGCGGTAGAAGGAATTTGGGAAGGAAGGTAGCCATCTTTGGGGGATTGGCAGATGGAACAGATGGGTGGTTTTGGGATTTATGGGATTTATCATAAGAAACTGGATGTTTTCAAATTATGGGTGGAGCCTGGATGGCTGAGTATCGAATGTAAAAGCAACAAAGTTTGGAAAGTTGATACAACTAGAAAAAACCAGATTTTCATGCATCAAATAACTGTAAAACTAGTTTTAAAAAACAATATTTACAGAAATGAGAGGAGAGAAAAGGTGGGAGATCCAGAATATGGTGGATATATTAACAACCTTAATGAGATTAGGAGGGAATGAATTTCAACAAGCGCATCAGTGGGCAAAACCAGTGACAAGGTGTAGAGAATCCATTGAATTGCGTTAGAAGCATCACACACATACACACACATACACTTGTTCTTGTTCTCTCCCTACAACAAATCCAACGATTTCACTTTCGAATTTGCCATTCAAAACGGCTTTTGCCTCCTGCAGCATCTGCCATCCGGTCATCGTCCAAATCAAAAAGGACACGAAGAAGAAGAAGAAGAAGTGGCGGATACCAGTCAAACGAGTTGGTACCCAAGAGAGGAGGCAAATTTTTTGGCGCATTTGAGACTTGAGGAGTACACCTGGTGGTGGCCAGTTTTCTGTATTCTGTTGATGAGAGGCAAGGAATCCGGTTATGTTGTGGCAAAGTTCCTTTTTTTATATATTGTTGGTTGGAAGAGAAAGTTTAGGTTGGGATGGCATTTCAGAAGTGCTGGATCTAAACCTAGGACATAGGCAGAGAGTAGAATTTGTGACATCTTGGAAAAAACGGCGAGAACACAAATGATCGGGGGGATTGGCAACAAAATGGAATGTGATGCCGTTTTTTTGTTCATTTCAAACAAATTTTCCCGGTGGCTCCGCCCACATTGGCCCCCAAAAACGATAAGTAGGGGTATATAGGAAACAGGTTCCAATGTCTCCCCCCGAAAAAGGTTATCAACTTTTGTGTACATGTATATATGTACCTATTGTTCAATTGTCTCGAAAAAAGATTTACACAAGAAAAAGGTGATAACCTCTCTTGTTTATTGTAACAAATTTTTTAGTGGAAGTAGCAGAAAAAAACTTGATACAACAACTGAGAAGAACCAAAAAATAACAATCACTGAAAACGTTTTTTAAACAGTAATCGGATTTTGAAAACCGGTCTTCCACCAAATGAGCATGTTAATCGGGGTCGAGAGTGTATTTTTTTGAATTCTGAAAGAATCATCATCTCATTTTTCGATCACCGAAAAAAACCGGATAGATATGGTTATCAGCTAATCACGAGATAATTTTCGGGCGCAGAAAAACAGTTACAAAAACTTTTTTTTTATTTTGTAATTTTCCGTATCGAAACTGGTTTTGGTAGGGGCCTATTCTTCGTTTTACTACTCGTCATTCTTCATTTTTGGTGTTAATCAGTTGAAGAGAAGGAAAGAAAGATACTTACCGATTGCAACGTATTTTGGCGATAGTTGTTTGTTTCAGAGATTCAGGATGGTCGTGTGAAGAATGGCGAAAACTCATCAGAGAGGACATGTATCGTATTTTCAATATAATGCAAACGCTACCAAATAGTTATTACTATCATAATAATACCGCAAAAGATGGAGAATAAGCCAACAATTGGTCTTGAAATGCCATCTCGTTTACACCATTCTTTCGGGGTTAGTGACGAGCAATTGTTGAGAAAGATACGGTAGATAGAACCCTAATTTATTACCTGATTCATTGTGAAATGAGGAAATTAGTTCTCTTCACCATACTTAAGAGATGACAGGAAATTAGAAATATATACAATTTGCTTGTTAACTTAAAATAGCTATTCAACTTGGTAACAGAGGTGGTAAGAGATTCAAAAGTATTTATTCCATAAATTTTTTATAGGAATCAACACATTCACGATATAGTGAGAATTGTCTCCACGTAAAAGATGATGTCGGATGGTAAACCGCCATCTTCTGAGCTACAGAGCGGGGACGTCACGTATGAATTACTTTTACATACGAGGCCGTGAACCCAAACACGGCATGGTCGAGACTCGAACTCGATCCCTTAACTGTAGAAAATTATCCTATTTATGTGAAAATTTTAAATCATCCCCTACCAAACATCAAACCATTATCGATTCGATAATTTCTCTAAAAATTCTTATCAGTATCGACACACAAACCAACTGATAAACCATCTAATTTCTATCACTTTTTAGTCAAATAGCACAAAATGAAGGTATTATTCCTTTTATTGGCCATTACGGCTACTTGTCAGGTTAGTTGAAGAACAAAAAAAAATTGAAATGTAAGAAAATGTTAAAGGCTGAAACATGGCTTTCAATTCCGAAGATCGCTCTTCGAATTTCAAAAGCTTTCGGTGGAATGGAAACATTGAGCGTGCCAGAAGAATTGAGAAGTGCTCCACAAAAACCGCAAGTTCTGCAAAAAGTTGAAACACCAAAAAAGAAGGTAGACAAGGCACCAATCAGAAATATGGAAAAAGAATTCAAAATGCCAAATATGAAGCTTGATTCACCATTTGAGGCTGCGAATGAGAAGGTTCAATTGCAACAACCAATTGAGAATATGTTGAAGGATGATTTGGATGATACTCGTTTTGAGACATACTTTTCCAGTGAGCTCAAAGATTCAGTTATTGAAATTTTGGACTCGAGAAATGAACGAGTGATTAATTTACAACCAATGATCAAGGCAGCAGTATCTGAGGGATTCTATGATGATGTAGACTCGGACTCTGATTCCGATGACACTTCCGATGATGATTCTTCGGATAGTTTGGAAGAGTGGGAAGAGACTGTACCAATCTCAAAGTGTGGATGTGTGAAGAAGAGTGGAAAAATTTTTGAATCCAAGTTAGTTTCCAAGTAACTTTTTAATCTATCAAAATTATTTCAGAACCGCCAAACGTGAGTGGGAAACCGCTGACTTCAACCCAACAGATTTGCCAACCGGGTGGGATTGGCGTAACATCAGTGGTGTCAACTACTGTTCACCAACCAGAAATCAACACATCCCAGTTTATTGTGGATCATGCTGGGTGTTCGGTACAACAGGAGCTCTCAACGATCGTTTCAATGTTGCTCGACAAGGTCGTTGGCCAATGACTCAACTCTCACCACAAGAAATCATTGACTGTGGTGGAAAAGGTAACTGCCAAGGTGGTGAGATCGGTGATGTGCTGGAGCACGCCAAGATTCAAGGATTGGTGGAGGAAGGGTGCAACGTCTACCGTGCCACCAATGGAGATTGCAATCCATACAGAAGATGTGGAAGCTGCTGGCCAAATGAGTGTTTCTCATTGACCAACTACACTAGATACTATGTCAAGGATTATGGAAGTGTGAAAGGGAGAGAAAATATTATGGCAGAAATCAAGAAGGGTGGACCATTGGCGTGTGCAATTGGTGCAACCAAGAAGTTCGAGTTTGAATATGTCAATGGTGTCTATTCCGAGGAGAGTGATTTGGAATCGAATCATATCATTTCCTTGACTGGATGGGGTGTTGATGAGAATGGTGTCGAGTATTGGATTGCTAGAAACAGTTGGGGAGAAGCTTGGGTGAGTGGATGGTGTTTTTTTTGAACTTTGAAATATTTTTGTAGGGAGAGATGGGTTGGTTCCGTGTCGTCACATCTAAGTTCAAGAATGGTGAAGGTGACAAATGGAACATGGGAATTGAGAGAGATTGCTATTTTGCTGATGTTGATGTTTCGAATCTCAATTGATTAGAATAATTTTATTTGATTAATAGTTGCTGATGAGATAAATTGTTTGTTGTTTTTTCACATTATACTACAAGCCACCGAATTCTTCTGATCCGGCTTCGGAAGATGTGCATTCAATAATGAATTCGCTGTCTCGATGGATGTCTCCAATTCCTCGTATCCTTCGATACTATTCACATTGACATCTCTCTTGTGATCTGTGATCTCCCAGATACTTTTTTTCAAGCTTCGAGTTAGGAAATAGGTTTCAGTGTCACCACGACCTTGCACATTTATTCGACCACGAGGGACGAACTCAAAACGGCCGGTGGCAACTGCTTTGGTATAAGTCTGAAAAAATATGAGGTTGTCTGGGAAATTGTTTCAGGAAATTTACCCATTTACTACATTGAATTTTCCCAGGTAAACCTAACGACTCCATTTGAGAGGCCATTGTGACAGTCTCACCGAATAAACAGTATCTGGGCATTTTTGTGCCAACTACTCCGGCTATGATAGTACCGGAATGAAGGCCGATTCTCAACATGAAGGGTGCTTTATTGACTGGATCCTGAACTGCTCGACCTTCCCACATCATTCCCAAAGCAACATGGCACATATTTTCAGCATGCTCAATAGTGTAATCTGGTATTCCTGATACTGTCATATAACTGTCTGATACTGTCTCAACTTTGTAGACACCACGAAGAACAACTATTCTGTCTAGTTTGTGGAATACTTCGTTTAGAAGTTTCACAATATCTTTCGGTGGACAGATTGGAATGATTTGTTGAAACGCTGGTAGATCACAAAACATTACAGTAGCCTCATACTCGCACGGCTCAATATGTTCGCCGTTGAGCAGTTGCTTGGCAATTCTAGCCGGTAACATGTCCTTCAATATCATGTCAGTCTTCAGTTTTTCCATTTCCAAGTCCTTTGTCATCGCTTCTAATTGCTCATTATTGGCTTCAAGTTGCAGACTAAAATATCAAATTAGGCCCTAGATATTCCCCAGGAGACATACTTCACTTCAACATCTGACAATCTTTGTTGATTCAAAAGTATCAAATCTCGAGTTGCATCGTGGAGTGGCATGGCGGTAAGACGCATTCCGAATTGCATAAGTTCGCTGATTGAGGTGACGTAAGGAGAGCAGAGGTAGATTATGTGCTGAAAATAGAAAAAAATTACTGATTCTATGAATTTTCAAGTACTTTTTTCGTCGACAACATCTGCATCTGACCCTTCAGCTTCAGATGGCAACCTTGTTGTAATTCAGTTGCTTCATCTTCTTCCTCATCATTTCTTCCATCTTCCAATGTCAACGCATCCAAATGTCTCTTTTTCAATGGTGATGTTTTGACTTGCAGGACGAATACTGCATTAATAAAATTGCAGATGTTCTCAAAATCTAGAGGTATTTGTGGTCGATTTATTTCGAAAATTCTCAAAATTGGCGTCCCTGGTTGCAATAGTTCGTTGGGAATGTGGTTGCTGAAAATTATCTTGTCTGAAAATCTTGATCCAGAAAAGCCCTACTAAAGCTCATTTCCACACTGAACCAATCGGCACGACTCATCCAACACAAAATGATAAGGAAGTGCTCTCGAAAAATCTTGAAGTGTCATTCTCAAATTATCATCATGTGTCTCCCCAAAATCCGGAGCAACCGGTGCCAATAAACTACCATCACTTCCATCCGAATCTCTTCTCGGCTCACCCATATTCTTAATCAGAAACACCACATGCTCCTCGACTCTCTCTCCATTATTCATATGCACACTCCTTTGAGTCCTCCCTTGTACCACCAAATTGATATCCAAACTAAACACCCGTTTCGCCACCTCTTTAACAACTCCCTTGACAATATGATACAAACCGGGCCGACTGGTGAAATAATGAAGTAATAGTGTCCCATCTGGCGTCTCCTCACATCGAAATGATGGTCCACGAAGGTTGGCTTTATAAACCACATGGTCAATGAAATAATGAAGACTATCCAAATTATCCAAAAATCCCTTTAGATTTGGTGATAAGCTTCGCACCAATTCATCCCAACCAATTTCCATTGAATATGTGATTAGAAAACTGCCGTACATTTCCCATACTTGGTCTTTTGTCACTTCTAAAGATATCAATCAAGTCGTCTCCTCGTATCGTTTGACTTACTTAGAACGAGTGCAACACTGTCAACTAGGACGTATGTGTCAGTATCGGAGTAGTAGTGATTGACAATGTTTTCCTTGCCGTTTTCAAAACCGGATCGATCGCTTTAATGAGTTTTTCTTGTTGATGGTTTGGGTTTATAGTGTGTAGATAAGAAACTTACAGTACTTGAATCCAAGTTTCTTCACCATATTTTCGAATAACAAGTTGTCGAATACTCTCATGAATAAAGCCAAACATCGTGTCGTTGAAATATTTTTGTAAATGAGCTTCACCTGGCTCATGGCTTGCTTCGCGTGTCAGGAATACATTTGATGGGTTTATAAAAATTTTATGAATCTTCTTCCTTCATATTTATATATTTATGTGGCAGAGTGAAAAACAAAACAGAAAATCGATCCCTATATATTAGAATGTAGGGGTTGTTGGGGTGCTATAAAACCTGAGCAAAGCATGTATAGGCGGTTTTTGATGATGCAAAAATGGATGAAAAAAGTTATGATGAACACTAAAAGTATACTAATCACAAGAAAATGGCACTGGTCATCAGCAGAAAAAGTTGATTGTCGGAACATGGGGCAAAAAACCAAAAAAAAAAACAAAGATATTATCGTGAAATTGTACCTAGAAAGAAATGGAATGAGATATGTGTGTATTGTGATTTTTTTCTAATAGAATTCTTTCTTTACGGTTATGATAGAACTTTTGAGCTAAGAGATGAATATTTACAAGTATTTAGGTTTAGGCAAATGTTGGGTATTTATCAATCATTGAAGTGAGGTTGAGAATCGGCTTGAATTCGTCAATCATTGGTTCGCTTTGGAACTGAAAATTCAAGTTGGAATCCAATAAAATATTTTCATCCCACCTCATCGGTATTATTCTGATTCTCCTTCTTCTTCCGTGGCTTCCGTCCTCTTGATGAGTTTTGCTTATGTGCGGCCAATTTCTCTTGGAGCTTATCACCACAGATTCCCATATTTGAGGCGCGCATCGCTTCCAGCTTCTCATCCCATTCTGGAACTTCAATTCAAGATTTGAGGGTGGGTTTTTAATGTTAGATGTGTTTTTTTTGGTGACTTTGCTGGTGATATAAATTTGTCTGATTTCCCCGTTAGATAAGTTTTTGAAACTAACCAAAAAAACTTGCCCCACTTCCTAACCCCTCTCACATTTTTTCTCAACATTGTAATATGTTAGTGTGCCGCTTCTCAACCCCTCTTCACCCCAAGACGAACCTTTCAAATTCTTACAATCCGGCAGTGGATGGCACGTGTTCAAGTGTCGTTTCATATTTCCTTTGTAAACTGTCACAAAATCACAATCCTCGCAAATGTAGGCGTCCTGCAAATTCATGTATGAAACTTGTGGTGTAAGTAGTTGGTTTTTTGTTCGGGTTAATTGTAGAAGGACAACAAAAAAAAACAACACGAAAGCTTTTGTCTGGTGTACGAAATTTGAGTGATATAATTGGGTGCTGCACAAATAGACAGATAGTTTAAGAAAAAATGAATCCTTACATCTGGAGGGGTCTGGTCACGCTTATGGCTGCCATTCATAGATTTCTACAATATGAATCATGGTTAAATCATAATCAATCATCAGAAATCAATAGAAACGGAAATATAGAAAAACTTACACCATCATAATTGGAATAGTCGGGTGAGCAAAGATCAGAGCCAGATGCGCCAGGATAGAAGGATGATGATGTTGGTGACATGTGTGGTGACATCATCGAACCAATACCACTTGATCCATCATGATCTTGATAGTCAGTTGAACTAAATCCATCTTCTGTCTTTCTCCTTTTCTTCGGACTCTTTCCTTCTGATCCCATTCTGGGCCTTTTCAATGGTTCAGTATTCTTGCAACACTGATTGATATGTCTTCGAATATTGCCCTTCAAAAATATTATCAAACAACTCTCCCATTTTTTACAAAAAACTTACTTTGTAATGACTGATGAAACGATCGCAATAAGGGCATACCGGTGACATACCATCTTGACCAGTTGTGATTGCACCCGACTTGATCGCAGCATCAGTTCCAGGAATTGGTGGATTTGTACCGGAAGCCAATGCGTCTAGATAGTTTCTGCCAATAATTTCACGACACTTCTCGTTCCTTCCGATATGTCCAGTTAAGCTTCGTCTAGATGGATATACACCTCGACATGCCATACACATAACCCGTTCTTCATCGTTACTCTCCATATCAGTCGCTGACAGATCGTTGGCCAATGGTGGAGTTCCAGATGCTGCCGAACCGCTTGATGTCAATGCAGGACTATTTAACGATGCTTCTTCAGATGGTGAAGTTGTTGAGGCAGAGCTTTGTTGTCGTTCAGATGGATTCACACTATTATTACTATTTGTTCGACTAATATTGTTATTATTTCCATTTCCGACAGTTTTTGACACAGTAGGCCTCAATGGTTCGGGCCTCATCAGTGCTGGTGCGGCATTGATAAGTTGTTGAGCTTGATTTAAAGTAGCTTGAGTGTAGAATTGCTGATTTTGATAGGGATTTTGATTTGGGAAGGTTGGAAGAGCCCGAGGTGGATAGTAAGCTTGAGGCATTCCAGGTATCATAAAGTTCTGTTGACGATATGCAAAAGGTGGATCGAATCTGAAATGAAAATATTCTATTTCCGGTGGTACAGTAACCCATATCACATTTGTGAAATGGTATCAATTATGTTTCTTATCATTTTAAAATGTAACCATTATATGATAACCAAAATTTTACTTCAAAAAGTCTTAGATAAGCTTAGTAGATCAAGAACGTATACTTACCTAACAGGAGGATCATAATTATTGCCAACCGGTTGGATTTGCGGCTGCTCAAACAATATCGACGGTTTATTACCGCCAGACCATTGTTCGGGATAGGCGGGCGTATCCGATAGCATTGCATACGTGGCACTGAACAGTTCGGATGTTCCAGTCACCGAGGTGGATGGCGGTGGTGCATGCCATGCATACGGATCAATGTGTTGTTGACCCGATGACATTCTTGTCTGGAAGAACAATTGTTGAATCAATTGATTGGATTAAACTATTTTGCATTCTGCTGATATGACCTAGAAAGTAGTGGACAACGACGAAGGAAAATGCAACCGAATTTTTTTCTTGCTTTGCCTGCGCGTCGTCAGAAGTTTCGAAGGTGTTAGTGGGAGGATGAGATTCGACCGTAGATAAGGCAAAAATGATAGAGATGGAGTGAAATGAAGAGGCTATTAATTGAAATGAATCAATCAGAAAATGAAGACGTTGAAGATGGAGGGGGTGACGAGACGGAGGGGAGGTGGCTAGCTATCAAAATTGTTTTGATAGTATAAGTTTTTCGAGGGGAAGAATTATGTGGTTTGGTTTCGGCGAAAGTTTCATGTTCCAGTTCTTTGATATGGATTGGTCATAATTATCAGACAAGTGCTTCACAACTTATCAAAGCTTCATTTCGAAAAATCTCACTGTAGTATACGACTACAATATTTCAAAAGCCTCAGATAACCTAAACTGACCTCCCCAATGATCGATTCCAACCGAACTAGTGATATCACAAAAAAATTTTAACAATATTGTTGCGCGTTGCAAAAATCAGTAGCGACTACTTCTTGTCAAGATAGGTATCAGTGGCCGGTGCCCCCGGTTTCCCGCCGGCTACTCTCGCCACTCGGTTCAAGGCCAACCGCCCTCCCACTCTACTTTCTGTTTCTCAAAAGGAAACTTCTCTCAACTGGGGGTAACAGGCTCTATCACTAGCAGTAGAAGGTCAATGGTACTATCTATACCTTATTCAAATCATCAGAAGCACCGGATGCAGTTGACAATAAGTGTTTGAGCATAAACTGAGAATCTGGAAGAAAAATGTTTGGTTGAATGATAATAGTAAAAATCAGAGAAGCAAAAAGCAGCAACAAACGACACAAAAAGAAGACGTCCGGATGTGATGGCGTGGAGAAAGCATGAAGAAAACTAAATTTACTGCCTTCAGAGTCCTCCGGACCAGAAAAAGAAGGGGGGGGGTCCGACATGAACAAACTCACTTATTTGACATTTTCTGTTAGCACCCTCCTCTCTACTAACTCAGGGTCTAAGTATGCTTTTGGATGATTTTTGTCAACTAAGTGTTTTTGTAGTCGGTTGATTTTTTTTCAAAAAATTGTGTGAAAGGTAAGTACTGAGCTTTGAGATCAGCTTGATAGAATGTCAAGTTTGATCTACCTACAGTACCCAAAAAAACCAACAAATAAGTTAAGTTGACAACACGATGCCGAATAAAAAACCGAATTCAGGCATCGTTGTCAATGCAAAATGTGTTAGAGAGACTATGTGTCGGTGTGGGACAGCAGCAACAAAGTTTCATTTTTCGACCATTTCACCCCCGTGGGCCCTCACAACACACACAAAAATAGTATCATTTCAGCAGAGGTTGGAATGGTGTGAGAGACATCGACGAATGGGAAACCGGTTATACGGCCCCACGGCGGGGTGTTAGCAGCCAAAATGTATGAATTGTGTAGCTACGTAAAAATGTGTTAGAAAAATGTTTAGGTTTAAGGGTTTTAGTCGTCGGGTCGTGGGCAACCACCGCCACCTCCGGGGCACGCAACAGTTGCAATCGATGAGTTGAGCGAAGGCCCCTAGATCCAAAGTGATTTGGTGATATATAGAGAGGATAGGAGACAAGAGCACAAAGTGTTACGTTGTAACACAAACCGCACATCCAAGCAAGAGGGGGATGGGCCGATACGCTACGCTACGCGCAAAAATGTGTGTCACGACAGGGCCAACCAGGCAGGAAGGAAGGAAGATTTATTGATTGGGAAACCGAAACTTTTTTGTCATCATGAACTTCATATAGAATCGAGGAAAAAGTTGATGGAGCATATAGCATAGTTGTTGACAATTTAGGGAAGGCGCACTGATGCATAAATTGGGGGTCCTAGACATGGGCCCGCAGGGTTTTTATAGGGCACACATATTTGTGGTGCTCCGGCGTTATTCAAGTTTTTCGTCGTAACCCGTGAGTAAAACGTCAATCATTATGGTTTTGGGCTAGTGATTCTGAATGGGTATATCATTCATCATCATTTGGAATAATTGATGATTCGGAAGTTTTGAAGTTTTCTGGGAATTCAGAACAGTTGAGGGATACTGGAATACTTTTGATCTACTTGGTGGGAAATTGGGATCATGAACCTTTAAAATATCTTGATCCGATTAAAAACGAGAAAGTACAGTATACTGTTTAAAGGAGCATAGTCCTTCTCCCCCACCAGTAGATCAACTATTCATGGAAACAATTGATCTACCGGCAACAGAATTTATTGCCCCCTGAAATTGTTCCAAAAATGGAAGAAAAGGGGGATATGAAGAAAAGGAGGATGAGGAGAAAGATTGATGAGGAGGAAGAGACGGAGAGACAACACGCCCAATATGTACTGGTGATTCAGGTGTTTTGTCTCTTTTTGGAAATTTTTGATGGAATCTGATGAGTAAGATTTTACTTTTGATTGATGATGATTTTGATTTGGGTTGGTCAATTTTTAGTTTTTTCGAGGTTCAGGAATTTTCAGCCCAACAATTAGGTTTGAAGAATTTTAGGTGGATATTCGGATGAACTATCAAATATAAAAATCGGATGAACTATCAAATATGAAAAAATATATTTAAAAAAGTAATGTAATGGAATTCACGAAATGTCATGTTTTTTGGAGTTCTAGAAGTTGGAAAATGACCAAAATGCTGAAAAAAAAAGTTGAAGAAAAATATTTTCCCAGGAACTATTTCAGCCTATTGTTTTCTGGGAATCTGAAATTTGGCAATATGTCGTCAAAAGTTGTGTGAATTTCATGGATCTTGAAATTTTTTGACTTGAAAGTTTTATGAAAAACTTCTAGGTTTTCTATCTGAAATTTTCAGAATCTCGATTGCAAAATTTTTCAAGAATTTGGAAGTTCTACAAGAAAATTTCGATCGAGACCTTGAACTCTAAGAAAACTCACATATTCTCAGAAAGCCACCCAATGAAGCTGGAAATTTCGCTGAAAATGCTCCAAAAACTTTCGAGCTCACTCTCTGGAAAAAATCCAAACCAACCAACAAAAAATTCGTGTATATGTATTTGTGTGTGTGGTGGGGAAAAAATATAGGCGGTTCGTCAACGGACCAGAGTGTATTTGTGTATGTGTGTTTCTGATGGGAAGTATGGGAAGGGGGGGGGGGGCGCAGCAGCCCCCAGCCAAAACCAATTTGCGCCCATCTGCTCTAATACATACATAGGGGAAAATATACAAGAGGAGGGAGGCGAGGAGGGAAAAGCTTCATAGGCACTAGAGTTTTGAAGCTAATAGAGAAAAGTAGAGACATCTTATGGCCGTGCAGCAATGTGAGAGGGTGACAGGACGACACAAGGGGCATTTGGCCAAAAACCTCCTCCCGTCCCGACGATGGACCCCCTGACACTGACGACAAGTACTGGAAAAATTGATAGACGACAAAAAAGCCGCAAAATATATTTTTTTAACGCTAGACTGATTTGGCTTGCCCGTTTTTGAACTCGCGAATTTCAGCCAATTTTGGTCATGGTGGAAAGTTGAAGAGGTTTGGAAAGTTTTCATAAATTTTCAAATAGCTGGAATTCTTGGAATGTTGCATTATTTGGGAAGAATAATTTTTAGAATTCCAATTGTCAAAAGTCCCCGTTTTCCATGAGGGACCCTAAATCCTAAAATGCGGTAAATCTCTGATTTTCTAGGAATTCGGAAATTTTTTGATCCAACTTCTACAGAGTTTCAGAGCTCTGAAATGCACCGAGGGTTGACCTAGAGCTCAAAGACCTCAAAATCTCGAAATGCGGAAAATCGAGCCATACCAAAATCGTTGACCTACCAGCTTTCTGATAAGTCAAATCACACTGCATAGATTTAGGGCATATAAAGATTATGATCTATTCAGAATTCTATGACATTTATAAAGTTTCTATTTGAAAACACTTTTTAATTGAACCTCCTCGAAAACATCACACACAAGGAAATAAAAGTGGGCGGCGATGGCAGTTAACACACATGGAAAAACGGCGAAACAAAAAAGTCATTTTCAATTTTTGCGCATTTCCGAATGAAATGCAGGCTAGAAAGGCGGCAAAAACTGAAGGGAGGCAGGGGCGTTTCAATTGATTGCAATTCATTTAAAATGTAATAGTAGGTAATGTGTAGTGTCGTTTTGCTGTATGTATAAATACTAGTGACTGACTATCGCGAGGCGGCTGGCTTGGCCCCGCCGTCCGAATGAAGAGGGAATAGTAGTAGTATGTGTCGGCAGGGTCAACTACCCCACACCACCACCACATTGCATTCCTTTTGATCTGATTGAATCGGTTTTTGCTGTGTATGCGTCCCACCACCCCGCTGTTGGTTGGGTAGTATAATTCTATTGAAATCATTTGGAATAAAAGCATTTGCATTTACATATCATTTGGTTTAGTGGTTTAGGTTCTGTTTTGGGGAGAGGATGGGTTGAGCATAGAATTTTGAATAGGTTTAGATATTATGATGGTTTGATTTCACTACTTGACTGAGTATCAAATGACTTGAATTAACTGATAACTATCACATCACAAATATTTACAGTTGAAAAAAGTTCAAGGTATTAAAAATGCCAAAAACGGCTAGTAGTAAAGAAAGTGCCCCCTTGGGTCTCAAAACGTTTTTGCATTTCGAAAGTTTGTTTTGAAGTACAGTACCCAGACTGCAAAAACCTATCGAAACCCTGGTGCACACCACTTTCCAAAAAAAATTTTCAAGGAAATTTTAATCCTATCCAAAGTAAACTTATGGTATTCTTGATTCTTAAGTTTCACTTTTACTATTCGACAAAAAAATGATTGTGGAAAAGTCTGAAACTTTGAAAATGTTTACCCTAAAAAATCGCAGTCTTCGCAAAATTAGCATAAATCAATAGATGATAAAATTGACAATAGTACAGTTATTGGTCCAAAACGACCTTTGCATACAATATCTCAACTATAATACCCACCACCCCGTCCAGTATTCGTCCTTCAAAACTAACCATCAACCCCTCTATCTCGTCTCCCATAAACAGTAACAAAGTCTACGAGAGGGGGAAAACTATAAGGGTGCGGTATACCTTATTATCCGAAATAAATCTCACTCTTAACTCAATCCAATAAAAATGTGGCCGTTGATTGATGGACAAGGTTATCAAAAACAAGTCGTTGAGCCTCGTGCCTCTCAAGTATTCTCGAGCCCTCATATAATTGGAGCACTTTATTCCGGGCATATACTCACATAACTTTATAGGTCATATACAATTTTCACGGAACTTTTAGTTTGGAAAAAAAGTAGTAGAAATATATTTATATATGAAAAAGTTTCGCAAAGGACACACACACACACATCCTACCCCCAAAACGCTGGGTAAACACAAAATGGCACAAGATCGTGGCGGAGCACCCCCCTCCATTCCCCTGTCCCGCCCGTCCTCAACGTCAAGGAGTTTGCGTTTAGGCCCTACTGATAGTTTTGTCTTTTGTCGAAATCACTTATCGAGAAACTTAGGAAAAAATGGTAGACAAAAAAGTGAGAGTAAGGTTTATGGAAACGAATATTATTTTTGTCAAATCGAAAAGGTGTGGTGTATGTATGAAATAGGGAGTTGGGAATATTCATGAATAATCATGGAAGGCGAGCCGTATTTGAATAATTCATCGAGTTGCCGGCGGAAAAGTAGTTGGTTGGAGGCCCCGCGACGGGCGCAGGACGGCGAAAATCGTTATAATCTCCATCACTTATCATGGGAAATAGTATGGAAATAGATGTTGGTGGTGGTGACATTTACAGAAAGGCACACACGTCAATTGTTCAAAAGTCAGACTGTCAGTGTAGATTTTTTTGCTGAGGAGGAAATATATGAAGACGGAGCGATAATTAACTATATTATTTATGAAATAGTCCTATTAGATTTTTCAAAAGACCCTTCTAGAGAGTGTGTACATGAGGCCAATTTGATATATTGAACAAAAACTTTCAGAACTGTAAGGAATCATAGAGTTTTTGATCGAAACCTGAGAACGATTTGAGCTTGAAACTTCGGACTGGGAAATTCTTATGGACCGGGTCCTACAAGATTTCTGACTATTTCTGTAATTGACAAATATTGTGATCATACATGATTTTGTTTTCTGGAAAGAGCCATGAGTATTTGAACTTGATATTATATTTTTCGAGCGAATAGAGCCTTCGTTGTAGATTTTTGAAATCATTACCCTTTGTGTACCTTTAAACAGTAGCCTAAAATATAACTGAATTACTGTACTGTTAAAACGCACACATATCAAAATAGCTTTTCGCTTCGAAATAGTTTTGGTGTTTTCTAGAACACGAGGCTCGGTTCGTATGAGAACGATGACAAATGTTCGAATCAAATTATCGAGAAGTTCATAGCAAGCACATAAACCGAGACCCTCTCTGATTTTGGTGAAATAGGGGAACTTTAAAGAAGGAATATTGACAAAAAAGTGTGGTAGGACCCAAACCTAAAGGGTACAGGTGTACCAGACAGACCCAACTATACAATGTTCTGTGAAGTAAACCCGCGAGACAGTGACACACAACAGCCGGTGCCGACATGGAAAAAAAGGTGAAATAAATATCAGAAGAGAAAACACAAGCGATGACGAAGTGGAGGAGAGTGTGAAGAACAAGGGCGACAGCAACCCGGTCGTCGTTTTTTTCCACACGGGTTCTATGTTGTATTGCACAAACGACACGACACACGACAAAACATTTTTCGAAGCACAGCGCGCCCCGGGGCCCCGCTCGAAATATTACAACCCAAACTGTTTCAGTGCCCATCTCCACTTTGCACACTATTTTTCGCCTCACACACACACACACACACACATATCCCCGGAAATTTTACGGTGGTGGCGTTTGACTAGTTTTGCGAAGCCTCACGTCGTTTTGTGTTTGTGGTGGTGCAGATGGGGTTCATCGTGGAAAAAATGGGGGTTTTGTGCTAGAAAATTGGTTCATTAGGCCTTCAGAATATATAAAATTTTTATTATTATTTTCACATGACAGTAACACCACATAAGAATCTATTGTGACGAGCTCCACAAGCCATTTCAGAAAAACTTTTGACCATCGAAGCTTCATACAAGGTCCACATAACATAGCAACTTTCATGAACAAAATGTCCGAATTCGGAGCTTGCTTCCCAAGTATGAAGTGGATATCCAGCCATCCAATTCGATTTCATGAATGATGAGTCGGCGGTCAAGTCAGGATACACTATTTTGTCGTCCTGAGGGCATTTAGTTGGATCACGTGGGGCTTTCATACATTTACGGTGGATGTGACCGGTGATAAGTACAAAACTGGAACTGATGTTGTTTCTACCGATGTCTTGGGCTGAAAGAAATGGTTGTCAGTTTTTGATCAGTTTTAAATAGAAAACTTGGCTCTCCTAAAATATATAGGTCCCTGGTAAATTTATGGGTCCGTCGGTCAAAAAGTAGGTACGACAATCGATCTATGGGCTCCAGGCCGACGGAGCCATATATCGGTCGTCGGACCTACTTTTCGGCAGATCAATTCGCAAGGACCTATTTATTTTAGTTGAACCAACAACATACTATAAATCCATTCTCTCTCCTGCATACTATCCACCCCCATCAATCTTGCATTCGCATTTTCTCTGCATAACTGCCCACCAGTTCGGTAATCGACAGCTACCGGACTTCCGACGATTTTAAGGCAAACTTTCACTCCACCTTTTCGAGTAAACATCTTCCAGTCACCATCAGGACACTTTCCCTTTTCTGTCAAATTTTGATTAAACGGATGAAAACTTATCTAACAAACCCAAAAGACAAATTGAATCCCCTCCATTTTCCTCATATTTCAAATAATCAGCCTCAGTTAATGAAGTATCACCGTCATTCTCATCAGGTGCTTCTTCACCTTGTTTTTGATTTGGTTTCGCTTCTGCTGCTGCTTCCGATATCTTCCGTGGGGATTCTGATTCATTATCAGCCTCACATGATTCTTCGGTCTCTGCTGTTGAACTGATGACTAGAATGGTGATAAATATGGAGAGAAATAGATGACGACGCATTTTTGATATGGACAAATAAGACATGAAATTTGTAGTTTATATAGTAGCTGTAAAACTACAGAAAAATGACTTTATGTGGTGATAAATATTTTTGAAGAGAGGCAAGGGTAGTGATATTAAAGTGTGATTTTTGGAGTTTTTTTGCATGTCGTTGGTATTGGAAGTTCAACAGCCTGCAGAATGCGCCTCAGAATATATACAAATTTTCCCGAAAAAAACTAGAAAATTTATCATTTTAGCTGAAATTTCAGTCATGGCCCACCTTTATGTCGCAAATGGCCTAACTTTCCGGATGTCTCGATAGAGCGCATTTGACAAAATTGAATCAGTATAACCCAAATTCTGGATAATTTACGACTCAATGAATCTTCACATTCCAAACTAGTACGACCCTGAATCAATCCCGGATTTGTATACAACAACTACTAACTGAAGCAACGAGATGAGAAAGTAATATTAGATTCGTTCGTTCAGATAACCTGAATACTCCTATTTTTTGTGTTATATCTTTCAAAAATATCTATATTGAAATGGAAATGTAGATTTAAATCTGTTATACTCCGCCCCATATGTGTTAATTAGTGAAATTTATCCCCCGATATTTTCATTCATTCGATAATTTTTTTATTATGCGGTTTTTACTGTTCCTTTTATTTGGATATCTCGCCGCTGATTCATCGTTTCACCCAGTTTTCAGCCAGATAAGTTTTAAGAGAACTGAAAAAGTAAGTGTAAGGATAGGTTTAGGTTTATAGTAGGATTTACAGGAGTTCCATCCAACTACCATAGATCCTGATGATTCATATGATCCTTTTGATTTAGATGGTAAGTTCTATACATAGATCCTGATATGGTAATATATTCCAGATACTTCGTTTTTCTCGGATCTCTCAAATTCCACAAAAAAACTGAAACTCCATCTAGAAACGGAAAAGTTCATCAAAAAATATGGAGCTCAAGAATTGCTCAATGTGATTCTCAAAAAAGTTCAAAACGTCGTACTTCCGCCTGAATCAAAGTATGCGATTGATGATTTTCTAGATTTTGTTGAAAATGTAAGACACTTATCTAATTTCCATTCACATGTTTTTCATTTAGTTGATCTACAACAACGCCGCTGAAAGAATCGAAAGAAAATTGAAGTTGGATTATTCGAAAGAAAGGAAGATACACGCTGGGGAGACGAATATGAGAAATAAGAAAACGCAATACGAGGAGATAAAGTATCGGAGAGATGCACCGGCATTGACACAATATTCAAGTCCTAACTCTGTTGTTATTGATACAGATGATAATTATATGAATCAACCAATTGAACCAACAAAATTGATGTATCTGACAAGACATGATCCAAGTTTGATCAGAAATGAGGGGGGTGAAATTGTGAAGAAAAGGAGGAGAGTGATCGACACAACATCCCGTGAAATCCGTAGATCACCTGGAGCAAGAAGGAAGAGGGTCAAGACTCATCATATTTCGAAGGATATGCTGGATAGGGTTAGTGTCTTTATTTTGATCCATCCATCGTATTAGAAAAATTAGGCTCTTCGAACTGCTGAAGACAATGCTCTACAAATCGAAAAAGCTAGAATGGTGAAGCGTCTGAAACGCAAGAGACCACATATGATCCTTCGAGCAACTAAGAAACTACCGATATCGAAATTGGAGGAGAATGATATGAGAAGAAGTCCGTTGAAAGGGAAGATTAGTTTCAATGAGAAGGTTGGAGTTAAACCTAACCTGAGCCTAATAGTATACTTTTAGATGTTCCAACTACTTGAGGAGTACGGTATCTCGTCATTCCGTGTTGAAACAGCTGACTATACAGTTCGAGCTTTTGCTGATCCAGCGAAAACGAAATTCTCATCTATGAGCTTGTTGGATGGACCAGAGTATAGTAATACAGTAGTTAGAAGGCAGCAACAAAGACCTGCGTTTATTTATAGTGTAAGTTGGGATTTACAGTAAACCTAGAGTACTGTGATCTACAGAGAACTGTAACAATGACAAGGAAGCCGCCAGTCATACCAGCACCACCACCAATTCGAAATTTGAGAAAATATCGAAAGTCAAATGGAAGGAAGATGAGGAAATATAACACTAGTGAAGAGAAAATGTCACTTGATCGACTTTTGTGATTTTTTGAAGATTTTTTAATATTTCCCAAATAATTTAATATTCCAAAGAAATAATATTTGTAGGAGCTAATAATAAACGGTTTTATTAAATCTCAAAAAAGTTATCCAAAAAATATTACATATTCATAGAAATTCATAGAAAAAGTAGATCATTGAGCAAAAAAAAACTGGGGTGGTTTTTGAGGAAAGATTTGCGAATATTTGTGTATTTGCAATATGGGAATACTGTAGGCATAGAAAATATCATAGGAATACTGTAGTACGCGTATTGCATAATAATGAATAGAAAAATCATAATAATAATTTGAATAGTACCCGGGGTGACTTGAAATCAGAATGATGTGTACGAGAAATGATATTTATACAGCTAATGGAACACCTTCAGCTCGACTAATTTCTTGGATTGGATCCGGGCTGGAACGCTCATTTGTTGGGTTGATTGTCACCACTGTTCGGCGAGGTTTCACTTTTCCGAATCGTGAAGAGCTGAAAATCTTATAACTAGCTACCACATTCCTCTCGAAAAACGCTGCCGAAGAATGATAATATCTCGAAATCCAAAAAATCTATGAAAAAGTAGTCAATTGCAAACTTGTAGATCATAACTTCATCTACAAATTTGCAATTGACAACTTTTTGATAACTGTACTAGAATTCAAGATATGATCATTCTCCGGCAGCGTTTACGGTAAACAGATTAAAAAATAACTCACTTAGGCGCAGCTGGTGGTGGTGTATTTGGTGTACCTGGTGCATTACCGGTTACTGTAACAAAGTATACGGTAACAGTAGTTTTAAACCAAACTACCTTTAGAATCCGTCGTCAAACTACGATTCGTAGATTGTGTTCGATTGAGACGGAAACTTCCACCGGTACTTCGATGCGATAATATCCGACCCAATCGCTGATGATTTTGACCATCGGAATTCGAACTATCGTTACGTTTTCGTCGGATTGATTGTGCTCTGGAACCCCTTTGACACACATTTTTGAGTAGATTTGGGAATTCTATGTACTATGATAGGACAGATTATGTGGTTGGGTTAGTTGAAATATCATTAGGATGGTTAGATAGGATCTTGCTATGAAAAGCTGAAATACCTACCTTGCAAATGTAATTAGCGACGAATCATCATCAATCAAGTTTTCAGGATGTTGACTCAAATATCTTTTCCACAATGCATCAGTGATTTCAGTGCAAAACATGACACCGGCATGTAGGGCTATCATTCGAAGTACTAGCACACCATCCACCTATAAAGCAAATCAGTCTTTCAAAATCTATTATGCGTTCATTTGTTTGCAAGTCGGCGGGACTGTACTCCGAGGACTAGAATTTCATTTCCTTCAGAACGCTAGGCCACGCACCCGTATTTCTAGTCCACGGCGGCATACGATGGACTAGAAATACGGGCGCGTGGCCTAGCGTTCTGAAGGAAATGAAATTCTAGTCCTCGGAGTACAGTCCCGCCCACTTGCAAACAAATGAACGCATAATAGATGGTTCACCTTTAGATAAGTTCGCAAAAAATGTTCGACTTGTTTTCGTTTCTCTTTCCTGAACAACTCCGGCTTGTCTGGATCTGATGTGAGCTCCAAGTGACGGAGAACGAACCGAAAACGATCCCTGAACGAGAAAATGATATCAGAAAGTAGGTTTAGGTTTACCTATGAAACATTGAAATACTAAACCAATATAGCATATCTAAAGTTGAAGCAACAAATAATAATGTAAACCATAACCATATCAAGATGAAGATTTTTTCATTGAAAATATTTATCACTAATACGCACTGAACACTGTGCCTTTGATTGTTGCCCAGTACACGCACTTCGAAGTCACACTGAAATTTCAGGTTGAGATTTTTGGATGTAGATCAAAAAAAAAGTTACCAGAGTGACTCTCGGAAAGTTGCCAGACTCGATCCAAGTCCTACCAAATAGCAAGTCTCGAAGTACACCAAGACCATAGATAGAGTATTCGTCGGTTTCGAGGAACTTGTTGACTAGGACCAAGTTGGTTAAAATGTTACCGACGTACATGATTTTTGTGGCCTATCAAAACTAGAATTAGGAAAATCGGCAAAAAATTGAACTCACTAAATACATGCCAGTCACATAACTTTCATAATATCGCATATTGAAACATTTGAAAACTCGATGAAGTGTGTATTGAGTACGGGATGTTGCGGTATGTTGATATCTAAAGTTAGTTAGATTAGTTTAGTTTTAAGTTGAGTAAATACCTCAATGCCGATTCGATATGTCTAGATAAGCTTTCAATTGTTCTTATCCTATAATCTGGTTCAATATTTTCTTTTTCAGTTGCCATTTGAACTATATCATTTAACCGTATACCTGGAATTTCAAGATTAACTTATGAAGGATAAAGGATACTTACCCGACTTATCACTCATTAATCGCCACATCAAGCAAGGAATATAGTATAGAAATGCTTGTAATAATAGAAAGAATGGCACCCATTGATAATATGATATTTGTCGATATTCCCGTTCACTGATATCAACCGGAATATCTTGATCAATCGGCACCCAATACGTGTTCTGCGCCCAACAGTACATTTCAGTGTATGCCTCCCAACTGGCCGTGAATTGGGCGGGTACCCAACATTCCAGGGGCCGACCACCGAATTGTTTGAAACTAACGAGCACAGCCATCATGATTAGGAAGGAGGAAGTGTAGAAATAAGAGAGACGATCCACGAAATCATCATCTTTTCGATAGTGTAAGAAAGAGAGAGCACTGAAAAAACATTTGATACTCAGTCATGGGTTGATAAATTACCTAAACATATTTTGGAGCACCATGGCTCCAACCTCGACAACTGCGGCGTGATGATACCCAGATGACTCTCGACCGTGTCCTGTAATTTCGAAAATTTTAGGATACCAGAATATTTATATAGTTTTTTGTCTCTATAAAATGTAAATGAAATAGGTTTACTCGCTGCTGCACCGTTCTCCCGTCGACTCCAAAAATGACCAGCACTGCCGGCGCCACGTCTGCTCATGAGAAGCCTATATATTTTGGTATATCACACACGGATTATAGTATAACAACCATATGTATAGTAATATCTGAAGGTATATTCACTCACGTTTAGCCGTCATTTATATAGGGTTAGAAGGAATAATAAATATATGAGAATAAAATGTGTATTTTTTCATTCAAAAATACTAATAACATACTATGTTGTGTGTGTTGCTAGCTGATTATATGTTAGGGATCTAAGAAATGATGGAGAGGGGAAGGAAGATGAGAAAAAAAATGGACGATTTTTCAGGTGTTGGTGGAATTGGATAGGAAGTGTCTACTGCTTCCGGAAGGACATAGACTTATGTATTTATAGATAATAACACTAATTGATTTAGGTTAAGGTTTAGTTCCTTCCTCAAGTATTTGAACTATAAAAAACGTTTTTTCAAACAAAAGAGCCGGAACATTTGGCGAAGAATCAAAAATTCATGTGGTTTCCAAGGCGAAAAGTTCAAAAAAATATGGCGATTATGAATTGCAACAAAAAAGTATAGAAAGAAAGTTGGTAGAGAGAGTGGCGAAACAAAAAAGTGTGTATGATGGCGATTAATTGAAGTTGGTGTGGGGGGGCTCAGGGCAGGAAAAGGAATAAAAACGGGGCTGCCCCCCCCCCCCCCCCCCTATTCTACTCTTCTGAAAACATTGATCTTTTTTTATATTCATCCTTCTTCTTCCTGCGCCTCCCCCCTATACCCTCCTTTTTGCGCCACTTCAAGATGAGAGGAGAAAAAATGTGTTAAACCTAATCCTAAAAGAAGGCATTCCAATTCAAGTATCGCGCCCATCCTGCGTTTTCTCATTTTCTTCTGACAACCCTTACTTTTTTAATATATCACTTTTACTTGTTAATAGCACAGAAACACGTCCTTCTTCCGTCTTTTCTTTTACTGCACTTTAGTTAGTCAACTGGAAAGTTGCGGTTGCACTTTTTTTCTTGAGACAATTGTATGGAAATGGAAGGTTAATGGGTTCAGAACATACTGTGATTTGATCTATGGAAGAAATGACTTATCTAACATTATGTTAAACATAAACTACAGTATCACTTAACTAAGCACTCGGAAGTTTTAGGCTGAAGTTAAACCTAAACTATCGTTTCAGTTGATCGTTAACTGAGTATCAAACGTTTTTCAAAGCTTCAGACCCTTATACCACATTCACAGGAACCAACAAAAAACACGTTATTTTCTTGTTCTTCGCAACCAATAAAATAAATAATTATATACTACATTGTTTTTTCTCCTGCTCTCGTCAAGATTTTCATAAAGATAGCTCACCAAAACGAAAATGTTGGTAGATCAAATAATTAAGAAGAGGGCGGATGTGTAAAGTATCGATATCGTATTACAGTATTTATATACAAAGTTTTTTTGTTGTGTTTGGAAAAAAAAGGTGGGAGAGAGTTTTGGCTCTTCAACACACACGTAACGGATTACGAGCAAATAATCAAAAATTCAAAAGTAGCACATCCTTTGGCCGACACTGACACAAAAAATGGAGGAAAAAGGAAAAGAAGTTGGTATATAGTTGTGTTTGTTTTTTTTTGCCTTCGCGCTTTTTTCTTTAGAAATTATAAGGAGGCCACGCCCTTCCTTTGTTTTTTGAAGATTTCTTTTTTGAGGAGCTGTTTAAAATATTCTGGAACAAAAATATGTTATGAATTAGTAGTGTGAGAAAGGTTTTAGGTTAATTAGAATGATGTGGGATTCTGGAAATTTCAGATATATGAAAAACTTAAGGTAAGTTTTTTTGGATTAGTACCGAATTTCAGATCACTACAGTGTAGTTGTATTCTTTTGTGGTGAGATATTTCATCATTCAATTTTGATATATATTTTCATTAAAAATTCATGTCTGTGCCTTCAATACAGTATCTTACAGTATACCTGGAATCGGTATATTGTATTCAAGGAGCAGGAGTTTTTTCAAGCTCTATGAAATTTCATGAAGCTTTATGAAGTTCTATCGAATTCATGAAGTTCTTTGAAATTCTATGAAGTTCTGTGAATTTTTATAGACAGTTTTCGAATAGTTAATTTTTTTTTCAAAATATTTCAGACAACTTTCAAAACCCCCTCGAAACTTTTTTGTTTTCAACACCAACACATACATTGTTGTACTCATTTCTTCTGCCATCAAAATACAAAATAATTGTATCGTAATTGATTTGTTTTATCATATGACAAGCCTCCTCGAAAACACACATCTATCTCACCTTTTTTAGTTCGGCTTCTTGCACCGTTTTTCAGCGTAGATT
Source organism: Caenorhabditis uteleia (assembly GCA_963573275.1). Classification (NCBI taxonomy): domain Eukaryota; kingdom Metazoa; phylum Nematoda; class Chromadorea; order Rhabditida; family Rhabditidae; genus Caenorhabditis; species Caenorhabditis uteleia. The sequence goes on from OY752137.1 coordinate 20,775,324, forward strand.
GGTGTTGTTGAGCAGATGGCATATCAACTGGAAATTTATTTGGGATATGAATAGATAGATAAAATGATAATAGCTTTAAAAAATGGGGAAATGTTAGAGAACATAGGGTGAGAATGAAATGAGGCGACAAAAACGAACTCACTTTATTTACCATTATTCGATTCTATTAGATCTTGCTGATGCACATGTCTGAAACAGATTTGTAGTTATTTTGTGGATAACGCAGTTCAGTTGGTTGGATATAAACAGGAGAGCACGCCAGAAATCTAATTAGAGATACATGTATAAATAGAGAGACAGAAGGGAGGGGGGGGGGATACCTAACTTTTCATGTCTCGGTTTTCAAATGCATAAAAGAAACGGCGAAAGAAGCACTTCAAACACCTTGCCACGCCTTTTTTTCTTGAAATTTGTGGCTGGCGAGGAAGCCATGGAATGGAGGGAGAGAAGGAAGTTTTTGAAACAATGAAAAACAAATTGTGACGTTAGATATACACAGTTGGGAACAACGTTTGATACTCAGTCAAAGGTCTGAAGGAAGCGAGACCGGATGATTAAAGTGAGCACAAAACTCAATAGAGCACGTTCTGAAACTTTTTTCAAAAACTAGACGATTCTTTGAAAACGTTGGAATGATAGATGAGCAGCAAATGAATTCAGAACACACTAGAAATATTTTCTGGACATCTGGAAGTTGAAAATCTTCAGTTTCAGTTAAACCTAACTTCAAAATACTGAACACCTTGATGAAGCTGTTGACTGAGTATCAAATGCGCGCAGTTATCAGCTAATACTCAACCAAAAAGCATCATCGAACTTTCGCGAAGCTGTCAGCTGAGTATCAAACGTTTGACAAGACTGTACATGCGTTTACTACTCAGCCAACTTATCTAACACTTTTTCAATGCTAGATGAATCACATATCGTAATGAAGCTGCTGGCTGAGTATCAAGCCTTTACATGCGTTTGATTCAGTTTCATTCTGAAAAAAAAGAACAGTCAAAATTTTTCAAGCTTCTGACTGAGTATCAAATGCTTTGTGCGATGATCGAAAAGTTTTGGAAGCCTACAGAGCACCGAATATTTGAAAATGAAGCTACCAAAAAAATATCAAGTTGGAAGAAAATATCGAGAAAATAATATGAAAGCGTTCCTATTGTGCATTAGACGGCATTCCCCACCCAGTATTTTCTCCCGATTTTGACGTTTTTCCCCCTCCTTTTGAGAAAAAAAAATGGAAAAACAATAATCAAAAGAAAAAAGTGAGGAGAGGATGAGATTTATGAATATAATAAGAAGTCTTCTTCTCTCTCCCTCGATATTTTGGACGAAGCCATAAAACTCGGGTTTTCGAAACACATCTTGAAAAGAAATCTTGAAGAATTATTGAATGAATGAATTAGTATGAGGGAGTACGAAGAAAGTATGGCTACTCAAAAATTCAGACCCTTCATCCATTATTCTATATTCAAAGTTCTTTAATTTCTTTTTCGCAAAAACAAAAAATGTGTCAAAAGTTGGATTTTTCGTCGTCTTACTCTGATGTAAATAAACAAAATGAAATAAAATGTGTGTTCTGAACAATTGAATTCAAAGTTGTAAGATACACAATCTGATCTAAGATGAGTAATTTATGCAGAGGAATTGCACGTAACTTTTTCGAGAAAAAAAATAAATGTTGGGAGATCTTAGGTTTAGAGGAAAATGTTTCACAAGGGAAGTATTTAGGGTCACCATTATGAAATTTTCTAAAATTATGGTAAATCATAGAACTCGAGGATCTATGAATCTATGAATCTATGAATCCAACCCTTGCTCATCAAGGAAACTGATCTTGGAAATAATGTACTTCCTTAATCTGATCATCGCAAATTGCATTCTTTGCAAATTATCGGATGTCTGAAACTATCTGAAGAATAATCGGTAGATCAAACAATTCAGCTCGATTCTTTATTTTCAGAAGCGAAAACCCGAAAGTTTCCGTCAAAAAAGCGTTATCAGTGATAAAAATCATATCATCAAATAAAGCGAGATATAGAAAAAAGGTATATACACAGCACACAGCATAAATCGAGATAGGGAATATGAGTGGTGAGGAGTGTTGTTGCCAAGTGAGCTCACGCGGGGTGTGAGCCCGTCTATCGCCACACCCCAACTTCCAGAGAAGGGCGCACCACACATAGGCCCAGTCCATGTTTCCCTTCATCTAATCTCTCTCCCATTGATATCTCCTTCCTAGTTAGTTATTCGCCTCCTTTTCACTTTTTATATTTTCTCGACTCATTCCATAAATTTTCGCTCCGAAGAGACTCCACCCACTTTCTTCCTTCTTCATCGCCTCCTCCATCCTTGGCTCTCTTTTCTATCCAACTACTAATCACTATACGGATAAGATGAGGAGGCACACTGAAAAATTGGCAATGTTGTTTTTTTGTGTTGATAAGAAATGAGGGAAGAGAATGGATGGGATTTGTTGATGAATAATATGAGAGGGGGATATGTCATAATAAATTTATTAAATAGAATACATATTGATAAAAAGATGGGTTTTTCCTTAATGATAACAAAGTGGTAAAGCGGGAGAATGGGGAATTTCGTGGGAAAATAACCATACAAGACAGTGTTAGTACCATGAGAATGACGAGTTTCACAACCAAAAAAAAAAACAAAACACACACATGAAGAGAAGAAAAAAACATATTCCAGAATGATTAATAACAGAGTGATGAAGAATTAGCCTTTTGTAACTCGTGATAATGGTACAAGGATATTTTGATTAATTTTACAGAAGAAAAATCAATAAGTTTTTGGAGTTAAAGCTCGAGACAGAAGTGAAATGAAACCATTATTAATCATGGGGAGGATGTATGTATATATAATAAATAAATGAATCAAAAAAATGGGGGAATGAACTATATACTGGTAAGTTAAAATATCACAATTAGGATGCATAAACCGCTGTTGTTGCACAATTCGATCCGATGAATAGTGAGCTATCTGGTGAACCCGTATCGCGGTGGAGTTGGTGTGAGCTTCCGTTGAAGTTTAGCTCCTGCAAAATATCAATGTTTATTTGGAATTCAAATTTTTTTGTTTTATTGTTTCTCAAAAGTTTGAATTCGGGGGGTTTTCTTAGGTTCACACCTTTCTCCAACCTTTCTTGGTAACGGCGACGGTGTTTTTCGATAAACCACTAATTCCACGACATCATTCGACGCTTTTATTGCATTCATTGCTTCATCTTGAGAAGCGGACACCATATTCCGATCATTTGCTCGAATCAATTTGTCGCCTTCTCGCAGCCCACTCACTTCTGCTGCACTTCCTGGTGTCACTTTTGTTACGAATAATCCACCATCTCCATTGCTTCCCGGTACTGGACCTGATTCTGGTCCTCCGGCGAATGTTAAACCAAGTCTGCAAATAAAAAATTACAAAAACTTATGAAAAATCAAGACAAACTCACTTCCCACTCGCATCTCTTGGTATGACAATCTTTCTCAGATTCTGGTCAGATCCAGAAATCGACAAACTTGTCCTAGAAGCCCCGATCGCCTCTCTGTTAGGCGATTTTACCTCCGGATTGCCATTCGAGAATCTGGAAGCATAACAGGGTAATGACGAAGTTGATATTGGGTTTGTTTCAGTTTGCAGCCACAATTATAGGTTTACAACAAACAAGGAAGAATTGGTGCAAACACATTGGATAGAAAGAACAAAGAGAAGCAAACAAAAACTCACGAAGCATCAATAAACCTTATATCATCTCGATTAATCGAGCTTGATGATTCTCCGAACGATGATGTTGATGTTTTGTGATGAAGAGCAAGTTGACGTGGTTGATCAGCTTCATGTGGAACCATATGACCATCGATTGATCCCTTCTTCACTTTTGGATTCTTTGGATGAGGAGTGTTGTGACGCTCAAATTGACCGATTTGTAACTGAAATATTTTTGGTTAAAATAAAAATTGTTCCAAAATATATTTTTACCTTGTCATCCTCAGCTACCGCCTCCTGTTGATCATGGAAATGAACCTTTGGACCACCCAAGAATGATCGATTCACTTCACCACGATTCTCCAACGACTCATCATTTGTTTCACTGTATTGTGGAAGCAAATAACATGTCAAAACCTTGATGCCAGTCTTCGGATCACGATTTTGTGTCAACTTCAATATCGATTGGGTTTGATTCTCGCTGAGCCATAATGCTTGAAGTTTGTAAAGCACATTGATGGTAAATGGCAGGTGGTGAAGACGATTAGCAGCAACATCGAGAACTGTGAGGTTCTCACATTTTCCGATCGACATTGGCAATTCAGTGATACTGTTTTGACGCATTGATAATACTGATAACGCCGAGCATCCACCAATCTAAAAATACTTTCGATTGGAAATAGAATACAAAACAAAACAAACCGAATCTGGAATTCCCATCAACTGATTTCCATCAATATTCAAAGTTGTCAACTTCTTCAATTCACCAATAGTATCCGGTATGTCCGATAGCAAATTATTCGTTAAGTACAATTCTGTCAACGATTCACATTTTCCAATTTCCGGTGTTAACATCATAAGAGTGTTTCGGTCCGCTTTGAACATTTGCAGTTTGGTTAAACGACCTGAAATCAAGTAACATAATTTTCAGAACGTTATGAAATACATACCGATAGAATTCGGCAATTCAGAAATCGTGTTGACTGATATATTCAAATCAGTTAAATTCTCCATTCTTCCGATTTCATAAGGCAGCGAGAGAATGGTGTTTTCGGAAACATCTGCAAATAAATTATGATTAACAAGCACAAAAAGAAAGGCAAACCTAATTGATCCAAACTTCTACAATCGGCTATACTATTCGGCAACTCGGACAAGTGATTGTTATCGATGAAGAACTCCCTTAGGTTTGTGAGTTCTCCAATGTCCCTTGGCAACGCTTCGATCTCATTTTGGCCGAGATCCAACTCTTGTAATCGTTTCAATTTACATATGGACATTGGCACTAATTTCAGAATATTGTCTCGAGCCTGAAAAGAAACATTGTTAAAATTTAACCTCAAGAATACAAACCTCTAAAACTCTCAAATTCACAAGGTTACCAATGTTCTCCGGCAAAGTTGTTAAATTTGTTTCATTGAGCGATAAAACAACAATTGATGTGCATTCACAGATGCTTTCTGGTAATCTAAAACAAAAAAGTTTACTTTTTTAAATTATAATTAAAAACAATACCTTGTAAATGGATTTCCATTCAAAATCAAGTTAATCAACTGTTTGCAGTTTTTCAATTGCTCTGGTAGGTCAGTGATGTCTGAAAAATGGTACGATTGAAAGAAAAGTTGCACAAAAACTCACTATTTCTATTCAAATTGAGCTCCTGAAGCAGCGTCAAATCTCCAACTTCAGCCGGCAACACCGAAACATCATTATCCGAAACATCGAGGATCCGAAGACGATGTAGTCGGAATAATTGTTTTGGCAGTTCGATGAGGTTGTTCGTGGCTAGAATGAGCTCTTCAAGTCCGCGATATCTAGAAATCTTTGAAAGTTGATATAGAAGTTTTCCGAAAAAATCAACTCACCGATAAATGTCTTGCGGTACAGCTGCAAGATTATTCTGGCTCCTATCGATTACATCAACTTGTCGGCTACAGCCCATCGGTAGGCAGAAGAACGACGGCATCCCCGATTTCTTAAATTATTGAGCACAATGATAACCCTACAGCCGTTCTGAAAATCAAACAGATCTAATCGAAAGTGCTAAGCGGCGATAAAAACATACATATAAGATGTGAAAAAAGACGGAAATATATAAATGCGAATATAGAATTCAGGAAGAAAAAAACGAAGAAATATTGAAAGCTAGAGTGGGGGGAGAGAAGATGAAGAAACTTGCGGGCGCCGGTGCCAATTATAAAAGATTCAAGAAGGATGAAATATATTTTCTATTCTTTTCCTCGCACATTCACACCAAAAAAAAGATGATGCATCAATTCAAAAAAAAGAACGAGGGAGAGAAAAATGAGTCATTGATAAACGACATATCGACTTTTTTTGCTTCTCTTTTGCCCAAAAAAAATTATGATAAAAATAGACATTTCTAATGTGCAAACTTTGACGAGCAATGTGAAATAAATTAGTGGAAGTGTTTGAGGGAAAAAAAGGAGGCGAAAGAAGAAGTGTCTTCATCTCTATGAACGATAGATTTTTCTGACTAATAATCCATAATAATCCGTTATTTTCATACAGAGAGAGAAAAAGTGGAAAAAATAACAGAAAATATATGATATGTTTGATCTTTAACATACCGGCGAGCGAGTTTGGTTTGCATAATGATATGGTGCCGAAAAAATGTATGATGGAAGGGAAAAATCAAAATCAAAACAATGATGATTTTTTGTGGAGAGGGAGATGGAAAATTCACAAGGGAAACACTCCCATATTCTCAAACTTGGGCAAATCATAAAATTTTATTTTATGAGCTTTTTTTAGGCGAACGCTATAAATCTGTCGATAAGAAAGGAATCGCCGATGTAGTTGTAGGAAATAAGGTTTGATTTATCGATTTGTACATGAAAAAGAATAGGACCATTCCGAAATGCCTGTTTCATATTCAGGATGAAATAGAAGCTTGTGTGTTTTATTTACCTAGTGTATATATTGACTATCTACTATTGAATTCAATAATATTGAATATTATGATTTGGTGTGAATCACATTCCCCCCCCCCCCCCCCCATAAGCAAAAAAAAATGAAAATCAATACAAAAAAAGTTGAGTTGGAGAATGAAGCGAAAGAAATGTTACTGTACGTATAAAGGTATAGAGGAATAGAGGTTTGGTTGTGTTGTATGTGCTGGTAGATGGGGGACACTACCTACCACGCACAACATACGCATATATAGAGAATAGACGGACAAACAGACGACAGTCCGCCACCACCACAACCCCTCAAACGGCCTCCTTTTCGACCTTTTTACCTCGCCCCGAGCGCGGAGGTAAAGAGAGGAAGAGAAATGGAGACACCGGGTTGTTGATGGTGGAGGGCATACAAACATATAGATATACTTCTATTGTAATTAGTTGTGCGGGGTGGTCCCGGGGTGACGTGTGTAGGGAACCGATGACGAATCCAAGGTGGTTTCGGCAGATAGAGATAGGAATTTATGAATAAATACAAAACAAGTACGACCCCTCTTTTTCTCTTTCCTATGCGACGGAAAATCATTAGCGATAAGCAAACGGCCATGAGAATTTGGAATGTGTTGGCTTGGTGTGAAATGGCGAGGTGTTTTGAAGGTGAATTAGTTGAATAGGATAGACATTGGATGTTCAATTACAAAAGTCATCGAAAAGCCGGAAAGATTAGAATGAAAATTGAAACATGTGGGATGTGAAAAATTGAAACAAGAGACTACCTGGCTCGCTAATAAAAAGTCAATCAAAGTGAGTCATTTCGGCAGGTAACATCTTTTTTATGCGAAACGAAATTCAATGGGTGTAGACAAATGATATCCGGTTAGAAAATTAGGATAACAATTAGCATGTCATATTACATAATACATACAAGATTTTTGAAAATACAAGCAAACGGAGTTGGTAAACTTCAGTTGTCCTTTAGAAATAGACATAACTAATGTGGAAAAAGCGAGTAGGTATTAGTTTTTAACAGTTATGTTAGTTTCGAAAAAATTAAATAATTCCTATTGAATTTAGAACAGAACTTGAAGAACTCCGGAGCTCCGGTTTAAAAGAATTCAGTTATCCGCTTGAGTTTATAAACGACAGATGCTTCGGTAGGGCGCGGTTGCATTACTTGTTTTTTCTTTATTATGCGTTTTGCTGAAATTGGCTGAAAAAGCATATTTTGGTGATTTTTCTAAACGAAACATATCAAAGCCTAATCTTCCTATATTGAATTACCTTCTCCGTCATTTCCTTCCATTTTCATGTATGTTTACGCTTCATTTTCACCTTTTTTCCATCTTCCGTAATAGCTTTGCCACGCTGAAATCAACTTGATAAATAACATGGTTGGTTTAAATTAGGAAAACGGTATGTATTAATTTTGCAACTATTGGTATCAAAGAACCTATACCCAACCCTTGTTGATCGGGTGCCCGCGGGCATTGAAAAATGCCCGTACTGTCTGCGCTCTCTCGCCCGCGCACACTAGTGGACACTCTTTTCCCTTCTCTAACTGTCTAAACCTCCTCCCAACGGGCATTGAAATGCCCGCGGGCATGGAAATTACAAGGGTTGCCTATACCATCATTTTGTTGCGATTTCAGTTGCATTTTTCTGCTAAAAATCTAAATTCCGTGCCGTCGCCGTGATCACGCTCGGCGTTTGACTGAAATTTAGCTAAATCTCACATTACGCTCGAATTCCGAGAACGGTTTCTGATTAATTTTGACCGTTTAATTATAAACTACCTTTGTGATCATTATCTTTCATTTCTGTATTCATCTTCGTTGTTTTCTAACAATTATTTAAATGCCGTTATGCTCTGTTCTTCCGCTGACGACTAACCTTAACGTTCTTTAAAACACATTAGACTCAATTTCTAAAACAGTCTTTTATTACGTTTTAATTCTTTAGTATTGGACAATCTTTGGCAGCATTTTCTTTTACTTTCAAATAGATTTACTTTGTGTTTTGCCATTAGTTGAATGCCGTTATTATATGTGCCAAACTAATGGCTAGGAATAAAGCAAGTGCGCCCCTGGGTCTCGACGCTTTTAAATTCATTTTGAACGTAAATACAGTAGTCGAACTGCAAAATCGTATCGGGACCCTGGAGCGCACTTGCTTTATTCCTAGCCGTTGGTTTGGCACTTATAATATTTGCCGCGATAGCGCTAATAACTTGACTGAAACCACCTTAAATTTTACAGTAGCTTTAGTTTTGAGAACGGCCCTTGTTAATATTGTGAACTTTCGGATATAAAATATCAATGTTATCATTTTCTTTCATTTTGAATTTAATTTTCCTACTGAAATTCCAATTACTAAAAGGACGGCATGCGCATTGCTTACTTAACGTTTTCCTTAAAACGAACTTATTTAGAAGCACAAATAAGCAAATTACTTTGATCGAATAGTTTTAAATTTAATCATTCAGTATTGAACTACCTCTAGAATCATTGTCTTGCATTTAAGAAATAATTTTCTGAGTTAAACCAACTTTATAATTCTTAACCGCGCTTATAACACACATCGCCTAATCCTATATAAAATGGGCTAAGGCTCTCTTTTCTAAGTACGTAATATGTTAAAATGAAAACAGGAAAACCTAAATTACCTTTCTTTTTCTTTTACTTTGAACGTCGATTTTCTGACAGTGTGAGTGTGAGAATACATTCGTTTTTTTTTAGCTGGCGTCCGCGGAAAAACAACTAACATCAACTCAAGAAGACTGCCAATCTTGTCGAATTATAGGAACTGGCAGGTGAATTTTTAATGTATTTGTTTCTGTGAATTCAAAAGTGTTGTTTATAGTCTTCTTGGTATCGGTGGGTACGTCATCTACGCTACCCGTCCCATTGGCTATTATGCCACAAGACCGGTCATCAGAACATTGATTCGGTCATTATCAGTTAGTAAGTTAATTGTTCTTTTGTTTCAACTAAATAGTGTATCGATTTTCAGTTCCACTATATTGTTCAATAGCCCGGTTTTCATATCTCCCACCTTTCGAGTATCTCGACCCGAAAAATGCTCCAAAACATTAATGTAAGTTCCATTTACAAGAATATATTCCAAAACAGAACTTGCAGATAATATACATCATGGGTGTCTCAGGGTGTGGCAAAAGTACAATTGGTGAAGCATTGGCGAAACGTATCAAGTGGAAATTTGTTGATGGCGACAACTTTCATTCAATGGAAAGTGTTGAAAAAATGAGTAATGGTAAGATATATTTTGAGCAATTATTTCTATTCGAATCATATTTCAGGAGTTCCATTGACTGATGATGATCGCTTCCCATGGCTCAAAAAGATCAATTTGTTTGCGAAATCCCACAACAATTGTGTAATTGCCTGCTCATCACTGAAACTCATCTACCGCCGCATCCTCACTCAAGACATAAATGCTCAATTTTTTCTACTCAATTTGAAAAAGCAAGTTTTTTTTTCCAATTTTCCTTTCTTGGATAACAAGCAACTCAAATTCGGTTCACTTCCCGTCTCAAAAGAAACAACTCTATTTTCTTTCGCCTCAACAAAGTATATTTTCCAGGGACATTCTTCAAAATCGTGTATCCACTCGTCCTGGTCACTTTATGGCACCACAATTGTTAGACAGTCAACTGGCCACTTTAGAAATGCCAAAACAGGACGAAACTAATGTTATTATTGTTAATAGTGATACAAATGTTAATAATATTGTTGATATCATTGTTGGACATATTTTTATTGAAAATAAATAAATAGAAACCAAAAGAGACAGATCGGGTGTTGAGAAAAACAGTGTTTGACGAGAAAAGTAACAGGGAAAGAGAGACAATTAACAAGTCTAGTTAAATAAATATTATGCTTATATTAATTTAGTCGATATCACGAGAGTGAACTGGATGTGGCAATGGGATGATTGATTTCCGTTCTGTATCCCGTGGTAAGGCTTTCCTCATGTCTGAAATAGAGATTTTGGAATTATTTTTGGATAAGGAAGCCACTCACCATATGCATTTTCGTCTCGTCCTCCCGTATAATATTCAATAATCTCTCGGTAGACCACATATCCAAGATTCTACAAATTATGTCATATTGTTATGTTCACATTCGCTAATCTCCTTACCTTGTATAGCTGAATAGCGCTATCGTTGGACTTTCTCACAAACAAATCGACGAAATATGCATTTTTCCTGGAAGGAAATTGTTATTGAGGGATTATGAAAATGTAAAACTCACTTTTCAGACATTGTTTCCAAGTATGACATCATATTTTGAGCAAGACCCATTCGACGATAATCAGGAGCCACTGAAACTGCTGTAACGTGCCCGTGCCAGTTTTCGTTGTGTCCTTCTGCTTTTCCCATGACTGCAATATACAGAATCATATACGGGTTTCGATGAAACATTGATGCCAAAAGAGATTACAATAAATTTTTAATTCATTCCCTCGCGTCATAATTCTTGTGAATGAAATTCATTTTTTATTTCCGAATCATTCCATTTTGGTAAGTTTAAAGATTGAAAATTACTTACTGTATCCCATAATTTCTCCATTTGGATGCTCGGCAACTTGGAAATATTCTGGATGATTGACCATGTAGTAGAGATAGAAATTGAAACCATACTACAAAAACGCATTTGATTAGTTTGAATATGTTCAAATAACTCACAGTTTCTGTGTTCAAATCCAAATTTACGTTGTTGAACCGGTAGAGGTCTTCAATATCGAATTCTCGAATCGTCGTCATTTTCAGCAAACTACCTGGAACAATAAGCATGTAACGTGTTTCGAAATAATTGTAGATTGTAGCGAGGAAGTATATTTTTATGAATCGAGCAAAAAAAGTAAATAAAAATCGAAAATCGCTCTGCATATTTCAATTTAAAAACAACGCTCAAAAATTGAAAATAATTCATACAGGCACTACGGTATGCAATTCTTCACTTTTGCCCGTATGTGTTTGCGTCTTTGGCCACCGTAAACCAACTATAAATCAAAAATGCACTTGTTCAAATTTCAATTATTTTTCATGTCTGCTTTCGCAATTTTTCGCACTATACGCTAGCGTTTGGTTGATCGCATGGTCAACGCAAACAAACATAAAATCGATAGAGAAAAACCAGCGCTCCTCCAGCCACCCTTTCACTCTCCAAGATTTCCAGTTTCTTTTCACTTTCCGTAACAACACTCTTAATTTCTGTTTCTTTCACTATTTTATATTCTTTCAACATTCAGGTGACTACTCGACTGGATGTTGATTAACGGAACAGTCCGCTGACTTCGATTATGATAGGCTATTTCATGTAAGTAGTAATTTGAGAAGACCTAATAATAACAATGACCGATTTCAGCACTTTAATCCAACCATTTCTGCTATTTATTTCACTTCTAGCTCTTGCGGTAGTCATTCTTCTTCCAATTCTTGTGTTTTGTCTTCCGCATTACACACAATTCATCTTTTTCCTCAACTTCCGTGAGTTTTTACCAGTTTTCAGCCAATTCAATCCGCTTGTTTCCAGGCCGTCTTCCAAACACCGACTACCTCAATCTTCCATCAAACAATGTTCAGTCCCTTGGCAGATCCTTCTACTTGGCTGGATCAGGCGGTAAAATTGGCGTATGGCACGTTTTGCCGAAAATACTCTCACTAGAGTATCGAACGAATGGAATTCATCCGACGGATGAGGAAATTGAAGAAAAATTGTCTAGTCCCAATCAAAAGTAAGTTATTTTGAAATATTGCTCATAAATATTGATTGCATTGCAGAATTATTGTTTATGCACATGGTAACTCATTTGACCGGACGTTTTACCATCGAGTGGAATTATACAATTTGCTGAGCGAACAGAATTACCATCTTGTTTGTTTTGATTATCGTGGTAAGTCGTACATTTTCTAGTTTTTGATTTAAAGCAGCTGATTAATGACTTTCAACACAAATCAGACAATAAAATTTATTTATGAAGTGAAATTTTCTAGGTTATGGAGATTCTGAAGGATCACCAACGGAACGAGGTATCATCAGTGATGCTCGTAAAGTTTACGATTATGTAAAATCGAAATCCGGCTCAAATTGCGTCATAGTATGGGGACACTCGATGGGAACTGGGTATGTTCAAAGTTTTATAATAGTATATTCAAAAAAACCGGCTTCAGAGTATCATGTAAGCTGGTCAAAGACCTTTGTATGGAAAAGAAGCCGCCAAATGGTCTGATCCTCGAGTCACCGTTTAATAATCTAAGAGATGCTATCACAAATCATCCGATCTTTAAGGTATATAAAATTTTCGAATCTCAAACATTTATATTTTCAGATGTTTTCATGGATGAATGATTTGATGGTGGACAATGTGATTATCAGGCCGTTGAACAGTGTTGGATTACGAATGTTATCAGACGAACGTATCAAACAGTGAGTTTTCTTCTTTTAAAGTAGAATGATGATTTTTTCTCAGTATCACATGTCCCATCATCATCTTACATGCTGAAGACGACATGATCTTACCGGTAAAATTAGGTAGAGCGCTTTATGTAAGTCGATTTTAATTTTAATTTTCAATAAAAAATGCTATTCCAGGATTCGGCAAAGAAAGCGGATTGCAACATCGACTACAAAGAGTTTCCATCATCAGACGAATTCGGACACAAATTCATCTGCCGGTCGCCTCAATTGCCAATAATTGTGAATGATTTTGCCCACAAATTGAGCTTCTAATGGGAATTTTTCATCCCATTTATTGAACGTGTAGTTACAAAAAATAAATGTATTTTTTGTGAAATGTGCTCCCTTACTTTAAAAAAAGAACACACACAACAACACAAATCATCATCAAAAATCGGGTAAAAGTATATAGTAGATACATTTTTCTTTCTTTTCCTTCTTCGTCCATAATTGTCGGTGCCGGAAACGCGAGCTCCATTGTGCATTGCCGTATATATTTTCCGCTTGACCAATACCTATTTTTCTTCTACTAGTTGCTTTTCTAACTGACAAAATGATACAAAATGTGGCGGATGGAATGGCAAATATGTTGCAAACTGGTAAGTTTAGGTTTAGCATCGATTATGAAATATCACCTCAGCTGAAAAAATACGCGGATGGAAATTAGTGCAAAAGACATTGCCAAGGATTATCGAATATGGAAGAAGTGAGGGAATACTTCAAGTTAATGTGGTATTGAGGGATAAGTTGAGAAAAAGGCTATATGTTATTATAGCAATCGAATGCATTCAATATAACAGGAATTGTACAAGCTGCACAAGAAGAAGCACATACGCAAAAGGAACCAAGGTCCGGGGATAAGGTTAACCTCCCGACAAATGATATAACAACAATGCACGAGGCAATACCCTTTCTTCCAGTTCCTGTAGCTATTACTTGTCTGTTATTCAATATTTTTATACCAGGATCGGGTATATTTTAGTCTTCCTTTCCTTGCATATCCTGACAAACTTTAGGAACAATAATATCAGGATTCTCTGCATTATGCATGGGTCAACCACGAATAAACATGAAGGAAGGTCGAAAGTTGATAACATTGGTCGTCAATTTATTGGTTGGAATATCACAGTTTTTTACAATAACATTCCTGTTTGTTGGTTGGTTTTGGTCGATTGCGTGGGGTGGATTGTTGATTATTCATTCAAGTACGTTTGATACTCAGGCAGCAAACAAATAAGGAATATTTAGTGCAATATCGTGAGGCGTTACAACAACGGAGGCAAGAAGCGGTTGCGACTGCTGCAATTGAAGCTCTCACGAAAGATTCGATTCTTCATAGGAGAGATGTTAAAACACTTGTTAAATCACATAAGAAATCGAAAAAATAATTTATTTATAAAAAACTTTTATGTAGATTTTAAATTATTCTCACTAGAATTCGTCACACTACCCGATGGACTAATAGGTGCAACTTTAACCTCCTCATCCGCAAAAACAATCGGTGATGGCATTCCAGGTGACGCCAATTCAGGCGATGCAATATCTGGTGATGGAACTGCTGGTGAATCCTGAAGCAATGGTGAATGGGCGCCAGTCTCCATATCTTCCTCAGCTTTTTCGCCATATGTTTTCCCGGTTTGGAACATTGCGAGTACATCGAATGTGAATGCGGAAAGGACGAAAACGAGGGTTAGAAGAGAGATGATGAAGTGGATAACATGGAAGTATGTGTACTTTTTCTCACCAATTGGGAAGAATTCTGCCTGCAGATATTCAAATTTTCAAAAAGCTGAAGTTTCAAAAAATATACCCTCGGATGAATATAACATTGCGACAATTCAGGCGTCTCTCTTACACAAACATTCTGATAATTAGCCGATTTATGGCATTCGCCTGCTTTTCGACACCCAAATCCGATGATTCTTGAGCTTTTCAAATATCGATTCTCTGGTGCAATAAATGTGTATTTGAGACCCATTGGCTCACAAAATGCTCCGATATATTGAGGTGGAACATCTTCATTGTATCCGCATGACATTTGAGTTTTGTAGATTCGTTTCTCGTATGTCGAATTTATTTTGAGTCCGACATCTGGAAAACTTGAAAGTTTTAGAAAAGTAGCTGAAAAACTTACATGGCGGACAACACCGGCCATTGTAACAAAATCCGCCTCGACAATCTTGTCGACATAGGAATGCACCTCTCAATTCAGTAATGCCATCAGAACAAACTGCCTCTTTTCTTGTTTTCTCTTTCAATCGACAACAAATGCCTTTCTTTGAGCAGAACCGTTCACCAAATTCCTCATCATAACGATGCATTCGACATTCGGCTGAATTACGACAACGAAATAATGGAAGTGTCACTTCTGATGGGTTGACTGACTCGCCATCACAAAATTCATCGACTGTGATGTTACATTCAGCGGTGGAACTGGAATATTCATAGATTCATAGATTCATAGATTCATAGAGAAAAAGTTCTAAAGAAAACTTACATAAGCTTGGCATTTTCTAAAACTTTAACAGGAGTCCCCCCTCCATCACAACACGCATGGAATCCTTTCGCCAAAACATCTTCCACAGAGCATAACATTGCAGAAACTGTAATTTGATGATTCATCACTTGTTGTTGTTGTTGTCATCAAAAGGGCAACATTTTCTTTCCTTTACTCACCCGTTGGTTCTTCATCACATGTAATTAGATTACCATTGATTAACATAAAGATAATAAATGGTAAAGATTTGTTGGAAATCATTTTTCAAACTGATAATCTGATGATTGAACATTCATTGTTGAAAAGTTCACGTTTTCAACGAAGATTAGTTGATCTTATAAACCAATTGTTTTTGATTCGAATATGATCTGCAAAAATAGTGACAAATCAATATGCAAATTTGCCTATTCCCTAGGAAAATTGAACTTTTCCCGGTTTCCTTTTCATCATGAATAGGTTTAATGATTATATTATTATTATGATTCGGAAATGGTCATCTATTGGTTTTCAGCTAAAACATGACTAAAGTGGGAGGAATTTATGCATGTTGGGAAGGGTATATAGGTAACTGATGTATGGCAAGAGATACTGATGTGGCCGCTTACGAGACACAGAAGATGAACACATTTGGCGATTTTAACGAATCAAAATGAACTTTTATCATGTTTTGTCTTTATACCTTTTTTCATTATGTTGGTGAAAACTAGTTTCTTATTACTTCACCTACCCCAAACGGAGACAATTGTATCCATAACCGTTTCTTACACGCCCACAATCAACCAACAAAAAAATGATCATATAAAAACCCGCATGATATAAAAATTCGGGCCCCTCCTCCACTTTTCCGCGTATATATATATATATATAAGAATAGTTTTCAAAGATCACTCTCATTTCAGAGATGACATGTCAATCGACTTCATGGCGGAATGTATACCTTATGGGTGTGTTTTCACTGATTCAAAATACCCAATATTCAATCTATCTTACTACAATGTTCTCATATCTGAAAAAGTTAGATAGTACGGCGACGGAAACACAATTTGGTTGGATTATGGCGACGTCGAGTTTAGGACATTGTGTTGGTTGCTTTTTGTTAGGATGGTGGAATAGTCGGACGGGAAAGGTAGGCCAGTAGATCAAATTCATACCGAACCTTGATTCTTCCAGAGTGCACCATCAATGTACTGTGGCTTCTTCCTGATGCTTGCATCTAACCTGGTCTACCTACTCATCGACTTCATACCTTCCTCATATGTTGTTACAACTATGATGATATCCAGATTACTTGGAGGTTTTGGAATGGGAAATTCGAGTCCAATGAGAACTTGTGCCTCCCTTCATTCCACTTCATCAGATCGTTCCAAGGCAATGGCCTCCCTTTCCGGTGGTAGATCAGTTGGTACTGTAGTTGGTCCAGGGCTTCAGCTGTTGTTCTTACCACTTGGAGAAGTTGGATTCAGAGTTTTGCCGTTTTTGTCGCTTCACTCGAATAATGCACCAGCATTCCTTGGGATCTTACTAACTGCTATTGGTATTATATCACTGATAACATTGTTTGATGAGGATATCGAGGAAGAATGTGATAAATTGGCAATCACTACAATTGAAGATCCAAATTCATTCAAGGAAGTGTATCCGGAACCGGATAAATTGGCTATGATCATTTGCATGTTGACTAGATTTGTGCAAAACTTTTTGCAAATTTCGATTGAGACATTGGCTCCAGCAATGCTTATGATGATGTTTTATCAGTCGAGACAGCAAGCTGTTGCAACAATGGCGACAACTTACCTAATCACTGGATTTATTGCTACAGTACTCTACCTTTTCATCATCTTCACACCTCTTTCACAATTGTAAGTCACGCCAGATATTGAAAATAGTGGAGGACGCAAAAGTTTTCAGCATCAAAAACAAAATCTTCAACGTTCTCGTGCTCCTGGTATTCGTCCTTCATATGGTTTTAACCTATCCATGGCAATTCTACAGTAACTATGTTTTGGAGCAGGAGTTTTCTAATGGTATGGGAAAACAAAATTGGTCATGATGAACAGAAGTATTTCAGAAACATTGATAGGATGTGATGATCAATTGTTCAAATGGTGCGCCAATTTGACAGTTGCACCGGAATATGTATGTTCATATGAAATGGAGCTAAACCTAAGAAAAATATTCAGATATTCTATGCCTGTTACATTCTATCATTTGGCTTCTTCATGCCATTCCTGAATGTTGCCAACGCGACACTTTACTCGAAATTATTGAACCCAAATAGCCAAGGTACCCAACAAAGTTTGTATGATATTTCAAACACCATGGCTAGAATATTTGCACCAATTCTTATCACGTAAGCAGTCTCTCAACACAGTAAATACCCACTACCGTACTTCCAGTCTGATCTACATGAGTTACGGTCCTCGCCGTGCATGGGAATTCCTTTCCCTAATCCTATTGTTCACCTCATCATTATGGATGATATTCGACAAACGACTAGTACCGTTGAAACCAATTGGCGTCAAACAAACATTCGACAATGACGGATTTTCATAATAGTTTTTTATCTATTATTTATTGATACTTATTCGGGTATAGGAGCGGAATTCGCTTTTTTTTGCTTCATTTTACGAGTGCAATAAAGTTTTTATGGAAATATCATATTGATCGGGTAGTATTTGTTTCCAAGTATTTACTAATCCCAACTTTGGTCTTGCGGCAACCGAAAATCCTTAAAAACTCCTTCCGAATTTTGTCATTCATGGTCAAGTAGATAATCACCGGGCAACCTAAAAAAATAACACTTATCAAATGTTAAAAACTTCAAGCACCATGGTTAATCGACCAAAAAATATCAGCAGTGATAACAAACCAAGGTGGTCGCGCGAAATATAAAATGATAGAATATGATGTCGCGGCTGCGGTATTGAAGAAACATATAATTGAGCATTGGAAGAATATCTGAAAAAAAACAGCAAAATAAAAATGAATAAAATATAAAAGTCAACTTTTTGCGAGCCATTACTCCTGGTTGCTTGAATAGCCTTATTAGCAAATATACAGTATATCGTATATAAAGTGCATACCAAAATGATGAAGCCCAAGTTGTTTGGGTTATTTATGGGGTTGTAATACTATAAAATTCTATATTTTCCACAAAATATTTTGAATGCAGTACCTCATAAGCAATATATTCATCATTATCCTCAATAACCAATGGATCAGTTATCCATGCCATAACATTGGAATTGAATAATACTGGAGGGCTATACCAAAAAATATATTGACCATAACAGAAGCATATCAACATTGGGA
Organism: Caenorhabditis uteleia; assembly: GCA_963573275.1. NCBI lineage: Eukaryota > Metazoa > Nematoda > Chromadorea > Rhabditida > Rhabditidae > Caenorhabditis > Caenorhabditis uteleia. The sequence goes on from OY752137.1 coordinate 20,794,256, forward strand.
TAAACACTCGATTTCTCTTGAACAAGAATTCGGAAAAGTTGTGACAAACAACATCGGTGACTCTGTTGGTTACTAGAAGGATTGTGGTGACACTTCCAAAGAACCAAGAGGCTGCAAAATCTGGAAATTTTCCGATGAATTTCCGCTAGTACTACTTTCTCCGATGGCTCCAAAGATGTAGATGAAAGTTGGATAACAGCAATATACAGTTCCTTTTATGAAGAATATACCACTAGTGATGGAATTTACAGCTAGAAAAATCACTTTTTTAAATAAAATTTCATACAAACTTACCAACTGCTTCCATGTCGATCAATCCCAACATTATGATTATTTTGAAGCAGGAGTGCTTTAAAAGTTTCAGTTTGAAGATAATCGCGAGAACTGGGATGTACAAAACCTTCAAGATTTCAGATGATTTTTTTTAATTTCAAAAGACAACCTCAACAACAACACCCCAACTTAGAAGAATAGAACCGAAGATGGCCATGGAAGATCCCACCTTTTGCCATTCCTCGTCAGATTTTGAACTGCAGTTATAATATGGAATATGCTCAGCTCGACCATATTTTAATAGTTTGTTCATTGTCACTGATTCTAAAACACAGATATGAGGGTGTTATTATTATGACAGGAAGTGGATATGATTGAACAACAGCCTTGATAGGCAGGTGGTAATTGGAATTTTATTGAGAATACTCTGTTTGTTCGTTGGAATATGGGAAGTATTCTTATTTGCTCGTATAGTACATTTTTGAGGAAATATATGTACCCAAGTACTTTTGCCCTGGAATGGGAGATACCGTAGCTACAGTATTTCTTTCAGTTCATTTTAAGTTCATTTTGTGGAATAACTCGCAAATTACTTGACGAATTCGGATGAAACTCAACTGCATATTTTTTCATACACTCACAAATAAAACTTACTTATGGTTTTTGGATATATGCACTGGAGGGGAGATACGGTAGCTATAGTACCTCTTTCAGTATATTGCCTTCTATCCTGCTGAAATTGCCAGACAATGAGTTATTATTGATGTTTCAACACTTTTTGGACTTGATATTATCTTCGGATGACAAAATGGAGTATTCCAGAGAATTAAAGAAAAAAAATTTTTTTTTCAAAAATTTCTTCACCTCGAAGATGACGAAAAATTTTTTTTTTCAAAAATTTTTTCTTTGCTACGGAACTTGATAAATTTTGTGAATCTGTACTAATATCGATACGAGAATTCCAAAAAAACCTAGTCACGAGCTCTGAAAATGACGTTTATATTTTTTAGGTTTAGCTTCAGCATTCATTTTTTGGAATAACTCGAGAAGTACTTGAAGGATTTTGCTCAAAAAACTTCACTGAATACTTATTAATATACTAACAAACAAAAATTACTTATGGTTTTTGGATATTTAGTCTGGAACGGGAGATACGGTAGCTACCGTACCGACTTCAGTACATTTAAGACACGTTGTCCCAGGTTTTCGATACTTTTGGCGACAAAAGTGCACAATAAAAAAAAATGTTGTCTCGGAAATTGCTGAAACTTTTTCAGTGTACTACTGGAATGAATAGAAATACTTTTTGAGCTTCTGAATGTGTCACGTGTATTTTGTCTGGAATTACAGATCTGTGAAAATTTTAGTCGAATTTCGTTCTCCGTCATTAATGTGCACTCGACTTCTTGAAAATCTGGGACAACGTGTCTTAAAGTACATTTTATGGAATAACTCGAAAATTACATGAAGGATTTTGTTAAAATTCGACTGAGTGCTTCCTCAAACACTCAGAGGCAAAAATTACTTATGATTTTTGGATATTTCAATTGGCAGGGAAGATACGGTAGCTACAGTAACTCTATTTGAGAAATGTGTAGGAGAAGCAATTCAATCATTGCCTATTTAACTACATTGTCATATGATCAGAATAAAACTACACATTCATCAGGGCGTGCACATTTTGATCTGTGCATTGCTCCCACTTTTGCTCATACATTCCTAATATTTTCATTGACAATAAATGCAAAAATGATAAACCACTAATATATAAATTTCTATAAATAACCGATACTTCATATTTTCAACATGTGCCTTCTACTTCTGATATCAACACTTATATGTCTAGTCTACAGTAACCCAGAGCAAGTACATCTTGCTTTTTACACTTCTCCATGGGATATTTCCGTCAATTGGATCACATTTGAAATTTCTGATCCCACACTATCCTATGGTACATCTGCCAGTTCTATGGTAAATGTGACAGGAACTACAAACACTTGGGAGTTCGGAAAAATCGTGAGGCATTCACATTCAGTTGTATTGAATAATCTGAGTCCATCGACAAACTACTGTAAGTATACTGTAGCTACAGTACCTTAATTGACTAATTTTTAGACTACAAAATCGACAACCGAGCTTTCAATTTCCGAACACTACCATCGCCCTTGACAAGTTACAAATCTTGCATCTTTGGTGATCTTGGTGTTTCCAATGGTGTCTCAACACAGAGTATTATAAATAATGGGATCGCTGGAAAGTTTGACTTTATTGTGCATATAGGTACCTAAGTTGTTACGGTAGATCAAAAAAATGAGATTTCAGGAGATTTGGCATACGATTTACACAGTAATAATGGGAAATTGGGGGATCAATATATGAACTTGCTGGAGCCTGTGATTTCAAAAGTTGGGATTTTCACCCTTCGAAAATTTAGGAAATTTTTAGATTCCATATATGGTTATCGCTGGAAATCATGAGAATGATAATGCAAACTTCACGAATCTGAAGAATCGTTTTACCATGCCGCCAAATGGTGCAGATAATCAGTTTTATAGTATTGATATCGGACCGGTTCATTGGGTCGGCCTTAGTACCGAGTTCTATGGATTTGTCGACCAATATGGAAACCAATCTATTTTCAATCAATACAATTGGTTGCTGGATGATTTGTCGAAAGCTAACAAAAATCGAGAAACCACACCATGGCTGGTGTTGTATCAACACCGACCATTTTATTGTAGTGTTGAAGATGGTGCAGATTGCACATTATATGAGAATGTTGTGCTCCGACATGGTGCGTTTGGACTACCTGGATTGGAACAAGAGTATATCAAGTATTCGGTTGATATTGGATTTGCTGGACACATGCATGCTTATGAGAGAATGTGGCCAGTTGCTGATATGAAGTATTATAAGGGGGCAGAGGCATATCACAATCCTATGGCCCCAGTGTACTTTTTAACCGGATCCGCGGTAGGTCAAACTTCCATCATGTTTTTATCAGTGAGTATTTAGGGCTGCCACTCTTCTGGTATGAAATTCAGCCCTATTCCAATGCCATGGAGTGCCCATCGAAGTGATGATTATGGTTATACTATAATGACAGTGGCAAATAACACACATATCCATTTCGAGCAAATATCAATTGATAAACATGAAGCAGTGATTGATAGTGTTTGGGTTAGTAAAGACATCGGTCATTTGCATAGTGAGGAGCAACGAGTGCAAAGTGGAATTGGCAAGAAGTTTTATTGAATTTCTCCCTTTTTTGTATCAAGATATATTTTTGCATAAATAATCGTGTTTCATTTTCCGTCAACCGTCAATATTGCATAAAAGTGTTATCAGTGATTCTGTGACGTGGGGAAAAAAGAGCAAACAGAGCATTCATGACTTGTCGTGATTTAGTCAACCTTATTCTTAATATGACCAAAACAACTGGAATAATACCAGCCTAAGATTTTTGGAATGATGAAAAAGAATATGAATGCAAAGATTGGTAGAAAAATATCGAGACTATAAAATGTGATAATTGATAAGTTTCGGCTTTCATTTTGCAATTCGTGCACTCCATTGTTTGCAATTACCTGGAATATCATATTTGTTGAAAACTGTTTGATATCAAAACACTTTGATCAAATCTATTTGATCAATCTTTAACACTCACCCATTCTGTTGTCTTAATCAATCTTTCCCTCGAATTCAATGGTTTTGTCCTTATCAAATCCCGTATTCTATGTGCTTGTTTAGTATATTTATCAGTTGATAACATTTCTCTTATCGCTGATTTAATCTCTTCTGGATGTGTCAATAATTGTTGTTTATTTCTTCGAATACCCCATCTTTCTTCTCCACTGCCCTACTATTCATATTCTGATCAAACATGAATGGAATTGTGATCAATGGGACACCAGCACGTGCTGCTTCAATCAATCCATTATATCCTGCATGAGTTATGAAGGTTTTCAGTCGGGGATGATCTGAATAAAACAGTTGGAGAATATCATCAACTTGAGTATCTTACGAAGGATGGCTGGTTGAGGAAGCCAGTCAGAAATGAAGACGTTGGCGATTCCAGCCGCTGCTTGGCGGGTGTTCTGAAAGTTTGAGCATTTGAAAAAGTTGTTCAACATCTTCCATACCTTATCATACTTTTCAGCCCTTATCAAAAAGTGATAATCATCAAACTTCTTAACAATCTCCAAAAACGATTCCATAACTTTGTTATCAATGGAGCTAGTATTTGCTCTTGTACCCAGTGAAAAATATATCACACCATTCTTTCCCTTGTTCATTTCCTTTGTGAATACTTCATCCATCTGCACCACATCATCATCTACACCAAGTCCACCAACATTCACAATATTCTGAAGAGTTGGTGCAGAAAAGTCGATTATTTCATCAGTGGCGATGAAGATTATGTCGACATTTCTTGCTATTTCAGTTGGGCGTGGGAGATCAGGACTGGAAGAAACACTTGATTTGTCGGTTGATGTAAAATATGATTCACCCAAATTCGTCCTGGAATATTTGAACAAGGTGGTTATCAAGGATTCTAAATATAACCACTGAAGTAATTGTCGTAAAAATATTTTGTCCCCGCTCTATTATCGAAGGATTCTGCGACAAATCTGTTGAGAATGGTACTGTAGCAAATGGCATGAGTAAGCCAGTATAATCATTGACTTGAGCAGCAAATGGGCAGCTCGATATCATAAATCTCCTCTGAATACCCAAAGCATAAGCATAACCAAATCCACAAAGGTTGATTTGTTCGGCGAAGAAACCATCAAACTTCTGGGCCTTGAGCTCTTTGAATACTTTATCATGGGTCAAGAAATCTTCACACAAATCATTATATGTTTTTTGATAAGTGTAGAAACTAATTACTTTTTGCCAGAAAGTAAGATCGGACATTCCATCCTTCCCCAGTTCTGGAATAGTTGAGTTGAGAACAAAAGTGGTGTGATTATTACCATGGAATACATCTTCGAATGGTTTACTCTTCTTGAAACCTTTCACAACTTGTCGTTTTGCGAATTTAACAGTTTTGGCGGAGTCTGTGATTCCGAGAAAGTCTAATTCTAGCAAAGTCTAAAATTTTCATAGCTTACAAAACCTCGGAGAGAAAAAATACATACAACATCATGTCCAGCCCTCGCTAATTCATCAGCTAATCTTCCATTCGAAATAAGATGTGATTTACTGGTAACTGGTGAAAAAACTAGAAGTTTGTAGCAGTATGAAATATAGAAAATTGATAGTAGAAAGAGTAGTTGGACTGACATTTGGTAGTAGAATGGATAGATAATGAATGTGTTATCAGTTGGTGAAGTGATTATATTGGAAATATTCGAATTTTTTCGAATTTATGAAATTATTTGAACTAAACTGATCAGGACAAGAAGGTAAAGTGCATTTCAACAAGTAAAAAAGTGGCATCCGATTTTGATTTGAAAAGTTGTCCAAAGTCAATATTTGTTATGACCCAACAAGAAGATCAAAATACCAAAACATCATCTCAACAACTCTAGCCATGAGTATAGTCTAACAAATCAGAATGTCGATCTCTCTACTATCTTATCATTTCAACGCAATCACTTACCCCCACTCTTAACTGATAACATACATTCATTCTCTAGTCATTTTTCTATCAAATGTCTCCTACTATTCAATTACTCTTACTATTATCCATTTTCTATGTTTCAAACTGCTATAAACTTCTAGTTTTTTCACCAGCTACGAGTAAATCTCATCTTATTTCGAATGGAAGATTAGCTGATGAATTAGCGAGGGCTGGACATGATGTTGTATGCATTTTATTTTCTGTGAGGTTTTGTAAGCTATGAAAGTTTCAGGTTTTGCTAGAATTAGACTTCCTCGAAATCACAGATACCACGAAAACTGCAAAAATTGCGAAACGACAAATTGTGAAAGGTTTTAAAAAGACTGGACCATTCAAAGATGTTTTAAATGGTAAAGACCAACTTTTGATTTTCAACACATTTTAAGTTCAGAAATGTCAAAGCATGTGATGTCCGATCCAACTGCTTGGCAAGAACTGAGCGGTCTTTACACTTATGGTAAAGCTTACAACGATTTGTGTGAAGATTTCTTGACCCATGATTCCGTATTCGAAGAACTCAAGGCGCAGAACTTTGATGGATTCTTTGCGGAGCAAATCAATCTTTGTGGATTTGGTTATGCTTACGCTTTGGGTATCCAGAGAAGATTCATGATATCAAGCTGTCCATTTGCTGCACCAGTGTATGACTTTACCGGTTTACCAATGCCTTTTGCTACCGTACCTTTCGCAACTGATTTGTCACCAAATCCTTCAATTATGGAGCGTGGACGCAATATTTTTGCCTCAATTGCTTCGACCATTGGGTTTAGAATACTTGATAGTAATTTGGTGCAAATATTCCAGGACAAGTTTGGGTGAATCACGTTTTTACTTAGGCAACATACCAATTGTTCCTTCCAGCTCTGAATTCCCACGCCCAACTGAAATAGCAAGAAATGTCGACATAATCTTCATCGCCACTGATGAAGTAATCGACTTTTCAGCTCCGACTCTTCAGAATATTGTGAATGTTGGTGGACTTGGTGTAGATGATGATGTGGTGGAGATGGATGAAGTATTCACAAAGGAAATGAACAAGGGAAAGAATGGTGTGATATTCTTCTCATTGGGTACTATTGCAAATACCAGCTCAATTGATAACAAAGTTATGGAATCGTTCTTGGAAATTGTCAAGAAGTTTGATGATTATCACTTTTTGATAAGGGCTGATAAGTATGATAAGGTGTGGAAGATGTTGAACAACTTTTTCAAATGCTCAAACTTTCAGAACACCCGCCAAGCAGCGGCTGGAATCGCCAACGTCTTCATTTCTGACTGGCTTCCTCAACCAGCCATCCTTCGTAAGATACTCAAGTTGATGATATTCTCCAACTGTTTTATTCAGATCATCCCCGACTGAAAACCTTCATAACTCATGCAGGATATAATGGATTGATTGAAGCAGCACGTGCTGGTGTCCCATTGATCACAATTCCATTCATGTTTGATCAGAATATGAATAGTAGGGCAGTGGAGAAGAAAGGATGGGGTATTCGAAGGAATAAACAACAATTATTGACACATCCAGAAGAGATTGAATCAGCGATAAGAGAAATGTTATCAACTGATAAATATACTAAACAAGCACATAGAATACGGGATTTGATAAGGACAAAACCATTGAATTCGAGGGAAAGATTGATTAAGACAACTGAATGGGTGAGTGTTAAAGATTGATCAAATGGATTTGATCAAAGTGTTTTGATATCAAACAGTTTTCAACAAATATGATATTCCAGGTAATTGCAAACGATGGAGTCCATGAATTGCAAAGTGAAAGCCGAAACTTATCAATTATCACATTTTATAGTCTCGATATTTTCCTACCAATCTTTGCCTTTATATTCTTTTTCATCATTCCAAAAATCTTAGGCTGGTATTATTTCAGTTGTTTCGGTCATATTGAATCAAAAAAGAAGAGTAAGATTGAATAATGTATGTTGTAGTCGTAAATAAATGATGACAAATACGTTTTATCATAAATCTTATCAAAGATCATTTTTACCCATGTTGATTCTAGCCCCCGAATTTCTGATACATTGTAATTCGTCATCGGTGATTTTTGAGAAAGTGAATTTGCCGTTTCTCGCGTTTTTCAGATATTTGAAGAACATTCTGGAAAATGATAAGATTATGATAATATTGATAATAATACTAACCTTCTAAACGGTATCACAAAGATAATGGATAATACTGGATCAATCAAAGTTGGGATGATAACCAGAAAAGAGTTGAAATACTCCATCATCAAAATTCCAGACTCTGAGAATTTTGAGAAGAAAAATTGAGCGAATAATGGAAGGAAGCATATACTTGGTATCAAAGTTTGAATTGTCAATCCCTAAAATATAAACTTATCTAACATTCTACCTCAAAAACTTACAGTAATCATACTCTTCGCATGTCGAATTCTCGCCGAGTTATACTCCTCATATTGACTCAATAACTTCCAGATTTTTCTTCGATACACCAATGCAGCTATGGGATTCAACACCAATACAATGGTGAACATGATGGTGGACGCTTTCACCAATGGTGATTCCAATGCGGAGAAACCAAATATCGAATTCTTTTCAAATAAATAGTTAGGGTGAAGTTTACGGGTTTCCTGGACTATTGCATCGTGATTTGAAGGATTTATGAATTGACAAATCTGAAAGACATTTTCAAGAAAACTAGGACTAGCAAAGTTTTGACATACCATGCAAAGCAATGCTGGAAGATGAACAATGATGAAGTTTCGAGTGACTTGAGTTTTTGATAATTTTTTGTGTGATAAGATCTTGTATCGATAGTAGAAAACATGAACAATTGCGAATAATGCGGCAGTTGATGAAGCCTAATATAGTAACATTTTGATGCTTTTATATTGTAAACTTACATCTCTAAGAAGATGAAGTAGAAAACAAGCTCGTCGATCGATTTTCGCACAAATTCCTGTGCAAATGAATGCTACAGTATGCTGATTTGGTGTCATTCTGCAAATGGTTTTGATCTACCTAACTAGCCTACTGTAACTACCTGCATTGTGTTGAAAAGCCGGATATGATAGTTATCAGCTGAACAGCACAAATATTGTAAAGGTATATTCGCATACTTTTAAGCAGTTTTGACTGATTTTTGAATATGAGGAAGAGCAGGAGAAGTTGGGAAACAATTACAGTTGAGGCAAATAATGGGTAGAATATACTAATTATTGATCGGATTTCGGGCTCTTTCATTGTTGCTGAAAGTTGATTGTCAACCTAATCAGCCGGATATTCTCAGAGATGTATATCAGCGATAAAGAATTTGTTTGATAACATTTGATTAGCAACAAAAGATTATGAGATAAGATTATCTGATAAGTTCTTATTAGTTGTTTCTAAATATCAGATTTTTCGGAAAAGTATTTTAGGAAGACATTATTGAAACGTCATGTTGAAGCTAAACCTAGAACTTTGGTACATCAGGAAACCGTTAAGGCGATGATTTTTTGGTTTTTTTTTCAAGAAAACACTTCTGAAAACCGAGCACGTCTTATAAACTCTAAAAATGGAATGGAAACTACAATATATTAATTATGAACATCTGTCGGGTGGAAACCACACTTTTCATGGTTGGAAAAATTTTGTACAAACATATGAATAATATCACATGTTTCAACATCATAATACGAAATGGAGGAAGTAGTAGAAATTGAATCGTGTAGATTAGAAGTAATCCAGGAAAATGTAGGTGGAAAACTGGGGAGCATGTGATGAAAAAGTAGGTGTGAGAAGTACAATGAGCTCATATGGATTGACGACTTCCGTAATACTACGAAGTAATAATAGATGAATCTAGGAATCTATGAATCTATGAATCTATGAATCTAGGAATCTATGAATCTATGAATCTATGAATCTATGAATCTATGAATCTATGAATCTATGAATCTATGAATCTATGAATCTATGAATCTATGAATCTATGAATCTATGAATCTATGAATCTATGAATCTATGAATCTATGAATCTATGAATCTATGAACTCATCTCTGCTCATTCAAATAGAAAAGGAATAAATGAATAAGGCCGAAAATTGGGAATATGATATTCCTGAGAGGACATGCATGGATTTCCAAGAAAAAAAAAGGATTTAAATTTGTGTCTATAGAAATTGGAGGATCATTAAAAAGCATGAAAAACGTCACGATTTTTCTTTTTTTGCAGGAGTCAAGTTTCAACTGAACGACTACCTATAGAAATGAGCCAACTTTCTATGGAGCAAGCTATGTTCAAAAATGACTCCTCAAGTCATCGTCGTCACGACGATTTGGAAGGCGGGAGAGGACGCCGCCGAAATTCAATACAAGACACAAAACAAAACGTGTGTCATCAACCAAAGACCTTTTGTGGTCCACGTGGTGCATCCCTCTCTCCGAATGCACATTGTGCAAATAACCAAAACTCATTAGCGAGATTGTTTCCTTCTTCTTTTTTTCATTTTGGGATTCGATGATGGGATCAAAAAAGTTTTATGTAAATATTCAAGGCGGCAAAGATCAAAGAGTTTCCCCGACTTCATAGTTTTTGAAAAACACGGAGGTTGTTTGCACAAAATGTTTGGTAGTATATTGAAATGAGAAGGAAAGGCTGGAAAATAGTCAAGGTTATAGAGCTTTGTCGGCATTTTTCATCAAACAGATGATCTTTTTTTTTAAAGGTTTATCTACGGCTCTATGGATCATGATTCTATGGTTCTATGGTTCTATGGATCTTTGATTTTAGGGATCTTTGATTCTATAGTTATATCTATCAAACAATGTGAATAATCCACGAGTTTCACTTGACCTCAAAATGTTTCCACGTAACATAATAATATGAATCCAAATAAAATGACACCTCAAACACACAAAATGTCAAAATCGGCACAAAATAAGGGAGCACCATTGAAGGAGAAAATACTTGAGTAAGTAAAATATTATCAACCTAGTGGGTCTATGGGAATTTAGACAATTATTCAATGAACATGCTCAAAAGAATCCGGGAATTTTGAAACAACAATATTTGAAAAAGGAGAAAGTGAAGGTCTCGAATGGAAATGATAGGAATACTGCAGTCGTTGAGGAGAAGAAGCGGAAGAAGAGAAGAGCACAGGTTGGTTGAGGTTCTATGGATGTATGAATCTATGATTCTATGGATCTATGATTCTATGGGTTTATGATTTTTGATTTTATGGCTCTATGATTCTATTGATTTATGAATCTATGATCTTATAATTCTATGAACCTATAGTTCTATGAATCCATGATTCTAGGGAATCTCCAACTACATAATTCGATTATTCATCTTTCAGGCAGAATGGAAAAAGCCACCAAAACCAGAATTAAAAGTCAAGAGAATGTCAATGACATACACCGAAATGCTCCAAGAAGACGACGAAAATGATTTCAAGACAATTGAAACATTATGGTACCCGAATACTCAATATGAAGCTGATTTGATATTGAGTGATGTGATTGGTGATAATTCTCTACTGAAGGATATCAATGATAATACTGATAATGAACCAATCAATCAACCAACTGATGATGATTATTTTAGTGCCGAGTTTTGATTTTTCTGTATCCCCTAATTAACTGGTATTTCAGCCCTTTCTCCAAATAATTTGTGTCATTATACCTTTTTTGTACCATATTTGCTCATGTATATTTACTCGGATTTAAATGAAGTATCGTCTTATGGGCGTGGTCAACCGTATCATGGGATGTGACAGATGTTAGGGGTAAAGTATAGGCGTCCTTTTAGTTTTATTCATCATTTGCGGAGACATGACTCGTCGACGCATGTCACCGGCTATTAGGAATAAGTATGTTTTATTATTTTTTAAATTTTTTTTGTATCTTATGAGTCTTCAGAATAGAGCGAGAGCGGTCCAGTGCACTAGATGATCAGATTCAATTACTCATACCTTACTTGAGTCCTGCAAAGGGTGTCACAAGATTGACTCGAACAGATGTCATCAGGTACAGTAATCCTATCGATCGATTGCAGTTTTTGGATTTCAGGAAGATTCGAGAAGAAATCTTGGCGCGACACTTCCAACCAACAACCACTGATAACAACTACCGTATCCGTAGATCAGTGTATCAGGGTGATGCTAGATTTAGTGTTTGGGCTGGTTTCCAGCATCCAGATAACAATCTTGAATTGGTCGATAAGCCGATGGAAGTTGTGCCACCAGCAGTAAAAGAGAAGGGACCAGTGGTGCCAATTAGTGCACCATTGCAGCCAGTTCATCCAGTGCAGCCACCAATGCAATGGATTCCAGGATTGTTGAATGATCCACTATCCTTCCTCACGCCACCAACTCTCACCCCTGCTCACCACATCCCACCACAATGTGATCCATTCAATTTGTTGGCTGCACCACCACTCACTCCACTTTCAGTCAATACTAGTGAGTTTCTAGCTTTAAAACCAATTTGACACTACTCATTCAGCCACACCCTTCACCCTATACACCCCACCAACTCACACCCTTCACCCTTCCTTCGGTTACTACTCACAAGCCTGCTTCTTATGTGATAACATCGGAAATGGTGTATTCAAGCATCCAAACGATCTAGGACCACATTTACCAATTGAAAATGGAGGGCATCATTTATTTATCTAACAATGAATAAATACTTTGATTACATCTGCTTTTTGTGTTCTTTTGAATGCTTCAATGGTCTCCTCTAATCGGTAGTGTGCTCGTGTGAGCTTAGATAAGTCCAATTTTCCGGATGCGAGAAGTTCGATGGCAGTTGGATAGCAGTTTACATAACGGAATATTCCACGAAGGTCCACTTCTCTTGTTGCTGACTCGATTATCGGAATATCCACTCTGTCGGACCCCAATCCTACCAAGACAATTGTCCCTCCTGATTTGGTAGTCTACAACATTTCTGATTACAGTATCCCTATTCATCCCCTTACCGTAATCGCAGTCTCAATACTAGCTTGAGCCCCTGTACACTCAATACTAACATGCGGCATGCTTCCCAATTTCTCAACTATCTCTTCACGTATCGCGGCAAGTGTCTTTCCCCTGCAAAATAGCGAATATCAACCGCCTCATTGGCTCAGTGGCAGAGCGTCTGTCTAGTAAACAGAAGGTCGCTGGTTCGATTCCAGCATGAGGCACCGAATCTTTTTTTGACTTACTTGACATTGATAATATCATCGGCACCAAGATATTTCGCCATTTCGAGGCGGCCTTCATCTAGATCGGTGATGACGACTTTTGATGCACCGATTGCTTTTGCTGTCATCATATTGAGCACACCAATTGGTCCAGCTCCAAGAACAAGGACTCGTTGGCCCATTTGAACTTGACCACGACGACAGGCATGGACAGCAACGGATAGTGGCTCGACCAATGCTCCGTCCTCGAACGAGAGGTTATCCGGGATTTTGAAGCAAAAATCAGCATCATGGACCACATAACGAGCAAGAGTACCATCCTGTGGTGGAGTGGCAAAAAATAGCATATCAGGGCATAGATTGTATCTCCCGACTTTACAGTGATCACACAATTTGCATGGAACACCTGGCTCCATTGCAATTCTATCACCGACTTGAAGATTCTTGACACTTGCGCCTAACTCAACAACAACACCTGAAGACTCGTGGCCAAGAATCATTGGATCTTTGACGATGAATGGTCCGATTGCACCGTGAGTGAGATAGTGAACATCACTGCCGCAGATTCCGACGGTATGGACTCTAAACTTTCTAGTTCAATTTACTAGGACAATAGAATATTATCACCTAATCAACACTTGATTCGGACCAGGCATTGGAATCGGAACTTGCTCCAATCGCAAATCATCAATACCATGAAGAACGGCAGCGAGATTATCGGTCGACATATTCTTGTTGTTGAATGCGAAATGACCAGCGGGTGTATTCGGAGGGGTTTTGTTTGTTACACTGATAAGAGATATTGATAACACGTGGTCGGTCAATAAGTCAAAGATTGATATCGATTGATATTGATAACATGTATACCTCATAGGTTTAGATTGAGTGCGCCATAACATGCCAGAGCTTACATATTTGGGGTACCTCATAGATTTGAGAATCTCAATGTCTTAGGTTTGGGTTTAATCGTTCCTTGGCATAGGTTTAGGTCCAAGGAATGGGGGAGCATGGTTTTCGAGCATGCTGGTATTTTGAGGTCTGGTACAACCCGAGAAATGCAAATAAAAGAACACATTGTTGTAAAACACACTTTTTCGACACCTGTCTTCCAGTTCCAGAAAGTTGTTTTCTAGTAATAAGGAATATTTGGTTCTTTTTTCAGAAAACGTTGTTTTACAAGATCAAAAATTGAATTCGGGCAATACATAATAGCTGACCAAAAACTTATCTAACCTCAAAATAACAAACATAGTTCAAAGAACTTTTCCAACACCTCCTCTTCATCTTCCAATATATTATATTCTTATCTCTCTTCTTTCCATTCATCATCATAACAATCTTCCCCTCCCTCTCTCTTTTTCTCCCTCTCCACCAGCCTGTATACCTCAAATGTAGTCTACACTTTTCAACCGCCTGCGTCTACCTTTTATTGTCCTTTCCCATTTTTTACATTAGATTTTTTTATTGCATCATGAACTCGGAGCCCGAATGCAGTGTTCAAGTCAAGCTCGAAAAGCCAAAATGCTCCGTTTGCAATGAACCCGGTGATGGATTGCACTTTGGCGCCGAAGCATGCAGGTCAGAAATTGTTTCATGTGACGCCTTTTGTTTCTCTGCCTCTCTTCTAAATCTATTGACTCTCGTTTCAGGGCATGTACCGCATTTTTCCGTCGGAGCGTTTCATTGAATCGGAAATATGTTTGTAGGGAGAATGGAGATTGTATGGTTTTTGCGAGTAAGTTCTAAAAGTTTTAGCTACCGAGGAATTGAAATTTCAATTACTTTTTTTCAAGTTAAAAAAACCTGTTCTGATTAAATTACTTATGAAAACTTCGAACACTCTAAAAATCATAGAAAGTTGTTTCCTGAAAACCAGACTTACGTTAAGTGCAGGTGGTAGAGGCTTCCAGTTGAGTTGTCTTTTCTTAGGTTTAGGTCCAGCTCTCATCGTACACTATTTCTATAATTTTCAGATGTTCGATGTGTCTGCCGAGCATGTCGCTTCCAAAAGTGTCTGCTAGTCGGAATGCGTGAAGATTGTGTCCAACCAAAACGAGAAGCAAAGGATAGTCCAGACTTAGATAAGCCGTCATCAAGTACTGGTCATATTTCCATCAGTATGTCATCATATCGCCCACATTACTCTGGAATGGAAATGCTTGAGAGGATGAAGCTCAATTATGAAAAACTAGAGACAGCTAGATTTGTTATCCATAGAAGTGAAGGAGATAATATATTCAGTGTAAGTATTTGATAGAGAATGATTGCATTATTGTTTTTCATTTAGATCCGACAGCCTCGTGCTTGTAATTTTCAAGAAGCTGCAATTACAACATGCCGGGAAGTGACACCAGTTGCAGATTGGATTACAGCGTGTTTCGACGATTTTGCTGGTCTCCCGATTGATCAGAAAAATATTTTGTTCCAAAACTTTTTTGTATACTTCACAATGTTTGAGGCATCGTTTAAGAGTCATTTGAGACCAGGTAGATCGAAAAGTTGAGAGTATGAAAACTTCAAGTATTCCAGATTTGCCGAATGTGATAATCTTGCCATGTGGAAAGTATATTGATATGAACAATTTGGTTGGATTCTTTTCAGCGAGTAATGTTCAGGGTGAAATTTCACCTGAACAAACTGCGAAGTATGTTCATCGGAAACCTATGGTTTTATGGTTCTATGATTCTATGAATCTATGATTCTTTAGATCTAGGATTCTATGAATCTATTTTCTTATAGATCTACAATTTTAGTTATCTATGATTCTTAGAATCCGTGGATCTATGATTTTACGAATACACGGATTTATGGTTCTATGATTCTATGAGTTCTTAAACCTATGATTCTATGAATTTTTTTCAGAACCTTCGAATCATCATTCAGTACTCACAAGCGTAGTTTGATAAATCTAATGACAATAGAATGTATTGACTTGTTTGAGTTCTTTGCCATGGCAACGATGCTCCTATGGGATTTTGGTCAGTGACAACAACAAATAACTTGACTCATCTTAATATTCCAGGCCTCGAAAACCAAACCGACGAATGTGGTCACATCGGTCGTCATGTAAAACAACAAGTCACCCGCGAAATCGCCTACTACCTTCGTTTCGTCAAAAACATCGATGAGCCATTGATTCGAATGTCGAATGTTGTATCACTCCTTCCTGCTCTCCAACGTGTTGTTCGCCGATTTCAAGAGGATATTGAAATGGCTCATTTGTTTAAGATTTATGAATTGCCTGAGGGCTTTGCTGACATTATTAATCAGAAGTTTGATACCTAAAGAAACCAATTATTTAATAAATGAACTAATTTGTTGCAAAACTTTTTAAATAGATCTATGTTTCTATAGTTCTTTGATTCTATAATTCTATAGTTCTATGATTCTATGATTCTATGGTTCTATGACTCTATGATTCAATGATTCTATAGTTTTCACCAGAGCTCATATTCAGATAAGATCCCTTGAAAGGTCCATTCCCTCCTCTCCTAAACTGACCTCCTCTTTCATTTTCATGCAAAACGACGACGAGGGAGTGCCTCGCTACAAAGTACAATCTATCTCTACCTCTCTAACCCTCACACTCTCTCATTTCGTAGGCTACAAATACTACAAAACCTCTTCAATTCCCATAATGTCTCACCAATGCCTACTCGCCCGCAGACTACAAACTAGAGAATGCCTACCCTCTTCTATTTCTCGCCATTGACTACACAAATAATATATATTCGTTGTCTACATACAAACCACTCTCCTCTTATTTTCCCCCCATTTTTTCATTTATCATTCGTTTTAATATCAATATAGATACTTTAGAATGGATTTACTCGCATTATTACCGAAGATTGAAATGAAGGAGGAGACATCGGAAGATATGGCACTATCGCAAGGTGTTCTAGTCGAGCAACCAAAAATAATTGAGAAACCAATATGTGCGGTTTGTAATCATGAAGGAGATGGACATCATTTTGGTGTTGAAGCTTGTCGGTGAGTTTTTTTTGTTTACTGGATTATGAGTCATCTATACTTGACTTCCCTTAATTTTTCGATTCCTGTGGGCGTTTCTTATAGAAATTTTACGGCTTCTGACTAAACCTAAGACGAGAGACCTTAAAAGCTACATCTCAAAAACTCTCGAGGCACCCTAAATCTTGAAATTTTAGAGCTTGTGCAGCATTCTTCCGCCGAACAATCTCCACCTCAAAAACTTACGAGTGCAAAACTGGAAGCATGTGTCTTATTGATACAAGTCAGTTTCTTATCTCTCATATCTAACCGATAAGACTATAATTCCAGACATCCGATGTATGTGCCGCTCATGTCGATTCGACAAATGCATAGCAGTTGGTATGAATCCATCATGTGTTCAACAAAGGAGAGATGTTTTGGGGAAACGGCAAGCTGAAACTACTGTGGAAGAACCGGAGTTCAAGATTTTCATGGTACTTTCCGATTTTCCGCTATTAGTAATTTATCAAGTTTCAGTCTGATGTGCCATCTACCTCCACAAATATCTCACCACGAAGTCTAGATATCAGCTATCAACCATCAGTTGATACTATGCCAATACTTGAAAGAATGATGGAAAACTATAGGAAGATGGAGAATGCTAGACTTGTTATTCATCAAAAAGAGGGAGAAAGCATTTTTAGTGTATGTTTTTTTTCAAAGTTGGTTTCACAAAGTACACTTGTAGCGTAAGGTACCGAAAATCCTGAACTTCAAAGATGCAATGGAGATAACAACGAAGGAAGTGTCACTAGTTGCCGATTGGATATCATGGTGTTTTGATGATTTTGTGCATTTGCCCATGGATCAGAAGGTGAGACTTTATGGAATTTTCGAAATATGAAACATTTTCAGACTATATTGTTCCAAAACTTTTTCGTATTCTTCACAATGCTGGAAAGATCATTCCTCACTCATATGTGTAGTAAGTATTCTTATCCTACACCGTTAAACGCAGAATTTTTCCAGAAGATCGAGATGACGTTGTTGTAATGGCATCTGGAGACTACATCGAAATCAACAACTTGACTCCATTTTTCGAAGGTAGTTGTCCAGATGAACAAAAAACTGAAGATATATTGAAAATGATTAAACCATCATTCGAAATGCAGAAAAGGAGTTTGGTAAATTTGATGAGAGTTGAGAAGATGGATATTTATGAGTTTTTCGCCATGTGTACAATGTTATTGTGGGATTATGGTAAGAAATTACTTCAAGTTACAGTATGAAGACAAAACCTATAATTTTCAGGCCTCGACAAGCAAAGCGATGAGTGTGCCGAAGTTGGTCGAAACGTTCGAAACAAGGTTGCTCGAGAAATGAGCTTCTACCTTCGATTTGTCAAGAAACACGAAGAACCACTTCTACGAATGTCGAGTATTGTCACAGTTCTACCTGCATTGCAAAGAGTTGTTCGCCGCTTCCAAGAGGATATTTCAATTGCTAGAATGTTCAATGTTTATAAGTTACCTGATGCTTTTTATAATATTGTTAATGGGAAATTTCACTGATTCTATCTGATAAATATCACTCACATTGGGGTTTTTGTTCAAATTTTTTTAAAAGTTTTTGCTCTAACATTTTTCTATGGTCATCAAGTTATGACGAATTTGCGTCTGAACTCGATCAATTTTCCCTACACATTGGTCACTATAGCACTCACTATTCTCATGCTTAACGTCAATCGAATTATCGATTTATTAAAAATAATGTGCATGGTGAATCCTTAACCTAAACATCCCTAATAGCTCATTTTCTGGCGATTGGAGCACGAAAGAAGGTAAATAATGGGAAAATGGAGTGAGAAATTGTTTTAATGGATTTACACGATTTGTGAACGACTGGAAGTCTATGGAAATCTTGTGGTTTTTTTTAATCAAAATATTTGAGGATTCAAAACATGGTTTACAATTTGACTGACTACTAACAACGCTCGGTTCGTTAACAAACAGGTGTCTTTGGCAATGTGCGTATCACAAAATGCTATGTGTCGTGCGGTTTTTGTTCAATATTCGCTTCATGTTTTCAAAGAAATGCTAATGGTTCCAAATCTTCATTCTAATTTGCTCTTCTTACTACACAATATTCTTCTGACTAATTTCAAGAATAGCTTGATAATGAGATAAATAACAACAACAATAATGAATATAACAAATAATACAAAAGCAGCAATATCAACAGAAAAATATTGAAAAGTATTCAAATGTCTACCCTCTGAATTCAATGTATTCAATGGACCAAATTGAACAGCAAAATTACAATGTTTGAGTACAGTATCCTTTGGCTGATTTGGTTGTGAATTGAGTATCATTGCAAGTTTCTTAGCATTCTTTGAATATTTCTCATCGGTTAATATTGTCTCAATTGCTTCTGATATTTCAATTGAATTATCTAATGATGTTTTATCCAATTGAATACAACCACCATGTCGTGTTAACATATGTGCATTACGTGGTTGATCCGCCATCAATGGTATCTATATCAATCATTCACTTATCATTTATCAATATATATATTTATTATCACTCACAACTATTGCTGGTTTTCCCTGATATGCCAATTCCATTGTTGATCCTAATCCACCATGTGTTATAAATAATGTCAATCTATCATCAGCCAACAAATCATTTTGTGGCATCCATTTTGTCAATTTCACATTTTTCAATTCTTTTATTCCATTTGGTATATTATCATCCTCATATTTCCATATAAATGTAATATTTGGCATTGATTTGAATACATTTACAAATCCCAACCTATAAAAATGATATCTATTGATTATAGGAATATAATACTTACTTGAATTCATCAGGCATATCACATGAATATGCATTTGATCCGAATGATATCAATACATTTGTCTTTCTTCTACTCAATACTTCTTCCCATTCATCACTCAATTTCACTTGTCCACTTTTCTTTGTATTAACTTGCATTCCACCAATGAATATTGTTTTTGGCAGAGCTGGACTAGCATAATCCAAATATTGATTTGAGTTTATCATATTATATGCCACATTTCCCAAGTAGGTCCTCCAATCTTTTGCCTCATTATAAAACTTCCTGATCCTTTCCAACTCTTTATCATATTTTCCAGTTGTAAATACTCCACCGACATATATACCAACCATATTTTTGATTCGGCCGATGAAACTCATTTTGTCAGTTTCAGGAGAAAATAGATCTTGAAATCAAACATATTGTGAAAGTTTTAATTAACATACTTGGGTAATAACTCGCACTAAACGGCTCTCCAAGCGCTTCTTTCATTCCATTTGAATATAGAATGGAATCCGCAGTGATAACAGATGGTACTCCTATCATTTCAAAATAGGCTGAAACAAAAGTTGATGTTTCTCAAAAGTCATTTTCGACCAACCATATGCACATGCCAACCAGAGCTGTGCGGAACTGTGAATTTTGTAATCCGGAATCCGGAATCCGGATTTCAAAACCAAAAAAAATTCCCGGAACCCGGAACACGGAACTCGGAACCGGAATAATTTTTTCCGGAATCCGGAATCCGGAACACGGAATCGAAAAAAAATTCACGGAACACGGAACTCGGAATACGGAATTTCAAAATCCTGATTTTAAAGAAAATTTTCGAGGACCTTCGTTGACAAAAAAGTGAATTATGCGATCGGGACGAGTAAAATGACAACTTTTAACGAACTAGCCGGGCGTATAACTACAAAAAACTCATTTTTAAACCAATTCATTACCGATTCAAAAAAGCGGATCCACATTGAAAAACTGCGGAATCCGGAATCTGGAACTCGGAACCTGAGAAAGAAAACGCGGAACCCGGAACCCGGAACCCGGAATCAAAATTTTTTTCTCGGAACCCGGAATTCGGAACTCGGAACCCCTAAAAAGGCACGGAACCCGGAACCCGGAATTCCGGATTCCGGGTTCCGCACAGCTCTGATGCCAACATGGATTCTGATATGGCTAAATCAAACTTCTCAGCTTTGAACTGCTCAATCATTTCCGTCTGGTTGAAAATATCTGAAAAACAACTATTTTTAGAAAAAAACATGACACATTTCTTACGTTCACATGTGCATATCGATGCTTCAGAAAAGTTTCCAAAAAACTGAAAGCAACACCAATTACGATATCAGATTTATCACTTACTGATAACGTTGTGTTGATATCAGACTCCATCTTCCAAATTTTCTTCCGAACCATTTCTTCTGTCCCCGACTCCTCGAATATTTTCTTAGCTCTGAAATATAATCTTTTATATTACATTGGTTGATAGACACAGATACTTAGCATCTTGCCCTAATCGAACAATGTTTTTTACTTTAATTGAGCCGACAAGATGTGCTTTGCTAGGAACAAAAACTGGGATGAACATTGTCTGAAATGTAGAAATTTATCGAACAGGCTGAAATATCATACCACATCGTGACCAGCATCTATCAAAATATCAGATATTTTTCCCAAAAAGTTGGAGTGACTTGCACCAAATGCTGGACTGAATACCAACACTTTGTAGGAACATACAATATTTATGGAAATAGTGAGAAGGAATAGAGAATATTTCATTTTTTGTTGAAGTGTAAACTGACAGTTTCCGACTGACATTATGTACTATGATAATAATTATGGTTTGTATGATAAGAATGTACATGTGTTTTTTGTACATCATATTTCTGTGTCAGATTATTGTTATCTTTTTTTTTGTCCTTCTGTGTAGAACACCACTATCATTTCATACATTTATTCTATTTTGCTCTTCTTACTACAGAATATTCTTCTGACTACTTTAAAAAATAACTTGATAATGAGATAAATAACAACAAGAATAATGAATATAATAAATAATACAAAAGCAGCAATATCAATAGAATAATATTGTAATGTATTCAAATGTCTACCCTCTGAATTCAATGTATTCAATGGACCAAATTGAACAGCAAAATCACAATGTTTGAGTACAGTATCCTTTGGTTGATTTGGTTGTGAATTGAGTATCATTGCAAGTTTGTTGGCATTGTTTGAATATTTCTCATCCGTTAATATCGTCTTAATTGCCTTTGATATTTCCATTGAATTATCTAATAATGTTTTATCCAATTGAATACAACCACCATGTCGTGTTAACATATGTGCATTACGTGGTTGATCCGCCATCAATGGTATCTATACCAATTATTCATTGATAATTTGTCAATATATTTATTATCACTCACAACTATTGCTGGTTTTCCCTGATATGCCAATTCCATTGTTGATCCTAATCCACCATGTGTTATAAATAATGTCAATCTATCATCAGCCAACAAATCATTTTGTGGCATCCATTTTGTCAATTTCACATTGTTCAATTCTTTTATTCCATTTGGTATATTATCATCCTCATATTTCCATATAAATGTAATATTTGGCATTGATTTGAATACATTTACAAACGCCAATCTATAATAATGATATCTATTGATTATATGAATATAATACTTACTTGAATTCATCAGGCATTTCACATGAATATGCATTTGAACCGAATGATATCAATACATTCGTCTTTCTTCTACTCAACACTTCTTCCCATTCATCACTCAATTTCACTTGTCCACTTTTCTTCGTATTAACTTGCATTCCACCAATGAATATTGTTTTTGGTAGAGCTGGACTAGCATAATCCAAATAATGATTCGAGTTTATCATATTATATGCCACTCCAGCAAGATGCTCCCTCCAATCCTGACTCCCATTATAATATGGCTTGATAATATCCAACTCGAGTGGATATTTGTTTATAATAAAGTATTTGCCTAAGAACATTCCCAACATATTCTTGACCCTTCCAATGAATGTCATCTTGTCGTCGACAGCAGAGAAAAGACCTGGATAGAAACTGACGGCTGATGGTTCACCAAGTGATTCTTTCATTCCACCCATGTAGAGTGTCGAATCTGCGTTGACTACAGTATGAACTCCAATGTGATCGAATAGTGCTGAAATTACAGGTTTTACTTGAAAAATTGTCATGATTTACCGAATGAGCAAGCATACAACGACTCAGTTATACCAAGATCAAACTTCTCATTCCTCAATTGAGTGATTATTTCAGTTTGTTTGAAGACATCTGAAAATTTTACTTAAAATTTCATATCATTGCTGTTTCGTACTTTCACAAGTCATGGCAGTAGCTTTGGAAAAGTTTCCAATAAAACCAAGCATCGAAGAAATATCAGAATCCATTTTCCAGATTTTCGCCCTCATCATTGATTCTACTCCGGTTTCTTGGTGCATTTTCAAGACTCTGAAAATATTTTCAGATGAGGAAACGCGGTTTTTCTGAAGTCCCTAGAACTTGTGGGTCCGACGACCGAAATATTGGTCCGACAACCTAATTATTACTATATATTCAACTATAGTGTGGTCGACGGACTCAAAAATTCGGCAAGGACTTAAATTTCAGGAGAACCGAAAAAACATGTTTTAGTCTACCTTGGATCCTGCTCTACTCGAATAATCTTCTTCACTTTCTTTGATCCAACCAAATCTTTCTTCCCTTGCATAAAAACTGGGATAAACATTGTCTGAAAGTCTCAAACTGTTTCAGAAAAATATAAATTTCATACCACATCATGTCCAGCATCTATCAGAATATCAGATATTTTTCCCAAAAAATTCGAGTGACTTGCACCGAATGCTGGATTGAATACCAACACTTTATAGGAATATACTGAATCAAGACCAAAAAATAAAATGAGTATAGAAAAAATATTCATTTTTTGCAATAAATGATAATAATCGAGAACAAACTTGGGTTTAAAAAGACTGACAACTGATAAGGGCATAGTGTGGTTTGGACGATAAAACGGTTTCGAAATGATGAATTCAGATGATGCTCAATGTGATGTACGTGTTTTCTGGAAATTGATGAAAATTCAAAATTCAATACTTCGATGACTAACACTAAACATCTCCTGGTCATTGATTTTCTTCTTTCGAAATATACAAAACATTCTACCAACTGCCTTTCGATATTCTGGCAATATCAGTAAAATCGCAATCGGATCCATGATAGGGAATAGTGCTACACAGATTTGAGAAAACTTCCAGAAGATTCTAAAGTATACTGCAGAATATTACTGTTTCATCTGTCTTACTGTGGCAATCGGAGATGAAAAAGAGGGCAGGACCATGAGACAATAGTTGGGATGAAATTGGTAATCACTGGAATGACTGTTTGAACTATGAGAGCTACAGTAAGACGATGTTGTAGTTGTTTATGGGCGTGACTAGTACTGTCGATTGAGTTGAAAGCTCTGATGATCAAAAAACCAAGAACAATATAAATAACGACCGAATAGCAGGATAGAAGGTACAGTAAGACTTCGGCAAAGTAACTTTTTATTGTATTGTTCCCTCTCTGAAAGCCACATTCAGTACAGTACTACATTTTTATCCTACTGTAACTGTGATACACAACATATCTCTGTTATAGATATCAATCCCAGTTTTTTGATGGAACTCCGATTCGAAGTGTACTCTGGTGTCATTATCACAATTGAGAAGAAGGAAATATATTAGGTAGAGGACAACTCCATGGAGAAGGAAGTATAGGAATAAAATTGTTTTTGATATATTGCTAGATAGTTTGTTCATCATATGAGGTCTGGAATTGGAGTTGTTGAGTTGAAATCATATAGGTCATACTTGCAAATTGCGATATATCTGTATATGAAATGGATTTCTAGCATTCCATAGGTTAAGGCAATACATGAAACTTTTATAGACATGATATGAATACTGAATATTGTATCATCAAATATAGCACCTGGTTTCATATAAACTAAGAATACATCCGAGGAAATGAACAGCAATTGATTTGATATCACAATCAGTGATGAGTAGAATATCTCAAATATTCCAGTTGCAATCAACACTTCTTTATATGAACCCATTGAACTCTTTGTCTTGAATATTATCACGAATATATAGAACAGATTTACAGTAATTGAGCATACTGTAGTTATAAGATTATAGTTTGACTGAATGAATGTAAGAATGTTGTCCATGATGTATGGCTTAGGTCTGGAACTGGTTGCGAGATACAAAGTGTGGGAATATTTTGTTGCAATTCTAAGAATTTGAATATTATCACGTTATCGAACTTTTCGTTTTTGAAGAATGTCATGTCTAGAAAAGTATAATTATAGTGTTATCCTCTCAAATTACCTCATAATGATAGAATCAGAGATTAAAATAATCTATGTCATCGACTAACTAATTTCAAATCATCTCGGTAGACCAAAGTGCATGTGGAAGCATTTTCTGACTTGTTGATTAAATATTGGTTCTTGATAATACTTTGATAAAACACAAGTCATAGGAAATGCACCAAGAAATGTTTCTAGTCTTTGTGAGGAAGTCACATTAATTGAAATTGAGGATGATGTTTGAAAGAAGAAAGGCTCATTGATGAACAAAAAACGGACAATGGCAATTAGTTTCTTATCATTTAAATCATAATTATTATCGTAACACAAGAAAGCTACAGGTAAGTGTCTGTTTACATGCAGTAGTCAACTATAAGAAAACGTAGAAAGGATCAGCCACTGATTTACCCTTCTATGTATACACTTTCACATTCGGGTTGGAACTCAATTTGAATAACAACAATAATAATTTTCAACGACTGTACCGATACAGCTATTTTTGAAACCCACTGATTCCGGGATAAATGTAACACACTGAAATGTTCTAACAAAACAGCAACGACCTACACGAAAAGAAGCTTTTCAACGAAACCATATCAACAACTTTTTGACGGTTTGAAAGAAAGATACATCATTACTCATGAGTTAACTAAAAACATATAGTTTGAGCAGTCAATTCTCAATAAAGAGAAACCAGCGCCGAAAAAATCCGGTGCATGAATATTTAAAAAAGAAAAAAACTTTAATGTGTAAACCTGTTATTTTTCAAACTCACAAAATCAAAAGGATCTTCAACTGAGCTTTCTATAGATCAAAAAACATATTTTTGATTTTGTAAATTGATTATATACTGATGATATTCCTGACGTCTAGATTACGCGCATTAGAACGGGTATATGTAGCGAAACTTGTGTAATGGATTTCGGTGTAAAATTTCTTGATTTTCTTGATTTGGAAATATAGCAATCAAACAGTCAGCGCTGTCATAAATTATACAATAAGACTGATGACTATGATTTCAATATTGTTCGATACCCCCACAATTTCCATTTCACGTATTACCTTCTATACTGAAAGTTTGCGTATCATACACAGTTGTAGTGATACTAAATTTATCGATATACGTATCAAACAATTGATTGACAAGTTCAAACAAAACAATTTCAACAATAATGGCATCACCAACTTTAGTAATTACACTATCAAAAAATTACAACACCTTGATCTAATCGATAAATCTTATATCAAGACACAATTCCAGGTTTAGATCCATCACCCGTCCTCTCATTTATATGTACATACTCTCCTTTTTACACATTTTGTTTACGATCACATACAGGTCATTTTTACACGCCTATTCCCAGAATGCCTATCTACATACAATTCACTCACATTGCTCATTTCTTACCTATTTTTCTTCTTTTCTCTCTTTTATTATTTTTCTCTCCTTTCTTCCCGCGTTAGGCATAGGATTAGACTAAATTCGCGTTATTATTTTTTGAATATTGTACGGTACTTTCTAGTGAAAAGACCTGGTACCTCATGTCGTCTAGTTTAGAGTCGAAACGGCACGCGCTTCACTTCCCCTCCCTCCTTCATCTTTATACTCCATCTATTTATATTAATTTTCCAACTTTATTCTTCTTCTCATTAGATAGGCGCCACCGCTGTCTTTCAGAAAACACTCTAATCGCGCTGGCGGCAGCGTGGAATTTGCTTTATTGATAGACGCTCGTGAATATTATGTTAGAATTCAGAAAAAACTGTATTGTGTAGACCTGCTATTTGTCAAACTCACAAAATCAAAAAGATCTTCAATTGATCTTTTTATAGATCAAACAAATATATTTTTGATATTGAAAATTAATTATATACTGATGATATTCCTGATTTCTAGATCACGACCATCAACCTTTTATATATTCTTACCTCCTTTTCTATTTCTATTCTTCTATTATGTCAACTTCTAAATCAGAAATTCTGCTAGCGCATCAAGCCCCACATCGAAACGCGCGGAGTGAGATAGGCGCCTAGATGTCATTAACAAAACACTCTACTCGCGCTGGCGGCAGCTTGGACTAGTGGATAGCGCGGTGGTGTGTCAGCGCGAAGGTAACGGGTTCGAGGAACTGAGCGGCACAATGCCTTCTACCGATGGTAATAGGCCCCTCTTAGGCTTAGGTTTAGGCCCCTCTTAGGCTTAGGTTTAGGCCCCTCTTAGGCTTAGGTTTAGGCCCCTCTTAGGCTTAGGTTTAGGCCCCTCTTAGGCTTAGGTTTAGGCCCCTCTTAGGCTTAGGTTTAGGCCCCTCTTAGGCTTAGGTTTAGGCCCCTCTTAGGCTTAGGTTTAGGCCCCTCTTAGGCTTAGGTTTAGGCCCCTCTTAGGCTTAGGTTTAGGCCCCTCTTAGGCTTAGGTTTAGGCCCCTCTTAGGCTTAGGTTTAGGCCCCTCTTAGGCTTAGGTTTAGGCCCCTCTTAGGCTTAGGTTTAGGCCCCTCTTAGGCTTAGGTTTAGGCCCCTCTTAGGCTTAGGTTTAGGCCCCTCTTAGGCTTAGGTTTAGGCCCCTCTTAGGCTTAGGTTTAGGCCCCTCTTAGGCTTAGGTTTAGGCCCCTCTTAGGCTTAGGTTTAGGCCCCTCTTAGGCTTAGGTTTAGGCCCCTCTTAGGCTTAGGTTTAGGCCCCTCTTAGGCTTAGGTTTAGGCCCCTCTTAGGCTTAGGTTTAGGCCCCTCTTAGGCTTAGGTTTAGGCCCCTCTTAGGCTTAGGTTTAGGCCCCTCTTAGGCTTAGGTTTAGGCCCCTCTTAGGCTTAGGTTTAGGCCCCTCTTAGGCTTAGGTTTAGGCCCCTCTTAGGCTTAGGTTTAGGCCCCTCTTAGGCTTAGGTTTAGGCCCCTCTTAGGCTTAGGTTTAGGCCCCTCTTAGGCTTAGGTTTAGGCCCCTCTTAGGCTTAGGTTTAGGCCCCTCTTAGGCTTAGGTTTAGGCCCCTCTTAGGCTTAGGTTTAGGCCCCTCTTAGGCTTAGGTTTAGGCCCCTCTTAGGCTTAGGTTTAGGCCCCTCTTAGGCTTAGGTTTAGGCCCCTCTTAGGCTTAGGTTTAGGCCCCTCTTAGGCTTAGGTTTAGGCCCCTCTTAGGCTTAGGTTTAGGCCCCTCTTAGGCTTAGGTTTAGGCCCCTCTTAGGCTTAGGTTTAGGCCCCTCTTAGGCTTAGGTTTAGGCCCCTCTTAGGCTTAGGTTTAGGCCCCTCTTAGGCTTAGGTTTAGGCCCCTCTTAGGCTTAGGTTTAGGCCCCTCTTAGGCTTAGGTTTAGGCCCCTCTTAGGCTTAGGTTTAGGCCCCTCTTAGGCTTAGGTTTAGGCCCCTCTTAGGCTTAGGTTTAGGCCCCTCTTAGGCTTAGGTTTAGGCCCCTCTTAGGCTTAGGTTTAGGCCCCTCTTAGGCTTAGGTTTAGGCCCCTCTTAGGCTTAGGTTTAGGCCCCTCTTAGGCTTAGGTTTAGGCCCCTCTTAGGCTTAGGTTTAGGCCCCTCTTAGGCTTAGGTTTAGGCCCCTCTTAGGCTTAGGTTTAGGCCCCTCTTAGGCTTAGGTTTAGGCCCCTCTTAGGCTTAGGTTTAGGCCCCTCTTAGGCTTAGGTTTAGGCCCCTCTTAGGCTTAGGTTTAGGCCCCTCTTAGGCTTAGGTTTAGGCCCCTCTTAGGCTTAGGTTTAGGCCCCTCTTAGGCTTAGGTTTAGGCCCCTCTTAGGCTTAGGTTTAGGCCCCTCTTAGGCTTAGGTTTAGGCCCCTCTTAGGCTTAGGTTTAGGCCCCTCTTAGGCTTAGGTTTAGGCCCCTCTTAGGCTTAGGTTTAGGCCCCTCTTAGGCTTAGGTTTAGGCCCCTCTTAGGCTTAGGTTTAGGCCCCTCTTAGGCTTAGGTTTAGGCCCCTCTTAGGCTTAGGTTTAGGCCCCTCTTAGGCTTAGGTTTAGGCCCCTCTTAGGCTTAGGTTTAGGCCCCTCTTAGGCTTAGGTTTAGGCCCCTCTTAGGCTTAGGTTTAGGCCCCTCTTAGGCTTAGGTTTAGGCCCCTCTTAGGCTTAGGTTTAGGCCCCTCTTAGGCTTAGGTTTAGGCCCCTCTTAGGCTTAGGTTTAGGCCCCTCTTAGGCTTAGGTTTAGGCCCCTCTTAGGCTTAGGTTTAGGCCCCTCTTAGGCTTAGGTTTAGGCCCCTCTTAGGCTTAGGTTTAGGCCCCTCTTAGGCTTAGGTTTAGGCCCCTCTTAGGCTTAGGTTTAGGCCCCTCTTAGGCTTAGGTTTAGGCCCCTCTTAGGCTTAGGTTTAGGCCCCTCTTAGGCTTAGGTTTAGGCCCCTCTTAGGCTTAGGTTTAGGCCCCTCTTAGGCTTAGGTTTAGGCCCCTCTTAGGCTTAGGTTTAGGCCCCTCTTAGGCTTAGGTTTAGGCCCCTCTTAGGCTTAGGTTTAGGCCCCTCTTAGGCTTAGGTTTAGGCCCCTCTTAGGCTTAGGTTTAGGCCCCTCTTAGGCTTAGGTTTAGGCCCCTCTTAGGCTTAGGTTTAGGCCCCTCTTAGGCTTAGGTTTAGGCCCCTCTTAGGCTTAGGTTTAGGCCCCTCTTAGGCTTAGGTTTAGGCCCCTCTTAGGCTTAGGTTTAGGCCCCTCTTAGGCTTAGGTTTAGGCCCCTCTTAGGCTTAGGTTTAGGCCCCTCTTAGGCTTAGGTTTAGGCCCCTCTTAGGCTTAGGTTTAGGCCCCTCTTAGGCTTAGGTTTAGGCCCCTCTTAGGCTTAGGTTTAGGCCCCTCTTAGGCTTAGGTTTAGGCCCCTCTTAGGCTTAGGTTTAGGCCCCTCTTAGGCTTAGGTTTAGGCCCCTCTTAGGCTTAGGTTTAGGCCCCTCTTAGGCTTAGGTTTAGGCTTTAGGTTTAGGTTTAGGTTTAGGTTTAGGTTTAGGTTTAGGTTTAGGTTTAGGTTTAGGTTTAGGTTTAGGTTTAGGTTTAGGTTTAGGTTTAGGTTTAGGTTTAGGTTTAGGTTTAGGTTTAGGTTTAGGTTTAGGTTTAGGTTTAGGTTTAGGTTTAGGTTTAGGTTTAGGTTTAGGTTTAGGTTTAGGTTTAGGTTTAGGTTTAGGTTTAGGTTTAGGTTTAGGTTTAGGTTTAGGTTTAGGTTTAGGTTTAGGTTTAGGTTTAGGTTTAGGTTTAGGTTTAGGTTTAGGTTTAGGTTTAGGTTTAGGTTTAGGTTTAGGTTTAGGTTTAGGTTTAGGTTTAGGTTTAGGTTTAGGTTTAGGTTTAGGTTTAGGTTTAGGTTTAGGTTTAGGTTTAGGTTTAGGTTTAGGTTTAGGTTTAGGTTTAGGTTTAGGTTTAGGTTTAGGTTTAGGTTTAGGTTTAGGTTTAGGTTTAGGTTTAGGTTTAGGTTTAGGTTTAGGTTTAGGTTTAGGTTTAGGTTTAGGTTTAGGTTTAGGTTTAGGTTTAGGTTTAGGTTTAGGTTTAGGTTTAGGTTTAGGTTTAGGTTTAGGTTTAGGTTTAGGTTTAGGTTTAGGTTTAGGTTTAGGTTTAGGTTTAGGTTTAGGTTTAGGTTTAGGTTTAGGTTTAGGTTTAGGTTTAGGTTTAGGTTTAGGTTTAGGTTTAGGTTTAGGTTTAGGTTTAGGTTTAGGTTTAGG